>JAREYC010000011.1:2050000-3250000 GCA_030015325.1 Cryptoblepharus egeriae
ATCGGCAGCATCTAAAGGTAGAATATAAAAGTAATTTCAATTTGAACTCATTGAAATCAATGACAAACAATTTGAAGAAGAATCAACACCAAAAAAGAGCAACCATCCCAACTGGGCACAAAATGGAGCAAGTAGTTGAGCTAATGGAACGAGTAAGGCGAATCTGAAGTGTACAGTTGCACATATGTCAGTGATGGGCCCAGCCAGCCCCAAGATCTGGTTCGCCGGAAGGTGGGGGCGGGCCTAAGGTCAGGGGTGGGGCTGGGTCAGGGGTGGGGCAAGGGCGGGGTGAGGGACGGGCCCCAACCGCGCCGCACTGCGCATGCGCCAGGCTTGGCGCATGTGCAGTGCATCTCCTGAAGTGCGGCTTTAGGAGACACAGTGCGCTAGTGTCCAGCTGGTGTCCAGCTGGACACTAGCACACTGCATCTCTTGAAGCCGAGCTTCAGGAGACGTGGTGGCTGCTAGCTAACTGGTCCCCGCGGTTCTTGCCAGCCGCAGCTCTGGCCAGTTCGCCAGCGGTCGCCACATGGGAAGATCCAGTTCGGGCGAATAGGCCCGAACCAGCATCTGCCCACCACTGACATATGTACAACCCAGAACACATAGCATTGGTGGAAAGAGCAAAGGATCAATGTGGTGTTGTGACCACTGGAACATCAATCATATCACAGTGCATGTTTCACCCGCCACCATCATGTCATTAATGTACTTATGACCCACCAACATCATGTCACCCACCATCACCAACCAACATCATGTCATTAATATACTTATGAGAGAGGTTTTTTTTTTTTAGAAAAAAAAGGATTAGGGTACAATCCTCATTGTTTGTGGTGTCTAACGATGCAATCCTAACTTAGGATGCAATCCTAAAGACACTTTCCTTGGAGTAAGACCCATTGAACTCAATTGGGCTTACTTTTGAGTAGACATGGTTAGGACTGTGCCATTAGGCTGGCACAACCCATCAGTTCCAGTGGTGATATAGGGAGGCTAGTTCAGGTCTGTGCACTGGCCTTCCATTTCTCCAGGACAGTGCAGAAGTGTCAAACAAACAAACAAACAAATAAATAAATAAACAAACAAACAAATCAATCAATCAATCAATCAATCAATAAAGAAGCATGCAAAGAATTATTTATTAATAATAGTTTATTTTCTTATTAATAATAATAGTGCAGAAGTATCTTATAAATAAATAAGCAAGCAAGCATTTATTATTTATTAATAATAATTTATTTAGTTAATATTGTTATTTATTAACAATAATTTAATTTATTTATTTATCTTACAGCATGTTTGCAACACTCCCAGATCTGCATGGGACTTATGCTGTTCCTTAGGGCCAGCCTAGAAGTGCTGTGGATGGCGCAAGTGGCTAAGACACTGTGCCTGTTAACCAGCAGGCCAGGGTTCGAGACCCGGGTTGGCCCCACAAGACAGGGTGAGCTCCTGTCCTTAGCCCAGCTCTGCGACGCCAGCTGGATCCAATCGTATGGGCTCTGCCTTTCCATTGGACTAATTCAGTGGCGTGGAGAGGGGGGATTTGCTGCTTGGGGAACAGCCTATCCTCCATAACAATCCAACCCAGGCTTTCGTGCTTTGCATGCAGCGTATGCAGCGTGTGCAGCGCCGAGCACGATACCTTAGTCTTCCAAGACTGACGGAGGCCTGCTTTTTTAAGGGCCAGCCTAAATGGAGATTAGGATTTCAGCCCTTGTCTTGCAAACATGGAGGCCTTCTGGAGAAAAAGGTGCTCCTGCTTTTCTCAGGAGCTCTGCTCTGCTTAGAGAAGGCAATCCATTCTTTCCCCAACTATGTCTTTATATACTGTAGGGAGGTGGGGATAATTTAAAAATCTCACCTCCTACACAATGCTTGAAATGGTCCCAGAATTCCAGAAAAAGCCCTTCTCCTTAGTTGTAGTGAATCTGTAAACTGGACCTCATAAGGTGCTTGGAAAAGAACAGACGCTCTGCCAGTGAGCTGCAGCCCTGTCCTAAATGTAGCCCTGAATGCTTGCTTGCTATTTAATTTATTAATTAATTAATTTGCAAGAATTGGTGGTTTGACAGTGGAAGAGATTGCCAAGGGAGGTGGTGGACTCTCCCTCACTGGGGATCTTCTAGCAGAGGCTCAATAAGCACCTGTCAGAGTTGCTTTAGGAGGATTTCCTGCTACAGGCAGGGGGTTGGACTAGATGACCTACTAAGTCCCTTCCAACTCTAGGATTCTATGATTTATACCCCACCTTTCCTGCTAAAATGAAATAGTCACAGCGGAGTCACAGAAGCAGAAGCCAGACTGGGAGCACAATCCTAACCATGTCTACTCAAAAGTAAGCCCCATTGTGTTGAATGAGTCTTACTCCCAGGAAAGCATCTTTCGGATTGCATCCTGCGTCAAACATGTGCCACTGCATTCTGCACTGACGGCCACTTTCAGACAACCTTCAAGGGCAGCCGCAGCAACTGCCTATTACAGAAGTCAAGCCTTGATCTCACCGTAATCTACTCCAACGAGGAGCTGCTTTGTAAGTCCTTCAGTCCTTGCCCTATGCAGATCCTTTAACTGACAACAACAAGGATCTAAGAGTGCAATCCAGAGTAACTACAGGGAGTCTTAGCTCCGGTGTAAGAACTATTTGCTCCGGATTGCAATATGAATTTCCCATAGGTTTTCACTAGGTGGTGCAGTAACTACGGGTACATGTAATGTCTTTACATGATCCCGTACTTGCTCCCGTAGTTACTCTGGATTGTAGGGTAGATGGAGAATTAGCTGCTTGCAAATGATTGCTCCCCTTCAGAGCTCTGGCCCTTCCCCAGGAAGGCTTGCTCGTTTCTGTCAAAACCGTCATTCTGTGCATTATTACCGGAGCTGAGTATACCCCTCTTAATAATAAGACTTGCTTTCTTTCCCAATTGTTCCTCTCTCATCATATTTTCTTCAGCTGTCCCTCATGTGTCTATTCTTAGTCTTGTGATTTTCCCCCCTTCTGGCAAAAGAAAGGCACCAGTTGCTTGTCTTCTTCTACATCTTCCGAATTCTCTCCTCCTCTCCACGAAAAAGGGACGTATTTCTGAGTTTTTGGCCCTCTCCGCCTGCGCCTTCCCCACAGTTCTGAGAGAGGGACGTGAGTGGTAAGGATGAAGTTATGATTAGCCCATTCAGAAAATGTAAATGCCATCTGCCTTCTCTGCTATGCAGCGCATGGGATGCATGGAGAGAGAGAGAGAGAGAGAGAGAGAGAGAGAGAGAGAGAGAGAGCCACGTTCTGAAGCCATAACACAATGAGTGCCACATCTTCTCAATACCTTGGGTTGTCACAGGCCCTCAAAATCTGATTTTGAACATCAAACCACCGTCTACCTGCATTTACATGGTGAGCCTTTGGCCTGATCTGGTGGGCTTTTCTTATGTGGGTTTCATAGTCCTTCATTTATCTTGGAAAGATGCTGGGAACTCAACTTACAGCACAATCCTAACCATGTCTAGTCACAAGTAAGCCCATTGTGTTCAATGGGTCTTAGGGCAAAATCCAGAGTAACTATGGGGAGTCCTTGCTCTGGTGTAAGAACAACTTACTCTGGATTCCAATATGAATTTCCCATTGATTTTCACTAGGAGGTGGAGAAACTACAGGTGCACGTAAAGTCTCTTACGTGCTCCCTTAGTTGCTCTGGATTTGGAGGTAACTCCCAGGAAAGTGTCTTTAGGGTGGCAGCCGTAGTCTTTACTTTGGATTGTGATTCCTGATTGTGGGCTGTGGGTGGCACAAGTGGTTAAGTCACTGTGCCTGTTAACCAGCATGCCAGGGTTCGAGACCCGGGTCGGCCCCACAAGACAGGGTGAGCTCCTGTCCTTAGCCCAGCTCTGCGACGCCAGCGGGATCCAATCGTATTGGTTCTGCCTTTCCATTGGACTATTTCAGTGGCATGGAGAGGGGAGATTTGCTGCTTGGGTAACAGCCTATCCTCCATATCAGTCTACCCAGGCCTTTGTGCTTCGCATGCAGTGTCAAGCACGATACCATAGTCTTTCAAGACTGATGGATGCCAAGATTCCTGAATGTTTTATATGGTCTGATTTGCTTGCGGTCTTGTTGTGAAAACATCAAGGTTGTTTGCAGAAAACGGTGGAAATCCTGAAACTTATTAAGGAAGTCTCTAAATGGTAAGAAAAATACCACAAGTTCACCATGGCTGGAATCCTAAGCACACGTTCCTGGGAGTAAGCTTGATAGAACACAGTGGGACTTCCTTCTGAGTAGACACCTTTAGGATTATTCCCCATGTCTCAAGTTTTGGTGCCACTGACTGTGTGATTCCCGGCTCAGTCTGAAAGGACAGGTGCATAAATTGAAAAAATTAGACCTTTTATGGAACCACATGGTTTCCTTTTTGGGGTTTCATGGCAGCCTCTGGCCAAGCCACATAGCTATGCACTCCTCTTGATCTCAAGACTTTGAACTTAGTGGCCAACAGAGAACAAGAAGCGCATGAAGGCATTTTTGTTTAAGAAAAATTACTGGATGGGCACATGGTAGAGATTTACAAAGCTACAAGTAATGTGGAGACAGGAGCTTGAGAGACACTTTTCTTCCTCGTTCATAAATTAGCCAATGACATTGGCAGTGAATTTGGATTCAAAACAAAAGACAATAATTTTTAAAGAATTAATCATTCTGAATTACATTCAGAATTAATTATTCTGAATTAATTTCAGAATTAAAATTGCCACTGGCTTAAGTTGTCATCCAAAGCATTCACAAAGGAGGAAGATAAGCCAGTGGCAGTCAATTTGTTAGGTAAATGGAACCTCCATGTTCAGGAGAATTCTACCTATGATGGTAGAGCAGGAGAGGGCTATGGACCTTTTACCCTGTTTTCCCCTTGAAATCCTCTGAATTTCCCAGTGCAGCATTTCTACTGTAGAAAGGAATACTGCAGGGCCAGGGAACAGGGGAAATTACGCCATATGGGGTAAAAATGAAATTCCTGGGGGTAATGGATGGTTGCGCTCAGAGATGGGCTGGCCCCATCCCAAGATCCGGTACGCCAGAAGTGGGAGGGGCCAGCCGGGGTCAGGGGGTGTGGGCGGGGCGAGGGGCGGGACTGGGGAGGGGCAAGGGGCGGGGCGACGTTGGCGCCTGCGCAGTGCCTGCTTAGAAGCCGGCCTGCCAGGCTGGCCTGGCAGGCCGGCTTCTAAGCAGGCTTCTAAGCAGGCTCTAAGCAGGCTTTGCTCTTCTAAGCAGACACCGGCGCTCACGCAGAGCCTGCCTGGAAGCTGGCCTGGCAGGCGGGCTTCCAAGCAGGCTCTGCGCAAGTGCCGACGTCGGCGCTCGCACAGAGCCTGCCTAGAAGCGGGCAAGCTGCCTCTAGGCAGGGTCTGCGCGAGTGCCGATGTTGGCACTTGTGCAGAGCCTGCCTAGAAGCGGCCTGCCCACTTCTAGGCAGGCGGTGGTGGGCGCAAAACATGGCGGACCGTACTGGTCCGCTATGTTTTGCATTTCCCTGTCGCTGGTGGTATGCTAGCGGCAGGGAAACGGGAAGAACCGGTACGGGCGCGTAGGCCCGTACCGGTAAGTGCCCACCACTGGTTGCGCTGCCGAGACACCGCTGCAGCCTGAGCTTTCCCGGCAGTCTCCATAGCCAAGGTAAGCACCCATTCCCAGGTGTCTACTCAGAAGTAAGCCCATTAATTCAATGGAGCTTACTCCTGATTTTTTTTTTAACTGTAGGCAAAAATGTAGGACATCCATGTACATTCCATGGTGGGTCTTTGGACTGACCCAATTTAGGAGTCTGGATTATCTCCTTGTGATGCATGTGTGAAATGTCATGTGTGCGTCGCAAGACACAAACTAGAGATCATGTGTAAGGTCAGGAATCGAACCAGCAAAGTAAAGTAGTACAACTTTTCCTGGACTGCACTACTGCAGGTGGCCGCGCATGTTTGCCTCTCCTTTATAAAGAAAACATACCCACACATTTCCTTGGCGTGCCAGTTTATGATGTGCAGGGAGGGGCAGAGTATTTTGTGTGTAGGTGGCGTGGGAAAGCATGCAAAATATTAATACCAGCTCAAATGCCAACAAATCAGCTTCTAGCTAGGATAGAAAGGGTGTTGATGTGTGTTGGCACCTGCTTGGGTATATCGCCAAAACTGGACTGATCAGATATAGGATCTTTTTTTGGCCCATGTGTGACCAGCTTGAACAGGGGTCCTCAATCCAGCCCGCCGGCCTTTTTGGGAGGTGCTTTGTGGGCACTGGGGGGTGTTTGGGGTACTGGGGGGCAGTTGAAGGCTGCCGCCGTGAAGATCCCCCAGCCGCAGCAGCCATTTCCAAAGGGAAGACTGTGCGCATGTGCACAGTCTCTCTGAGCTCCATCCGAGAGCTGCATCGTCACTTTCACTTCCTGGGGTCAGCAGAGGATAGTCAGCTCCACCCACGGAGAAGCCCTGCAGCTCTCTGGCAGAGCTCAAAGGATAAGGGAGACTGTGCACACATGCGCACAGTCTTCCCTTCAGAAATGGCTACCGCGGCTGGGGGATCTTCTGCAGCCACTGCAGCCTTCAACTGCCCCCCAGTGCCCACAAAGACCAGGGAGGGGGCTCAGGGGAACTCTGGCTGACGCATGCGCCTCCAGCCGCTTGTCCGCAGTGCCAGGGTCTCCCTGGCCAGCGCGCACACCAGCACCTCTCCAGATGAGCTGGTGTGTGTGTGTGTGTAAATGTGTGTGTAAGAATGCATGGTTCGTTTGCTGAATGTCATGTGTGAATAGGCCATAAGTATGTAAGAAGAGCCCCACTAAAGCAGGCCAGACGCATGGCAGGGGTGACGCATAGACTTCTGAACCAGGTGATGCGCAGAGTCGTGTCACCACTGTAGGCACCACAGCTGTTCTTTGTTCAGTGTGATCTGAGGGGTGTCTCCTCAGGAGCAAGTCCTCCCCCTGTGTCAATTACTTAGCATGCTCTGGAGCAGTTAGGGCAACCCAGGCTTCCTGACTCTCTGGATGCAGCATAACTTTCTGCTCTGGATACAGAATAGTTAGGAGAGAGCAGTTAGGGCAGAGCAGGCTGAACTTGCTCTGGATTGTGCCCTTAGCCACTTGCGCCACCCACAGCCCTTGTAAGTAAGCAGATAATTAATTCCTTGTCTCCCTGGAGTTAATGGAAGTCTATGAAACTCCTTCCCAATTGAATGGGAGCTCTTTAGTTTACAATAAAGTCCAACTGACTGGCTGAAGTGTGGTTCTTGAACTCCATACAATATCATTGTATTGGGTTGGACTAGATGACCTACTAGGTCCCTTCCAACTCTAGGATTCTATGATTCATTATATATTATTGTTATTGTTCTCAGTAACAATTAAAGCTTTTTCTATTAGCTTGGTTCTCATGGGGGCAACCAAAAGTCAGCACATCCTTTCCAATGCAAATGAAAATTCTGCACATGAATGCATTGGTGATGACTTACAGCTGCAGCCAAACTTATATAAGAAAGAGCACAATCCTAACCATGTCTACTCAGAAGTAAACCCCATTGTGCTCTTTGGGTCTTAGGCCTATATCCTAAAGTGAAATTAAGCCCCTTGCTCCGGAGCAGTTAAGATGACTTTCCATAAGATAACACTAGAGGGTGACGTAACTGCGTGGACCCATAACTGCTCTGGATTTTGCCTTTACTCCCAGGAAAGTGTGTTTAGGATTGCAGCCAAAGTGTACACTCTCCAGACTGCAAGGTTAGCAGTCTCAAGAAGAATATTTAGCGCATACAAGTGCTTATTAGCAATAATTAATAGCGCATCTTGCTCTGGAAACTGCCCCCAAAGGAACTCATAATTACAAAAGGCCCCCAACGGAAATCACAGATGAAACCAACAGTGCTTTGTTGAATGCCGATTTACAGAGTTATTTTTTAAAAGGCAATATAAATTCTTTGCTGGAACGATAAGGATACCAAGAAGTCTTCTCCATGTACATCGGCAGAGCCATTAATACAACACCAATTCATCTGCCGTCACGAGTGGTCAGTGATCAGGTTGTTCTCCGTTAAGCATGCGCGAGCAAATCGGGATATATTGGCAATAAGCATCATCACATGGCTGAACACAAGGCTTGAAGGACTCTTACTAATAATCTGTGCCCAATTTTCCAGCCTATAAAGCATCATTTCTACGCCTCGAGTTGCAAATGTATTTGAGATCATAGGGGTTACAACATTAATAGGCTTGTGACCAGGGTGACCAGATTATTCCTGAACCCCAGGGCCAAAATTCCTAATCCCAGGACAAAATTCCTACCCACTGAAAAAAATTGCCCAAAATGTATTTTTTATTTTTGTTTTTGTTTTTTGGCCATATCTTTTGATAGGAAGGAGATATCTCAAAACTGATTTTTGCATTGGATTCTGCTCTTCAATACGAATCCAAGGACATATGGCATGATGGGGGTACTGTGCACTATTGCGAAGTTTCAAAATGAAGCCAAAATGTAGGATAATGATGCCAAAATGTAGGACACCTGGACAGGAGGCTAAAAATCTGGACAAATCTGGGTTTTTCTGGTCATGTGGTCACCCTGATTGTGACAGCCTCAGGTAGTACTGGAAGGGTTTATTTATTTATTTATTTATTTATTTATTTATTTATTTATTTATTTATTTATTTATTTATTTATTTATTTATTTGACATAGGGCAAAAATCCATAGCAGTTACAGGTCCACGCAGTTACCTCACCCTCTAGCGTTATCTTATGGAAAGTCATCTTAACTGCTCCGGAACAAGGGGCTTAATTTTACTTTAGGATATATAGGCCATATGGCAAATATATGGACTTATGATTGACATTTGAATAGTGAAAATATATGGACTTGTGCTGGATCAGTGATTGGAAGGAGGCAAAGATGAACAGAGAGAGAATGAGAAAACTTCCTTTACAAGGGTTTCGATGGTCATCACATCTTCTAGGTGAGAGCTTCACCTCCAAGAGTGGTCCAGCCATCTGACTGGGAGTCCCTGGGGGTTGGGGTTTAGGACATCCTTCTGGAATATTTGCTGGTTTCTTCACTGAGTTTCTATACTGGCCTTCCAAATTGTTCATGATGGTATAACTGGTTCCTACCCTCCCTTTGTCCTCACAACAGCCCTGTAAGGTAGGTGGAGCTCACTAGCCCAAGGACACTCCAGAAGCTCCATGGCTGAGTGGGGATTTGAAACTGGATCATCCAGATCTAGGTCTGACTCCCAAACCACTACACCATCCTGCCTATGAATATGGAATTAGAAACAAGGTGCTTCGTAGCTGTGCCTGCCTTTCCCAGCCACTGATGCTTTGCTTGAATTTCTGTAGATGTAGCAGGTGTTACACAAGCATTGTGAACACCTAGGAACAAAGTAAAGTGACAACTAGTCCCTGTTCAGTGAAGTGGGGACTGAAGAAGCAATGGGGGCTCTTTGAAGGAAGGGAAGGAAGGGAAGGAGATCAGAAACAGATGAGACGCCGTGTTACTGTGCAAAGGAAGCCAAAGGAGAAGGGAAGCAGGCGACGAAGAGGAGGAGATGAAGGGTGCTTAGATCAAAAGTCGCAAACTGAGTAGGCAAGAGAAGCTCTGGCCCTCTCAAGAGTATTCCCTTACATTTTAAATTTGAAAATAAAACTTGTATCTATGGCTATCTATAGTATTTATATACTGCTGTGGGTGACGCAAGCGGTTAAGGCGCTGTGCCTGTTAACCAGCAGGTCAGGGTTCGAGACCTGGGTTGGCCCCACAAGACAGGGTGAGCTCCTGTCCTTAGCCCAGCTCTGCGATGCCAGCTGGACCCAATCGTATAGGCTCTGCCTTTCCATTGGACTAATTCAGTGGCGTGGAGAGGGGGGATTTGCTGCTTGGGGAACAGACTATCCTCCATAACAATCCAACCCAGGCTTTCGTGCTTCGCATGCAGCGTATGCAGCGCCGAGCACGATACCAGAGTCTTTCAAGACTGACGGAGGCCTGCTGAGAGGAGCCAGAGTGCCACCCACCTGATGTCCACAGCTCTAACATTTCAAATCATCTCTTACTCCCAGTGACATCACTAGGGTTGGCATCTTCCTGATGCCAGATGTGATGACCATGCTGGGAAGGATTCTACCTGGAAAGAGTTCCACAAGCTGCCCATAGAACAATTATCTACCTCACAGGGTTGTTGTGAGGACAAAAAAGGGGGTACATGAAAGGAACCTCAAAAGACTACTAGGGAAATGGCATTCCCAGCAGCCAGGTGTACCCCGGGCAACACTTGAAACTACACCAATGGCTAAATCCTTCCACCACAAGAAAAAACTTTAGACTTGGTAAATAAATTATTTGCGTCACCCCATGCTGAACCCCCTCCCATACAGACCACGCAGAACAAATTGCAATATCTTATGCCAAACCTAAATGCAGTGGCATCACGAGGGTTGATGAGACACCCCTCGAAAGAAAAGTTTCTTTATTTGGGCCAGTTGCTTTCTCCATTGGATCATAAATTCATATAATTCATAATTTCTACCAATTATGATGCATAAAACTCTGTAGACTTATACAAAATGTGAATGTTGGTCTTTGCACATTATACACATATGTTTTCAGGGATCCATGGGAAATTCTAGGTCCCCACCTTTGGTTCCTAGGCCTGCATTTTTATCCCTGGCCCGGGATAAAAATGCCATGTACTCCATGTACTCCATGTTCTCCATGCGCTGGAACTGCATGGAACGCCATGGAACTCCATGCACCATTTACTCCATGCACTGGAAAAAGAGCACTCTATTGGTGACTGGACCAGACAACAAGTTTCACCAACTTATGTTGCAATCTTAAAGACACTTTCCTGTGAGTAAGACCCATTGAACAAAATGGGGCTTACTTTTGAGTAGACATGGTTAGGATTGTGTCTTTAGTCCAGCAGCATAATGTCTGTGTTGGCAAAACAGATCTCAGCTGATCTCTCCTCTAGCGCTTTCCCTTCCCTCTTTTCCCCCAATATTATTTCTGTGTCTTGTACTTTGTAATGCTTTTTTATTCAGTACTTAGTGGTAGGAATTAAATTAAATATAACTGAATCAGTAGCATGAATCTAAATTTATTAAGAAAACCCAGATTTTGTGAAACAAGATAGATGAAGCACTGAAAATTGCAAGCAGGGAAATACAGATCCATTAATTTTTTTAATTTATAAACCACTTTGTGAGCTTTTTAGGTGAAAAGCGGTTTATAAATACTGTTGATAGATAGATGGAAGGATGGATGGACAGATAGATGGACAGAGAGAGAGAGACAGAAGGAGCGATAGATGGAAGGATGGACAGTGAGATAGATGGATGGAGAGATAGATGGACAGAGAGAAAGATGGACAGAAAGATAAATGGAAGGATGGACAGAGAGAGATGGACAGAAAGATAAATGGAAGGATGGACAGAGAGAGAGAGATGGATAGAGAGAAAGATGGAAGGATGGACAGAGAGATAGATGAATGGAGAGATAGATGGATGGATAGAGAGATGGATGGAGAGAGAGAGAGATGGACAGAGAGAGACAGATAGATGGACAGACAGATAGATAGATGGACAGAGAGACAGACAGATAACTGTTTCCCCAGCACCATTCAGGCCTGCATCAGTTTTAGGTTTAAGAAGAAAACACAGAGAAGAAGAAAAGGCAGCAATTCCAATAGCAAAGCTTTGGGGAGTCGAGGCAGCGACAACAAAATCAGCATAAAACAATGTTCTGGAATTGCCAAGAGTCAGATGCATGTCACACACGTGAAGGGGCAGAAGAAGAATGTTCCCCCCCAGACATGTTAGCCGAGCGGAACCAAACACGCCAAGCTTTCTTCTTGACATCCACTGGAACGACATCACTCATGATGAAGGGTTTTCCACTGATCTGTTGGAAAATGCGTCAGGCATATTCATGCGCCGAACCGCAAGGATTTCATTGGGGATAAAAAAATGTTTTCTTCACAGGAGTTGCAAGTAGCACCTAGAAAGATGTTTGCCTGAACATATACAACATGGTTCCCAGGAGTCTGTCACACTGTCATGTGGCCAAGAGGACACCTCCTTGTTGGGGATATTGATGACCACAAGAGGCAAACAGAAAGGCCCAGCAGTGCTAACTGTAGGTTCCCCCGGGGAGAATTCCATCTCATTACTTCAGGGTAGTAATCACATTACTACTACATTACTACTTGTAGTTTTTTGTTTGTGGATTTCATTCCAGATTGCAATAAGCAACCTTGCAAATACAGTGGCGCCTCACGTAAAGTATGTTTCATGTAACAGACACAAATTTCTCTAGGATTCTGCTTCACGTAACAAACTGTGCTTCATGTAAAGAACACATTCGTTGGCAGTTGAGGCAGACGCACTGACCGGCAGCCCTTTTAAAAAGCGTCAGGGCTGCCTAGCGCACCTGCCCATAGTGAAAGCAACACTTCCGCGCTGTTCCTCCTGTGGCTGGAGGGAGAGAAGAGCAGTGGAGAAGAGGGGAGCAGCTCAGGGTAGCCAGAAGGGAGCAGGGCAGAGAGAGGCTCAGGATGGAGAGAAGGAGAAAGTGGGGAGACACTTGGAAGGTGTCTTGGATTGCAGCCTCCTAACCATGTCTACCAAGAAGTAAGCCCCATTGTGTTAAATGGGTCTTACTCCCAGGAAAGTGTCTTTAGGATTGCAGCCTAAGTAGACTTCATAGGATCCTGCACACTGAATGCATGTTTTGAATTCAATTCCAGTGTTTTGTCATCATTTTTACATCCAGTTAATATTTTTATATGAATATTTTGGGGGGTTATGGAACCAATCGTCTGAGTTTCCATTATTTCCTATGGGAAAATCCGCTTCATGTAAAGAATGTTTCACCTAACAAACATGCCTCCAGAACGAATTAAATTTGTTACGTGAGGCATCACTGTACTGTTATTCCATTCCATAAATTGGAGATACTGTTATTCCATCCATAAATAGTGTTATTCCATTCCAGTTTGCATGGCATTTCAATTTTGGAGGTGTTCCTTGCCTAAGGGCGCAATCCAGAGTAACTATGGGGAGTCCTTGCTCCGGTGTAAGGACAATTTGCTCTGGATTGCAATATGAATTTCCCATAGGTTTTCACTAGGTGGTGCAGTAACTATGGGTACACGTAATGTCTCTTACATGCTCCCGTAGTTACTCTGGATTGTAGGGCATATTACAGAACCTGTTACCAACTTTTCATTTTCCTTCTTCCCCTCCAAACCTCTGCCTCCTCTATGTGTCAATGCGTAGACCATAATGAAACTACTTGAGCGGCAACTGCCCCCCCAACACATCCAAGCCAAGCCGATGAAGCCGAGGGCTTCCTGAGCTCCATCACCCACACCCAGGCAGCTTCCATAATTAAAAACATTAGTATCCCATCTGACGTCTGCATGTGAAATAGTATACAGTCCCTAAATAATAGGACGAAAACTTTTAATGAATATATGAGGGCCCATTAATGGCTTTTTGGAATTAACTGAGGTCAACACCAGTGTATGTTGCATTACAAGAGGACGGAAAAGTCCCACTGCATTTGAGTTTTTCTCCAAGCCCACAAAGTATTGTTTTGAGCTAAACTCTGTAATGGACTTTAATTCCACCCCCCCCCCCACCCCACCCCAAGGACTGTAGTTTAGCAAACTGGAAACCAATTGAGAAAATGCTGACAGCATTTGAAAATAATAGTTTTTCGGGGATCCGGAGAACATTTAAGGGCTTCTGCGAAATGGTTGCAGTAATGGAGAGCTGAATTGCACCTTCTCAACTGCATCCATTTTCCAAGAACAAATTGCATTTTCTGGTACCGGATCAGTTTTATTAAGTCAATATGGACTAAAGGAGCTTCCATTCGAGGTATCCCACTCGAGTCTCATCAAATACACACTGCAAAAGGCACTATTTCGTTGTCAGTCAAGTGGTTTTGTAACTATTTTCAATGGTAAATCTATTCATTTTTTAAATTTCATTGTAAGCTTTTCATGTGTGCAATTTATATCTTAAAATGTGCTTCGATTCATTTGGTCCATTAACTCATGTGCATTTTATAAGAAGATATTTTGATCCCAATTCTTTCCTAGAGACAAAGGGTGCAATCCAGAGTAACTACGGGAAGTCCTTGCTCCAGTGTTACAACAGTTTACTCTGGATTGCAATATGAATTTCCCATAGGTTTTCACTAGGTGGTGTCATAACTACAGATGCACATAATGCCGCTTACGTGCTCCCGTAGTTACTCTGGATTGTAGGGGAAAATCTATCTATCTATCTATCTATCTATCTATCTATCTATCTATCTATCTATCTATCTATCTATCTATCTATCTATCTATCTATCTATCTCTACAATCTGGAGTAACTAAGGGATCACATAAGATGTACTTGTAGTTACAGCACCACCTAGTGAAAACCTACGGGAAATTCATATTGCAATCCAGAGCAAATTGTTCTTACACCGGAGCAAGGACTCCCCGTAGTTACTCTGGATTTCGCCCTATATCTATATTCTACACTACAGAACCTGGCTATTGATCTGTGGTCCTGCAAAACATGTTTCCAGTTGTGATGTGGAATTCCTAAGATCAGTTGTGTCTGGTGTTTTGCCAAATCAGCCATTGCCCCCCTTTTCTCGTTTGAAAACACCACTCAAAGTTTTGTGAATTTATTTATTTATTTGTTTGATTGATTGATTTATATCCCGCCTTTCTTCCCTAGAAAAGGGAACTCAAGGCGACTAACAACAATAAAACACCTCTAAAATTAACAGTAAATGCAGAATAAAACACAATTAAAATACAATTAAATTATCTTATGTCCTTGTACTTCTCTCTCTCTCCTTCTAGTGGCAGATTTCAAATCCCATAGATGGGGAAAAAGTCTGTAGCCACTTCTGCGCCAGAGGGATTCTTAATGAAGCTTTCCTTATTGCCCTGATGAGTCAGGCAGATGCCCAGAATTGCATAGAATTAGTGGATCTAACATGGCATTACTTGTCACCCTGCATCTTGTCCAAATGCAGCCAAATGGCCAGGAAAAAAAAAAAGAGAGAGAGAGAGAGAGAGAGAGAGAGAGAGAGAGAGAGAGCGCTTCATCCCTTGCCACAAAATTCCCTTCTTTATGGTATTCCTGAATGTTGTGCAAAGAAGAGAGTAATTGTACACCTTGGGGTGTAATTGGGAAGAGCACTTTAGGATTCTAGGAAGTTTCCTTTTTTAAAATGGTTTGGTTACCAGATATTGGAACCAAACCATAAAGGTTTAATCATCTTGGTGCAGGTGGTTGGGATTCTGGATAGATACCAGGAAAAAATGTCCAAGGATCAGATGTCCCAGGGAGGTGGTGGACTCTCCATCACCAGGGATTTTCAAGCAGAGCCTCGACAAGCACTCACTGGAGATGCTCTAGGACAGTGGTTCTCAATCTTCCTAATGCCGTGACCCCTTTATAAGTTCCTCATATTGTGGGGACCCCCAACCATAAAATTATTTTAGTTGCCACTTTATAACTGTAATTTTGTTACTGTTATGAATCTAGCCCTACAATCCAGAGTAACTACGGGAGCACATAAGAGACATTACGTGTACCCTTAGTTACTGCACTACCTAGTGAAAACCTATGGGAAATTCATATTGCAATCCAGAGCACATTGTTCTTACACCGGAGCAAGGATTCCACGAGTTACTCTGGATTGCGCCCATTATGTAAATATCCGATATGAAGGATGTATTTTCATTGTTACAAATGAAATGTGTGTTCTATGCACACATTGAACACAATGGGATTTATTTCAGAGTAGGCATGCATAGGATTGGGCTCTGAGGCTATCAGTCAGCCCCAGTGCGCGCGCAGCTACAGCCGGAGGTCTGGCAAGCCTGACCTGGCCCCCTGCACCAGAGGTCTTTAGGCGACCCCCAGGAAAGCTCTAGGTGACCCCCGAAAGGGTCCCAACCCCCACTTTGAGAAATGCTGCTCTAGGAGGATTTTCTGCTATAGGGAGGGGGTTGCAGTAGATAACCTATGAGGTCCCTTCCAGCTCTGGGATTCTATGACTGTATGAACAGGCACCCAAATTGTCTAACACTGAACAGTGAGTAACACATTAGAGAAATTCAGTGGAGCAAAACTGCAGGAAATGGGAAAAGGATGGAATTTCCACCAGTGGAACTTGTGCAATGGGGAGAAAATCTTCACCCAGGAGCCAGAGGGTCATGAAAGGCTCAGGTCTTCCCTCCATTGCTTCACGAAGTGCCTTTGATTCTCTCACATTCCTGCAAACATCTGATGGTGTGTCTGCCCCAAGAACAGAACCAAAATCTGGGTTAGTAGAAAGCCCTCTTTTCTTGCAAGCTGAAAGGCTGCCTCGAAATACACTTTCTTCCCAGACCTGAAAATACATCTTTTTTTCTATTTAGAGATCAAAGATATAATCCAGCTTTTATCTCCCACCTGCCAGAAATCCTCCAGGTTGCCATTGATTATGGTGACGATATCTGGATGAGCTGAGAACATCTCAGAACCACAGATTAAGAACAAATAATTCTTGGAATCGAGTCTGCCCCCACCTGCTCACTTCAGACCCACCATTTCTTTTTAAAAAATACATATACCTTCCACAGATAATCTTTTAAAAGAAGCCAGGCAGATCAGGGACTCTACAGAGAAGCACAAAACCCAGGCATTCTGCAAAATCTGAATACAACTGAAAGGAAAAGAAGTGCAATTAAGAGACACGGTGAAAAGGCTGGAGCTATTTTTAAGCTACCTTTTAATGGGATTTGAATTCCAACTGAGAATTCAGCCATCCAGGATTGCCCCCAAAACTTCAGAAATGAAGGACCAGGTTCAGGGGATTTTTAAGGGTTGTCTTGCACATCTAACAGCTCACATTTTGCACACTGGGATTAATTTTTTTTTTAAAGGATAACGTTTAGACCTTCAGAAAATACCTGTTTGCCCAGAATTCTAGATATCTGTTGTTAGATGTCTTCCCCTATACAATGGTACCTCACTTAACAAGTGCCTCACTTAACAAGCCTTTCACATAACAAGCAAAAATTTCCAAGAAATCTTGCTTCACATAACAAGTTCCGCTTCACTTAACAAGCAAGCGCGCTATGGGCATGTGTGCTATGCAGCCCTGATGCTCCACACGGAGGCTCTTTAAAAGGGCTGCTGGCCAGCGCTGCTGCCTCTAACTGCCCCCAACTTGGGGACAGTTGCCTGGAGGTGCCAGAGGCAGCTGCCCCTAACTCCACCCAAGTGCCTCCACCGACCACCTTGAACCTCCAGCAGCAGCCCAGGTAAGCCTCCCAGGAAAATGTCTTTGATTGCAGCCTCATAGCTATGTCTACTCAGAAGTAAGCCCCATTGTGTTAAATGGGGCTTACTCCTAGAAAAGTGTCTTTGTTCACAGCCTCCTAACCATGTCTACCCAGAAGTAAGTCCCATTGTGTTCAATGGGGCTTACTCCCAGGAAAGTGTCTTTAGGATTGCAGCCTAAATAGACTTCATAGGATCCTGCACACTGAATGCATGTTTTGAATTCAATTCCAGTGTTTTGTCATCATTTTTACATCCAGTTAATATTTTTATATGAATATTTTGGGGGGTTGTGGAACCAATCGTCTGAGTTTCCATTATTTCCTATGGGAAAATCTGCTTCACTTAAAGAGCGTGTCACTTAAAGAGCAGGCCCCCGGAATGAATTCAGCTCTTTATGTGAGGCACCACTGTATTAAAAAGGATGATGTTCTTTACCCACTTTTTTCTAAGTACTTCCCCTTATCTTTTTTTCACCCTGGGAGTGGGAATAGAAGTGGCACATCCTACCAGGTTGGATCCTGTGGCAAACACCTCAATGGGCCTTATTGATGGGCCACCCTTGACGTAATCCTTATGTTACAGAAATGTACTGCCCATTTCAGAACTGGAGAAGGAGGAAGGCTGAAGGATGGGCTACAAAGATCACCACCCCTAGAAGTTAGGATGAGGAATACAATAAAGGATGCCATAAAGGGCAGCTAGACACCATTCATGCGCTTACAGTTGCTACTTTTTCACAGTTCTCCAGAGAACATGCTCATCATCTTAAAGGATTCTTCTCCTCCGTCATAATAAAATAAGGTCCTCAACAGTTACAAGCCATGATTATGAAATGGAGCCCAAATGTTCACAGGCAAATTAGCTTTGAAATACCATCAATGATGATGACAAATAGGAACATCATCTCCTCCTTGTCTGCTTCCCCCAAAGCAGTGATGGGCCCACCAAGCCCCCAGATCCGGTTCGCCGGAAGTTGGGGGATGGGCCCGGGGTCAGGGGGCAGGGCTGAGGTCAGGGGGCGGAGCGAGGGGCGGGCCCTCACTGCGCATGCGCCAGGCTTGAGCCAGTGTGTCTCCCCGAGGGGCGGCTCAGTGCGCCTGTGTCCAGCTCGATGCAGGCGCGTCTCCTGAAGCGCACTGAGCTGCCCCGAGGAGCGGCTCAGTGCGCCTGCGTCCAGCTTGATGCAGGCGCGTCTCCTGAAGCGTGGCTTCGGGAGATACAGTGCGCTAGCATCCAGTTGGACGCTATCGCACTGTGTCTCTTGAAGCCCCGCTTCAGGAGACCTGGCGGCCGCTTGCGAATCGGTCCCCGCGGCTCTTGCCAGCCGCAGCTCTGGGCGGTTCACCAGCGGTCGCCACTTGGGAAGATCTGGTTCAGGCGAGTAGGCCCGAACCGGCATCTGCCCTCCACTGCCCCAAAGGTGGGGATTCTGCACTGACCTGCATCCTCCTACCTCCCAGCTTACAATTTGCCATCCACAAAAAAGATACTTGGTGCGATTTTGGTGTTGTGCCAACTCCAAAATGAACTGCATGATGCTCATCCAGCCGTCTTGCACATGGACGCCTGGAAAGAGAACGGCTCTCTGGCTGGTGGTTGCACTTCCTCCCGGAGTGCAGACAAACTCCTCCTCAATGCTGCCCTTTGGAAAAAAAAAGAGCTGCAATTTCAGCTCAAGCGTTTTCCCTCTAACCTTTTTACTTGTTCAGTTCAAGGCATTTGATTCATGTTATGGAACAAGCGCCAAGTGCAGCAAATGATGCAATTATCCCAAAATGAGCTGCAGGGAAACTGGCTAAATATTATGGCACCTGTAAGAGAAGTTGAAAAAAGGTTTTCCAGGCACTGATTCCCGCTCTGTGCCAGGCACCCAGTTTGCTTCTGTGCACTCATCTGGTGGGGCAAAGGAGGGGGGCATACAGTTGAGGTCTTCATGGTGACTCATGCGCTCTGGTCTATTTTGGATCTCTTCATCTTGAGTAGGGGATCCAAGTACTGCAGTTGTCGGGGCCACAGTAGACTTCTTAAACATGCTTGTTGCAAAATTTGTGTCTGAAAGTTTAGCAGAAAAGAACCTGCATGGGACAGAGAGGTTTGCAGTGATGTTGCCACAGAGGGTGCAAAGCACAATGTCTACTCAAAAGTAAGTCCCTTTGTGTTCAGTGGGTCCTACTCCCAGGAAAGTGTGTTTAGGATCACAGCCTAAATCTTACACAGATGTGCAGGTGGTCCCTCTTCCTCTCCCGAGAGTCATTCTGGGTGGTGGGTTAATCTATCTGGTCCAGCTTCCTGTATCTCACAGTGGCCCACCAGATGCTTCTGTGATAGGGTTGCCATATTTCTCTTCCACAAAACCAGGACAGGATCCCCTGTCTATCTCGCCAGTATATGAACACAATCCCTGAAAACTGCGACAGTCCCCGTTTTCTGGGATATATGGCAACCCTATTCTGGGAGCACAAATGTTCGTAAGATATCTGCATCCTATGGCTACCCCCTCGTGAAGCATCCTAAAACCAGGAGGTTTCACATACCCATCATGGCTTGTAACATGTGATGGAATTTTCCTCCATCCCCTTTGAAAGTCATCCAGGCCAGAGTCAGACGCCATCACCACGTCCTGTGGCAAGGAGTTCCACAGATTAATTACACACTGAAGCCAAATGCTGGCCCAGATGGTCCCAGTTTGATCAGTTCTAGGATGGCTCATCTTATAATCCCCCCACACAGAGACACCTTTCAGTTCCTACAATCCAGAGTAACTACAGGAAGACATAAGAGGCACTTACTCTGGATTGCGCTATGCATTTCTCAAAGGTTTCCCATAGGTGGCACCGTAATGACGTTGGTGTAATAGGTCCCATAGTTACTCTGGATTGTAGGATTACTCTGGGTTGCTCTATGCATTTCCCATAGGTTTCTCATAGGTGGCACTGTAATGACGTCAATGTAAAAGGTCCCATAGTTACTCTGGATTGTAGGATTACTCTGGATTGCTCTACACATTTCCCATAGATTTCCCATAGGTGGCACCGTAACGATGTTGGTGTAAAAAGACCAGTAGTTACTCTGGATTATAGGATTACTCTGGATTGTTCTATGCATTTCCTGTAGGTTTCCCATAGGTGGCACTGTAACGAAGTTGATGTAAAAGTTCCCATAGTTACTCTGGATTATAGGATTACTCTGGATTGCTCTATGCATTTCCCATAGGTTTCCCATAGGTGGCACTGTAACGAAGTCGATGTAAAAGTTCCCATAGTTACTCTGGATTATAGGATTACTCTGGATTGTTCTATGCATTTCCTGTAGGTTTCCCATAGGTGGCACTGTAACGAAGTTGATGTAAAAGTTCCCATAGTTACTCTGGATTATAGGATTACTCTGGATTGCTCTATGCATTTCCCATAGGTTTCCCATAGGTGGCACTGTAACGAAGTCGATGTAAAAGTTCCCATAGTTACTCTGGATTATAGGATTACTCTGGATTGCTCTATGCATTTCCCATAGGTTTCCCATAGGTGGCACTGTAACGACGTCGATGTAAAAGGTCCCATAGTTATTCTGGATTGTAGGGTTAATCTGGATGCATTTATCATAGGTTTCCCATAGGTGACACCATAATGACGTTGGTGAAAAAAAGGTCCCGTAGTTACTCTGGATTGTGTCCTTCATTTCCCTCCAGAAGAAGCCTCTGCCTGGGTTTGCGCATGAACAATTCTCAGAGTTTCTGCCAGCACAAAAGGGTATGTTCAGGCAAGGAGGCAAAGCCTGGCTGATATTTGCAGCAGTGTTTATTGTTCCCACAAGTGCATATTGTGCATGAATGTGCGCTTCTGCTACGCACAGCCTCCGGCTCCGTCTCATCCAAAGCGGCTTCCATTCAGAACGGCTCCCTTTAAGAAGGTGAGTGTCATAAGTTCTAATGCCAACAAGCCCTGCAGAAATGCGCTCCGATCTATGCTCAAGAGACTGGAGTGGGTGTAGCGAGAAGGAGCGCAGCAGCTCCAAGACTGTAGCCTGGATTCAACCACCGTTCCCAGCGGCTGGAACGGCTGTTCCTCATGCTGTGCCATATTGCAGGAAAAGGGCTCTGATGAGCAGCGTCTTCTGATCGTTGATTGACTCTTGGCCTGGATCTATTTTATCTCCATAAATTTGACCCACTGTGCAGAGGTTGACAAATTTCATCATCATCATCATCATCATCATCATCATCATCATCATCATCATCATCATCATCATTATTCAGGGTGACCATATAGAATGGAGGATAGAGTGCCTCTACCTTTAAGCATTGCATGGAAGAAGGCATTTAGGCAGGTTTAGCTCAGTATAAAAGTGTTTAAAAAGCAGCCCCTGCCTCAGTTCCCTCTTCTATGCATTGCTTAAAGGTAGCGGTAAATGTAAACTAATTTACATTTCAAATCTGAATAAATTTACATATAAGAATTATTGGAATGGATTACAAGGCTTGCCCAAGTGCAGGATAGAGACATATTGTTGGAGGACGTATTGAGAATTGCTGATGACCGCATCTAACCCCCGGGCTGGGGTTTGGAGATCCCTGGCTTAAAGGTAGAGGCACTCTGTCCTTCATTCTATGATCACCCTGTCATCATCATCGTCATCATCATCATCACCTTAGTGTTATTCCTGCCTAGGCAGGATCAGCTTGTTTGGCTAGACATAGACATTGACACAACTGATTAACTGATACATTGTTCCATCTGTTGTTGAAGGCATTTTACACCATTTTTTTGTGTTTATCCATGTTTTGTCTATCTTCTGTTTGGGGACAGAGAGAAGATCTGCTCAAAATTCTCCTTCTTGCCCTCTTTTGTCCCCGCTCAAAATTCAATGAAGTCGTTGGCACCAGCCCTACTCTGTAACTCGCCCCCCGGCATGTCCCTGAACAATCCCCCCCTTTCCACTCCTCTGCTGTTCCTTTTCTCCTTCTAGTCTGCTTTGGGGCATCTTCACGTGTTCATTGCTAAGCCACCAATTATCATTATCACATCCAAAGCGATGGTGTCAATCACAGTCATCACCTCCAGAGCCTGCCAGTTTCTTGCAAGTGAAGGGATCTCAGCTACTCCCACTTGCAAACAATGATATTTTTTTCAGGGTCATGCCTTTAATTTGTATTCCAAGCAAATGCAGATGCTGTTCTGGAAATCTAGTTTGGGGGGGATAAAAAGTATGCGTATTTTTTTCAAGAAAGGTCATTCCAAATCCCCCTAGAACTGCAGCTTTCCTAATACCACATCTAATGTGCATTGCGAAAGGAGGCCTGGAGCAATGGATTTGGGGGGGGGCACCCCATTCTGTGCACCCCACTCTGGTTTTTGGTGTCTCTGCAACTGGGGCAGCAGTAAATCCCTGAGGTCCTGCCTCAATTTAAGAATGTATTCCAGTGGTGGGATTCAAATAAATTAAGAACAGGTTTTATGTCCTAATAACCTAAATTAACAACAGGTTCTGTGTTCCTACCCATTCTCAGAAGCAGGCACTTATTAGCAAAGGGTTCTATAGAACCTGTGAGAACCCCCTGACTCCCACCACTGATGTACTCCCTGTGGTGTTAAACACCGTTCAAGGTGAATCCATCTCCAAGATCTCCCTTCTCCTCCTCCTCTTCATCCCCAAGAGGCTTGCATTAAATCACTTGAGCATATCTGGGTATCAGGAATGAAAATAAACTGAGTACTTTGCAACGAGAGTGTGTTAGTTATAGCTCAGCAGGGAATTCTCCGAGGCGCAGTGAACATCAGTTTCCCCTACATCCATGTTTGAATTGTGGGAATCACTAATCACTAATCCTAACTCAGGCTCACTACTCCATGCATTTCAGTGGTCCTGATGCACTAGGGGCCTGTGCATCCTTTTGGTCGCTTGTGCCTGGCAATCCTCTCAATGCTTGTTGCAGATGCATCATTGCTTGTTGCATCATTTTTCTGAGTCCAACTACCTCCCCATGGGCCACCCAAAGCGAAATGTGCAGTGTGTGTGTGTGTGTGTGTGTGTGTGTGTGTGTGTAAGGGGGGGGGCTCTGTGGATGCATCTTGTCTGCTCTGTACACGAATATCAATGCGTGCCCATGAACATTCTCGCACTGTGTGCCGTTTCATGCCCTACAGCTGCTGAAGGGATCTTTTGAACTGTGATAATGTATTATCAGACAATTACATATTCCTCTTTGAGCATGAGATCTAAGGCTTTCTCTGCTTTTCAGTCGGTGGAGGACAGGCAGAGGTGATGCCGAGGGAAAGGGGGAAAAAAGAAGACAGCAATACAACAGAGAGAGCCTTTTGCTTGCCTGATGGAGAGGCCAGCCTAGAGCTGCGGTCTCTGGTTTCTGAAGAGGGTCATCAGTAAAGGAGTTTTTATATTAGGATTCATGAAAGGTTGGCCAGATGGGAAACAAGGAAGGGTGATTAAGGGTGCAATCTAAAGTAACTACAGGGAATCCTTGCTCCGGTGTAAGAACAATTTACTCTGGATTGCAATATGAATTTCCCATAGGTTTTCACTAGGTGGTGCAGTAACTACAGGTGCACGTAATGTCTCTTATATGCTCCTGTCGTTACTCTGAGTTTTAGGGTAAGAGAAACAAGCTGGTGGTACACCTAAAGGCAGACTTGCGATGGATCGTTGGATGGATGGATTGAGACCCTGCTTTTCCCATGTTAACTGCAGAAGGCGGTTTACAAAGTTTTAAAAATCCTTTTGTCCTCACAACAACCCTGTGAGGTCGGTGATGCTGAGAGTAAATGACTGGCGCCAGGTAGGGTTGCCATAATTATCTTCCACAAAATCGGGATAGGACCCTCTGTCGCATTGGCCAGTATGTGAACACAATCCCCCAAAATTGGGATTTTCCAGTTTTGGGGGGACATATGGCCACCCTGGCCCAATGTCACCCAGGAAACTCCATGGTCAAGGGGGGATTTGAACCCTGATTTTCCAGGTTCCAGTCCACCTCCCCAACCTCTTCCTCATCCTCAGGCTGCTCAAATTCAGCTGCTCCGGCTCTTGCTGAACACAAGTGGGGTTGGTTGTGATGGGTCACAGATGTGGTTGAGGGCCATTTGTGTATGGATACTTCGCCTGCATGATCTGGTTACCTGGCCCATGTGCAGGATGACCGGATGCCCAAACCTCAAAAGGAGGACAAGGGCTTGGATTCCTCTCAGCCTGGCCTTTCTGATGGACAATGGCACTTTTGCCTACTCATGAGTAAAGCCATGCTATTGGAGACTTTCACTTTCCCATCCAGCTCAATGCATATTTTTGATTTTTAGTTTTTTGGCCATGGCTTTTAATAGGAAGGAGATATTCCCAAACCAATTTTTTGCACTGGATTCTGCTCTTCAGTACGAATCCAGTGACATATGATACCACTGCAAAGTTCCAAAATGAAGCCAAAATGGAGGACAATGAAGCCATTTTGGAGGACACTTGGACAGGAGGCTAAAATAGAGGACAAATCTGGAAATTTCCGGTCATATGATCACCCTGCGATGTGTGGACATTATGCAAACCAGTGTGAGTCAAAGCCAGGTCCTTCTGCAAGATGCAGCGGGTGGAAAAAGAGGCTCAGCAACACCTCCACCCAGATTTCCCAGGTAAAGATAAGGGAAGGCAGGTAAAGAAAAGGGGAACCAACTCCAGACTTCATCCAGGAATCTCTCTGCAAGCTCTCCTCCCTCTGCTGTACCCGACTATTGAAGGCTCAAGTTCATCAGTACTCTGCATTCATTTGCTCTCACCCATCCATGATCACTGGATAGCCACTGAATAGAAATTGCATCAGTCAGATTTGGCTGAGCACTGAATATATAACAGCTTATTTTGCAAAGAGGTGTCCCAAAAACAGCCAGCCTGCAGGAAGGCAGAAAAATATTGTGCAGGGAAATCAACAGCATCACACCTCTTTCGGCAACAGGAGCAAAACTTTGCCTTGTTGCAAGTCAGTCCCTCAGTCCTTCTATATGCCAGACAGAGACTTGGAGCACAACCTTAACCATGGCTACTCAAAAGTAAGCCCTGCTGTGTTCCATGGGTCTTACTCCCGGGAAAGTGTCTTTAGGATTGCAGACTTCTGGAATCACCTTCCACCTGACCCCTCAGGAGCTGGACTTGAGGCCAACTTGTGATTATTGTGTCTTTATTCCTGTGTTTCTAGCCTTTGAATAAATACACAATAGTGGATTATAGCTGGTCATAAAAATCTTAGGTCTTATATAACCCATGACTGGTGTAGGGCAAAATCCGTAGCACTTACAGGTCCACACAGTTACGTCACCCTCTAGTGTTATCTTATGGAAAGTCATCTTAACTGCTCCAGAGCAAGGGGCTTAATTTCACTTTAGGATATAGGCTGTAGGTGGCAATCCTAAAGACACTTTTCTGTGAGTAACCCCAAAATCCAGAGTAACTATGGGAGCCCTTAAAAGACATTACATACACCCGTAGTTACTGCACCTCCTGGTGAAAACCTATGGAAAATTCATATTGCAATCCAGAGTAAATTGTTCTTACACCGGAGCAAGGACTCCCTGTAGTTACTCTGGATTTTGCTCGAAGACCCATTGAACACAATGGGGCATACTTTTGAGTTGACATGGTTAGGATTGTGCTTGCAGCCCCTGTGCGCAGATGTACATCTCCTATGTGATTGCTGCCACAGCCCCACACTTGTTTGAGCCACGGTTTGGCATCTAGAGTGGCTTCAGTATTCAGATCCTTCCACACAAGTGCCACAAGTTTGTAATTTTACAAGATTTACGGGGTCAGCCTGGCATGCAGCACAGCGCCTGTTCATGCGCCTTCTCCGAGGGCAGAGGGAACAGCCACAAGTGCGCCTGCTTCGCTTAGCATTCTGATCCCCCTCTTCCTCCCCCTCCCCACCCCCTGCACACTGAATCATCGGAGCTAGCATTTAATTAATTTGTGACACTTTTGACAGTTCGCAAGGAGACATTAGGAGTTCTGTCAAGCTGCATTGATAATACTGTCAAGTGGGCATGTTGGGAGGTATCAGCGATTAAACCTGTACGCCACACGCTCCGAAGGTGGGTCCCACCATTTGTTCTTTGACAGCATCGCAAGCCACAGAAATGCACTCCAGAAGCCCCTCTTTGCTCCCGGGGAAACTTTGACACTTAGGATTGTTTTGCTGTCTTAGAGATTTTGCTGTTTAAAAAACTACAAACAAATCCAAAAAACCTCTGGCAAGTTTTTTTTTTGCTTGTTCTTTTATAAAAACTAAGATTTGAAGTCCTCCTTCCTTAATCACCTCCCAGTGTTTCTGGCTGGCAGCTAATTCTTGCAAGGATGGCAGTTTAAGACTATTCTGGATCTGGGTCAGTCACTGCCACTTTGTACATGCCTGGAAATAACACAGTTTCTTACTGTGTGAAGCCGAGGCTTCAATGCTATCCATACTTTCCTGGGAGTAAGCCCCACAGAGTATAATGAGACCTGCTTCTGAGTAGACATGCACAGGATTGAGCTCTGAGGGCAGCAATTAGATCTTTGCAGAAACAGCATACGGTAGTGAGTATACTGTGTTTTATATGTGCAGTACAAGCATCCTCCACTTTTCAGGGTGACCAGATGCCAAACCCAAAATTCCTGAACTCCAAGGCCAAAATTCCTACCCGTTTAAAAAAATTGCCCAAAAAAGGTAATTTTTTTGTTTTTATATTTTTGTTTTTTGTTTTTTTTTGCTTTTTGGCCATAACTTTTGGTTGGGAGGAGATATCTCAAAACTGATTTTTGCATTGGATTCTGCTCTTCAATACGAATCCAACGACATATGACATGATGGGGAACTGCGCACCATCGCAAAGTAAAAAAATGAAGCCAAAATGTAGGACACCCAGACAGGAGGCTAAAAATCCAGACAAATCTGGGTTTTTCCTGTCATATGGTCACCCTGCGGCTACTTTTTGTCGATTCATTTTCTGATGATCTGCTCTTTCAACACCTTTCATTTATCCTCAGAACTCATTCATTCAACACACACTGCACTCTTTCAACCTCTCTTTGCTGGTCTAAAGGCTAAAATTATCTACGCTGTTGTTGATTTGCAGGTGACATGGTGATGACACTGTTTTTTGGCATTTCCTTATGACTTTCTTCCATAAATAACCACTCAAATACATAAGATATTCATTGCCCACACATTCCTTTGTTCATTTTACTGTAATTTGTTGTGTCTTGGCTATTTGTTGAAAAATGTGTGTTATTTAGGCTTTTTGCAAGTGATATTTATGTCTTCTTGGTGGCTGTTTTGTATTGCAAGCTGAAAAAGACTGGATTCCACTTTTCAACGGTTTTCACTTTTGGACAATCTGGTCCCTAAACCATCCAATAAGTGGAAAATGTCTGGATCAAAATTTAGTTGGATAAGGTGTATGTGGGCAAGAGTAGGGGAAATTGAATTTTGCCCATTTTGTACCATCCAGTAGCATGGCCAGAGAGGATGGCATGATAAGAATTGCAGGTGCCATGTGTGCCATCCCTTCTAGTCACTATCAGCCCCGTACATTGGTGGAGCCACTGAAGCAGTGATAGCGATGGACCTGCCTGTGTGTTGCCATCAGTGCCTCAGTGCCTCTGACAACAAGTAGGAAGAGCGGCTTACATGGCGCATTGCAGTTCCTGCAATATTGACTGGGCTGCGTCTCTCCGGCTATGATTCTGGGCCGTCCTTTTAATAGGGCCATTAATGTCCCTGGAACTCATGATGCATAAGGGGCAGTTCTCTGCATCAAAATCCTTGCAGTCTAAAATCTGACATGATGGGGCAATGAAGGAAAAGTGAAGGAGATGAAAGCAAGGGAAGAATATGCGCTCCGTTGGATTGCATTCCAAGCTGGAAAACACACCCGCCCTGGGCGAGTGTTGCATACACCGCTAGACTTTAAAACTTTGCTTCCAAGAGAAACATCATCAGCAACATAAAACCCATCCACATTTGCTTTATTCCCAATAAACAAATTTCATTAGGACAAAGTGGAGGATACTGCAGAGAAGTACATCTGGTTCCATGCGCTAAATTATTCAGCAAGTGTTGCCGAAAACCCTTTTTGCTCCATTTGATGACTGCAACCAGTTTGCTTCCTTTCGGAATTGCAGTTGGACTGGTGACAACGCCTAAGAGCTTCTGCTTTATGCTGAATATTCAGATCTTTATTTGTATCCTGCCTTTTCCCCAGAGGACTCAAGGCGGCTCACAATCATCAGCAAAGTCCACTAAAAATATCATTTAAAAACATCAATGTCAATTAAAACCACATTCAAACCTCCCCCCAAAATCAACAATTAAAAATCCTCATTAAAAAAGTTTCTGTAGCAGGTTCAGTTCCCAGTCCTTGCAGATGTTGGACTGCTGAATTTCCTTCTTGGGTGGGATGTTGCTGGAGGAGGACACCCTGAATAATTCACAATCATTATTATTCACATACTGTTATTCACAATTATTATATAGATTATTATTATTCAGCATTATTATTGTGAATTATTGTGATACCCCCTGGAGGACACCCTGAGTAATTCACAATGTTGAATTTTCTCATAAAGGGTTGCTGAGCTGGTGGACAAACGTTGTGGTTGCAGAACCCACATACGGCGCCAGGTACAAACAGTGGCTAAGGATTAGGGTTGCTATAGGATGCTGGGATGCTGGACTGTCCCAGTTTGGGGGGATTGTGAAGCCGAGCTGCAGCTGCAGTCCTGACCCAGTCTTATGGAAGAGAATTATGGCAGCCCTACTAAGGATGGAAGTGGAACCAGATGAACCTGTGGAACCAGTGGAAGTAGAACCAGATTGGAGGCCAAGTAGCCAAACGTCCCCGATTCTCCAGTTAGACAGATACTGGAATGACCTGTGTCTACAAATTCAAAGCTGTAGAGTTGGATCTGGTGTCAGATTGTCAACTACTCTGACTTTTGCCTCTTCTACCCTTTAAAAAGGAAGAGGGGTTGGAGAGGGAGATGAAATATGGAGGGGAAAGTGGTGGGCTAGATCATCAGAGCCTTGCGCTTCCTTCTCTTCCAAATGAGAGTGAGAGGAGAAGGAGGAGCACACCTGAGGACCTCAAAGCAACACAGCACATGGTTTCAAATTGCAGGTCTCAGTCAGAATCAGGGTTGGAACTGCTTACTAAGGAGCCGCGAAGCCGAACAATTTATTAATTCAAGTGTAGGTCAAGAGTTGCCTTGATAACAGGGGATCTTATGGAGCAATTTGTGTGTCAGAATCCATTATTTATTCCTCTGTTGAAAAGGCCAGGGGAATTCTAGGATTTCAAGGTAGACGTCTTAGAGGCAGCTTGTAATGAGGACGGGGATGCTGGGATGGGAGTTCAAACACCTTCACAGCCAGTTCCATGCGGTGAAAAGAGCACTGGAAGAGGTATGGGACTTCCCTCTGGGGCATTAGGCTGGCCAGAGTGGGAGACATCAAAGTAGCTTGACTGGCTTGATTTGGAATCCATACGTACCTCTTTTTCCAGGACATGTCCCCCTTTTTTACACAGGTGTCCTGGAAAATAAGACTTGATTGCCCTCCTTTTCCTTGTGAGCAGGCAGCATGTAGCCTTCTTGAAATTAATAAACTATATGTAAAAATTCCACATGATAATTTTAATTTTAATAGTAAATAATATAGTGTTAGAATGTACCATCTGAAAATAATATACTGTATTTACTCGAATATACTGCGCAAATGAATCTAATGTGCACCCTACACTTATAATCAAAACACCATATTTATTCAAATCTAATTAACCATAAAATCTAATGCGTACCCTGATTTTGGAGACTGAATTTGGCTGAAAAAGGTGAGCATAACCCTACAATCCAGAGTAACTACGGGAAGACGTAAGAGGCACATACCTCCAAATCCAAAGTAACTACGAGAGCATGTAAGAGACTTCACGTTCACCCGCAGTTAATGCACCACCTAGTGAAAACCTATGGGAAATTCATATTGGAATCCAGAGTAAATTGTTCTTACACTGGAGCAAGGACTTCCTGTAGTTTCTTTGCACTTACTCTGGATTGCGCTATACATTTCCTATAGGTTTCCCATGGGTGGCAGCATAACAGCATCGGTGTAAAATGTTTTGTAGTTACTCTGGACTGTAGCCTTAGTTTCAAGTAAATATAGTATATGAGTGTTTCTAGCTTTTATTCTGCCATGTCCTACATTTTTCTTGGGTATTCTACATTTTGGATGGGCCTTGACCTCTTTGTCGGTTATAATATATGGTTACCCAGAAATTGGCAAGCTTCTTTTTTTAATTGAACTAGGCAAGGGAAGGAAGCCAGGATGGCGTAGTGGTTAGGGAGTCGGACTGAGACCTGAAAGGTCAGGGATCCAATGCCCCCGCAGCCATGAAGCTTCCTGGATGACCTTGAGCCAGTTGCTTACTCTAAGCCTCACCTACCTTCAGGGTTGTTGGACGACAAAAGATTTAAAAAGTCTTTGGGGCGTTTGCTTTGGCGTGGAAAAGGTGGGGTACAAATCACTTAAATAAATAATATATATAATATAATATACACAAATATATAATATAATTAATCTACCTAGGCCTTTGTGCTTTGCATGCAGCATACGCAGCGCCAAGCACAATACCATAGTTGTTCAAGACTGATGGATTATATTATATTATATAATGTAAAAAGCAGGCCTCCATCAGTCGAAAGACTATGGTATCGTGCTTGGTGCTGCATACGCTGCATGCGAAGCACGAAAGCCTGGGTTAGATTGTTATGGAGGATAGGCTGTTCCCCAAGCAGCAGATCCCCCCTCTCCACGCCACTGAATTAGTCCAATGGAAAGGCAGAGCCAATATGATTGGATCCAGCTGGCGTTGCAGAGCTGGGCTAAGGACAGGAGCTCACCCTGTCTTGTGGGGACGACCCGGGAATCGAACCCTGGCCTGCTGGTTAACAGGCACAGTTAGCCACTTGCGCCATCCATAGCCCATAATATATAATATAATATAATATAATATAATATAATATAATATAATATAAAATGAATGAATGAATGAATGAATGAATGCAGCCCTGCTCAGGCTGGAGACAAGCCTGTTTCGAGCTGATAAATGAAATTTTCACTGTCAAGTGCAGTCAGGATCACTGCAATGCAGCTCTTTGGCATTTCTTCCGTTGAGCTTCTCCTTCTTCCTCCTCCTGGAAAAAACAAAACATCCAACTGGGGCCGTGAGCAACAGTGAGAGAAGTTGATGAAGGAGCCGCAGAGACAGGCCGTGCGGTGCCCATCTGGGCTCAACTGTGTGGAGAGGAATTTTCCAGATGATGCCAGATGTGGGGGGGGGGGGTGAGGGAGGCATCCCACTGACGGAGAAAGTGTAGAGGAAACCCTCATAGAGAAGAGGCCTGGACAGCACGCAGAGTGTTTCTGAGCATGATTCTTAGCCCAGGTGGGATTGAAGAGTCAGCAGGGAAGCCGATACTCTATGACAGAGAAGGAAAGTCAAAAGAAAAAAGAAATGAAAGAGGAAAGGAAGAACCTAGCCAGCAATGTGCTAAGTTTTGCTTGCAGGATCTGTGGATGAAAGATGCCACACCTTCAGTAAAGGCGTCCCCCACAGGTTGCCCTGCTAGTTGTGATGGACTCTAGGGAATGGTGCTCATCCCCATTTCCTAAGATGTAGAGTCAATATTGTCTGAAGATGCCTCGTGGACATGTGGCCCACATGCACATGGAACACTGTTACTTTCCCACCATGGTGTTACCTATTGATCTACTTGCGTTTGCATGCTTTCAAACTGCTATGTTGCAGGAACTGGGCAGTGGTGGGATTCAAATAAATTAACAACAGGTTCTATGTCCCGTTAATAACCGGTTCTCAGAATTAACCCTCATTAAGAAAGGGTTCTATAGAACCGGTGAGAACCCCCTGAAGTACATCCCATTACATTTGACGCCTTTTACTCTCAAGCAAGTGTGTATGGGGCGACAGTCTGTGAATACTTTTTGTTGTTTTCTCATTTGAACCTGCATTCATTTTTGTTGCTGATAGTCCACTATCCCAGTGGCGAAGTTAGATGGGGGTGGAACAGTCAGTCTTGGAGGGAACCCCCCCGAGACTGACTGACCCTCTCAAGCTACGCCACCACGCTATCCTGAACTTACAACACAGATGGCTGGGAAAAAGGCAGGCAGGCAGGCAGTCTCTCTTGATGATTTGGTGTTTTGTTCAAATGGGGCATTTCAGAACATTCAGTCTCGGGGCAGGGCATGATCATGGTCCCCCCACCCCAAATTCTTTCCTATCCATTTACAATCTGGGCCATTCTGGCGGAGCGATTATGTTGCATCAGTGAATCCAAATTGGCCGTTTCCTCATCTTGTTGGCAAATCAGCTTTTCTCCCTAAGTGAGTGTGTCGTTCGCAAGTATTTCCGCTGAAGTGTTTGGACAAACACCGTTGAGTCGCCGGCTCCCTCTTGGTTTCCCGTTCTTTTGTGATTTCTGATCTCGGTTGCTTGGTTTGTCATCAAATACGCTTTTTTCTCCCCGGCATGAAGCTCGTCAAACAGGGAATAATTAATTGCATGCCGTCTGTTGTGGATTTGCAGATGGATACAGCTGTGTGACAAAGCTTGTGTGACTGAAGACCATTTTCCCATCAATCCATCTGACTGTGTCTCTTTGGATGACATGGTGAGGAGCATCATGACTGTGCCATATGTCCCCTTTCTCCAGGACGTGTCCTAGATTTTAGCCTTGTGTCCTGGGAAAAACTTAAATGTCCTCTTCTTCATTATGAGCATGCAGAACATAGCCTTCTTGGAATTCATAAACTACAGTTCCGCAGTGGTGGGCCCAGCTGGAGGTTCAAGGTGGTCGGTGGGGGCACTTGGGGGCAGTTAGAGGCAGTTTAAAGAGCCGCCATGCGGAGCATCAGGGCTGCATAGCACATGTGCCCATAGCGTCTTTGTTAAGTTAAGTGGAACTTGTTATATGAAGCAAGATTTCTTGGAAATTTTTGCTCTTTATGTGAAACACTTGTTAAGCGAGGCGCTTGTTAAGCGAGGTACCACTGTATATGTAATAAATTATGGCTGCAGTCCTAATCTCCAATTAGGCCTGCGTAAACCCTGACATAAGTCCTGTGCTGACCTGAGGGTTTCACAAAAGTGCTGTAACACACATCTATGCTACCCCTGGGGGGCATTTAGGCCCATGCACAGGCATACATTGATCTCCCATACCATCATGGGAAGATATGCCAGGGGAGTTAGGCTGGCCTCAATAGTTTAGGATTGCACCCTATAAGTACTAGTTTTAAATTTAGTAATAATTAATACAATGTTTAAATTAACCACATGTGTTAATTAGCTTTAATTTTGTCGTGTCCTACATTTTTCTTGGGTGTCCTACATTTTGGGGACCCTTGTCCTTTTTCAGTTATGATTCTACACAACAGACCATAAAAACATGATATCTTCCTGATGCAGTTTTGCAAGGGGCTGTTGTCGAACAGTCTTAGGTTCAATCCTGACCAGCCAGAGAGAATGGCCCAGCTAAGCTGGCCTAAGGTTGGCCGTATCCTGAGCTGACAGGTCAAATCCATAGAACTAGGAAGCTTCTAAGGCCATGATTTTCAACCAGTGTGCCATGGCACATCTGTGTGCTGCAGATAGTCCTCAGGTGCGCTGCAGGAATTTGGAGAGGGACATTTATTAATAGGAAGACTTGGGGATTTGAAAGCATGGTGTGCCTTGTCAATGGTAAAAGCAACTGATGGTGTGTCATGAGATGAAACAGGTTGATAATTACTGCTCTAGGCTGACACTTAGGCTAAATCTCAGGGCTGCGAGGCCTGTAGGCTGGCCTAACTGCTGCTTAGGAGGCAGCAGCACAAGGACAGCATGCTCACTGGGCTGTGGGTTTGTGCCATATCCTGAGATGGGCTGTTGTGCCATATCCTGAGGTTGAGAGGCTGGAGTGGTGCTAAAGCCAGCCTAAGATTCAGAACTTTTTATTTTGCTTCCATTTTTACTCTGGCTTATGATGGACCCCCATGGGTCTACTCAGATTTATGCCTTCTCCTGAGGTGGCCTAAGTCAGAGGGGCTAGGAGGGAGCATGTCCGCCCTGGAAACCGACTCTGGATATGGCCTAACTGCATTGTTCTAGGCCATGCTCAACAAGCCCTCAATGTGCCCCTGCTGAGCTGCCTAGGCTAGCACTTCTAGGCCAGTACAGGTCCATCTGTCTTGGGCCAGTCTAAGTGGACCTACAGCTGTTTCTGGTGCAGCGAGCCTGGCCTATTTGGCTTTATGCCGGCCCAAGTGCCAGATAGTCTGGCCTAAGGTAGGGTTGCCATAATTCTCTTCCACAAAATTGGGACAGGAGCTTCAGTCTCATTTGCCAGTATGTGAGCACAATGCCCCCCAAACAGAGACTGTTCCCATTTTGGGGGACATATGGTAAACCTAACCTAAGTGCACTTCAGGATTGTAGACTTAGGGCCAAATCCAGAGCAAATTCAGCCTGCTCTGCCTCAACTGCTCTCTCCTAACTACTCTGTATCCAGAGCAGAAAGCTATGCTGCATCCAGCAAGTCAGGAAGCCTGGGCTGCCCTAACTGCTCCAGAGCATGCTAAGTAATTGACACAAGGGGAGGACTTGCTCCTGAGGAGACACCCCTCAGATCACACTGAACAAGTTGGCACCTGCGCAGTTGTTTCTGAAGCCAACTGGTTTCAGAAAGAGTACTGCGCAGGTACCATCTCTGATGCCTGCACAGTATTTTCTGAAGCCTTTCAGCTTCAGAGGAGACTCTGCAGGCGTCAGAGTTGGTGCCTGTGCAGTACTCTTTCTGAAGCCATTCGGCTGCCACTCCACCTCCTGAGCGAGGCTGAATGGCCGTGCATAGGAGCAGACTTCCTCCGTTCTAAGGAAGTCTCCTCTGGAGCTGTTCGGCATGCTCAGTATGTTTCTGCGCAGCGCACCTCAGCTGGCTGTTCGGGCCAGCTCCGTGGACAAGTGGCAGCTTCTGGCTGCTGCTCCATCTTGGAGCAGGCCTGAATGGGCATGCTGACACCTGGGGCCTGCCAAAGGACTGTCAAACTCCTCTGGCACATCACCCCATACAGAGCACATCACCCAATGTGGCCTGCACCAGCCGCACCAGTCTAGTGACGCCACTGGATGCCTGCCTTATAAGGAGTCCCTGATGAGATGCCAGTACATTCTCCAGTGAATACAAGGGGCTTCTTGGAGTGGCCTGCTGTATCCTGATGTTTGTGGGCAGCCGTAGTTTGTTCCATATCCTGAGGTTGAGAGGAAGGGGTTGCAGCTAGGATGGCCAAGAACTCAGATTTTTGGTCAACGCTGTCATTCTTACTCAGGCCTTATCGTGGACCCCTATGGGTCTACTCATTACTATACCTGCTCCTGAGGTGGTATAACTCTGAGGGCTGGAAGAGGGCATTTCTGCCTTGAAACAGGCTCTGGATTCAGAGTAACTGCTCTGCCCTAGGCAATGCTCAACATGCCCTCACCTTGCCTCTCCTGAGCTGCTTAGGCTGCCCCAGTTAGGGCAGAGCAGGTCCACCTCTCTTAGGGCACCCTATCTTGACTTGCTCTGCCCTAAGCCTCCTTCAGAGTAACTGGGCTGGAGCATCTTGCAGTTGCTCCACCCTAGTGATAGATAGGGCAACCCAAGGGCTCTTATGTGGACAGATTAGTTGCTCTGGATTTGACTGTTAGTCTTTGATTTAGTTACGGACCTTTCTTGTTGGCCTTTCAAGCAGGTTTCCTGGAAATTAACAAAAAAATATCCATCAGGGCTCCCCTTATGCACGTGGGGAATGATGAATTGCAGAATTTTGGTTTCTTGCAAAACATGCAGTCTCGCTAACTCCCAAAGAACTGCTTTCTGCACGGAACAGGAAAAATGAAAATTAATCACCTCTTAGTTTTTCCTTAGTTTTAATCACATCTTTATTTTTCCACTGAACCAACAGTAGACCTTTTTTGGTGTGAATCGGCTGTGGGTAGCGCAGGTGGTTAGACACTGTGACTGTTAACCAGCAGGCCAGGGTTCGAGAACCGGGTCGGTCCCCACAAGACAGAGTGAGCTCCTGTCCTTAGCCCAGCTCTGCAACGCATCTGGAACCAGTCGTATTGGCTGCCATTCCATTGGACTATTTCAGTGGCGTGCAGAGGGGGGATTTGCTGCTTGAGTAACAGCCTATCCTTCATATCAATCTACCCAGGCCTTTGTGCTTCACATGCAGCGCATGCAGCGTTGAGCATGATACCATAGTCTTTCAAGACTAATGGATGCCAAGTTTTTTTAGGGGGGGGAGGGCAGTAAAAATGATGTTTGAAACCCCATAACCATTTTCCTTGGTGCTCTCGGAGGCTTTGGACAATGCTTTCTGCATTTTTGGAGCAGTGTGTGACATGTCGATGTGACACTCGCTGGAATGAAATATGTCCCCTTTATGCTTGCCTGCCGAGCATTTGGCTGCAAGTCACCAGAGCCAACAACTCATTTATTACTAGTGAATAAACAACCTTGGGGAGAAACTTGGCAGCTCCTGGAGCATCAGCTTGAGAGAGACTTTTAAAACTGTTCTCCTGAACGGCCTGGCTGCGGAACCTTTTTCTCACCCCACATTGATCATCTCATGAAAGTGACTCGGATTAAGTACATGGTGTCAAGAATTTTATGTGCTAGTTGCAGCCACTCACAATAAGGGTTTTCTCATATTAAAGGTGTGCTGAGATTTAAGGAAGTGAAGCCAACGTGAGCCAGAGACTTGACTTCAAATCATTGATCCGCTCCAAGGTTGACGATGACCTTGAGACGCTCAGTCTGAGACCCGAGAGGGATCCTTTGGAAACCATTCACAATCACAGCAAGAACAATTTACATGCACAAAATACAATCAAAACTCCACAGCAGAATTTAGAGAAAATGACATGACAAAAATCATTGAAGGGAAATTTGAAATAATAAAATTTTTGATATTCTTTTCAAGTTGGAAAAGAGGGTGCAAATGTCAAAATGTTGCAGGTGTCCATGGACATGTCACAGCTACAAAGTTGACACATTAAGGTCCAACCTTAAGGGCTACAGAGGTGTCCAAATGGCTGCGTTTGAGGGTTTTTTTTATTTTTGGTGCCACCGGGATCCCAGATACCTTAGCCATGCCAGATACCTTAGCCATGCCAGTGGGCATGGCACTTCCCAGAAATAAGCTTATGTAGTTCTCCGAGGTGTCTCAGAAGAATCCGGAACAGCACCCAGCACTATTTTTCTGTTTGGATACAGAGATACACTTTCTTGGGAAGTTGAATTAACCCCTGCTAAGTAGGCAAGAGACACTTTTTCAAGTGGGTGCCCCTCTTTTATTTAGCAGGGGGAGAGTAACTGGCTCTTCACACCCCAGCAATGTTTGTTCTTGTGACTTCTGCTGATGTTCTTTTTGCATTTTAGATTGTGAGCCCTTTTGGGACAGGGACCCATTAGCTATTACCATATTTCCTGGCTTATAAGATGCACTTTTTTCTCCCCAAAGGGGGGCGATGTCTGTGCGTCTTATAGGGTGATAGGGCCAATCCTGGAGAACCTTACTCCATCATGTCATAGGTCGTTGGATTTGTATTGAAGAGCAGAATCCAATGCAACCATCACTTTTGAGATATCTCCTTCCTATCAAAAGTTATGGCCAAAAAAGTAAAAATCAAAAATATAAAAACAAAAAAATACATTTTTTGCCAATTTTTTAAGCAGATAGGATTTTTGGCCTTGGGGTTGAGGAATTTTGGGTTTGGCATCTGGTCACCCTGGCATAGTTGCAATCCTAAGCAGCCTTCCCTGGCTTGGAGACTTGCTCCAAATTAGACTTGCACAAGACCTGGTCCCTGCTGCTCCATGCCTGTGCCTCCCTCACTCTTCCCTATCTATCTAGATCCCCTCACCTTTCCCTACCTACCCTCCAAAAGAACCCCCCAACTTACCTGCCTTCCTGGACCATCTGCAATGAGATTTGTGCAAAAGTTGCAAATCACTGACACTAGAGATGATGAGTTTTTGGAGTTACCAGAAAATTAAAAGAGTGCTTGAAGCTTTAAAGTCTTTCCTCATTTGTTAATGACAGTGATAATGGTTCTTAACACCACTGTTGACTTTACATAGTTGAAAAATTATTCTGCTATATTTTATTAAATATATTAGTACACCATTTGGTTCAGAATATTTTTTTCTTGTTTTACTCCTCTAAACTTTGGTGCATTTCATGGTCCGGTGCGTGTAATAAGCCGGGAAATACGGTAATTCGCTAATTTTTCATTTTCTTTGCAACCTTTTTAGTTAAAAGCAATATATAAATACTGTACATTGAATTATAGGTCCTCTGTTCTCACGGTGTTTTCAGGGTCCTCCACCTGCAGTGCGCCAACACACATGTGCTTCCTCACCAAGAACGGAGTCCCACTAAGGATCAAAGTCTCCTTCTAACCCTACAATCCAGGGTAACAACGGGAGCACATAAGTGTCCCTGTAGTTACTGCACCACCTAGTGAAAACCTATTGGAAATTCATATTGCAATCCAAATTGTTCTTACACCAGAGCAAGGACTCCCTATAGTTACTCTGGATTGCATCCTAAGTGCATTTTGCATTGTGCCCCAAAAGCAGCAGAATAGCAAGTCATAAATCAGAAGTGTGGTGTCATGTTTGAAAATGATGTGCGATTACACGGAGGCTCTTGTAACGAGCACTTTGGCGATCTCTAATTAGCAGACAACTTTTCAACATAATTTTGTTTCCTGAAGGGTCCCAATCAGGGTATAATTTCTTCAAGAGCCAAATCCAATAACGCCCCAATCAAAGTACGGTTGCTCTCGAGTGATGCCGCTACGGAAGCTTTCGAAACTAGGTACGGGCTGGCGAGGAAAGCTCTGACACCATTTGCTGGCCTAATCCAAACAAAGCTCTTCTCGATAATAATTAATATACCCCCTTATTTGCTTAAATTAGGTCTGAAACTATGTTTAATTCAACAATCAACTGTCTCAGGAATACTATATGCTCTGATAGACCAAAAATAATAATAGCATCTCTAATTCACATTTTAGTTCATCACAACCTTGGGAAACAGGTTGCTGTTATTCACATTGGGCAGAACTGGGCCTGATGCACATTTTAGGTTGTTGGGCGTTTTTAAATCCATCTCCGTGTGGGATGGTTAACCCCATAAAAACTTTTGCACCCCTAAAACACAGCCCTTTGGCAACAGCCATGCTTTGCTTGCAGAAGGTCCTGCTGAATCCCTGATACAGTAAATTGTAAGTGTTGTATAGGGTGGCCTGGGCTGTGCGTGGCGCAGGTGGTTAAGATGCTGTGCCTGTTAACCAGCAGGCCAGGGTTCGAGACCCAGGTTGGCCCCACAAGACAGGGTGAGCTCCTGTCCTTAGCCCAGCTCTGTGACGCAGCTGGATCCAATCGTATTGGCTCTGCCTTTCCATTGGACTAATTCAGTGGCGTGGAGAGGGGGATTTGCTGCTTAGGTAACAGCCTATCCTCCATAACAATCCAACCCAGGCTTTCGTGCTTCGCATGCAGAGCATGCAGCGCCGAGCACAATACCATAGTCTTTTAAGACTGACGGAGGCCTGCTTTTTTTTAAATAGGGTGGCCTATGGGGTTCTTGAGGGGCTTAGAACACATTGTAAATTAGCACTGTTAGGGCCAGTCTTAAGAGATGTAGGACCCAACTGCAAACATTTTTTGCAGGAGCCCTGGGGTCATAGCCTTGGTCTGTAGAAGTTTAGAGATGGAAATAAAATGTATTATTATCTGTAAATCTGCATGTTAGAATGGAAAGCAATCAATATGTGCACTTAAAAAACACTTGGGAGTTAATGGAGCAAATCTATCTAAGCACATTTAAATATAAAATTGCATGCATGGAAGCCTACAAGGAAACAAACAAAATGTGATTACCTTTGAAAAGTTAATAATTACAAAACAACTGTGAAATCATTTAGTAAAAATATGGATTTTCTGTTTTATTTTTACCCTCCCAAAGGTGCAGGGCCAACTGGGAGCAATTGGTTCAACTGGCGTAAAGCCAGTCCTGAGCATTGCAAGACCAAGAAAAATACAGTTGGAACGGAGCAATTTTTTTTCCTAGGGGAGCAAACATACCACCCAGTTTCATTTTCATTCTGACTGAAGGCTTTAAATCAGTGGCGTAGCTTCTGAGGGGGTGAAGCAGCCAGTCATGGAAGGAGCCTTGCCATGGGAGCCTACTTTGGGGCCATTCCAGGCAGGGGGAGCGACTGGAGTAAAATGGAGCCGTACCCCTGAATTGCAGCTCCAAAGAGGAGAGCCCCCCACATGCTGCAGAGAAGCTCCCTCCAAGACTGATTGCTCTGCCCCCACTCTAGCTATGCCACTGCTTTGGATTAAATTATAGCCACTTGAAAATCATAAGAAAATGCTTGCCCATCCTTATCACTTTATTATTTTTATCACTTTATCTTCTCCTTTCCATGGTAGGTCCCCAGACTGTCTGCCTCCATGGATTTCCCAAACATCTCCTGGTACGATGGCGGCTATGAGAACAGAACCTCCAATGACTCCGACCTGGACCCAAAACCTCACCAGTACAACTACTATGCCATGCTCCTCACTCTCCTCATCTTCATCATCGTCTTTGGCAATGTGCTGGTGTGCATGGCCGTGTCGCGAGAGAAGGCCCTCCAGACCACCACCAACTATTTGATTGTCAGCCTTGCCGTGGCAGATCTCCTTGTGGCTACCCTGGTGATGCCGTGGGTGGTCTACCTGGAGGTAGGTAGGTGTGTTCTGGTCCTGGTTGAGTAAAATGTTTTTTCTACAGTGATGCTTTTGTGTCATAGCAATCACCCCATAAAAGGCAGAGAACTTTTTAGGATATTGCCAGCATCTGAACCTAGGAGATGTTGGAAAGTTGGGGTACCAACTTAATGCTATCAGTTGGGGTACCACACATCTGGGACAAGTTGTCAAAAGGCCCATGAACAGCTTCCTCTTTATATGGTTTCTGGCAGGGTTTAAAGATCCATCTATTTCACGTGACCCCCAAATCCAGAGTCACTACGGGAGCACATAAGAGACTTTACGTGCACCTGTAGTTACTACACTATCTAGTGAAAACCTATGAGAAATTCATACTGGAATCCAGAGTAAGTTGTTCTTACACTGAAGCAAGGACTCCCCATAGTTATTCTGGATTTTGCCCATGGCCTTTGAGGAGGGAGGTACTCTTTAAGGGCCTCTTCTTAACTTTTATGCTGCTTTTATCTACAGCTGCATTATATGCTAACCTGCTCTCTTATTGCTATTATTTTTGTTTGTTTCGATTTTTAATTTTAATTATTAAAATAAAAAAAATTGGTTTAATTTTTTTATTTTTAATGGTTTATTCTGACACTAGCAAAATGGACCCACCGTTGCAGGAGTAAAATTTCCATAATATTTTTGGGCTCCTGGCACAGCTGGGCCAATGGCAGGCAATGGAGGATGATTTTATCTCCTCCTGGAAATACTTTGGTCACAGGTTAATGGTTTGGTGGTCAAAGACTGAGAAGGTGGAAGGAAGAGTGTTTGGCTTTGGGTACTATTTGGTTTGTGCAAAGCTTTGTTTTCAGACAATCTTTTTGTTCAACGTATTTGATTTGATAATGATTTATTCCGGCTTTCTTGGAAAATGTACCCTAAAATTGTTTGGGAAAAAAATCTTTCACTGTTAAACTAGAGCCCATCAAAACCATCAGAAAGCAGCATAATTAAAAGACAATCATACATAATTGGCCATTCCTCGTTTGATGATGATTGCTTTTCTTGGCAGTGATGAACAGATTTTAAAATGGGGATAGGAGTGACTTAAGGTGGCTCAGAGCTGTGGTTTTGTCTTCAGCTGCATCCTTAACACACTTCCCTGGAAGTCCCATTGAATACACAGTGGTATCTCTCATAACAAGCACCTCACATAACAAGCGTTTCACATAACAAGTATAAATTTCCAAGAAATCTTGCTTCACATAACAAGTTCCATTTCACTTAACAGGCAAGTGCCAGTGATGGGCTTCAAAGAAATTAAGAACCGGTTCTCTGTCCATCTGGCAGCCACTTTTAAATTGCTATTTTTAAACTTTATATATACTATCTCTCATTAACAACCGGTTCTGTAGAGTAGGTGCGAACCTGCTGGAGCCCACCACTGGCAAGCGCACTATGGGCATGCGTACTATGCAGCCCTGACGCTCTGGGCAGAGGTTCTTTAAAAGGGCTGCCAGCCAGTGCTGCTGCCTCTATCTGCTCCCAACTTGGGGGCAGTTGCCTGGGGGTGCCAGAGACAGCTGCCCCTAACTGCCCCAAAGTGGCCCCACCAGCCACCTTGAACCTAAGTAGACTTGCATTGGATCATGCACATTGAATGCATGTTTTGAATTCAATTCCAGTGTTTGATAATCATTTTAACATCCAGTTAATATTTTTATTGGCTGTGGGTGGCGCAAGTGGCTAAGGCACTGTGCCTGTTAACCAGCAGGCCAGGGTTCGATTCCCGGGTCGGCCCCACAAGACAGGGTGAGCTCCTGTCCTTAGCCCAGCTCTGCGACGCCAGCTGGAACCAATCGTATTGGCTCTGCCTTTCCATTGGACTAATTCAGTGGCGTGGAGAGGGGGATTTGCTGCTTGGGTAACAGCCTATCCTCCATATTAATCTACCCAGGCCTTTGTATGCAGCATGTGATACCATAGTCTTTCAAGACTGACGGAGGCCTGCTATAAATATTTTTATATGAATATTTTTTGGGTTGTGGAACCAATCGTCTGAGTTTTTATTATTTCCTATGGGAAAATCTGCTTCACTTAAAGAGCATTTCACTTAAAGAGCAGGCCTCCAGAACAAAATAAACTATGGGCGCAAACCAGAGTAACTACGGGGAGTCCTTGCTCCGGTGTAAGAACAATTTGCTCTGGATTGCAATATGAATTTCCCATAGGTTTTCTTTAGGTGGTGCTGTAATTAGGTGGTGTCTCTTGCATGCTCCAGTAGTTACTCTGGATTGTAGGGTATGTGAGGCACCCCTGTAATAGGATTTACTTCTGCACAGACAGCGTTACACGCTCCTCCTCCTTCCTCTTGTGCCATATCCATCATTGGATATTGGCAATCCTATTTTTGTCAGTAGCCACATGATAAAGTGGGTTTTGTCTACATATTTTTATAAAGGATTATCTGAGTTTATCGGGAAACCTAAAAGCAGACAGCATGCATATTTTCCCCCAGATATGTTTCCAACAGGACAATAAGCTGGTAAAACAATAGATAATGCGTATCTTTCCTGGAAAGCTTGTTACTGAATTTAATCAGGTTGTTGGTGATGTGGCTTCCTCACACCCACCAGTCAAATCCTAGTGATGAATCAACAGAGGCAGGAATGTGCTTGGCACATGTGCATGACAGGTCTTCCCTTTGCCAGGCACATCATGGGCATTAAGAAAGCGGGAGGACCAAAATTTAGTGCTATGTTCTGACCAGATAACCGGAAAAACCCGGATTTGTCCGGATTTTTAGCCTCCTGTCCAGGTGTCCTACATTTTGGCATAATTGTCCTACATTTTGGCTTCATTTTGAAACTTTGTGATAGTGCACAGTACCCCATCATGCCATATGTTGTTGGATTCGTATTGAAGAGCAGAATCCAAGGCAAAAATCAGTTTGGAGATATCTCCTTCCTATCAAAAGTTATGGTCAAAAAACTGAAAAACAAAAACAAAAAAATACATTTTTGGCAATTTTTTTTAAGCAGGTAGGAATTTTGGCCTGGGATTAGGAATTTTGGCCATGATTCAGGAATTTTGGGTTTGGCATCTGGTCACCCTGCTCCTGGGGAATGATTGTCCTGAGTTACCATCCAATCCCAGGCAGTGAAATGTAGAGGATGGATTTTGGGAATTAGTTGGTATATAGTATTAGTATTTTGTTGGTATTTAGTGTTTGGTTTTAATTTATAAGATGCTTTTCCCACGAATGTGTTCACCAAGTGGCAAAAAATACTCAAGAGAAACAGGTCCTGCTCATTAACAGCTGGGCTGCAGTTAGGTGGATCACAAAGGATCTATATAGCACCACCATTGAAACCTATAGGGGCAGGGCGACTATATAACCGGAAATTTCCGGATTTGTTCTCTTTTTTAACCTCCTGTACAGATGTCCTCCAAAAGGGCTTCATTGTCCTCCATTTTGGCTACACTTTGGAACTTTTCAGCGGTGTGTAGTACCCCATCAAGTCATATGTTGTTGGATTTGTATTGAAAAGCAGAATTCAGTGCTAAAATCAATTTTGAAATCTCTCCTTATCAAAAGTTACGGCCAAAAAACGACAAATCAAAAATATGCATTGAGCTCTATGGGAAAGTGAAAGTGCCCAGTATCATGGCTTTACTCATGAGTAGGCAAATGTACCATTGTCTGCTGGAAAGGCCAGGCTGAGAGTAATCTAAGACCTTGAGGGGTGCAATCCAGAGTAACCACAGGGAATCCTTGCTCCGGTGTAAGAAAAGTTTGCTCTGGATTGCAATATGAATTTCCCATAGGTTTTCACTAGGTGGTGCAGTAACTACGGGTGCACGTAAAGTCTCTTACATGCTCCCGTAGTTACTCTGGATTGTTGGGTAAGTCCTCCTTTTTAGGTTCAGGTATCTGGTCACCCTGTGTAGGGAAGCAAAATGGAGGCGAATGGCTGCCTCTAAAAGAGGAGGGAGAGGGGCCAATTGCATGCAATGGGGCTCCGTGCAAATCTAAATGCTTTGCCCCCCCCCCCCAGCTACACCACTGGTTATTGTTCCAGCTCTAGGCAAAGACCTGCTCACTTTCTACAGTGTTTTAATAGACTGGTTTCAACTGCAGTGCTTTTGCTCTTCCACTAACGTTCACGGTTTCATTAAACTTTTACAGTTTCTGCTGTGTGACTGTCGATAATGCTAATAATTCATAAGAAGCCTGATTTTAATGAGTTTTTTAAAGCCATTCCACTATTTCTGGAGAAACAGGGACAGCATATTTGGAGAAAGGCAAAAGAAAGCCTTCCCAAGTGTTGGTGAACTTATGTTGAGTTGGAGATTATACCTTTGTGAGTCCTGGTTCCTTGGATGGGAAACAAATCACGGTAGAGCCAACTCCAGTAAAACATCTGGTGAATGTGAAATAGTACATTATCATCATCATCATCATCATCATCATCATCATCATCATCATCATCATCATCATCATAAACAGGCAATCAGGACAAATGCCATCAAGGTCAGAATTGAAAGATCAGTCGATGACTCCAAATTCCGGCTCTGCAAAGAAGTGGATGAAACCATCGACCACATTCTGAGTGGCTGCAGGAAGATGGCGCAGACTGACTACAAACTGAGGCACCATCTGTTGCCCAGAAGATCCACTGGAATCCATGCCAAAAGTATCATCTATCAGTGGCAAAAAACTGGTGGGACCCAAGCCTGAAAAAGTGGTTGCAAATGAGTAGGTCAAGCTTCTGTGGGACTTCAGGATACATTCGGACAAGGTCTTGGAAGACGGACAAGGTCTTGGATATCTCCATCAGAGAAAGCAGTCAGGTGTGGCTTGTTGACATCATCATACCAGGGGACAGCAGAATTGAGGAGAAAGAACTGGAAAAGATCTCCCGCTACCAAGACCTCAGAATCGAATGACAGCGTGTCTGGTGTAAGCCAGTGCAGGTGGTTCCAGTGGTGATTGGCACACTGGGTGCAGTGCCCAAAGACCTTGGCAGGCACCGGAAAACTATGGGCATTGACCAAATATCACTCTGCCAACTGCAGAAAGCCGCTCTTCTGGGATCAGCACGAATTATACGCTGCTACATCACACAGTCCTAGACTCTTGGGAAGGGTCCGACTGGTGATGTGAATGAAACCAGCACGAAATTGTTCACTGTGTATTTATGGATCATCATCATCATCATCATCATCATCACGAAAGTGTTTGCTGTGTATTTATGTCTGATTTTCAATAAAATAATAATAATAATAATAATAATAATAATAATAATAATAATAATAATAATAATAATAATAATAATAATAATATTTTTCCAGATTAAAAGCCTTTATGCTGAAGCAATGTTTGAATCAGTGTTGTATTTCCTGAATTGAGAATTCTAGCTTGGAAGTACCTGTTAGTTGTTGGGTGCTCTGTGTGGGCCAAAATCAGAAAGTTACACATATATATTAGTTATATATATATCCATTTAGATCAGAAATCAGAAAGTTACATATATATCCATTCAGTGTTTTTTAAAAAAGGTGCAGGAACACACCCCTGGGATGTGCACAGCCCCCCGGGACACGGGGGCCCTGGGACACTGCGCATGTGCCAAAGTCAGCGCATGTGCAGTGTCACTTCTGAAGCCGACTGGCTTCAGGAGCAACACTGCGCACTCATCAACTTTGGCGCATGCGTAGTCTCCTCTCAAGCCAATGGCTGCACAGAGTCACACTGCTGCTGTGCTTCGGAGTTGGCCAAAATGGGGGGGGGGGGCTGATGTTGGGGTCAGCCGGAGGAGTGTCAAACTCCTCCAGCGCATCAACCTCCTGCGGCGTGTCACCTACGCACCACAAAAAGGTGGGGGACAGCATTCCAACACGTCCCACCACAAAATTTATATATATATAAATATATTTATATAGATATGTATATATTTATATAGATATGTTGTTGTAAGCCATTCTGGGGACCAGTTGCAGGGAGTGTACCACAGACTGTGAGTTTTGCATGTAGAAAGACTTCTTAAAGCAGGTTCAGTCCCTGCCAGGAAAGAATCCCCTCTCAACCATTACATGATGACTTAGGGCGCAATCCAGAGTAACTACAGGGAGTCCTTGCTCCGGTGTAAGAACAACTTACTCTGGATTGCAATATGAATTTCCCATAGGTTTTCACTAGGTGATGCCGTAACTACGTTGACGTAAATGTCTCTTATGTGCTCCCGTAGTTACTCTGGATTGTAGGGTCAGTATAACAATGTGGCCAGACTATGGCTCACAAGCCACATGAGAATCTTTAATGTGTGGTTGTTAGAAATTGATTTCAAATCAAATCATATCTTTATTGGCATAAATAGAAATTTATTTATTTGTAGAATTTATTTGAAATTCTCTGTACAAATACGTTGGCCGAGCTCATTTTTTGCAGCACAATATAAAGAATATGAAATTTAGAAATTTCAGTATTTCTAAATAACAAATAAGAAATTTTCAGGCTTGATATAACAGATATAATGTCAGAGTCCACTGGATGAAAACATAGGTTCAAAGCTTGCGGTGATTTAATATAAGAACATACATGCTGTACTGAGGATCGCAAATATCTGAAGTTTAATTTCGCTGCAATCTTAAATGCACTTTCCTGGGAGTAAGACCCATTGAACACAATGGGGCTTACTTTTGAGTAGACATGGTTAGGCTTGTTCTAGGTGTCTCTTAGGTTAAACTAGTTTGGCCGTCCCTGCAGTTGAAGGTCATTCTATTGCCTACGGTTTAAATAGACTTAGGGCACAGTCCAGAGTAACTATGGGACATCCTTGCTCCGGTGAAAGAAGAATTTACTCTGAATTGCAATATGAATTTCCCATAGGTTTTCACTAGGTGGTGCCTTAACTATGGGTGCACGTAATGTCTCTTATGTGCTCCCGTAGTTACTCTGGATTGTAGGGTCACCCTCAAATCCAGAGTGACTACGGGAGCACATAAGAGCCTTTATGTGCACCCATAGTTACTGCATCACCTAGTGAAAACCTATGGAAAATTCATATTGGAATCCAGAGTAAGTTGTTCTTACACCGGAGCAAGGACTCCCCGTTGTTACTCTGGATTTTGCCCATATATTGTGCCAGAGAATCAAAAACTGACCACTCTTGGGGGAAGGGGATTCGGGGGGGACCGGCTAGATTTGGAGCAGGGCTTTCCTCCTCTGCTGCAGCTGCCTACAGCAGCCATCACAACGAGAAATGTATGCACAGTTTCAACCAGTGCCACGTGTCACGTATCGCTCGTTGGTCCACTAATTCCTCCTGAAGTTCCCCGTCTTTCCCATGAAGCCAATGAAGCCGAGAGAACTCGGTGCAGATGCCAAGAACTGCAGAGGTCAGGAAAGGCTGGCGGGGAGGCTGTTGACAGCTTGCTGGATGCCGATTCTGGACAGCGGTCTCCCATTCCAAATTCTCCCAGGCTGATCCGATCAGGGTTGATCACTCCGGACACTCCTCACTTTTTCCCCGGTTCTGACCAGCCAGGCTGTAGCCAAAGACATTGCGCAAGTAACATCTGGAAACCTCCGATCAAAAGCGTGATTTGCGCAATCAGGACAGGCAACCATTTTTTTTAAAGGAATTCAAATTTGCTGCACACCAAGGAAAGCCAGATGCCGACCTCAAAACCAATTTGAATCAAGAAGCTTTTGCAAAAGTTCATATCTTTTAAATAATGACATCTGCCTGTTTTTGTCTTCTTTGGCTACAATCCAGAGTAACTACGGGAGCACGTAAGAGACATTACATAGTTACTGCACCACCAAGTTGGAAATTCATATTGCAATCCATGTACTGCACGTACTACGTAGTTACTGCACCACCTATGGGAAATTCATATTGCAATCCAGAATAACATGTTCTTACTCTGGAGCAAGGACTCCCCGTTGTTCCTCTGGATTGCGCCCGTTGTATGTGTCACTTTGGATGGACCAACCACCTATTTGTAGCTGTGGATCTGAGCATCCTATTCCTGTTGCAGGTGATATTGATAAGGCTTGGCCAGAATCTGGCCTGCTTGTTATATACAACTTTAGAATTATTTTATTTTGTTTGAACTTTGTTCTCCCAGCTTCTTGCATGGTAAACCAGGAGGAATATATAATGTCTCCGCTCCATTTATCCTCACTACAACACAGGGGGGTTCATAGAATCTAGAATCCTAGAGTTGGAAGGGACCTAGTAGGTCATCTAGTCCACCCCCTGCCTGCAGCAGGAAATCCCCCTAGAGCATCCCTGGCAGGTGCTCGTCGAGCCTCTGCTTAAAGATCCCCAGTGAGGGAGAGTCCAACACCTCCCTTGGCAATCTCTTCCACTGCCGAACCGCCCGAACTGTGACTGGCCCATTCACCCACTTTTCTCCCATTCAGTGGCTCAGGAGACGCAGCAAGTCCAATTTTAGGAAAGAATTTAGGGATATTTTTCCTTCTTGGCTCAACTGCTCTTCATCCCCCCAAAAACTGGGTTTGGGGGCTATGGAGCTTCCATCCAGTCAGCGGGATGTAGCACCATAATTAGACATATCCTAAGGGAAAATTTTGACTTCCTTTCTCATTAGTACAGATTTCGCCAAAAGGATGCCCTCCAAGGCCTGGCCACTGTTTTAGGTAGTGAAGTCTCAAAATATTCACCCACTCTGGGATTACCCTTTCTAGTAGACACCCAGTGTGGCCCTGATGTGGTGATGTTCCTTCCCACCCCTGACATCTCAGCTGCATCTACATGTTGAATATTGTGTGTCTGTGGTTTGGAGGCTTAGATTTTCTGATGCTGGCCACCAATGGCTCTTCTTCTGTTCCTCTTGCTCTGCTTAGGTGGTTGGCGAGTGGCGATTCAGCCGCATCCACTGCGACGTTTTTGTCACCCTGGACGTCATGATGTGCACCGCCAGCATCCTCAACCTGTGTGCCATCAGCATTGACAGGTAAAGTACCCCTCCACAAGTTCCACCTGACCAGAGACTCATGAGCATCATAGAATCATAGAGTTGGAATGGACCTAGTAGGTCATCTAGACCAACCCCCTGCCTAGTAGATGTCAAGTAGTACCTAGTATTATCCCACTTGCAACAAAGAACCTGGAAAGAGCGTTACTCTTTGACTTCCTTTCAAAACTCATTTGAAAGGGCACATGCTTTGGAATTACAAAGCCTTGGTCCAGTTCTTGCATCTGTAGACAAGGGATCTTGCGGCCACCTGGCATCAGGGATCTGGCATCCTGAGAGAGCTGTGTGTGTATGTGTGTGTGTGTATAAATAAAAAATTTATACACACACACACATTTATTTATTTATTTATTTATTTATTTATTTATTTATTTATTTATTTATTTATTTAGATTTATTTAGATTTATTTATTTAGATTTATATTCCACCTTTCTCCCCGAAGGGCACCCAAGGCAGTTAACAATCAATAAAAACACAATTAAAATTATTTTTTTAAATAACATGAGATTAAAGCATTATAAAATACAGTCACCAACACAATATATTGCATTTTATTGTATTTATTAAATTGTATTTATTACAATATGAAATACAGTTTTACACCCAGTCAAAACAGTTTCAAGGCAGCTGTTATGAGGCTCTCTGAAACAGAACCGTCTTGAGGCCCTGCCGGAAGGTTGAGCCTGGCTTGTCACCAGTGATAGACTGTTCTTCCCTCAATCTGCCCCTTTTAAAGGCATCCAGATGCCATCACGGCATACTGTGGCAAGGAGTTCCACAGATTAACCATGTGCTAGATCAGTCAAGGACCAGACTCTGAATAAGAAAGCAGCATCACACCCTCTCCTTCTGGATTGTGTATTACTCACTGCTTTCTTTGGACTTGACTTGTCTCCATGTTTGGTCTTGCTTGTTGTGAGTGTGAAGTGGGCACCAGAGCTGTGCTGACTGTATTTCTCCCAACCAACAGGTACACTGCGGTGGCCATGCCAATGCTTTACAACACGCGCTACAGTTCCAAGCGCAGAGTCACTGTCATGATTGCTGTTGTCTGGGTCCTGTCCTTTGCCATCTCCTGTCCGCTGCTGTTTGGGCTGAACAACACAGGTAAGAGGAATGAAATACAATGGCGGGGGATTAAAATACTGCATTTACTCAAATTTAATGTGCCATTGAATCTAACGCGCAACATATACTTATAATCAAAATACTGTATTTACTCACATCTAACTGACCATCAAATCTAATGCGCACCCTGATTTTGGGGAGTGAATTCAGTTGGAAAAGGTGAGCGTTAGATTTGAGTAAATATAGTATTAAGATGAGTAGTAAGCTGTAAGGTGGAACCACTATCTGTGGCTTCCCTGAACATGGGAGCATCGCCACTTCTAAACACACAAATTAGGTTCTGCCTAGGAAGACACACATCAAAGCAGGTGGACTTTCCTTGCAGCAACATGAGGACACGTCACTCCCATCGCAACACTCCCTAATTCTCTATTGGTGGAGCGCACATCTTCTGCTCTCTCACCCATGAATATCTCCTAATGCCTGTTTTGTTTTTGTTTTTTGTTATTTGGGGGGGGGGTGTCTGTTCGGACATGGCCATACCAAAGGTGGGACCCCTTCGTATGAGACCGGATCACGTATCTAGGATCTCACAGCCAACCTGATTTGTAGGAGATGATGTTGAGGGTTGTATAGAAGGATGGATGGTCAAATTATCCCCATGTCACCCTGTAGGCAGCACCCTTGTCTGGAGTGTAGTCTCACACGCACACACGCACGCACACACACACACACACAGCTCCATGGCTGGCAGTAGCTCCTAATGGCTGGGACAATGCCCCTGCAATCTCTTGTGTCTTCCAGAGAAGAATGAGTGTATCATTGCCAATCCTGCCTTTGTTGTGTATTCCTCTATCGTCTCCTTCTACGTTCCCTTCATTGTCACCCTGCTGGTGTACGTGCAGATATACATAGTGTTGCGGAAACGCAGGAAACGGGTCAACACCAAGCGCATTGCCCACACGGGGCTGGACTCTGAGATGCAGGCACCACTGAAGGTAACCAGAACCTGAGCACTGTCCCCATCCCTATCTCCATCTTCTATCCTCCGTGATCCTATTTGCTTCCCAAAGATTTCCCTTCTCCCCTCTCTCCTCCCTGAATCTGTTCTGCTTCGCATGAATGATCCCAAGGTGGTTGGCGACACTGACATCCCACACTCCAGGGTATCCCTTCTTTGCACTTCATAGATGTGCAACAGACGTGCAACACTTTAAAGATGTGAACAGGGGGTTTACAAACCCACAACGTTATAGGGTAGAAAGAAAAAAAGCAATCCCATTATTTCTCCCATTATTTCAGGACTGAGTATGTGACTGAGGCTACAATCCTAATCTCTAGTTAGGGTAACATAAGTCTTGGCATAAGTCCCAGGCTGGCCTGGGGATGTCATAAAAGTGCCACCTGCGCCACTCCTGGGGGGGGGGGTGGTGGTGGTTAGGCCAGGGCACAGGCGTGATTCGGCCTCCTTACATCAAAATGGGAAGTTATGCCAGGTGAGCAGCCTAAATTGGTTAGGATTACATCCCTGAATTGTGCAATATTTGCACACACTGGTGGGCAGGGGATGTTTTGCAAGTCTGTGCCATGGAGTGGGGCAGAGACACACAGCATACTCATCTGGGGTGTTTATAAGGGGAATTCCTATGCATCCCAAATTGGTTCCTGTGCACAAAATCCAACACAAAAAGCCCTCTGTTGCTTTACTGCAAAATCTGATCCCCATGAGATGCCCTCCTTTATTATTGGGGCTTTTTGAGATGATGGGAGATGATTGAGAACGAGCAGCACCACCTAAACAATTAGAGTGTCATAGTACCAGATGCAGCCCTAGAATATTGTTCCCCCACATCTGCTTCACTGGGACAAGATATAGGCCACAATCCTAAACACACTTTCCTGGGAATAAGACCCATTGAACATAATGGGGTTTACTTTTGAGTGGACATGGTTAGGATTGGGCTCATCAACTCTATAATACAGAGTATATTCAGGCAGGCATAGCCTTGGCCAAGCTAGCCATGACCCTGTGTGGTCTTCAAGTCCTTCTCAGGAGGTCCATGTTGCAGGTTTCTGCCTTTTGATGAGACTTCTGCTTTCTTCCTTCCCACTTTCCCACCTTCTCCTCAGGACAAATGTGCCCATCCAGAAGACGTCAGGCTGTGCGCCCTCATTGCCAAGACTAATGGGAACTTCTCCCTGCATAAACAGAAAGTGGTGAGTGTTGTCATCTGGTATAGGTTACTTCCTCTGCCTTGTGGAGAACCAGCAGGATCTGGAGAGCTTGATGCTATTTGGAGAGGTTGGAGAAACTGATGCATGTGGCTTAGTGGGATTTTTTTCTCACACCTCCCTTAAAAATACTAAACTGGGCTCTCAAGGTTTGCAGCATCCCACAAATATCTTGAGGGTCCTCAGCAAGCTCACCATGTGGGTCAACTCATGGTGGATCAACCCACCATGTGGGTCTACAACACTTGCAGCTCCTGGGTTTTGCATTCTCTTCCTCCCCCCCCCCCCATACAATGTGAGATTACAATAATACCTTCAACCATTTGAGGTTCAGTTAGGTAGTTTAAAGGGTTTTCCTTTGGCCCCCACAAAATGTATTCTGCCTGCATTTTTAAAAATGGGGGTGTCTCTGATTTTTGTCTAGGAGGCAGTGAATCACATAGAAGAGACGGAGATGGCAACAAGCACCAGTCCGCCAGAGAAGACCAAAGATAAGCCAGCTGTGCCACGCAACACCAAGCTGGTCCTGCCAGCCACTTCAAACCAGTGTGCCAACTCAAACCTGGAAACTCTAGCGGACAGCCCGACAAGAGTGGAGAAAAATGGGCACACAACAGACAACCCCAAAACTGCCAAAGTCTTTGAGATCCAGTCTATGCCCAATGGCAAGACAAGGACTTCCCTCAAGACCATGAGCAGGAGGAAGTTTTCTCAGCAGAAGGAAAAGAAGGCCACCCAGATGTTGGCCATCGTACTGGGTAAGGGGCTGGTTTTGCACCTTCTAGAGCAGGGATTTTCAACCCTTTTCATCTCACGGCACACTAACAAGGCACTGAAATTGTCAAGGCACACCATCAGTTGTTTTTACCATTGACAAGGCACACCAGGCTGTTCAAACCCCCCAATTTTCCTATTAATGAATGTCCTTCCCCAAATTCCCACGGCACACCTGAGGTCTAGCCATGGCACACCAGTGTGCCACGGCACACTGGTTGAAAATCACTGTTCTAGAGGTTTATAGAAATTTGAAGGAAAAATCTTCTGAACAGACTGGAATTCAGGGCCAGTGCTTTTTTAATGCTTTTTATTATTTTATTTCAAATAATATTGAGATATGGTTTCATCTGCTTATCTAAGATGTCTGGTTGCAAAAGTCAAAAGTGCTAGAAAGTGGGGATCCAACTGCCAATTGTTTAGCCATTTTTCCTCTACTTGTAGCCCTAACTCTCCATTTTTCAAAAGACATTATTCAAAAGACACCATTTTTTCTGACGACATTAATAATACAATCCGATAGAAAAAGATAATATTTTAATTAGAAAAGTTAAATGGCGTCTACACAACCCATTAAGATTGTGATTAAGGAAGATTAAGTCGTAACGCATGGAAAAATGTGAACTTGCATGTGCACGTTAGAGAAAGGAAAATGTATTAAACTGAAGTCAAAGCTTGAATGCAAATGAAGGATGGAAACAGTAATCATAGAATCCTAGAGTTGGAAGGGACCCAGGAGATCATCTAGTCCAACCCCCTGCTTGTAGCAGGAAATCCTCCTAGAGGAGCTCCAAAAGGTGCTGGTGGAGCCTCTGCTTCAAGATCCCCAGTGAGGGAAATATCTTTCCAGCCTTCACCTTTCAGCCTGAAGAAGAAAAACCCAAAACCTCATAGAGAGAACAGCATCGGGGAACAGGGCAAACCACTGAAATGGCCACCAACAAACTAGAATCTTGTAACTCTGCTTCTGTAATAATAATAATAATAATAATAATAATAATAATAATAATAATAATAATAATAATAATAATAATAATAATAATAATAATATTTGCATTCTGGATTTGACATTTAGAAGGTTTCTAATGAACAAGTAGACCTATATGTGGAAGTATTAGGTGAGGACTGTACCATTGCCAAGGAGCGTGGCTCTCCCATTCTTGGGTGCATCTATTCTGCAGACAGCCAGGTCCCTCATTTCCTTGTGCTCATATCAGGCCCTTTACGAAGGATTCCAAGAGAGTAAAATGTAGCATCAGAAGCAGCAAACAGGACACTTTTCCTAAGGAAAAGAAGCTTCTCAAATCTGTTCTTTGACTCCTATTGCAGGATCATATTCTGAACCAGGGGCATAGCTAGAGGGGGTGGATGTCAGGTTTGGGGGGAATCTCACCTCATTGGAGCCGTCCCAGGTGAGGGGAGCCAAACGGAGCCGAAAGAAGACTTGGGGTGGGTGTCACCCCATCGGAGCCATTCCAGATGGGGGGAGCCAAACGGAGCCTTTTGTATAATCAAAATACCTGTATTTACTCAAATCTAGTGCACACCTTGATTTTGGAGACTGAATTCCTCTGAAAAAGGTGAGCATTATATTTGAGTAAATAGGGTATTTGCCTCTGTTTTACTCCCCAACTTGGAATGTCTCTGAAGGGGAGGTGGTGCTTGCATGCCACAGTGAGGTTCCCTGCAAAATCTAGTTCTTTGCACCCCCTCTAGATATGCCCTCCTATATGTCCATGTATGCAGTGCCTCCCACTCACTGTCAGACAAATTCAGCAAACGTCGGCATATTTCTGCCCAGAATGACACTAAGTGAGAGGGTCCACTAACATGGTGCATTGTGGCACCATACAGTTTATACCCTCTAGCTATGCTACTGGTGATGCTTCAACGATGGCAGCACTAACCAGTCTCCCTTCATGTGATCCCTGCAGGTGTCTTCATCATCTGCTGGCTCCCCTTCTTCATCACCCACATCCTGAACATGCATTGTGACTGCAACATCCCGCAAGCCATGTACAACGCCTTCACGTGGCTTGGGTACGTCAACAGTGCCGTCAACCCCATCATCTACACCACCTTCAACATTGAGTTCCGGAAGGCTTTCATGAAGATCCTTCACTGCTAATTGACCAAGTGCTTGGTCCGGCGGAGAGAGGAGGAGTTGCAAGGAAGCCTTGACCTGTGTTTGAATAAAAAGCGCACCGTCTTAAGAGTAATGAGCTAAGGGATTTCTGCAGCTGGGATGCAGGAGCCTTCTTGGTCCAAGGCTGATCCTTTCCCACAGTGGCTTTAGACTTTGCGGGTTTGGATAATGAAAGAGATCATCTCAACCTGTGCACTGTGCTAACACAAATGTGGAAAACACCCACAACAACACCTGCTTGTGATCCACAAGATCTCCAGTGCGTGACCTACATAGTGGAGTCCAACAACGGGATACATCTAACTATGTTCTGCTGAAGCTCCTGGATATATTTCTCACCAAAGACATCCCCATCCCATCTGTTTTGCAAGAGGGGCCACCTTGCCCTGTAGCCCAATCATGTGCAGTGGTCTTGCCTTGAGATTTCAGCGACCCACGTGGGTCTCTGTGGAACTGCCAGGTCCTGCTGACATCCAAGTCTCCGGTGGCTCAAACTTTCTTACCAGTCATAGGGAGAAAAACATAGGAAAATGGAATCTCAGGGCAGAATGGGAAGGACCCTCACCGATGTATATATGAATAAATATGATGAACTGAGCAGAAGCCCAAGCCAAAAAAATAATAATGAATAAATGAGATATTCAAAACATTTGTCTTGCATGGTATGCATTGTAAATAAAAAGATGCCTGTCGTTGGCACTTCAAACCTGCAGCCATCTCCACGCACATCCACCAGCATTTCTGTTTCCGGTGTCCAGTTACATGCCATGGTACAGATGTGAACCCAGTGGAGCTGAGGAACATGTCAGAGAGGAGGGAGGGGGAAGATGACACTGTCAGGCATTCCCTATCTTGTCTCCATAAAAGCCATGAGAGACATCCTGTCCCCAAGAAGACCGCCGAGGCAGTTGGAAAATGGGTGGTGGGATGGAATCTATCATTTTCAAGCTTTTGCCATAAAGGGCACCAATCCACAATGGGATCCAGTCAGCCATCATGGCCAAACTTGACCTGTTGCCCCAAACTAGTCTCATAATGAAACACGGGTGTTCTGTTTGGGTCCCATATATAGCAGAGGCAGGTTCAGTGGTGCAAGTGGTTAAGTTAGTGTGCCTGTTAACTCGAGGTGACCGTATGACCGGAAAAAACCCGGATTTATCCAGAGTTGTAGCCTCCTGTCCAGGTGGCCTTGGGGTTCAGGAATTTTGGGTCTGGCATCTGTTAACCAGCAGGCTAGGGTTCGAGACCGGGGTCACCACAAGATAAGGATCTCCTGCTACAGACAGGGGGTTGGGTCCCTTCCAACTCTATGATTCTATGAGTACCATCAAAGACAACACATGGGGACAAAACGCTGTATGAACCGGATGATAAGATCACTTATCAGTCCAGGCCACCATCCAGGACTGCCTTCCTTTCTGAGCTGGGATCTGAACCTTTCGCTTTTCAGGAAGTGACCTGAATTCAGTGATGAATTTTAGACCTTCCAAATAGAGTTAAAAAATAAAATAAAAAGCGACATCCATCCCGCTAAGACCCCTTCCATCCTCTCCACTGGAAACTTCTCCATTTTCTTGAAAAGAAATAGAATTCCAGCATTTTTTCTATTTTTGCACACACATAAAAAAGATTTGTTTACAACCAGCCTGAATTCATGGAGAACTTCAGGCTGGAGTAACCCCGTGCAATCCTAAAACTTTCTACTCCTTTGTATTCAAGGGGGCCTAAACCCAGGAAAGGCGTGTTTAAGATTGTAGCCCTAGGGCACAAACCAGAGTAACTATGGGGAGTCTTTGCTCCGGTGTAAGAAGAATGTACTCTGGATTGCAATATGAATTTCCCATAGGTTTTCACTAGGTGGTGCAGTAACTATGGGTGCATGTAAAGTCTCAATAGTTACTCTGGATTGTAGGGTATATCTCTATTGCATTCAGTGTGGGGCGAAGGGAAGGGAATCCAATATTTTTTTCTCGTGAAATGTTTTCAGAGCCCTTGGGGTTCACAGAGATGCCACCATCACCCACCACCATCTCACTGAACCAGCCACCAACACCGAAACAGCTTAATGTATCACGCACATAATTTTGTAAGATCGCTGTGGATATTATGCCGTCAGTTAATAAAATGAATTGGAAATGGTCTCTGAAATTTAATTCACCAATTCCACCTTGTGAGAAAAAACAGCAACCTATAGATTTAAGTCAATTAAGCGGCCCCCTCCCAGAACGGCTCCAAAGGGAAGGAAAATCTCTAAAATCACTTAAATCCATTAAAATCGTTTGGAATGACCCCATCAAGTTATATACCATTAAATGTGTATTTTATATACCATTTATTTTATATGCCATTTAATGTGTATTTTAATGTGTATATAATCTAATGCAAAACACAGCTTCGAAATATCTCCTTCGTATCAAAAGTTATGGCCAAAAATATTAAAAATGCATAGAGTCCTATGGAAAGTGAAACTGAGCCATATCGTGCCTTTACTTTTGAGTAGGTACCTTAGGGTGCAATCCAGAGTAACTACGGGGAGTCCTTGCTCCGGTGTAAGAACAATTTGCTCTGGATTGCGATATGAATTTCCCATAGGTTTTCACTAGGTGGTGCAGTAATTACGGGTACACGTAATGTCTCTTACATACTCCCATAATTACTCTGGATTGTAGGGTTAGTTTGTTGGAAACAGCAGAGCGAGAGGAATCTAATGATGCCCCAAGAATGGTCCTGATCCAACGAACTTAACTTCCACAGATTAACCCAGAAGGAAATGCCTGATAATTGCATTGAGCCGTATAGAAACTGAACATTTACTTGTGAGTAGGCGAATGTGCCTTGGCTCATATTTAGGTCAGGCACAGAGGGATGTAAAGCCACCAAAATGGTCCCAAACCAGTGGAGCTCAACTCCAGAAGGCAGCCTCACCCTCTCTTCCTCTCCAGAATAAAACTGTCCCCTCAATCCTGAGTAACTACGGGAAGACGTAAGAGGCACTTACTCTGGATTGCTCTATGCATTTCCCATAAGTTTCCCCTAGGTGGCACCACAGCCGCGTCAGTGTAAAAGTTCCCAAAGTTACTCTGGATTGTACCAAGAGGCTCAAGGTAAGGTGATTTCTAAAATATGAAAATATTAATTAATATCTATTTAATTGTATTAATACTTATAATAATTAATTAAATAATTTTGCCGTATGGGGGTGTCAAAAAATTTGTGGGCTTTTTGTGCCAAATGACCTAGAGATACCACTGCCTCAAGTTATGCCACTGCTGATCTGTTAGCTACTATGGGGGATTTCCTTAATGGGATTTTATTATTACTATTATGGGATTTCTTTTCTTTTTCATCTCCCTCTTGACGGTTTCTTTGACCCGAGCTGGACATGATGCCACACAACACTGACCAAGGATGGTGCCAAACTGCAATGGTAAAATCCAGGTAAAATCCTGGGACCTATAAAAGTATAGGTCCCGGTTAGGATGCTTTCCTCCATTGCAATCTTGTCAAGTAACCTGAAAGAAAGAAGTGTCCAGCATGCAGCTCAACAATCCAAGGAGTTTTCAAACTGAACTCCATTAAAAAAGGTTACCCACAGCCCGGAGGTATCAACAATGGCCGTTTTACACAACGCCCCGGCCTTTCTCGGGGCTCTTCCTCGGGGCTCTGACGCCAGAACCAGCATTTCAGACACTCGGGTGACATTTCTCGGTCTTGATCTCAACAAGTAAGGTTGGAAAAATTGCCGTCCACTTTCATCTTAATAACACAAAGTGCGCTGACATTTATGCTGCTTGAATCTTTAATTAAGAGGGTGGTGAATTGATTTGCCAGACTGAGCAAATTCTCCAGGATTTTTTATTTGTTTCTCTCTTTTAGAAGCGGGTGGTGGGTGGGAACGATTTTCTCCGCCTCTCAAATTCTCAATCCATTTGGCATTTCCAGTTGCCTGTCTGGGAAGGGATTTGCAGCCTTCCTGTGTTTATGAAGGAAATTAATCGCTCCTGTACATGTAATCCTATTAAGTGTGTCCTACTAATGCTCACCTCATCGCTGTGCACACCGTTCTGTAATGCAGGTACATTTGCTGCTTTCTGTTCTCATGTGCCTTGGGGAAAGGCAGTGGTGGGCTTCAGGGGGTTCTCATAGGTTCTATAGAACCCTTTGCTAATGAGCGCCTGGTTCTGAGAACCAGATACTAATGGGACATAGAACCTGTTGTTCAGTGGTGGGCACTTACCGGTACGGGCCTACGCGCCCGTACCGGTTCTTCCCGTTTCCCTGCCGCTAGCGTACCGCCAGCGACAGGGAAATGCAAAACATAGCAGACCGGTACGGTCCGCCATGTTTTGCGCCCAGGCAGGCCGCTTCTAGGCAGGCTCTGCACAAGCACCGACATCAGCGCTCGCGCAGACCCTGCCTAGAGGCGGCTTGCCCACCTGCCTTCTAGGCAGGCTCTGTGCGAGCGCCGGTGTCGGCGCTTGCGCAGAGCCTGCTTGGAAGCCGGCCTGCCAGGCCAGCCTGGCAGGCCGGCTTCTAAGCAGGCACTGCGCAGGCGCCAACGTCGCCCTGCCCCTCGCCCCTCCCCAGTCCTGCCCCTCGCCCCGCCCACACCCCCTGACCCTGGCTGGCCCCTCCCACTTCTGGCGTACCGGATCTTGGGATGGGGCCAGCCCATCTCTGCTGTTGTTTAGGTTATTAGAACATAGACCCTAATTTAGGTTATTAGAACCTAATAACCATAGAACATAATTTAGGTTAATTAGAACTTAATAACCATATTAGGTTCTAATATGGAATATTAGGAACCTAATAACTATATTAATTATTATTAATAATATTAATCTATACCTAAGGGCTGTGGGTGGCACAAGTGGTTAAGACAATGTGCCTGTTAACCAGCAGGCCAGGGTTTGAGACCCGGGTCGGCCCCATAAGACAGGGTGAGCTCCTGTCCTTAGCCCAGCTCTGTGACGCCAGCTGGATCCAATCGTATTGGCTCTGCCTTTCCATTGGACTAATTCAGTGGCATGGAGAGGGGGATTTGCTGCTTGGGTAACAGCCTATCCTCCATATCAATCTAACCCAGGCTTTCGTGCTTCGCATGCAGCGTATGCAGCGCCAAGCACGATACCATAGTCTCTCAAGACTGATGGAGGCCTGCTTTTTAAAAAAAAATTAGGAACCTAATAACCATATTAATTAATTATTATGATTAATATTAATTATTATGATTAATATTAATCATATTAGGAAACTAATAACAATATAAATTAGAACCTAATAACCATAGAACCTAATTTAGGTTATTAGAAAATAGAACCTGTTGTTAATTTATTTGAATCCCAACACTGAGGAAAGGCCTGCTTTGCATTGTCCCAATTAGGGTAGTTCCCTGACTTTCAGTGCAATCCTAAGCATGTCTACTCAGAAATAAGTCCCATTGTGTTCAATAGTACTTACTCCCAGGAAAGTGTGGTTAGGATTGCAGCTTCCGTCCAGAAAATGAAAAAGGCTGGAATCACGTGTAGAAACCAGAAAGGTCAGGACTACGTTTCCAAATTGCTATGAACTGCACACTCATAACTCGAAGCCTGTATTACTTGACAATTATTATTGTTTTCCAGTTCCAGAAAGTTTTAAATAACACAAGTAAGAAGCAAAGACGGACACAAAATGGGTAACAACAATGCACGAGCTTCAACGGCAGGTACCCCAAGCAACCCAAGTCCATAATTAAGCCTTCAGGTTTGCTCAATTCCAAGAAACGCAGGTGCGGCTAAATATATAGTATGTTGAGCATAGAAATGGTCTCCAGCATTGTCTCCAGTGGCCGTGACAGTGTGAATTGTCCGCCTTCACAGAACGGGAGGGGGAAAAACATCCTCGGCTCACGGGTGCCACTGCAGTCTCATCATCTCTTGTGCAGGCCTCCCTGACTCCAACCAACGGGAGATATAAAAGGTGCCGAGACAAATAAAAAGAGACTTATTTCATGTCACGAGCATCCTGCCACCTACACGGCTTCAACTGCACATCAGATTTATTCACACACACAATGCACAGCGACACAATAAACAGCAAAAGAGACTCATCACATGTCGCTGGCAGCATCCAGGCTTGACTACTGCAATTCGTTGGCCGTGGAGCGGCCTGGCATGATTGTGGGCAAAATCCAGAGTAGCTACGGGGAGTCCTTGCTCCGGTGTAAGAACTACTTACTTTGGATTGCAATATGAATTTCCCATAGGTTTTCACTAGGTGGTGCAGTAACTATGGGTGCATGTAAAGTCTCTTACGTGCTCCCATATTTACTCTGGATTTGGGGGTAAGTAAAACTTCAGTTGTTTCAAAATATGGCAGTGAGATAATTAGATAATTATTGATAGGTCTACATATAAAGACTAGACCCCAAATCCAGAGTAACTACATGAGCATATAAGAGACATTACGTGCACCTGTAGTTACTGCACCACCCTGTGAAAACCTATGGGAAATTCATATTGGTATCCACAGTAAATTGTTCTTATACCGGAGCAAGGACTCCCCATAGTTACTCTGGATTTTGCCCTAATCTTATCAGGTCATACTAGATTCTATTTTTCCCTCCACGTCACAATTCTATTTGTTTGTCTTATATAGCACTTTAGTTTAATCCCATAGAGGGTTGCCATATGACCCCCCAAAACAGGGACAATCCCAATTTGGGGGGATTGTGTTCACATGCTGGCAAATGGAACAGAGGGTCCTGTCCCAATTTTGTGGAAGAGAATTATGGCAACTCTGATCCAATAATACCCCATAAAGCTTTCCTTGGTCCTCCCCCACCATCTGAAGTTGTGTGTGGATGTAATCCAGAGTAACTATGGGGAGTTCTTGTTTCGACGTAAGAACAATTTACTCTGGGTTGCAATATGAATTTCTCATAGGTTTTCACTAGGTGGTGCCGTAACTACGTTGATGTAAATGTCTCTTACGTGCTCCCATAGTTACTCTGGATTGTAGGGGATGAGAGAGAGAGAGAGAGAGAGAGAGAGAGAGAGAGAGAGAGAGAGAGCAATTTGGAAAAGAATTAGAGAACTTTCTATGGAGGTGATTGATAAGAAAATAATGAACTGACTCTCAAGCTCTCGTGTTTCTCAGGCAGACCAAAACCAACACTTCCTCACCTGCAAGGAAACCATCAGCTGTCCAAAGGTAACACTGGATTTAATGAAAGAGGATGGCAAAAGTGAGTCAGTCTGCCTCCCTCTTCATTATTTGTTCTCTGGCAAGAGCTAAAAGGGAACAGAATTAAACCTGCTGCCATCCGCTTCGGTGCTGTTTGGAGCTGCTCTTTTTCATTCTTGATGTTCAATTCAGCACATAAAAGAGATTTATTTAAGGCAGAGTAACTTCAGCTCACAATGTGAGGACGCGGTGCCCTGAACTCCTCAAGATGTAGATTCAATCCGTTGCAAAACATATAATTCAGAGGAGGGGGGGATGGAGCCAGATCAGGCACTATGTATGAATGGATGGTGGGGCTGCTGCGTAGGCATTTTCCATCCGGCAATGGGCTGAGCGACAGGGCAAGCAAACTGGGCTTTCATGGGTAGCATTCTGGTTTGTTCAAACCATTGCAGTGTTGGTTCCCTCACCTTGTAGTTGCTTTGTCCTTACCCTGGAGCAGGAGAAATGGTCAGGATTGCAATCGACAACAATCAGGGTGACCATATGACCGGAAAAACCCGGATTTGTTTGGATTTTTACCCTCCTTTCTGGGTGTCCTACATTTTGGCTTCATTTTTGAACTTCACAACGGTGTTCAATAACCCGTCATGTCATATGTCATTGGATTTGTATTGAAGAGCAGAATTCAATGCAAAAATCAGTTTTGAGATATCTCCTTCCTATCAAAAGACTGAAAAACAAAAAATATATAAAAACAAAAAAATACATTTTTTGGCAATTTTTTTAAACAAGCAGGAATTTTGGCTTGAGGGGGTAGGAATTGTAGCCTTGGGGTTCAGGAATTTTTAGTTTGGCATCTGGCCACCCGGTCCTAACCTAGGCTGGCCCAACTCATTGGTCTTCCCATTCTTACGGTGATAAAGGGAGATGAACGCATGTCTGTGCACTGGCCCAACCATTCCCCAGAAGTGGCACTCAAGAGTCTTACGGCACAAGAGTGACACCCCCAGGTCAGTATAGGTTTTATGCCGGGGCTTAGGCCAGCCTAACTTTAGGATTAGGATTGCAATCTTTAGATTCTATCAAGTCCATCCTCTGCCAATCTGTAAGCACTTTCCCAACATTTCTCTGTGCGATGGAAAAAGGGAAGTCATCAAATCATCATCTCTTCCAATGTGAAGTGGCCTCTTCACTGACGGCATACACTGAAAAACCCAAATGCTTCAGATCTGGAAACAAGTGGAGTTTTTCTTTGGTTGCAACAAAACACTCCAGTTGCTGAATTGTGGCTCTTTTTAATTGTATAAAAAGTGCAGCAACAAGAAAAAGTGCCGGACATCACATGAATAGAGATGAGTTGGACATGATGTTCTCCTCCATGCATGTTTTTTAAAGATGGGGAAAGGAGGGGTGGAGAAATCAGTGCCATAAAAATGGAAAGAACTGGAATGTACCCAATGGGAATCTCAAGAGGCAGCAAAAAACCTCATAAGGACACAGAACATCAGAAAGAAAGTTCGGCATCAATGCAGCTTCCAGTGTTGGTCCCTAAATATTCTAATTATTCAGAGATTATTAATGGCTAAAGGGAGTCTCTCCATCCTGCCTACTCCAGTGGTAAGTGATTCCTGAACAGGCAACCTTTTTAGGCCACTCAAATTACTGTATTTACTCAAATATAATGCTCACGCTTTTCAGTTGAATCTGTCTCCAAAATCAGGGTGCACTTTAGATTTGATGGTTAATTAGATTTGAGTAAATATGGTTTTTTATTATAATTATAGGGGTGCATTTAGATTCAAGGCGCATTAGATTTGAGTAAATACAGCATGTTTGTAGGAGGTTGTTAACTGACAAGGGTTGGTTGGTGAGCTCTGAACAAAACAGGTGGGCATTCTCTGAACTGCTCATGGAAGTGGGTTGGATAAAAGACTACGAGATTCAGTTTGATGGAGTTACTCAGCAATCCACCAGAGAGGGAGGCACTCTGGACATGTTCAGTGGCCATATTTTTATTGTCATACAACTTGGAAATCACTTTCTGGGATGCATCCTTGGTGGGAATAGGGTCAGATTGTTGGATCCCACTTAAACTATTGAATTTACTCAAATCTAACGCCCACCTTTCCCAGCAAAATTTAGGGCAGAGCAGTTATGGGTCCACACAGTTACATCACCCTGTGGTGTTCTCTTATGGAAAGTGCATTCACCTTAACGGCTCCAGAGCAAAGGGCTTAATTTGACTTTAGGATATGGTCCAAAGGGTGCAATCCAGAGTAACTACGGGGAGTCTTTGCTCCAGCGTAAGAACAATTTACTCTGGATTGCAATCTGAATTTCCCATAGGTTTTCACTAGGTAGTGCCATAACTACAGGTGCACGTAATGTCTCTTGTGTTCTCCCGTAATTACTCTGGATTGTAGGGTCAGTCTCCAAAATCAGGGTGTGCATTAGATTTGATGGTTAAATAGATTCAAGTAAATGTGTTGTCTTTTATTATAAGTATAGGGTACACATTAGATTTGATAGTTAAATAGATTCAAGTATAGGGTGCACATTAGATTTGAGGGTGCTTTATATTCGAGTAAATATGGTATATATATGGATCGAGGGCTTCTTCACCCACTCTGCTTTCCCAAGGTCTATTGTGCGTGCAGGTCTTGACTTGAGTGCTGCCTGTCCTCAACTGAAGCATTGCAGACCAGGAGGAGGAAAAGTGGTCACCTGGAGGGGCTACGGCAGGTCCAACCCTAACACAGCCTGGCATCCACATAAGGATCTCCGCGCACGGCCTCCCTGCCCTCATTTCCTCTTGGAATAGCAATGCACCGCTTTTAACGCACCACGCGTATTCCAGCCATTCTGCAAGCACTGCTTCAGAGCCCTGCAATCATCTCCACGGCATGCGGTAAGTGAGGAAATCAATCCACAGCCCTCCCGCTAAGCAAATAAAAGTAATGAGTTTGGGGTTCTTTTTCTTAGTGGGGTTGAATGATGGCAGCACTACAGAAAAGCAGCGTCTCCAAACATTGACCGCCTGTACTGCGCCTCCAAACAGAAAAGGCAGGTCTCCAAACACTGACCGCCTGCACTGTCCACCCAAGACCAAAAGACCAGGCTGACCGACCCACACCTACCCTGGATTCCCCACCTTGACCGCATGGGGGTTTTATTGGAAAAAAGATTTAAATTTTAAATTTGAATAAATTTGTATAAATTTACATATAAGAGTGTATTAGAGACGATATGGAGGATTAAAAGGGATGGAGGGATACAAACGGAGGGATACAAATTTTTAAAATAATAATAAATAATAAAAAAATAATAAAAGGTTTGCCCAAGGGCCAGATGGGGGGGGGGGGGGCTTTGCCATGGGCCACATTAAGCTTGCCACGGGCTGCATCTTCCCCTCTGGCTAGGGTTGGAAAACCCCTGTTATATATCAGTGGAAAGGAAATTTAATGCAGAATGCAATGAAACCAACAATATCTGGATGACAGCTTGAACTGATGTAAGCAAACAGTCAAATCCTAATATTCCCTAAATCAATTTCCGCTAAAAACTTAATGTTTCAGAAAGCATAGCTAAAGGGGTGCCTCTCCACCATGTGCAAGTGGTACACCCCTTCCGAGCCATTCTTCTGCCATTCAGAGCCAGGGAGCAAAACAGAGACGTATACAATGTTGGGTTCCAGCAGGTTTGCACCTACTCTACAGAATCGGTAGGTAGGAGGTAGGACATATAAAGTTTTAAAATAGCCATTTAAAAGTGGCTGCCAGATGGGCATAGAACCAGTTGATAATTTCTTTGAATCCCATCACTGGATGTATACACCCCCCTCTAGCTATGCCACTGAACAGATCCCTGCAGAACCAGGAGGCAGAGATCCTGGGACCTGAAAGTGAAGACGGAGTCACTACTTGGCTACCCTTTGGAGTAACTGTGGCTCAGTCCTACCGTTCTCAGCATTTGAAATGGATGGGTGCTCTCCAATTTCAAGACAACACACATTAACCAAGACAAAGAAGTCTTCACAAATAATGGAGAGGTTTTTTTCAGATGCGGTTGTTTCCAAAGTCTCCTTCTTTTGGAAGAATAAATATTTCTGAGAATATCACATTGAATTGATCCAACCCACCAGAAATTTAAAAAACAAGCCGGTCTGCAGGAGGTTCTTTTTTCTGGAAAAACGGGGTGACGTGACACGGAATCTCTTTTGCGGAACGGCAATCCAGGGAGATTATAGAAATGGTGTTTTAATTACTGCAACAAATCCAAGCCGATGATTCCTTTGTTTGGCTGAACAGGGCTTGTGTTCATCGCTCAGGAGGAGGAGGATGATTGATTTGTGTTTGCTTGTTCAGACTAAGGAGGGTGACCCAAACTGTGCCCTCCAGTGTCATTACACTTATGCCAGATAAAGCCTATTCCAAGAGGAAAGAACATAAGTGAAGCTAATTGCTTTGCCATTTATATTTTTGTGACAACAAATTTTACACTTGCCCTCCATGGTTCTTTTGTTCGCAGGGCTTATTATGTATCGAAACACCCACTCTCTGATTTTTATGTATGGTGCTTAAAATTTAAGATTTGATTCTGTACGCTTATTGTAGTGGCACTCTAATTTTTTTCCTCCTTCAGTCTGAAATAATATATGCAATCTTAAGTAGCAAGTAACACCTCTGAGTAAACCAGGGGTTGCCAATTTTTCAACTAGCAGGCCTCCGTCAGTCTTGAAAGGCTATGGTATCGTACTTGGCGCTGCGTACGCTGCATGTGAAGCACGAAAGCCTGGGTTGGATTGTTATGGAGGATAGGCTGTTCCCCAAGCAGCAAATCCTCCCTCTCCACGCCACTGAATTAGTCCAATGGAAAGGCAGAGCCAATACGATTGGATCCAGCTGCGTCGCAGAGCTAGGCTAAGGACAGGAGCTCACCCTGTCTTGTGGGGCCGACCCAGGAATCGAACCCTGGCCTGCTGGTTAACAGGCACAGCGTCTTAGCCACTTGCGCCACCCACAGCCACTTTTCAACTAGAATGCACTTTTAACTATAACATATACCCTGCAATCCAGAGTAACTATGGGAGCATGTAAGAGACATTACGCGTACCTGTAGTTACTGCCCCACCTAGTGAAAACCTATGGGAAATTCATATTGCAATCCAGAGCATACTGGAGCAAGGACTCCCCATAGTTACTCTGGATTGATCCATTCTGTAAATACTGTATTTACTTGAATCTAATGCTCACCTTTTCCAGCCTAATTTAGAGCACAGTCCTAACCATGTCTACTCAAAAGTAAGCCCCTTTGTGTTCAATGGGTCTTGCTGCCAGGAAACTGTTTTTAGGACTGCATCTCTGGTCTCCAAAATCAGGGTACGCAGATTTGAGAAAAAGGGATATTTTGATCATAAATATAGGGTCTGCATTAGATTTGATGGCGCATTAGATTTGAGTAAATACAGTAACTAAATATGAGTGAAGGAATTTCAGTGGGTACAGCTTGTCATCTTTGAAAGGAGAACTTGCACCTGCTGAAATTTCCCCCTTAAACAGTTGTTAAAGGTCCAGGAACCCTAAAGTTGAAACATATAGAGAATGCTCCATGCATCTTAGTAGCAGTGCATAAAAATGGCACCACCGCAACATTGGAAAAGGTGAAGCTCAACAGCCAAGAGGATCCAAAAGAAAGAAAGGGAACATTTTGAGATTACAAATTCATCTTCGAGAAGCCTATTTAATTAAACTTTTGGTCAATTCTTCAGAAGGTAAGTTTCCCCAGCCCATATTATCACATCCCAGTTTATGTTCCCAGTCTATATTGCACATGCCAGTTCATGTTCACCCTCGCAACCCTGTTTTGAAACCGGAATAAGGGTGAAATTCAGAGTAACTACGGGGAGTCCTTGCTCTGAAGTAAGAACAAGTTACTCTGGATTGCAATATGAATTTCCCATAGGTTTTCACTAGGTGGTGCAGTAACTTTGGGTGCACGGAATGTCTCGTACATGCTCCCGTAGTTACTCTGGATTTTGCCCTAATTGTGTGACCTTCTTGAATGCTCCTTCCTAGAAGTATTTCTGTTTCCAGTCCCAGAAACTGGAGGAAAGAAATGCTCTCAGATATGTTTGGTTCCTGGAGCGGGTTTTCTGCCTACTCAGAACTAGCGACACCGAAGTTTTGAAGCCCCTTCCGTAGGAAACAAGTAAGCACAGCACTTGTTAATTTCTAAATCATGGAATTAACAAGCACTTTTTAATGAACTGCCATTCTTTTAATGAATACTTGCTTCGTTTTCCAAGCATAGAAACTGTTTTTAGAGGGGGGAGGAAATGAATCTAAAGCAGAGCGAGAGAGAGAGAAAGAGAGAGAGATTAAAATTCCAACGCTCAACAGCACAGATTTGTCCTCTAATCGGGCAAATATGGTGATAACAAAGTCGTTATTTGTTTTCAATTAAGGAAAACTTTGCGAATCAGAGAAATGTGGTATTAAATCGTTCTTGTCTCCGCTGTACAGACAGAAAAGAAAGAGAGATGTAAGAATGATGATAATGATGATGATGATGATGATGATGATGATAAATAAATAAATAAATATTGTCATTCTACATATATACGCAGTGTATACATACAACAAAATTCACAGACACCCAAAGACCAGACCTAACGCACACTCTAAAACCCCCAAAACACACCCCCGCTCGCCAAAAATACCCCCCCCCCCAAAAAAGGCACAAGCTTCCCCACAGAACAAGCTGTAGAAAGTTTTGGACCCAACAGGTCCACTCCATACTAATGGTGCAATCTCAGAAGTAAGTCTTATTGTCTTCTATGGGGCTTTGAACACAATCCTAACCCTGTCTACTCAAAAGTTAGCCCCATTGTGTTCGATGGGTCTTACCCCCAGGAAAGTGTCTTTAGGATTGCAGCCTTTGTCTCAGGAAAGCGTGTATAGGATTGCAGACTTCGTCCATCAATGTCAGGACTGTCTTCTCAGTGAATTTAAAATGTGATGGTCGGAGGAACCTCCATGTTCAGACACAGTTTAGCAGTAGGTGATAAACAAAAGGGAGGACTGTTACCTTCGTTCCAATCTTAGCACAGCCATCATCCTAACCTGGAGTGTTTTGGCTTGTCACTTGTCAATATGTCCCACCTCACAGGGATGTTGTTTGTATGCTCTGAGTTCCTTGGTGAAGGAAGGGTGGGATTCAAAGGGAATAAATAGTTTTTGGCAGCCTCAACCCACATACATATGGACCGGGGGTGCTCAGAGCCTCCCTCGGAAATTCTGCTAATCTTTCCAAAATTCTTCCAAATTAGACGTATCATTTTGGGTTGTCCAAAATAGACTGTTGCTTTAGGCAAACTTTCAGCGGCAACCATAGAACAGCTGTCAGCAAACACAAAACTTCCAGGGGAAAAAGAACAGTTATCCCAGATAAGTGCCCTATATAAAAAAGCAGGCCTCCGTCAGTCTTGAAAGACTATGGTATCGTGCTTGGCGCTGCATACGCTGCATGCGAGGCACGAAAGCCTGGGTTGGATTGTTATGGAGGAGAGGCTGTTCCCCAAGCAGCAGATCCCCCCTCTCCACGCCACTGAATTAGTCCAATGGAAAGCAGAGCCAATACAATTGGATCCAGCTGCATCGTAGAGCTGGGCTAAGGACAGGAGCTCACCCTGTCTTGTGGGGCCGACCCGGGTCTTGAACCCCGGCCTGCTGGTTAACAGGCACAGTGTCTTAACCGCTATATATAAGTGCCCTATATACTCGAGTATAAACTGACCCAAGTATAAGCGGAGGCACAAAAAAACTAGGAAAACTTATTGACTCGAGTATAAGCCTAGGGTGGGAAATGCAGGAGGCTCCGGGTGGGCTCAGAGGCTGCTGTCCTGTCTGCACTTTCCCAACAGTAAGCACATTGACTATAATAGTACTAACTTCTAAGTAGATATGCCTAGGATGGAGCTCTAAGGATACAGTCCTTTTACATACTTTCCTGGGAGTAAGCCCCATTGGCTCTAATGGGACCAACTTCTGGGTAGACCTGCCTTGGACCAAGCTGTGATGCTGCAGTCCTATGCACATTACCCTGAGAGTGAGCCCAATTGGTTCTAGGGGGACTTACTTCTGGGTAGACCTGCCTAGGACCAAGGTGTGAGGCTGCAATCCTATGCACACTTCTCTGAGAGTAAGCCCCATTGACTCCAGTGGGACTTACTTCTGAGGAGAGATGCCTAGGAGGAGGCTCTGAGGCTGCAATCCACACTTTCCTGGGAGTAAGCCCCATTGACTCCAGTGGGACTTATGTCTGAGGAGACATGCCTAGGAGGGGGCTCTAAGGATACAATCCACACTTTCCTAGGAGTAAGTCCCATTGACTCCAGTGGGACTCACCTCTAAGTAGACATGCCTAGGCTTGGACCTATATTTGAGTATATACGGTAATAATTTCATACCCTCTTACAAAGTTTCTTAAGACTGTTCTTGGTTCGAAGGCCCTTCCAGTTTGACATTCCCAGTTCTCACTGGCCTTTTGAAGACAAAGCATTCAAAATGCCACCCCCTTTTGCATTGCTAATTATTTCTGCCACCCACGTTCAACTTTCTCTTCGTCCCTTTATCGGCACATTGAATACACTTTATCTTTCCGAATTCAAAACGCAAGATTCACAAGAGAATAAGATGCTCTTTGGTTGGCATCAGCCACCTTTTAAGAAGATGCTGTCACAGCATGGAGTACCAGCAATAAATAAGATTTAAGGAGAAACTGCGGAGGATGACAGACAGCAAACAGATCTCGACTCTGAAGCCTGGCGCTGCAGAAGGAACGTGTCTCCTAATAAAGTTCATTTTCCAGTCTCAGCAGTCCTGGCTCTTCATGTTATCTCCGGAACAGCCACACAGGTGTAAAAAAAGGACAGCCGTGCGAGAAACTGGAGCATTAACATCTTAAAGTGGAGCATTAACAGTATTCTGGCTGATTGTGGAAAGCAGGGAGAGCAAATCTCTCATACAGCCGTCCCCCACTTTCTGACAGTTCATTTTATGATGGTTCCAGTCAGAGGCGTAACAAAGGTATAGCGTGGGATGCGATCTGCCACAAGCGACAGGGCACCAGGGTGTGCCACTGACACTCCTCTGGTGGCCCCCACTTACCCCCACATATGTGTGTGTGTGCATGTATAATTATATGAGTGCAAAACTCTAGTCCTTTGCAGAGATCTCTCCTGCTACAAGCAGGGGGTTGGACTAGATGACCTCTTGGGATACCTTCTAACTGTTTTGTTAGGGGTGAAATTTCAATGCTTGCCACAGGCAAAATTTTGCCTAGGTACACCTCTGGTTCCGCTCTTTCAGCTCCTTTACACACAACTCATTCATTCAACACATGCTCCACTCTTGCAACCTCTTTCTGCTGGTATAAAGGCTAAAACTGCCTTATGTTGATTTTCATGTGACATGGTGATCAAACTATTTTTGGCACTTCCATATGACTTTCCTTAGTAAATAACACTGATCAACAAGGTGTAGATATCTGACATCATGGTTACATTTTATAATGCAGTTTTACATGCCTATTTCAAATCTGAAGACCGTTTTGCTGTATCACGTCAGGTTTTGAAGATATCACAGGCAGGCCTCCATCAGTCTTGAGAGACTATGGTATCGTGCTCGGTGCTGCATATGCTGCATGTGAAGCACAAAAGCCTGGGTTGGATTGTTATGGAAGAGAGGCTGTTACCCAAGCAGCAGATCCCCCCTTCTCCACGCCACTGAATTAGTCCAATGGAAAGGCAGAGCCAATACAATTGGATCCAGCTGGCATCGCAGAGCTGGGCTAAGGACAGGAGCTCACCCTGTCTTGTGGGGCCGACCCAGATCTCGAACCCTGGCCTGCTGGTTAATAGGCACAGCGTCTTAACCGCTTGCGCCAGAAAATACATATTTTATATGGAACACCTTTCGTCGAATATGTTTTCGTCAGTTTTCGTTATTTGTAATGCAAACAAGTGGCCCATCAGAGATAAAATGCAGCCAGGAAGTAAAAATGTCCTTCATGTGCCGTTGGTTGAGCGTGACAAAGTTATCATGCCTCCACTTCATATAAAGCTGGGGCTCATGAAGAACTTTGTGAAGGTTCTAGTTAACAACTCAGATGCTTTTCGGTACCTGTGCAACAAGTTTCTGGAGTTGAGTTACGCAAAAGTGAAAGAAGGTATGTTGATAGATCCACAAATAAGGAAGATCATTGCTGAGCCACTTCGAAGACTTATTGGGTGATACTGAAAGTGGTACTGGGTGACATCTCAAGAACGGTGGGTGATAGAGACAAACGGTTTGCATATTCTGAATCAGCATGTCTCAATTGTCTTAGAATGCATGTTGGATACCAAGATATCCGCTGAAAGTTTTTTTTGTTTATCAGTGTAACCATCATTCAAACACAAAAGATATTATTGACCTTGCATATCTTTGTTCATTTTTACTGTAATTTGTTACATAGTTTGTTTATGTGTTAATAAATATGTGTTATTTAGGAACAAGAATGAAATTTTTGGAAGTGATATTTATGCCTTTTTGGTTCCATTTTACATTTGCAAGCAGAAAAAGACTGTGTTCCACTTTTCAACAGTTTTCACTTTTGGACGGTGCTCCAGTCCAACCCTAACCCATTCAATAAGTTCAGGATGCCTGTACTAGATTTGTTCTGCAAAACAGGGAGCAGCAGACAATCATTCACCATCACTATATCATGGGTGCAATCCAGAGTAACTATGGGAAGTCCTTGCTCCGATGTAAGAACAATTTACCCTGGACTGCAGTATGAATTTCCCATAGGTTTTCACTAGGTGGTGCCATAACTACGTCAATGTAAATGTCTCTTACGTGCTCCCGTAGTTATTCTGGATTGTAGGTTTAGTTATCTTGTAAAGCCACCTTAAGTCCTTTGGAGAAAGGCAGGATATAGGCTGCAATCCTAACCACACTTTCCTGGGAGTAAGTACTATTGACCACAACGGGACTTACTACTGAGTAGTCATGCTTAGGATTGCACTGAAACTGTATTTACTCAAATATAATGTGCCATCAAATATAATGCACACCCTCTATCATGATCAAAATACCGCATTTACTCAATTCTAATTAACATCAAATCTAATGCACCCCCTGATTTTGGAGACTGAGTTCGGCTGGAAAAGGTGAGTGTTATAGTAGAGTAAATACAGTAAGTAGAGCACTTACTTAACTTACTTACTTGTAAAGGAAAGGAAGGTCGTTCCCTGAACTATTACTGTTCCTAAATTTTTATATTACTATTCATAAGAGGAATCCTTCTGGATCAGGTCCATCTGGACCAGTTTTTTGCATGCCACTGTGGCCCACCAGATGCCCAGGGGGCACACATAATAAGAGATCTGCATCCTGATGCCAGACCCTTGAACCCCATCACAGACAACCGACTTTGCAAACCATCACAGCTTGTAGCATACGTTACAATCAATCCTCCATCAATCTGTCCAATACACTTTTAAAGACGTCTTTCCTTCCTGACACTGAATGTTAGTCTATGTCCCCTGGTTCTTCAACCCAGAGCCACGTGAAGACTCTCTCTGGTTCCCTCCTCCATATTCTAGCACCAGGGATGCATTTATGTGCTCCTGAGCCCTTCCTCCAATGTGGCTGAGTTCATGTGCCATGCCACAAAATGACCACAAATATTCTCTCCACTAAACAGTCCAGCTCAGAACATAGTGGCTTTGAAGGAAGTGGACTTTCTGGCTGGAGGAGAACAGTATCCAGGAAGGGGTACGTGTGACACGTGGGAAAGGGGTTCACAAGGAACTTAATCAGAAGATCCAAAAGGCCAACATTCACAAATTTCTCCAACCTCCTTTTTAAAGGCAGTTGAATTAGTGCACCCCCACCATACCCAGCTTCAGACAGCAAGTTCTTCTAGAGTAAGCAAGGCCTCCATTCTATGGAGCAGGCCCACCTGCAACTGACCTGATCTCCCAGGAGGTCTGCATCCTGGACTTGTAAACACCAGGGTGACCATATGCTGCACCTCAAAATGTAGGACAAGGGTCCCCAAAAGTCCAGATTTTCCTACATTTTGTCTTACATTTTTTTAAAGATTACTCCTGGGGGCTTACTTTGTCCGGGGATGGGGGCAGTGTGTTGTGCTTTGCGACCACTAAAAATGTTGCTCGGATCGGTGCACACCTACAGTGGCTGTCCGAGCAGCCACCTTGGGAAAGTGAAGCTGTGTGCATGCGCATAGCCTCTCTATCCCTGCCCGCAATGTTTTTTCTACAAGCAGAGGCTGTGCACATGCGCACAGTCTCTACCTCTCCAAGACCACCTGGTAGTCAGAGACTGGGTGGTCTCGGAGGGGTAGACGCTGTGCGCATGCGCACAGCCTCTACTTGTAGAAAAAACACTGTGGGCAGGGATAGAGAGGCAGGGCACATGCACACAGCCTCTCTCTCCTAAGACGGCTGTTTGGACAGCCGCTATAGGCACAGGCCGGTCCGAGCAACATTTTTAGAGGTCGCAAAGCACAACACACATGGCCCCCATCCCTGGACAAGTCCCACCCCATGCCTGGACAGGCAGGACCTGTTCTCAAATTCTGGACCTGTCCAGGCATTTCCAGGCGTATGGTCAGCCTGGTAAACACATGTGTCACAGTGGGGGGGGGGGCTGGGGTAGCGTGTTTGTTCTCATGCTTTGACAGCTGCTGTCTGCACTGCGGCTTGGATTTTATGCTGTGTCTTTTGATCTTTCTAATGGCTGTTTTATGGCACTGCTAATATTGTTTTGTTGGATTTTCTTGTGATCTTATATTATTATATTCATAAATAGCCTCCGGTATGCCATTAATGGGGGAAAGGCAGTGTGTAGAGATGGAATAAACAAATAGACCATGGATTGTGCGAGAGGAAGAAACTCTCTCCCATACACATGCATGTGCACACATGCATGCATGCACACACAGCAGGGTGCAGGTTTTCAAAAATCTTACACAAGGTCCCTTTAACAAAGTTCTTTATCTCCTAAACTAAAAAAGATGCTCTAACATTTCCTGGTCGAGAATAAGCTTCAATCTCTTGAACATGTTGGTTGCCCTTTTCTTCATCAAGATCAGTGGTGGGCTCCAGCAGGTTCGCACCTACTCTATAGAACCGGTTCTTAACAAGAGATAGGACATATAAAGTTTAAAAATAGCCATTTAAAAGTGGCTGCCAGATGGGCAGAGAACCGGTTCTTAATTTTTTTGAAGCCCATCACTGATCAAGATGGAAAACACAGGCTCCAGATGACAAGCCCTCCCAACAGAAGGGAGGGTCATTGCAGAAGGGCCATCCCAACTCCACCCCAAAAGAGATTAGGTTGTCAGAAATCCGCTGAACAACCAGAAAATTAATCGACACCTCTGCCCTGGCGTGAGACGATGATGCAGTCATCTTGCTCCGAAACCTGGCACCCTCAGTCATTGAGCATGGCATAAATCCTACCACAAGATCAGTTATTCTGAACATCCATTTATTCCAATCCACACTCTCCCTGTGTAGTCTTTTATTTAAAAGGAAGCATCACAAAGCCAAAGGGGTGTATCAGAGATTTAGGCTGCAATCCTAAAGACACTTTCCTGGGAGTAAGACCCATTGAACACAATAGAGCTTATTTTTGAGTAGACATGGTAAGGATGGTGCTCTAACCCCCAAATCCAGAGTAACTACAGGATCACGTAGGAGACTTTATGTGCACCCGTAGTTACTGCACCACCTAGTGAAAACCTATGGGAAATTCGTATTGGAATCCAGGGTAAGTTGTTCTTACACTGGAGCATGGATTCCCCATAGTTGGGGGGGGGGCAGTTTTTTTGTTTTATTTTATTGTTTTTAACAAATGTTTTTAGTCTGTTTTAATTATTCTCAGTTTTTAATCTACTTGTATTTTAATTATGTTTTAATCTATATTTATAATTCCATTTTAATGGTGTTTTATTTTTCTGACTGATGTTAGCTGCCTTGAGCTCCCTCTTGCAGGTGAGGAAAGGCGGGATATAAATTAAATAAATAAAAAATAAAAAATAGCTACTCTGGATTTTGCCCTAAGTCAGTGATTTTCAATCAGTGTGCCGTGGCACACTGGTGTGCCATGGATAGTCCTCAGGTGTGCCACAGGAATTTGGGGATTGACTTTCATTAATAGGAAAATGGGGGGATTTGAACAGTCTGGTGTGCCTTGTCAATGGTAAACACAATTGATGTTGTGCCTTGACAATTTCAGTGCCTTGTTAAGTGTGCCACGAGATGAAAAGGTTGAAAATCACTGCTTTAAGTGAATAACACTAACCCCCAAATCTAGAGTAACTACGGGACCACGTAAGACACTTTACGTGCACCTATAGTTACTGCACCACCTCGTGAAAACCTATGGGAAATTCATATTGGAATCCATAGTAAGTTGTTCTTACACCAGAGCAAGGACTCCTTGTAGTAACTCTGGGTTTTGCCTAAGGCCTTATAGAAAAACTATTCATATAAAAATGCACATTTACAATTTTTGAATTAAAAACTCTGGATCTGAGAACCGCCTGTCCCCAAACAGTGGCCAGCTGTGATTTAAAATTTGGATCATCTAAATTTAGTCACAGGAATGTAGGATCAATAATGCTAACAGAGCGATTCTTCACAGTGAAGTGCTTTAGGGTGTTTGAGTTCCCCAGTAGCAAATGGGTCTTCTCAGCGCAGTCCCAAGAACATACACAGTGTGAAGGACAGATAATTCCATCAAGTCAGAGATTTATGGATTTTAATACGTGGATTAGAACAGCGCTCCAGAGTAGGGACCGCTAAGTCTTTCTGAGCTGCCTAGAAACTGTTAAGTGCTATAGGATGTGACAGGTGTTGATGCGGCTGCCTTTTCAGAGCCGTCTACTAAAGGTTAACCAGGATCATAAAGAGACCTTCACAATGATAAAAGTCTGCCTAGGCCAGGATGCTGCGTCCTCAATGGGAAGCCAGAGAGCCCCAAGAAATCCAAGATGTGACATAAATTATGGCTGCAATCCTATCCACACTTTCCTGGGAATAAGGGCTCAATCCAGAGTAACTATGGGGAATCCCTGCTCCAGTGTAAGAACAATTGACTCTGGATTGCAGTATGAATTTCCCATAGGTCTTCACTAGGTGGTGCTGTAACTACGTCTCTTAACGTGCTCCCGTAGTTACTCTGAATTGTAGGGTAAGGCCCATATCCTAAAGTCAAATTAAGCCCTTTGCTCCAGAGCAGTTCAGGTGACTTGCTGTAAGAGAACACTAGAAGGGGATGTAACTGTGTGGACCCGTAGCTGCTCTGGATTTTGCCCTCATTGAACACAATGGGACACAATGGGATTTTGCCCTCATTGAACACAATGGGACTTACTTCTGAGTAGATAGGCATAGGATTGGGCAGTCAATGTGACATGATTCATTTTCTCTGTAAACTGCTTTGTGAACTTTCAATTAAAAAGCAGTACATAAAAATAAATGTTGATTGATTAATAAGTAGAGTCCTATTGATTGATTGATTGATTGATTGATTGATTGATTGAGTCCGGCTGGATCATGTCAAAGGCCCATCTAGTCCAGCTTCACCATTGCCCACCAGATGTCTCAAGGTGGACTCAAGGGGAAAAAATACCTGCATCCCATTGCCATTTCTTACATCTGGCATTCAGAATTAGGCTGTCTCTAAAATATGGAGGTTGCATATAGCCAGGGCATACCATACTCACTACTCCATACTCACTACTGACACTTTTTTTGACCTCCTCCAAGCAGATTAATAATTAGTCATTATTATTAAGTGAGTACAGGCACTTTTTCCCACACTGCATATGATGATTATTGTTTGTAGCCTGTGATGAACCAGAAATCTGTCCAACTCACTTTTAAAGGCATCTGGGCCAGCTATTATCCTCACATCCTGTGGCGAGGAGTTCCTCAGATTACATCGTGGTTATAAAAAGGTACTGTATTTCACAGGGTTCGAGACCTGGGTCCCCTCAAGACAGGGTGAGCTCCTGTCCTTAGCCCAGCTCTGCAACACAGCTGGAACCAATCTTATCGGCTCTGCCTTTCCATTGGACTATTTCAGTGGTGTGGAGAGGGGGGATTTGCTGCTTGGGGAACAGCCTATCCTCCATATTAATCTACCCAGGCCTTCGTGCATAGCATACAGCATTGCGCATGATACCATAGTCTTTCCAGACTGATGGATGCCAAAAAATTTCCCTTTGTCTGTACTAACCCCCCCCCCCCCATGCTCAGTTTTGGTGGATGTTCCCAAGTGCTGTGTGAAAAGGGGAAAAAATCCCTCTATCCACTCTACAATCCTGCCTTTCTCTTGCTCCTTGCAGCTACACAGGTGTAGGGTACACTGCTTCTTAACATGGAAATTTCACAGGGCCATTTATGAGCAGACATTGATAGATCTTCCTCCATGGAGTTGACACCCAAGCAAAGGGTGACCATATGACCTGAAATTTCCTGTCTGGGTGTCCTCTAACGGGATTCATTGTCCTCTGTTTTGGCTTCATTTTTGGAATTTTGCAGTGATGTGCAGTACCCATCATGTCATATGTCATTGGATTCGTATTAAAGAGCAGAATCCATTTCAAAAATTGGTTTTGAAATCTCTCCTTCCTATCAAAGGTTATGACCATAAAACTACAAATCAAAAATATGCATTGCAGGCCTCCGTCTGTCTTGGAAGACTATGGTATTGTGCTCGGCGCTGCATACGCTGCATGCGAAGCACAAAAGCCTGGGTTGGATTGTTATGGAGGATAGGCTGTTACCCAAGCAGCAAATCCCCCTCTTCACACCACTGAATTAGTCCAATGGAAAGGCAGAGCCAATACGATTGGATCCAGCTGCGTCACAGAGCTGGGCTAAGGACAGGAGCTCACCCTGTCTTATGGGGCCGAACCAGGTATCGAACCCTGGCCTGCTGGTTAACAGGCACAGCGTCTTAACCGCTTGCGCCACTGGAAAGTGAAAATGCCCAATATTGCAGCTTTACTCATGAGTAGGCAAATGCATCATTGTCCGCCGGAAAGGCCAGGCTGAGAGGTATCCAAGACCTTGTCTTCCTTTTGGGGTTTGGACATCTGGTCATCCTGGGTACACTGCTTCTGAAGATGGAAATTTCACTTTTATGACCATTTTTGATAGATCTTCCTCCATGAAGTTGTCACCTAAGCACTTTGCTGCTACAGTTGACCCCTAGTGTAAAGACCAGTTGTGGTCTCTACACTTTGCACACTTAATTCACACATACAGGGACCTCAAATGTACACACACCGACTTTGAAAGAAGGTTTACCATCTTCAGTGTGGGTGACTTTCAGGTACGGGTGTCTTTGGGAATCCTGCTGGATCAGTGCCGTGATCATTCCACAAGCACCTGAGACTCAAAAGTCCCCCCCCCCCACAGCAGTTTTTTCCCCCTGTGTTGCTGGCGGTTGTGCTAATGAGATGACAGGAGGGACAAACCCCGAGGAAAACAGTTTGCAATGAGAATAAAATGAGCTTTGAGCTAAATCCAAGAAGTAGCACTTTTTAGGCTATAAAATATTTACATTACTTGTTTGCAGAGAGTTGGAGAAGGAAAAAATATATTCCAACCATATCCTGGCAGATAAAAAATAAATAATGACCAGTCGCACCAGGCGTGGCTCTCCATCGGCAATGAAATCCTCTTTTACGTCCTGCTTTTGACATCTTATCATAGTCCAGATTTAGGGCCAGCAAGAGCTTCACAGCAGTTTATGCTTGGAAGTCATTACCCCTACAATCCAGAGTAACTACAGGAGCACGTAAAAGATACTTACTTTGACATAGTTATGGCACCACCTAGTGAAAACCTATGGGAAATTCATATTGCAATCCAGAGTAAATTGTTCTTACGGGGGCAAGGACTCTCTGTAGTTACTCTGGATTGCGCTCTTCATTTTAATTAGAGATGTGTTGGCCTGTTTGGGTCCTTTGCTCAAATCAGGACATGGATGTTGCAATTTGATGTTTGCGCAGATCAGGACATGGATGTCTGTCTTAAAGCATGGTAAGACAGACACTTTGGCTGGTAAAGGCAGAGGTAGAAAAACTTCATCATGTTTCTGAAGTTCCATAGAAATCCAGGAAGAAGAAGGTTCTCCCACAAATTTCTGGAGGAAAAGTCCATCATGGGTTACAAGCGATGAAGGGTCTGTGCAACCTCTGTATTTGATGTAATTGACCTTATAATGACAGATGCAGAGTGGGCACCATGATGCAGGACCCTTGTTGTCTTATGCAGTGGCATCCCTACAAGGGACTGGGGGTGGGGGACCGTGCACAACCCTCAGGGGGGACACACTGGAGGGTGACCAAAATCACAAAAATTGCTAAATCATTTGGAATAACCAGGTCATGTACCACTGGGTGTGTATTTTCCAGCAGAATCCTATGCAAAACACAGCTTTCATAGAATCCTAGAGTTGGAAGGGACCAGTGGGTCATCTAGTCCAACCCCCTGCCTGTTGCAGGAAATCCTCCTAGAGGATTTGAAATATTCCTATCAAATGTTATGGCCAAATTTTATGCATGGAGCCTTATGGAAAGTGAAACTGAGCCATATTGCGCATTTACTTGTGAGTAGGAAAACATGCCTTATTGAAAGTTAAGAGTGAGATGAATCCAACACCTCCAGTATGGTCCTGATCCAATGAATGCAGACCCCCACAAATCAACCCAGAAGCAATTCCTTGATCATTGCGTTGAGCCTTATGGTAAGCGGAATTAAGCTACACAGCCATGCTTACACATGAGTAAGCAAACGTGCCTTGGCTCGTTTTCAGGTCAGGCATAGAGAAATGCCAGGTCACCAGAATGCACCCAATCCAGTGAAAGTGGTGCTCAAGAAGTGCTCCAGAAAGTCTCACTCCACTTCCAAAAAAGAATAAAATGTGCTTTATTGATAAGTTGATTTTTTTAAAATATGAAAATATTAATGAAAATCTAATTAAATGTATTAATTAATAATGATAACAATTAATTAAATAACTTTAATGTACGGGGGTGTCAAAAACATTGTGGCTCTGGGTGCCAAATGTCCTGGTTTCCAGGGATTGCACTCACGTACTGGCAAGTTTGACGGGGGTCGTGTCCCGATTTGTGGAAGAGAATAAAGGCAACCCTGCTGTGACAAAATGGTGACATTAATCCCTTTCATATCCAGATCACCTGCCCTTACTTAAAGTCCACCATGCTGAGCTTCTGCTTCCTGATGGCGAGGCAGAGAGGGGTAGAGCCCATGTTGTCTTCCAGCCCCAGCAGTGCCCCAGCATTGAGCAGAGTCTTGGTAATAGGCTTGTTGCCCATAAGCAGAGCCAGGTGTGTGGGTGTCCAGCCCGCCTTGTTCTTGCTGTTGACGTCGGCCTTGTGCTCCAGGAGTTTAATGACACTGAAAAGGGAGCCCCGCTGCACGGCCAGGTGAAGAGGGGTCCACCCCAAATTCTCGGCAATGTTGGGATCCGCCCCACACCCCAGCAGCTCCGAAACGGCAGCTTCTCTACCATAGTGAGTTGCGAGGTGCAAAGGTGTCCATTGCATACCGCCTTGCGCATCCACACTGGCACCGTGGTCCGCTAAGAGGTGGATTATATCCACGTGGCCCTTGAAGGAGGCCAGGTGCAAAGGTGTCCACCCTTTCGCCGTCCTCAGGTCCACGTTGGCGCCATATTTTATCAGCTTCTCACAGAAGAGGTATTTCCCTTTGGTGGCAGACATGTGCAGAGCACTGTATTGGTTCTGATCCAGGCTGTTGACCACTGCGCCATTCTTCAGAAGGAACTGGACGACACGAAAGCAGCCCTTCTCTACCGCCAGATGAAGGGGGGTCCGATGATTTTTCTGCTTCTTCTCCAGGTCTGCCCCTTGCTTGACCAGCATCTTCACTAGCCCAACATGCCCATAGTGAGCCGCCACATGCAGTGGGGTCCGTCCCTCATTCTCCTGAGCGTTGGGGTCAGCCTGACGTGACAGGAGGACCCGAGCCACATTTTCAAAGTTGTTCTGAGAGGCCAAGTGGAGTGGCGTCCACCCATCGAGTTCTCGGGCATCAACGTTGGCCTGGTGGTCCAGCAAGAGACGTGCAATTCTGTCGTCTCCATTCTGTGCCACAAAGTGGAGAGGGGCCCAGGCGTCCTCATCAGGCATGTTGGTGTCTGCCCCGTGTTCGAGGAGGAGTGAGATGAGCTCCATTGACCGGTTATGGACAGCGGAGATGAGCAGCGTGCAGCCACCAGCAGACTTCTTGTTCACGTTCTCGCCCTTTTCCAAGAGGAGCTTCACTTCCTCCAGGTTCTTGCGTTCAATCATGAAGCAGTGCAAATCAGACCCATTTTCAAGGGACTCACTGGCTTCCTCTGGGGTTTTTGAGTCTTCCTGGTTTTCAGCCTCATTCTGATGAGGACCCAACAATTGATCCTTATTGTTTTCAACACCTGCAACAAAACAGATGATCATAGCACCGGGGAATCGGAATTTGAATATTTCCCTTTACCGTGACACTAGCCTCCCATTCTGAAATGGGTCTCCTTGAACCTGCACCAGTTCTGTAGCTGGCACAAGTCCAAGAAAAGCAAGGGGGTGGAGAGGCTTTCAAAAGAGGGGAGAAGATTTGGTATGCAATTTCACCCCATCCACCAACCTCCCTGCCCACCCTCTCACCATCTCCACTTGTGCCTTAACCTTCTCCAACGGGTGTAGAGCACTACCACCAACGGATCACAGCCGTTAGATGACAGCTAACAGATGACGCATCTCGGTTGTGGATGCGCAACCCTTAGATGACCATCTAAAAATAGCCTAATTTGCATAAGTGACCATTGCCAGTTAATAAATCCGGTTGGTCATCGAAGGGTTACGGCAACAGAACTCATCAATTCTTTCCCGTAAAAGCCCGTCCACAAAAGGAATGGGCTGTCAGGCTCTCAAAATGGAGATCAAATCCCTTTGCCCAAGAACAACACATTTTGTGCAACATCTACACATGTACTTACAATCGTTCAGTCATGACTGTGACCGGGCACTCACTCACCATTGGTGCTTGTTCCCCGAGAGAGATAGTATCTTTCAGAGTTACTCTGGTTGGTATTGCAAACATGGAAAAGGAAGTGCATACAATTAGCCAGGACGCAACGAACCACGTGAAGAGCACTCTCAATATGCAGAGCAATTAAGAACATCAAGGTGCACAACCGACCTTCAGACCCCATCTTTTTGTGAATATGCAAAATGCATTAATTAATTAAATGCATTAACAGGAAATGCATTAATCAGTGGTCTTGCTGGTGGGGGGACAGAGTGTGTGTGGACACAATTCGTAACACCAGTGGTGGGAGTCAAATAAATTAACAACAGGTTCTATGTCCTAAAAACCTAAATTAACAATAGGTTTTATGTCTATAGAACAACAGGTTCTATCGGCCAAATCCAGAGTAACTACATGAACATGTAAGAGACATTACGTGCCCCATAGTTACTGCACCACCTAGTGAAAACTTATCATATTGCAATCCAGAGTATATTGTTATTACACCGGAGCAAGGACTCCCTGTAGTTACTCTGGATTTTGCCCTATGTCCCATTAGTAACCAGTTCTCAGAACCAGGAGCACATTAGCAAAGGGTTCTCTAGAACCTGTGAGAACCCCCTGAAGCCCACCACTGGTAACACACACAGGAGGGTGACACCACTACAGGCCAAAATTATTAATCTTGTTAATTTGAAATAATGCCATCAGGTTATATATTCTTCAATGCGTAATTTCAGGCAGAATGAAATCAATCAAACTCCATTGAAATATCAGACTTCTATCAAAAATTATAGCCGAAAAACTAGTGGGGTGAGCAATCATCAAACCCACCACCCAGGATGTTGTCCCAATCTCTGCATGGGAAGGGTCCATCATGAATCCTGCAGAAGGTGATGCAAACCCCAGTGATATACTAAAGACCACTTTTAAAGGAATAGTACGTTAAGGGCAATGCACCAAAAGTGCCCAAGGTCAGCGAGTTGAGAGAGTTCCCTTTACCTGTTTGCTCCTAACCAAGGTGGGTTTCACGGACACCTTCCTGAAGAAGCGCTCATTCTCTGGATCCACCGCAGGCCTTTGCATAACGGAGAGCAGCATGTCCGTCTCCATCGAGATATCTAAAGAAGTAGAAAAGTTTGCAAATAGGGAATTCATTTCAAAGATTCCTAGACTTATTGTCCTTTTTTCCCCAGGTAACTCAGCTGGGTTCTAGAGCCTATTTGGGGGAAGATCTCTTAGGGGAAACCCACACGGCATCACACCTGCAAAGCTGGGCCTTTTGTGGGGTTTCTGATCCCAGCATCTCTTCATCAAGGCAACCATCTGGTGGCAGTTGCCTGGCCAGTCCTCGCAGATGGGCTCCAGGCTTGGCCGCTTCCCTGCCGCCACACTGACGATGATGCCCATCATATTGGCTCCTGTAAAAGCAGTGAGTCCCATCAAACACACAGAAGACTCAAACCCTCCTGCATTTCCTGTGCCCCCCAACACATGAATTGCTTTTCTCATCCAGTGCCTTGTTGGCTTTACTCTTCATGGTTTTCTCCTCTTCCTCCTCCTCTTGTTCTGTCCTGCTGCTGTTTTCCACCTGCCACTTCTGTGATTTCTGTTTTCATTTTCTTTTGCATAATTTATTTTTATGTGGTTGGTTACAAGCTTTGGGAGCTCTCATTGAGAAAGGACGCATTAAATTCTGAGAATAAATACAAATAAACTCCCCTCTCACACACACAATAATAGCTCCCATTTTCCCAAGTGGATTCAACAGTCAGGGTTGGATCACGTGCATGAGCGATCCGTGAATGTATCTGGCTATAAGCACATCGTTCTCTGGATTGGAAGCAGGAAAAGGAGAAGGAGAAGAAGCTTCCATTCTTTCTGCCAGGCTTGATCTTAAGTGGATCTCCATGAAAAGCAAGTTCGGATGCAGCTGCAGAAGAAATGAAGGCCAAGTGGCCTCCTTTTTCTTGCTCAAAATATTTCATGCTTAGAGGACAGAATAATTCAAGGTGGACCACAACGGATATGGGAGAGATCAGGGGCATCCTGCCCGTTTGCTGCCTATCCCTGCCAAAGCAGATCAGTGCCATCCCATTTTAATAATCAAAAGTCCACCTTCATTCTAAGGTACAATACCCAGTGGTGGGATTCAGATAAATTAACAACAGGTTCTATGTCCCATTAATAACTGGTTCTCAGAACCAGGCGCTCACTAGCAAAGGGTTCTATACAGTGATGGGCCCACCGAGCCCCAAGATCCGGTTCACCAGAAGTTGGAGGGGTGGGGGGGTGGGGCTGGGGTCAAGGGGCAGGGCGAGGGGCGGGCCCTCACTGCGCATGCGCCAGGCTTGGCACATGCGCAGTGCGTCTCCTCAAGGGAGACTCAGTGCGCCTACGTCAAGTTTGACGCAGGCGCACTGAACCGCCCTGAGGAGTGGCTCAGTGTGCCTGCTTCAAGCTGGACGCAGGCACACTGAGCTGCCCTGAGGAGCGGCTCAGTGCGCCTGCGTCCAGCTCGATGCAGGCGTGTCTCCTGAAGCGTGGCTTCGGGCGACACAGTGCGCTAGCTTCCAGTTGGCCCTGCTTCAGGAGACCTGGTGGCCGCTTGCGAACCGGTCCCCGTGGCTTTTGCCAGCCGTGGCTCTGGCTGGTTCGCCAGCGGTCGCCACGTGGGAAGATCTGGTTCGGTCGAGTAAGCCCGAACCGGCATCTACCCACCACTGGTTCTATAGAACCTGTGAGAACACCCTGAAGCCCACCACTAACCATACAATTCCCAAAACTGTCCAAGCTTAGGCCACATGCATCTCCAAGGTCTATCCTTGGCACCTAACATGAAATTGCTGAGAAATTTTGATCAATTGGTTATCTATACATCTCTATACATCTCCCCCCCACCCCACACTCTCTAGTCTCTCTGGCCTTTCAGGAGTTAATAGCCACTGAAGCTGATAGTGTCTTCTGGAAAAGACAGGTGTGTGTTCAGTTCCAGTTCCCTTTCCAAACTGTATTACCTGCATATGGTTTCTTCTGAGTAAGGATCTCCCAAACGACAATCCCGAAGCTTGAAAAACAAGGACAGAAAGGACATGGGTCAAAATCTTCAGGAGTGCGGAAACAAGGAGGGGACCACGGAACGGGTCAAATAAAATCACGTGAAATTAGGTTGAGTTTGGAAACAGGATTCATTAGGGCAGCAGAAAGATAGGCTCACTCCCCACTCACTCCCCACAGGCAATTTACCTGTAGACATCAAACTTGGTTCCAGGTGGGCTAGAGCTCTGCAGAAGCATCTCAGGTGGGATGTAGCTTAAGGTGCCCCTCAAGGCTGACCGCTCAATGTACTGCATTCGGCTTGACTGCTCCATCCACTTGGACAATCCAAAATCTGAAATCTAAAGTCCACGTGAAATGCAATACACTGCCCATTTTTAAGCCCTCCGTTCATGATCCCTTTTATTATCCCCCTTCGCACCCCGGTGTGAGCAACGGCACATGCAAGAAGCACATAAATTTGAGGGCTGGAATGAAATGAAATAAAACTTTTGTTACTTAAGAGAAAGCCTATTTTATAGGATTTAGCAGGGGTCAGGGAACTTTATTCCCTTTTACCCCAAAATATATTTAGATATGCCAATGTAACCCCCTTGATTTGAAAGGAAGGATATGGTCACACAAAAGTCTGGATTTTCAAAATCTGGACTTTTACAAAAAAAAAATGTAGGACAAAATGTAGGACATCCTACATTTTGTCCTACATTTTTTAAAATCAAGAGTAAATGTAAAGTGAGTGGTTTACTTCTGAGTAAACATAAAGTAAGTGGCTTACTTACTTTGGCTGGGGAGGGTGTTTGGGGACACAGGGGGCAGTTTCCGGCTGCTACGGCTCAATGTGGCTAAGTCTGGCCAGCCGCAGCAACCATTTTAAAAAACATTACTGTGCACGTGCGTGCGCACTCTTCCCCTTCTGAAAGCTCTGGCGGAGAGAGTGCTTCTCCATGGCGGAAGCAGTAGCGCTCTCTGTTGGAGCTTTTGGAAGGGAAGAGTGTGCATCAGCACCACTGTCCATTACCCCCAGGATTTTCATTTTTACCCCATTTGGGGTAATTTACCCCTGTTCCCAGACCACTGGGATATAGTGATTTAAAGAATAATTCCTCCCAATTTATGAACTGGCTTTTAGGAAAAGAGAAACTGTCTCTGTAGGATCTGTAGTTTGGGAAGTTCTTGGGACTGACCCTGTTACCTTTCACCTGCAATGTCAGGACTCCTCCACTAAACTCCAGCCTCTCCCCACGAAATGTATGCTCACCTTGACGTGCATGTGGGCATCCATGAGGATGTTTCCTGGCTTCAGGTCAAGGTGAAGCAAAGGAGGTTTCATGCCATGTAAGAAATTCATGGCCAAGCTTGTTTCGTGGATGATCCGGAACTTGAGTTGCCAGGCCATCTGGTGGGTGGGAAGACTCTTCTCTAAGGACGTGGCCATGTACTCCATCACGATCCCCAAGGGGCTGTCACAGACACCATAGATAGATACAATGTGCTGGAATCTGATTTTCTCCATCTTGGCCGCCTCTTCAATGAGGCTGTTCATGCAGGTTCTGCAGGGTTGGGAAAAGGGATTGGAGACTCAATGCTAAGTTTGGATCTCCTGGAAAGAAAATGCTATCAAGATGTGCATGTTTTTCTTCTGTCATTTGCACCTAATGAGTTTCTAAGAATGAAAAAAGTGCTTATGGGCAAAATCCAGAGTAACTACTGGGAGTCCTTGCTCCAGTATACGAACAACTTATTCTGGATTCCAATATGAATTTCCCATAGGTTTTCACTAGGTGGTGCAGTAACTTACACCATGTAAGTCTTTTACATGCTCCCATAGTTACTCTGGATTTGGGAGTATTTCTAGTTACGACCTTCTTAATGACATTACGTCGTTTTTAATGGCATCACTTCTGGCCCTCGGCAGGCATCATGAATGCTATACAACCCACAGTACAGACAGTTTGACACCTCTTGGGATAGTGTTTCTCAAAGTGGGGGTCGGGACCCCTTTGGGGGTCGCCTGAAGCTTTCCTGGGGGTCACCTAAAGACCCCTGGTGCAGGGGGGCCAGGTCAGGCAGACCTCTGGCTGTAGCTGCGTGTGCACTGGGGCTTCCTTAGATGCTGCCCCAGGGACTTCTGACTACTGAGCGGGGGGGGGGGGCCTTTCCTTTAGGCATGTGTGAGCGCGCGCACACGCGCACTACCCATCCAGATCACGCAGGAGGAGGCTTCCCTCCAGGCGTGCACGCTGCCTGCCAGCCAGCCCACCAGCCGCTGCCCGCCAGCTGTCAACTTGCTTGCAGTTTACCAGCAAGGTAAACTGTTGCTGGCTTGCAGCCTGAGAGGCCAATCCTATGCATGCCTAGTCAGAGGTAAGCCCCATTAAAGACAATGGGGCTTATTCAGGTAAACTGGCTAGGATTGCAGCCTGAGAGGCCAATCCTAAAGTCCATTTCCCCCAGAGAAATCTCCCTCTCTCCCAGAAGCCCCCCACCAGTCTCCCCTGATGCCTACACCAAAATTACTAAATTAGCAAAATTAGTTATAAAGTAGCAACGAAAATAATTTTATGGTTGGAGGTCCCCACAATATGAGGAACTTATAAAGGGGTCACAGCATTAGGAAGATTGAGAACCACTGGGATAGGAGATGGAGTTCAACTACTTTATATTGAACTCAACACATTAAACCCTACAAACCAGAGTATGTAAGAGACATTTACATCAATGTAGTTACAACACCACCTAGTGAAAACCTATGGGAAATTCAAATTGCATCCAAAGTAAATTGTTCTTACACCAGAGCAAGGACTCCCTGTAGTTACTCTGGATTGTGCCCAAATTCACATAGGGATGTTTGTCCCTCCTAGGAAAACTTCATGATGCGCAGCATGGTATCCATCAGTTTTGCTCATCTCTGCCATTGTGATCTCTGGCATCTGACTAGTTGCACAAAGGACTAGTTGCACAAAGGGTCAACAGTTGCACAACTGACTAGTTGCGCAAAGGGTCAACAGTGGCTGACTTTGAACCTCTGCAATATGGGATAGCACTTTCAAGTTAACCTAGACTTTATTTGGTAATGCTCCTTCCCCTGTGAAAGTCCTACAGGTATCCTCTGCTTTCTAATGATTCATTTTCTGACTATCCATTCTTTCAACATTTTTCAATTACACCCAGAACTCATTCATTCAACATGTATTCCACTCTTTCAACCTCTCCCTGCTCTTCTAAAAGCCAAAATTGCCTTCCCCCATGTATTAGCTCCGGTCTAATGTCATTCCCCGAAGGAGCTCACGAGAATCCACTTGCAGAAACCTTAGTGTTAGAAACATGAATTGAAAGGGGTATTTGCAATTTGCTAGTTAAAAAAGCACTGGAAGCAACATTTATAACGTGTTAAAGATTGGGTTCCACTTTTCAACGGTTTTCACTTTTGGACGGTGCTCCAATCCCTAACCCATCCGGTAAGTAGGCGATGCCTGTACAAAGTGCCCACCTGCTGAAGTCAAGCCCTTGTTTGCTGAGGCCAGGATCAGGATCCTGTTTCTCTCCACTTGTCCTTTTCCCAGAGCACAACCCTATGCATGTCTATTTAAGAGTAAGTCCCCTGGTGTTCAGTGGGGTTTATTCAAAGAAAGGTGTGCATCGGATTGCAGCCCCAGTTCCCTTTTTATTTCTGCCTTTAGAAATAAACTATGATCACAAGTTACTTGCTGGTTTCTTTCTGCCTAGAGTCCAAGCCTGCTGCCCGCTGAAGCCCTTTTGGAGGACACCTGGACCAAGGACTAAAAAAGAGGACAAAACCGGTAAAATCCGGTCATATGGTCACCCTGTGCCTGCACTCCAGCTGCTTTCCCAGGACTAACAGAAAGGCAAACCTATAGTGCAAGGGCCTTGGGGTTTGGATTCCCAGGTCCCATCTCTCATTGATATTCTATGGCAGGGGTGATCAGTCTTTCAACTTTAAGTGTCTTTGACCTTTAACAATAGTGTAAAAGGGGGAGTAGCAGCAGCAACTTCAGCCCGTCACTTCATTAGAAATTCCACACATCCAACAAGATCCAGGACCCTAAGCCGAAAGGTTGGTCCCTCCTGCTCCCTCCTCTTGCTGATGCTATTTCGTTGCATCTAATGTGCCATCAAATCTCACGCTCACCCTGGTTTTAAAAGTCTTGAGATTTAAAAAATGTTTACTAGCGATTGTAACACACAGCTGCAAAGCAGGTTCAGAACTGAATTTTATTGCTTACAACAATGAGTTCTACGATAAAAATAATAATGTGACAATGGGTTTCTTATGGCTTTTATCACATTGTACTACTTTATACAATGGTTACATTTTAACTACAATATAAGAAAGTTAAATCTAAATACTGCTCTATATTTATAATCAAAAGACTGTATTTACTTGAATTTGATGTGCCATCGAATCTAATGTACACCCTGATTTTGGAGACTAAAATTGGCTGGAAAATGTGAGTGTTAAATTTGAGGGAATAAGTATTTTCAGGTGGATATACTTGGCTTAGGGTGAAATCCAGAGTAACTACCGGAAGTCCTTTCTCCAGAGTAAGAACAAGTTACACTGGATTGCAATATGAATTTCCCATAGGTTTTTACTAGGTGGTGCGGTAACTATGGGTGCACATAATGTCTCTCACGTGCTCCCGTAGTTACTCTGGATTGTGCCCTTAGTTGCAATCAAGGTAGCATTACAAGTGAGTTGTATTACGAGTTAGTTGCCTGTTGCTAGACTTGCTACTTTCCTACTCCCCCCAGTCTGGTGGCATCAGAGGGTCCTTACAGGTCTTCTGGTCCTTACTGGTTTTAGCCGCACTTGTTGCATGGAGGGACTTTTAGGTATGTAGCTTAATAACCATTGTATAGAAGAGGGGTTGGCAGCGGTGAAATTGCAGTAAACTGGGGATTAATGGAGCCAGCCACATGTCATGAGGGGATGTTAAGGGGTGACTGAGAAGTGCTCCCAAATCTTTGGAACATTGGGCTAAGTTAACTGGGCATGACACCTACACACACCAGTAAAATTCTCTACCTGCTTCTGCAAGCGTGCAGGTCACGCTTGCCACCTGGCTTTCCACCAAGTGTGCTAGTTTCACATTCCGGTAACTCACCCAGCCAGTCTGTGCAGCTGAGCATTCCAGGACTGGCACCTGTTCTGGTTTCAGGCCTTCTACACATGGACGTGCCCCATCCTGCCTCTCAACAAATATGAGGGTTTCCTTAGCTTCTACCAAGCACAGCGGTGATCAGCCTGGTTCCAAACACCATACCAGTGTGCCAATCACATAGCAAACCAATCTGTGCCATGATGGCAGCCAAGCGGATTACCTGTCACATCCAGGATCCTGCAGGTGCCCGTAGGAGCACTTCACGGCATAGGTGGTCCTCCACTGCTTGTGCTTCACTTGGAACACATGGCCAAAGCCTCCGCTGGCCACCTTCAGCCAGTTGCTCTCAAAGTCTTCCTTGGTGAATATGGTTAGGTTGCTGCCCAGGTGCCCCTCCATTTCCCCAGCAGAGGAGCAGCACTCCTCCTGCCTGCTTCTTCCTTCCTTACGTCTGATGCTGGAAAAAGTACCCTGGTAGTAAAGACTTCCCCATTCCCAGATGCTGAGGGCGGGGAAGGTGAGGTGTGCGCCGTTCTGCTGCGTGCAGCCAGTGTGTCTGTCAAGTGTTGCAAGATCTAATTGTGGCAGGCGGTGGCAAGACTTTGCCCGGGAGTCACACGCAATGCACACCAATCTGTTTGGCAAGCCTGAAGTATGGCAAGTGGGGGGTCTTTGGCAGGAACCCTTCTGTGTGTTCACCCATACATGCATATGGATGTATGTATACACATATGTATTCACAACAGGGATGTACAACCTGCAGGCACAATTTCTACATCCTAGATTAGAAGATGGCATGTTTGCATGCCTGAATCTGTATTTACTAATCATGCCATACAAGAGCAAGAAAAACAAATATGCTTCTCCAACCTTCTTTTTGTAGGGTTGCCATAATTCTCTTCCACAAAATCGGGACAAGCTCCTCTGTCCCATTTGCCAGTATGTTAATCCACCAAAATCCACCATAATCCACCAAAACTGGGATTTTCCCTGTTTTTTTTTTTTTTAACATATGGCAACCCTGTTATTGGAGGCATTTAATTTAAGGGACTGAAATGGTTACTTCTGACCTTGGGATCTTCTGGTTACTTCTGACCCTGATTACTTCTGACCCTGGGATCTTAAGCAGCCACTTTTGGGACACGAGGAGTAAAAGGGATGAGGGCTGCTTTGGAGAATCATGGGAATCTGCCCCAGATAAAAAGAGGCAGATGAAGAAGACCTGTGGAGACAGTGTTCCATAGTGGTTAGAGTGCTGTTCTGTGAGGCCAAGCTGGAGATGTTGGGCCAGTCAGATGAGATGGGGAGAGAGCCTCAGCCTAGCTCCATCCTCCAGCAGTGAAATGCTTTTGAAAGTCACACTTTCAGGTGACTTTGCAAACGGATCCAAGAGCAGCCAGCTCTCCCAGGATATGCCTGACAGTTGCACCTGAAAAGCTGCCCTGGAAGCTTTGCTTGCTGTCAAAAATATGTTGAGGGTGGTTGTTGAGAAGGTAAGGCATACTCAAGAGGTGGCTTCTTGATGTGCACATACTGTCAGGTTGTTGCTCAGTCAATTGGATCCAGGGTTCTGATCTGGCAAAGATCTCACCACCCACCAAAACTGAGAGTATCCCCATCAGAAAGCCCACTCCAGGGAGCTGCGTTCCTGGCCGCTTTCATTGCACACAACAAAGAATCCCCAATGACATCCAAAATTCCCCAAAGTGAACCAAATTTTATTGCATACCCCAGTGGCTGAGATGGTGCTCTACCCACTCACCCGACTCGGGTCTCAGTTTTCTCTATGACCATTAATTAAGCATTGGAAAAGTCCAGAGTGCTGGCAAGATGGGGGGGGGGGGCACGGAGAAGCCCCAGAGACCAAGTGCCCGGGTGACAGTTTGGCAGAGGATTGAGACATAGGGCGCCATCCAGAGTAACTACGGGGAGTCCTTGCTCCGATGTAAGAACAACTTACTCTGGATTGCAATATGAATTTCCCATAGGTTTTTCACTAGGTGGTGCCGTAACTACTTTGACGTAAATGTCTCTTACGTGCTCCCTTAGTTACTCTGGATTGTAGGGATATTCAGAGCTGAAGGAGCAAAGGACACTTAATGATGGGAGAGCAATGCCAGGACCCCACATTTTCATTTGTGTCTATTTGAAAGGTTTCAGCAGAAAGAAAGAAAGAAAGAAAGAAAGAAAGAAAGAAAGAAAGAAAGAAAGAAAGAAAGAAAGAAAGAAAGAAAGAAAGAAAGAAAGAAAGAAAGACAACAAAATGAACCAGGGCCACTCTAATTTCTCTTCCATTAGCTTTGGAGACCTCTTGACATAGCTGGCTTCCTACTAGGAGTAGTTTACAGTGCATATCATCGGAACATGAGTCAGGCTGCAATCCCATGCAGATTTATCAGGGAGTAAGTCCCATTGAACTTAACAGAATTTACTTTTGTGTAGACCTGCCTAGGAATAGGCTCTCAGTGGCTGAAAAACTGCAGCATTGTGTGTGGCTATATTCACTGGAACATGGCAGGAGAGGGAATGCCAAGGAGAGGACCTCAATCACATTGACCAGTTTCCCTGCAGATCAGAGGATGCTCGACCCCTGGGAAGATCGGTGCACACTCATCACACCATCACTCATCACATATGCATGCTCATCACATGCAGGCTTGTCACTCAGTAATGGAGCACTTGATTGGCATGCAGAAGGTCCAGGTAGGGCCAGGTAGGCCCTCTCTCTCTGCCACTCAGGATAGCTGATCCTGGCTGCAGATAACAAGGGCACAAATAACAAGGGCACAACAGTAAGAGAAATGGTCTCTTACTATATTTTATTTGTCTTTAATTTTATCCTGTTACACATGAGGTGTCATCATTACAAAATATGCAAGAATATGTTTTTCCCATAAGCCTCAGTTTTACAGTCAAACTGAAAGCCTGGTCAAGTCAAGGCCTAATCCTTACCCTTGCACTGTCACATCCATGGGAAGGGAGCCCCAGCTATGTTAACCCTTAAATTCCCAACTTTTTTGTATCACCCAGTACTTTCTGGGTGAGCTTCACCCAGTTTGGAACATGTAATGAATAATTGTTGCATCACGTTTTGGTATAATTATTATTTTATGCTCATTTTAATAGTGAAATATTGTGAAATTATGAATTTTGATTCTAATTTTAGCTAGCAAAATATTGAATAACCAATGAAGAGCAAAAATGGGTTAGGTTCACCCTGCCAGTATTTGATGCTATAATTTGCATTTACAGAAAAAAATGTAAGTTAAAAGCATTCCTGCTTTTGGATTTATAACTAATTAGCAGTAAAAAAAAAAGTCACAAGCTCTTGTCAAGTAACAGCAATAAATTCCATTAGAAAAACACAGCACAAACTTCCTACTAGGTGTACCAAACCCTATGTAGCCCCATTGTCTTGCTGACCCCAAATCCAGAGTAACTACGGGACCAAGTAAGAGACCTTACGTGCACCCATAGTTACTGCACCACCTAGTGAAAACCTATGGAACATTCATATTGGAAATCCAGAGTAAGTTGTTCTTACTCTGGAGGACTCCCCGTAGTTACTCTGGATTTGGCCCTAATAGTCAGCATGCAGCCAGTGATCAATGCTCTTTTCATATCTGGTCAGCAAGGGAAATCGTTTGGTTCCTGTCTAGATAACCCAGGAAATATTCAAAGGATTAACCAAAAAACAACCACTCACGTATACAAAATATGTATACAAAAGTTATAGTTTTGGCTCGGTGTGTGCGTGGAGTGGTCTGCTCAATAAAGAGGAAATCTATATATCTCTCTCTCTCTCCCCCAAAGCAGGCCTCCGTCAGTCTTGGAAGACTATGGTATCGTGCTCAGCGCTGCATATGCTGCATGCGAAGCACGAAAGCCTGGGTTGGATTGTTATGGAGGATAGGCTGTTACCCAAGCAGCAAATCCCCCTCTCCACCCCACTGAATTAGTCCAATGGAAAGGCAGAGCCAATACGATTGGATCCAGCTGGCGTCACAGAACTGGGCTAAGGACAGGAGCTCACCTTGTCTTGTGGGGCCGACCCAGGTCTCGAACCCTGGGCTGCTGGTTAACAGGCACAGTGTCTTAGCCACTTGTGCTACCCACAGCCCACCAGACCATGAAAGTATGTGCTCTCTAGACAGGTAATATGGCATCTTGACACCCCCTTTCCAACTTTCCTACTCTCCATATTGTTTATAATAACGAGCTAAGCATAAGAACTCAATTGATTGTATTTCATTGTTATTTTGTTTAATCTTGCTGTGATTATTCTTAATAAAGTTTGCTAAAAATACCTTCTAAAGCTCATCCTTCTACAAAGATGATCTGTGATGATGATGCTGGATTTAATACTCCATCCTTAAATCCATATGACCAAAGAGAGGCAGTGCCTCATTCCACTTAAAAAAACTGTATGCTGCTTCTTTGGTAACACAGATTCAGCAGGTGGGCGCGTTGTACAGGCATCCCCACTTATTGCATGGGTTAAGGACCGGAGCACGGCCCAAAAGTGAAAGCCGTTGAAAAGTGGAACCCAGTCTTTTTTACTTTATAAATGTTGCTTCCCGTTCTTTTTTAGCTAGCAAATTGCAAATGCCTCTTTTATCTTGCAAATACCTGCTGCCATGCAAGGGTTTCTGTAGATGGATTCTCATTAGCTCTTTGGGGGAATGGGATTAGACCAGGAGAAACAACATGGGGGAGGGCAATTTTGGCCATTAGAACAGCAGAGAGAGGTGCTGAAAGCATCAAATATGTGTTGAATGATTGAGTTCTGGGTATAATTGAAAGGTGTTGAAAGAGTGGATCATCAGAAAATGAACTGACAGAAAGTGGGGATACTTGTATATTCCTACAAATATGCAGCAGGTGTCTCCATCAAGAGGGCTTCCAATTTTTGTATTTTAGATGGATGGGGTAGTGTTTGAACCCTTTTAAGGCCAAGTATTTCCGCCTTCTCCTCCTCCTCCTCCATCTCCTTCTCCTCCTCCTCCTCTCTCTGCCCAGTTGCTGCTTGCTTTATTTTCACCTCCGTGATTCTTAAACTCTCTTGCAAGAAAGGAAAGTCAGATAAGCAGAGATTGGTTTGTGTCCCCCAGGAGCCCACCACAGAAAGCATCACAGCTGGCAAAGCCGGCTCCCAGTTCATACAGGCAACAGCTACTGGGATCAAGTGGGGCTTGGTAGGCAATTCAAGGGGCGTAACTGCCTTGGCTCTCCGCGTTGTCAGCTGTTTTGGTCTTGCACTTTCGATGCAGCCAGATAAATACGGCAATGCTCATTAAGAGAACTGCACCTGTGAGTGAGCCCAGGTGGAAGAGGAGCATAACGGCCATAGCAGGTCCTGGAATGAGAAAGAGGCTCGAACCATCCAAGGCTGGATTGAGTATTATGGGGTCAGAGTCAGACCCAAGGAGAGCAGCTCTGATAACACAACAGAGGGAGAGGATGGAGGGGAAAACAGGCTCACCAGCAGCTGACTCTGAAGGAAACTCTGTCTGAGTCTTCCAAACCGGCCCGAAGGAGATCAGGTTGTGGCCTGTCTGATAACTGCTTCTGTTGCTCATCCTGGAGAGAGTCTCCCTATTTCCTAAGCATCCCTGGCAAGGAAGTGGAAGGGATTGTCTGATTTGGGGGCTATAGAATTGTTCAGAATTTTTTTTTTTTTTTTTTTTTTTGGGGGGGGAGATAGATCTGCTCCAACATTACACCCTGTTCTGAAAAACTCAAGACCTCTCAAAAGAATCAAATGGTGACCTTCAGACTCCATCATCCCACCTGTTCACAACCACCCTGCTTGTTCAGACAGACGCTGAGTTCGCAGTGCAGGTACACCATGGAGTGGTTCAGCATCTGAAAGAGCTGGATGGTGAAGCTGGCTGTTCCGGATTGGCCGTTCTGATGGAAATGAATACGTTCACATTCCCGTGGTGACCTAGGAAAGAAAGGCAGAGAGAGAGAGAGAGAGACAGAGAGAGAGAGAGAGATACCTGGTGGTGACAGAAGGCCTTTAATCTGACCTCAGAGGAAAGAAAGCACATCAGGTTCACACAGCTGTCCCTGTGTCTGAGCATCATCCAACCCCAACCCAGCATTTCTGGATTCTCCGTTGTGTCCAGTCTGACCTGGGGAAAAGGCAGCAGGCAGCCTCAGGTCCTGTAGGTCTGGAGGTGGGGGTGACACAGCATGACTCGATCCTCAAGGTGGGCTGGCTGCTGTTGTCCTGCACCATGATCAGTGCCAGGAAACTGTCTGGAGAAGAGGATGCTACAACCGGCTGGAGACTCATCTCGGTGCTGTAATTCCCAGAACTGCAGGAGTCGTCGGAAACAACTGCAAAGCTGGATGGAGAGACAGGGTGAGAGGGAAAGTCCAAAAGAGGGAGGGGAAAAAAACCTGCATGAAGCAAGTTATTATTAATGAACAGTTAACAGGAGTCGGGCTCCTCCAATGTGAACGAGCTGGGAATTTAGGTTACGTATGAAAGATAATCTCTTTATGTCTTCCATAGTGTCCTGTTACGAAATGCTGCACCCAGGTAGTGTGAGCAGGTATCTGCCATCTGGAGTTTTTGAATATCACATGATATTGCTGGCCTGACATTTAAACTGGTGTAGAAATTTTGCAAACCACTTCCGATATTAAGAGCTTTTCAAAACGAAAAAGCAGCATAGCAAGATTTCAAATACACAAATAAAACGTACCAGCTTTGATGATGCTGGCAAACATTCGAGCAGGGAATTTAACATGTCAAGCACTCTTGGGTGGAATGCTTGCACACCTTGAATTTTAAGCACCTCAAAAACAGCTGGACTCAAACGGCAAGAGCAAAACAGCCTTGGCTCTGCAATGACTGGCATCAGAGGGGCAGGAAACAGGGAAACCCAGGAAAGTGCCAATCTAGGAAGTCTGCTGGAAGGAAAAAGGGCTGAGGAAGGAAGGTTTTCCCTTCCACACTGAAGCTACAGGGCTGAAATTAATCTGAAGTCACAACAGCGGAGAAGCAACAGCACCCAAGAGGTGTCCCTCTGATGGTCAGAGTAGTTTCAGCTCCTAGAGGTACATATGCCAGGAGGAAGCCCTCACCCAGGCCTAGAGGAACATCCTCCTTGGTGCTTTCCATCTTTCTCAATGCATCAACCTTTCAGTTCCTAGAGGTACATATGTCAGGAGGCAGCCCTGATCTACACTTAGAACATAAATGTCTATCCTATTTGGACTTCAGCACTGGGATTGCTACTAGCAAAAGTTGTTAATGGTTAAGGACCACCTTAAATAGTTACCCATCCAGGAAAACATCATCTGAGCGCAACTCTCTCCGGTGGTGAGTCTTCCTATCCGAGTTGCCTGGCTGTAGAGCAGCAACCAGATCTTCTGCTCCATCCGTTGCATCATGCCTACCAGTATCCATAGTGTATGTGAGAGACTCATCAAATTCTCTGGTTGCAAATTCTCCGTTGAACTCGTGTTCAGTGGTAGCCTCAGAGGCATCAGAAAGGCTCTCCATGGATGGACGGATCTGCGTGTGAAGATTTCGAAAGGTCTCAGAGGCAGCCAGTGGCAGGGTTTGTAAATGGGGTATTTGGTTTGAAATCCAGCCTCCTCCATCAGCACCAGCACTTGGGTATAAGGTAGTCAATGGAAATGTGGATGCATTGAGAATGATGGAAAACACCGAGGTGGATGTTCCACTAGGCTTGAGTGAGGAAGAAGCATCCGTCTGTGCCTGGTCATCATCCAATAGTCTGGGTCTTTCCTGATGGCCTCCTTCAAAACTTATGTGCTTCAGAGGAAAGCTGGTTGGTGTTGGGGAGTGAGCAGCAATTCCTCCATGCTCTCCTCCTCTCAGAGGTCTATCCCGTTCCTTATTTGGAACATTTACAGTGGGATCAGGACCATACCAATCTGCTCTTTCCATAATAATTTTCCCACCCATTGGTAATAAAGCCAGCTCTTTATGATCAGAATATGGAGAAAACTGAGGAACAGGGACTGATGATAATGTATGAACTCCTCTCTGAACATCTCCAGTGCTATATGATGATCCTGTCATTGAAGTAAGCTCTGTGACAACAAGCAGAGGAAGAAGATGTCCCAAATCTCTTCCAACCATGGTTGGGGTGGAACTTGTTCCTTCTCTCTGATGATGAGTTTCAGTGACTCGTTCATTTCTTTCTTCGGCAATCTCTGTTTGATCTATATGATCTTCCATCTTGGGAGGAGACACCCTCCCGTCGACCTTGAGAGTGGTCAGATTGTGCTTTGGGGCTGGCATGGTAAAACTGGAACTTGCTGACCAATGTGAAGGCATATCTTCAGATGGTCTGGAAAGCACCTGATTGTCCCGAATGCCCTCTAGTTGAGCCCCAGTCATTTGTATCCCAGAATCTGTCGAGGACATTGTAAATGGAGGTGGTGATGTCAGCCCCTCATTTGCCTTGGGGGTCTTGGAATGGTGTTTGGAAGGCTTGGAAGAGGTGGCCTTTGCCAAGTTAGGAGACATTTCTGTTGCCATAGGAAATGCAATAATTCCTCTTGAGTGGGAGTAATTTAATGCTTCAGTTACTTTGTGTTTTTCTTCATTTGAGAGTACCAGGAAATCTGACACCACACTGGGAACAGACTGTGTGCTCCCATGGAGCTTTCCCATCAAGTTGGTTCTTGAGGATCCCCACAACGTAGGTCTTGAAAGTGTGAACTGTTGTTCAGTTTCTAATGGTGACTCTGTGTTCCTAGCTGAGGATGCTCTCAAGGACCCTTCAATGTTCTTACCAATAGAGGTGAGAAGGGTAATGGAGCCACGAGGACCAGTTTCAGCCCGAGCTGGGAACATTTTAAGTCTCTGCTGTGGCCTTTCCGTTGCCTTTGATGTTGGAAGGAAGCTTGTCAGCCTCTGAGAGGTGGACGGCTCCACCAAGTTGTTCAGAGAAGAACTGGCAGGTAATGAATTGGATCTTTGCTGGAGAGATGATGCTACTGGTACAGGAGGAGTGACTGACACTTGATGCTCAGCAGAACTTCCAACAGGTAATAAAACTGGATTGTTCACTTCCAGCTCTTGGGAAACAAGAGGAGATGATGGAAACCCTTCAGCTTCGTTCTTGCTGTTTAAAGACTGTGTTCCAGTGTTTGGTTCCTTCAGTTCATGAAAAAAGGGAACTGTTGTCGCACTGCTAGATCTAACTAGACTTGTTTCTGGAACAGACTTCAGGGAAGCCTTCAAGACTGGCCCAGAAATTACCTGCTTCACTGACAGAAGGACATTTGCAGGAAGGGCCTGCGTTGAGTTCCTGATGGGGGACAAGGTAGGACTACTTTCCATTGGCTCCTCCTGGATGCTTTCAAGAGGAACCAAGCCCAAAACTGTCTTGTTGGTGACTAAAGGACTGGCTTTCCGTTCCTTTCCTTCCACAGCAGAAGACAGTATGGGGACTTCTGGTTTATCAGATGGCAGAAAAACAAGCACAGGTTTAACCAGAATGAAACTAGATGGGCTCATTTGTGCCAGACTTGAAGCGCCCAGGTGGGGAAAGCCAAGGGAAGAAGTCAAGAGCAGCATTTCCTGAGCAGAAGCTGCACCTCGCCCACTGGCATTTGATTCTCCAAAAGGTGGGGTGGTGGCATCTTGTATAGGTTGCAAGCACACCATGTTCTCTGCATTCCTGACCAAGACAGAGAGGTAGTGGAGTGGAGGTGGCATCCCAAGGTATTCCCCAGCAGCAGGAGAGTCAAGACTCCTAACAACTGGAAGGACATCTGATCGGTTGTGGGGCTGGATGAAACCCAGGGAGTTGTACATGAGATCCTGAACATCAGGCATTGCCAACACTGGTGTTGTCTTTGGCTCAGGAGGTCCTCCTTTCACAAGAGTCCCACTCACAAAAGGAAGCCTGGCTTCTTGGACTTGGGAGGCTGGACTGCCCGGTCCAGGGGAACCTCTCTTCAAAGGAAGAGAAGGAATATCCACCAAAGCTGCCTGGTGAGTGCCAGTCTGAGATGTTAGAGGGCTGGATTGTGGAGAGGGCTTCCCTTCACTTGCTTTCACAGAGGTGTGAGAAAACATTTCCAGCAAAACTGGTGTTGTGGCAGGAAGCTGAAAACCAGGATGGACGTACGTAGAAATGCTTGGTGCCAGGGTCCCAATACTGGCAGGGATAGATGTCTCCGGAGGCTGGAGGCTGGTGTCAGTAAAGGCAGAGGTGCTTGATGGATCTAGTTTGAGTTGGCCATGGGACGCAACATCTGCCAGTGGGTGGCGGACTGGTGGAGAGGAAGATGATTTTGGTGCTTCTGGTGATTTTGGTGCCCCGGTCTCATTGTGAAATTGGGTCCCCAATTTAACAGATACATCTGACAAAAAGTGCTCAGTAGAGGCAGAGAAAATGAATGACTGGACATTGGTGTCAGTAGAAACAGAGACATCCTTCCTCGGTGGCGTGATGGCATCAGTGGAACGTGGCAACCTGCTCTCCACTGTGGCCTCATCCATCTTTTCCTTGGCATGGGCAGAAGCAGATGTGACAGGAAGATGGGAGTCATCAATAAAAGAGGCAGCAGCACCTGGCACTTGTGACTTGACATGTGACAGTGCATTCATGTGCAGGATGCTTGACTCGCCATAGACTTGGGCAAGCAAAGATGGAGTCTTAGCATGACGTGGGAGAGGGACATCTGTGGACAGTTTTTGCCTGGGTTGGTTCAGGACAGATGTGGTCAGGAAACTCCATCTAGGCATGACAGATGCACCTGGAACATCAGACTGAGCATGAGGAGGGAATGATCCTGGAGTTGTTGATCTAGTATAGGTAGAAGCAGGGTCTCTCAGCATTCGTTGTTCAGCTTTGTGAGGTGTGTGCAGGCTAAAGATGTTCCGGTGCCGTCCACTGTCTGCAGATATTGACAATGTTGGTGGCTTCAGCCTGGAGTGGGCAGAGTCAATCACAGTTGCTGTGCTGAGCCCTGCATGCCATGGAGTAGAAGGGCCTGGGCTTGGTGCCTTGTTCTGAGCCAGTGAATAAACTACAGCTGGCTCAGTGCTGGAAGGGGTAGGTCTAGCTAGCCTCTTCAGCCCACTATGGATGACAGGCATTTGCTGCTTGGTAGACGCAGGGGCAGAAGACACCACCACTGGTTCTGGGGAAAATGTGCCAGGGAATGGTTGCTCACCATAGCCAGAAGAAGGTGTGGCAGGCAGCTGGAATTTGGATAGGGTTTGTGAAATAGAAGGGGTAGCAGCAGCAGATGCAACCAGGGATGGAGATCCAACTTTGGATGGGACTAACATTGTAGGTCTGTCATGAGAACTGTTTAAATTCACCTTTGGGATCATGCTGGGGACTTTTCCCCGCTGTCTGCCATGAACAGGAGGAAGAACACCTGATGGTTGTGACTTGGAAAGAACTGGGACAGGCGCTGCAACTGTGGTCTCTTTCATCTGGGATACAGGCAACAGTCTGCTGTGAAGAGCATCTGTTTGGGACAGCTTGGAAAGGTCGGTCTGTGTTGTCGTGTGATGATCGGTGTTGTGCAAAGTCTCATTCATACACTCAGGGACATGCCTCTCAAGCTGAGTGGATGCTGCTGGTTGGCTGAAACTGGGAAACTGGGATGATAACATAAGCTTGGACAGACTGCTTTGGCCAATATCCCCTGAGAAGGCAGACTGGGATGAGGTTTTCAGGGAAAGAGTCCCTGGCGTCGACAAGAACGGCAAAGGGTGAGTGTTGCTTTGGGAAGGTGCCAGAAATGTCAGGTTTGCAGTCTCTATGAGGTTGTGGTCCTTCATCTCTCCATGTGGAGAGGAAGCAAAGGAGGAAGGCTGAGCCATCTTTGTCCTGGGAATCACTGCAGGGTTTTCTTCCAACACAGTCTGCCCAGAGATAGTGGAGAATCTGATCTTCAGAAAAGGGCTCTGCGGCTGTGTCAAGAGATCTGCTGTCCTGAAAACATCTGAACTTTCAATATCTGGTTTGGTGGGTTGACTCTGTACATGTGAGGATTGGCCAGATTCAGGGACACGTGTTTGCAGTTTCTCCAGGCTTCCCTTGGCAGACATCTGGCCAAAAGGTTCTTCTGCTTCTGTGCTCTTCCTGACCAAAGGGAACATGTGAAGATTCCCAGTGGCTGCTGCCGGTGAGAGGCTGATGCTCCACGTCACCTGCTGTCCAGCACTCCTGAAAGAGTCTGAGCTGAGCATTTGGGTTGCAAGAGGCTCCACCACCGACATCTTACTGGGAACGGGAGTGGACCGTTCCACACTCATAAACTCCCATGCAGTAGAATTTCCTGTTCCATCTTTTCTAGGGAGCAAATTTTCTGAATTCTTTGACAGGCTGGACGATTCAGCCTTTGATTCTTGCACACCAGTGAGTGCACTCACGCCAGTCGATGGCTTGCTTGAGAACGGGGCATTGCTCTGGTACCCTTTGATGGCTGTACCCAGAGACTGCTCAGATTTCTCTGTCTGTCTTGCAGTGGCAAGGATTGTGATCAGCTGGTTTTTATCTCTGGTGACCCCCACAGCCTGCGTTCCATTGGTTTCTTGTGAATGAGAAACATCATCAGCAAAGGTAAGGGTGAAGTAGTCCAACTGAAGAGTGGCTTCAACAGCATCACTGGCTGAAGCTGGTTGAGTCTGGGTGGTCATCAGGCCCTCTTCTTGAGCCACTTGGTGGCTGGACCAAGGCTCACTTTGAGATACTCCTGGAAAAGTCAAGAAACATTTCTAGGGCTAAAAGGGTTAAGATGTTTATGCCCCATATCCTAAAGTAAAATTTGCTCCAGAGCCGTTAAGGTGACTTTCCATAACACCAGAGAGTGACATAACTGCGTGGACCCAGAATTGCTCTGGATTTTGCCCTATGACACATATTTGTAACGATCACAGACAGCTAAATCCCTCCATCTGTGAAACCGTGCATTGAATTAACTCTGTTCCCCCTTTCTCAAAGGGGGGTTGCTTTAAACCATAAGGTGGAACCATAGTGAGCTGAAACCTCATTATTTATTCACTTGAAATATCAATGGATTGCAACAAGATATTAAGTTTTAGTGTATCATTTATTAATGGCACAAAACTGGAAGGAGCAGAAATACCATCTGTTCCACACTGGGAAATGAAAAGTTGGTCCCTCCAGAAATTGTTAAAGCTTACTTCTCTTGTGCGGATTAGAGAAAACAGAAGGAAATAGAGGAAAATAACATTTATTCCAGAGTCAGCTTCAAGTAAAACAAGTTTAAGGCACTGAAAATTAACAACAGCTATCAACTTGCCTCTTGCAACCCACGTGAAGTGGAAATGGCCATTCAGTAGTTACTTTCTGGTTACTCGGAGAATGATCTGGCCTGAAACTCTGGTGTGCAGCATAGGTGTATGGACCTAGATGGACTTACCCTACAATCCAGAGAAACTATGGGAGCACCTAAGAGACATTTACATTGACATAGTTATGGCACCACCTAGTGAAAACCTATGGGAAATTCATATTGCAATCCAGAGTAAATTGTTCTTACGTCGGAGCAAGGACTCCCCGTAGTTATTCTGGATTGTGCATTTTGGGTCATGTCAGCCTAAGGCATTGCCAGATGTTCACTCACCTGCTAGTCGCAGCAAGCCAGCCAGCACCAAGAAAGAAGTAGGGAGACTCTCCTCCATGACACTCCTCTACTAAGTGGCAGTGCTGGTCTCATGCAAGGAGCTGAGGGTACTGTGGGGTCTCTGCAAGCCTCTCTGAGAAAACAAGGAGTATTAGATTTATAACTGTTTTCTGGTCTGGAATCCACCCATTGCGAGATGTTCCAATGACAGACAGGAAAAAAGCATAACCAATTGGGAAAAGAGGCAGGCAGGGGGTGGAGGGAACAATACAACAGCTTTCTCTTTCATCTGTAAGAAGTCACAGGGCTTGGATTACAGAGAGATAGCTGGTGAAAGAGTCTCCCACAAAGGACGCTTACAAAGCCAGGTGATGAGCAGTGTTTGCATTTGACCCAATGGTAGCCCAACCAGGAGCCACCTCATTTCGAAAATGCCAAATTATCAACACCCAGCTGTGCCACACGCTTCTGTGTTTTGTACTTTGCCATGTGGCACCGTCATGAGTAGTTCGGAATGGCAACGTTTTGTAGTTTGCCATGTGGTTCCGTCATGATTGTGTCATAAGGTACGGCCTCTCTCCTAACTCCTTGGGTCCAATAAATGACATACCTCTTGTTCAGTTGAGGGGTTGTCTCTCCTGTTGGCCGATCTGAGATCAGAACGTGGCTCTTCTTGGCCTCTCCATGGTCTACCAGTAAATGAATACCCTAGAGGGCTGTTTTCTATTTTTCCATTTTGCCTAGCAGAAAAAAATCCTGGGACACTTAGGGCAAAATCCAGAGCAGTCAGAGGTCCACGCAGTTATCACCCTTCAGTGTTATCTTATGGAAAGTCACCTTAACTGCTCCATTGCAAAGGGCTTAATTTGTCTTTAGGATATGAGCAATACCCTACAATCCAAAGTAACTACGGGAGCACGTAAGAGACATTTATGTTGATGTAGTTACAGCACCACCTGGTGAAAACCTATGGGAAATTCATATTGGAATCCAGAGTAAGTTGTTTGTACACCGGAGCAAGGACTCTCCGTAGTTACTCTCTGTAGTTACTCCGTAGTTACTCATAGTTATTCTGGCTAAAATCCAGAGTAATCACAGGAGCACGTAAGAGACTATACGTGCACCCGTAGTTACTGCACCACCTAGTAAAAAACCTATGGGAAATTCATATTGCAATCCAGAGTAAGTTGTTCGTACACCGGAGCAAGGACTCTCCATAATTACTCTGGATTTTGCCCTCAGACACACACTGAAAGAGAGAAGAGGGAGCAAGAAAGAGAGCTTTAAGGCAACCACTCCAAATGGAAGTGTGATGCTTGAGCATCTTTGACGCGTTTGCTTAATATTATGTGAAATATCATACAGGAAAAGAAGCCTCTAAGGCAAGTGAGAATGGAAGCCGTTTCCTTCTTCAGAAGACTGTAGGTGAATTAAGACAGTCCTGTAATGAGATCTGAAATATTCTGTTCAGGGTTTCTTCTCAACATGTCTCAGCTGATCACAAATGATGAAGGTGATCCAATGTGTCTGGTGTTGGACTTCCTTAGGAAATTTCTAAACATACTTGCACTGAACCAGATAACATTAAGACATTGATCCCTGAGGCTCTTGAAAGGAGGGCTTTAAACCTTTTGAATGAATAAATCCTACACTACATCCCCGGGTACCACAAAGGATTAAGTCCAGTCAGGACTCTCCCATTTCCCCACTCAAATCCAACACCTGCTTAGGGTCTGGTTGGGTTTTGGACATTAGACTTGTGCAGCGCAGTTAGGATTGCACTGTCACTGTTTTTAGCACACCTGGACATAAAACCAACAAAGAGCATCTTAGCACCATCTCTTAATCTTAGATGTGGTTATTTGGGGGATAGAAGACAATCCGTCCTCTTCGTATTGCTTCATGTTTGAATCCTGGCACCGAGAATAAGTTCTGGTGCTACATTTTAGGGAGCCTAACAGCACAGTCCAGAGTAACTATGGGAGCTCTTACATCAATGTAGTTATGGCACCACCTAGTGGAAACGTATGGGAAATTCATAAAGCAATCCAGAGTAAACTTTTCTTACGTCGATGTAAGAGCTCCAGTAGTTACTCTGGATTGTGCTGTAAGCCTTAACGACATTTGCACAATTCTGAAAGGGGGCAGTAAAGTCTCATCAGGACTAGATTAGGTTGTTCAACACCTGGAATTAGCAATCATCCAATAAGAAGGGGTGAAGTGATTTCTGTAGCTACCTCTCATCTTCCTACTATATCCTCTTAAACCCTGCTGGATTCCCTTAGAAGTCTCAAAGTGATGCAGGAGGGTACCAAGATCAGAGGGTGTCTGCTAGCTTCTGGAGGCTACAAATCCAAGACCAATGTGCACCCCTGATTTAGTGAAGCTAAACCTAATAATCCTACTGGCACAATGGATGTTGCTGTCTGTTTTCATCAGTAACCGCTACAGATCTCATCTCAGTAACACTTCAGAGTATGGTTTTGTGGCGCAAAGAAGCCAGTGAGCAACCAGTTTGCCATCTAGTGGCTGCAAAACACCCATGTTGAATCTGAGGCAGCAGAAGAAGAGCAGAAAGAAGAGCCTTTTAGTCCTGTACCTAGAGACACCACCTGTCTACTGATGCATCCAGTGGCATTGATGAGGCTGGCAGAGGTCTCCTCAAGTATGGGACCTTTCCTACCCTTCCCCCTACCAAGCATGCATGGGTTGCAATGGGCAACTTTGCCAACTGTAGGAGCTCTATGTCGAGCTTTTCAGCTTGATGCAGAGCATAGAATCCAGCAGAGTCCTGTCCCCCCCTTGCTTCATGTGGCCAAACCACAAAAATCAACCCATCAGACACGTCAAGACAAGCTCGAAATGGCTTGTTCAGATTTGCTAAAACTAGCAGCAGTTACAAGAGTGAGGATGCAGGAGTTGACTTTGAAGCCCCCCCCCCCAAGCCAAGGTTTCTGTTGTCTTCTAGGGAATCTGTTTGCAGAAAAGCAAAAGCAAGGACCAAATCCAGGTGCTGCTTCTGGGCTTGTTCGCTCCATACTTTATCTCCCCTCTGTGAGAAAGCAGCAAACGGAGGCCTCTTTTATTTTAATTCTCTTTATTACAAAAGGAAAGGTGCAGCCCTGCCCAGTAGGTACCATCAACTCTCTTTGAAAAGCAGGTTCAGAAAGGCTTTAATTTATTTGCAGATGGTTCATGGAGTCACTGAGGACAGCCATTCCATTCAATTCTCGCAACCGGCTGGTGTGTCTGCAAGACCACAGCAGAAGAGACACAAAATTAGTCACAAAATTAGGTGCCTGCGCATACCAACACACACCATTTACTTGTGAGTCCACTCTCGCAGATACCTGGGATCAGCGGAGCAGAGCTTCCCTAGAGCAACCGCTGCGTTCTCTTGCACAGAGCTCTTTTGAACGTTCCTGACAGTGAGTTTCAACAACAACTTGACAACGTCGGTGTCCAGCAACTTTGTGGCTGTTCCAGGCACTTCCAGGCATTTCCCGAGGCAGAAAGCAGCATTTCCTGCCACAATCTCATTTTCCGAGCGGAGGAGCTTCAGCAACGTGTAACATTCTGGATAGGAAGAAAGGTGGAGAGAAGACCACAGGGAAGAAACATCAATGCTGCTTCCCACTTGGGGAGGGGAGGAGCAAAAAATTAAAATGCCAATGAACAGAAGGGGGTTGTCAGTGATAAAGTCAAAACACATAACAGCACTTGGAGTACAGATTAGTACCAGGGAATGAGAGTTGTCCTGGCCACGTTTTGCTAAAAGGGACCAGGCCTAACTTCTTACCAAAAGAAATTCAGAGCCACAAGGTGGAGGGCAGGAGAACCTTTCATCCAAGCATCTGCTTCCAGTGAGGGGAAAAATATCACTCAGTGCACTTCTTCTTTTCTAAGAATCATCTGCTAGGTCATCCTGACACAAGCTGGCGCTTAAATGTAGGTTAAAATGCTTTCCAGCGCAGACGTTCAAGGTCTGAGACCACTTCAAACAGGCAAAAAATGAACAGAACTTTGCAGCAATGAAGGGGGGCTGAGAAGGTGTGTGCTTTGCCTTTCAATGCCAACCCATCTGCCCCCCAGCAAACCCATCCCTACTGGCTGTTCTTATCCCTTTTAGGTCTTTGCTGGAAGGCCAGGATCTCAGCTGGGAAAGGAAACAGTGGGAGAGAAAGACTTCACCCCATGGTGCTGATCACAGGCTAACCTTTCGAGCAAGGAGAGATATAGAACACAGTCCTAACCATGTCTACTCAAAAGTAAGCCCCATTATGTTCAATGGGTCTTACTCCCATGAAAGTGTCTTTAGGATTGCAGCCAAAACTTCTTTCCTTCCTCCAGTTTATTTATTAAGGATGCAATCCTAAGCTCCAGTTAGGCCGGCCTAAGCCTCGGCATAAGTCCCGTGCTAACCTTTTGGGGTCACAAAAAGTGCTATAAGAAACTTCTGCGCCACACCTGGGGCAGGGTTAGGCCAGTGCACAGGCATGCGCTTGCCTCATTACATCATCATGGAAATTGTAAGATCAATGAGCTGTGCCGACATAGGTTAGGATTGCACCAGAAAACAATTAAAATGAATAAACATATCAACTTTAAATATATAATTAAACCTAAAACATACAAAAACATACAATTAAACACCCTAAAACATACAAAAATAATGAAGTTGAAGTTGAATAACGAAGTTGAAAGTTGCACTTGCTATATAAGTGCAGAGTCCTAAATCTAAATTATTTTGTTCTTAAATACAATTAAGGCTGAAATCCTAAGCACACTTTCCTGGGAGTAAGACCCATTGAACACAATGGGGCTTACTTCTGAGTAGACATGGTTAAGATTGTGCTCTATGTATCATATATATGTCTCTTACTTATTTCTAAAATATGTTCTGAAATTGTTTTAAAATTTTTATTCTTACCAATTATTTATCTATTCTTCATTTTATTCTCAACAGAATATTTTTTCTCTGTATCTACTCATCAAATCTACAATTCATTAAGACATCAATCATAACACACTTTCCTGGGAGCAAGATTCACTGAACACAATGGGGCTCACTTCTGAGTAGACATGGTTAAGACTGCTGTTTTGTGGTCCCTTTCTCTAAATGTGCAAGAATTCCATGACTGGTTTCCAATTAGTTATAAAATTCTTTTATTATAATTATTATTATTGTTATCCATAAATACACAGCAAACAATTTCGGCTGGTTTCATTCATATTACCAGTCAGACCCTTCCCAAGAGTCTAGGACTGTGTGATGTAGCGGCATATAATTCGTGCTGATCCCAGAAGAGCGGCTTTCTGCAGTTGGCAGAGTGATATTTGGTCAATGCCAAGAGTTTTCGGGTGCCTGCCCAGGTCTTTGGGCACTGCACCCAGTGTGCCAATGACCTCTGGAACCACCTGCGCTGGCTTACACCAGATACGCTGTCATTCAATTTTGCAAACAAAAATGGCAAACTTCTCCATTTCAGCCAAGCCCAGTAACTGTACCCACCATCTGAGAGGTGACACTTACTTCCATCTATCTTCACAACCTCCTCCTGAGCCCGTCGGCTGCTTCTGACACAGACAGCCAGTGTCTTTAAGGCATAGCCAGTCGTGGTCGGCCCCCCTGCCTAGGTTGGAATTAGAAACATGTGCACTGTGAAGCATGCTGGTCCCATCTCCCCAGCTTGCAAACACCAGGGAATGCCCTACAATGGGAACAGCAAGGCAGGAACCATGCGAGCAAGGGAGAGTTGCCATTTTCTTCCCACCTTAAACAGATAAACTATCATTGCACTCAAGTTGGGTTCAAATGTTAACACCATGAGAATGTCTCCTTTTGCAGGTTCTCTGAAGAGGAAATCATCAATGCAAAGGAGGCTTTTTACAAGGCATTTTCTTCCATGTAAGAAATGATGTTGAGGAAATAAAGGCTGCAATCCTATAGACACTTTCCTGGGAGTAAAACCCATTAAACACATTGGGGCTTACTTTTGAGTAAATATGGTTAGGAGTGTGCTCTTTGTTTCTGATCTGGAAAATTCAGACATTCAGGTGATGCTTTGAAATATTTCAACTTCACTGGAGAGACATACAACCAGTCCAGTGTTGGAAATGGGAAAAATATGCTACCTTCAGGAAACGGATCATGGTCCTCATGACATCTTCATTCACTGCCTCTTCCACTGCTTTGAGACTTGCTGGCAGGGCATGGCTTAGAAGACCAACTGCTCTCTTAAAAAAAAGGGGGGGAGAAGAAATAATGATTCCTTCCTTCTTTTAAAAAAACAAAAAACATCTGTTGCTTCTATATGATCCTTGATACAGCAGAAAAAGAAAGCAGAATAGAAAGCATATGTGCAGTGTCTATAATACTGAAATGAAGTGCCCTCAAGGTAGAACCTCCATTTCAAGGAGAGATTCGAGGGGACAAAGGGTGATCGTGAGCCAGCCACAAAAGCAGCAACAGCATCGCTGAACCAGAAGCAGCCGCAGAGGGGCCCTCCACTTACATGTCCAAAATTCTCAGCCAGAACTTTCAATTTAGTTCCAGTATAAACCAGTGCTGCACCACTAGTTAACCATGGTTAAGAGCAATAATAAAAGAACAGCAAGAAAACTCTACCTCGTTTGAGAACCAGGCTTGACTCCACCGTAATAGTGTCCCAGCCAGTCACCAACTACCCCCACCACTGCCCCTGCCAGCCCCAAACCCCCAGACTCTTTAAAATACCACAGACCTGCAATATTGTTTAGAATGGGATCAGGACTAAGGTCAGCATAGTACAGTGCAGGTGGTGGCAATGAATGAATTGGTTGATACTGAGCTCTAGGGAGGTGGATTCTAGATGCTAAGATGGAAGCAAATTAGGGCCAGAAAAGATGTTCTGTGGATTTGGCGTGGAACATCTTTCTTGACCAGGACCACTTACTGTCACTGTTCTTCCATCTTTGCTGTTGAAGAGGGACAAGCACTTCTTTGTGATTTCATCTGCAAAGTCCTGAAAGAACCATCAGGATTAGAGATCTGATACATGACAGAGCAGCTAAGAGATCACCTCTGGAGGGCAGGCACAGCAAGAGGAAGGTGCTCTTTGAACACATGGGCTCTTTAGCCAAACAACAACGTTCCACTTAGACTGTCCCGTCTTAGGATCAGGTTCATGATGGGTGGCTTTGGGCCCTACACCATCTCAGAGACTAGGTTTTCTCACAGAGTTGAGAGGATGAAACAGTAGAAGGGGAGATCAGTGGGCATGGTATACACATTCCAGAAGTCTTTAGAGACAGGACAGAATCAACAACAAACCAGGTAGACAGACAGACAGACCAGTTTTCCAGCAGCTGCAAGGTTAAGAACCCTGAATTCTTCATACAAGTGGCTTCTAAGAAATGCCAACCCTACACTACCTGCAGCATCAGAGAAAACTCTCTTCAGCTAGTTGAAAAGGGGCTTAATGGGACACACCTGAACCTAAGAAGGATCCTCAATCCACACATGAGGCCATTGGCTGCTGTGTTTCTCCCAAGAAAGCGAAGGTCTCCTCTGCTCTAGTGGCAGAGGAGGGACATCAACCATCCCATATGACTGAAGAAGAGACTATGGAATAAAAGGGTGAGAATAAAGACCTTACCTCAAGAATTGAACTGGGCTCCATAGAGATGTTCATCAGCAGGCCCAGCACTGCGTAGAGGCACTCTGGGTATCTGGTGGTCTTGTTTTCAAGCCAGCACTCATCCTGTGCATGTCAGAGACAGAACAAGCAAGACTGGTCTGAGTTAGGGAAAGCTGAGGTGAGGGTGCACAACTTCCCAAGGTTTGAGTATCACTGGAGTAGGGGATGCAGACTACACCATTCCACCAAAGAAGGGATTATTTGGAACATTCACTTTCGAGCAGTATGATTTTAATGGTGATTGACGAATCCTCTAGATTTGTGCCTGTGTTTAGGGGAGGATAATTTTAGACCAGCAGAGGGTAGTTGAAAGAGTGGAACAATCATTGAATGAACAATTTCTGGGTTGAAAGAGTGGATCATCAGAAAACAAACCATCAAAAAGCAGGGGGTACCTTTATATAACCAACCAGTTTTTGAAATTTTTTAAGAGACGTTCTTTTCAAGAAGAACAAGAATTGAGCACAGGAGGAACAAATGTGGACACACGGAGAGCAGACCAAGAAGGTCAATTCAAGACAGGCTAATTCAGCAAAGGAACATCAGGGCTACGCACCACCAGGCCCAGGCAGGCCTGCCAGCACTCCTGGCTTTCCACCATCTGCATCCGGATGACCACATCAGAGCACAAGTCCCCCATGATGGCGATGCACTGCGCTAGGGCCAGATGGTTCACCTTCTTCACCGAACTCTTTGGAAACAACAAGAAGAAGAGGGGTTCAGTTGGTCATTCTGAATACTGTCTCCTCTATAGCCACCTACAATGGTGACACTGCAGCCAGTCATAAGAACATAAGAGCCCAAAGGCCCATCAACTCCAGCTTCTTGTATCACACAACAGCCCACCAGATACCTCGGGGAGCACACGTGGCACTTGCATTCAGGTAGTCCTGAGAAACCCACAGCAAAATGATAGCATCCATCAAGTTGCAGTGTGGAAATGAGGCACTGCTGATGCTTGCAATGACTGATAGGCCATAAGTACTTTTTACCAGCAGTTGTGTGAAGAGGGGCAAAGTCTCTGTGGAGAGCTTGATGCGGCATTGCATTTTGAACCTGCAGGCAAAAGAAGTCAGAGGTTGATGTCTGTGCTCTTGTTCCTCAGGCAGAATCCTCCCAAACTACCTGTCCACACCTCCAACATGAGCTTATATCACTATAAATAGAACTAACTGTACCTTGACTGCCCTACTGTGGAAGTTAGGATTCAGTTGACCCTGACAGTCTTGATTCTGGTGAGGGTAGAGAACTTACTTCTCTTCCAGAACCAGGTCAGTCATCAGGTTCATGGCCTGGCTGGCCCTGCTGTCAGAAACATGAATGAAGGACATCAAGGTCTGCAGCCATCTGGGAAGAGGAAAGCAAACATCTCTTAGAATTAGAGAGACCAAAACATGGCAACCGTGGCCTAATGTGAGGGCACAGGCAGGAGGGCCAATGGCACAGGTTTTCTCCGGAGCAAAATGGTGCTGGTGGCAAAGAGCAGTGTGATCTATGCCCAACCAAAATCCAGGCTGCTCCACTATGTGAGTCTAGACAGACTATACCCCAATGAGTCCTGAATACCTCCCCAAGCTATGCCATACTAAAGCGCTTTCAGCTGCAGCTTTTCCATGGAGAAAAGCAACCCACAGAGCTCTGAAGTGTTCATGTCATGTCCAAGAACCACCCAAGGTTTGCCAATGGGGCATGGGAGGCAAAAAGCATTTCACACAAAGGCCACCACTGGCATAGTGCAGGATCTTCCTTCAAAGGTGGAGTAAAGAAGCCCACTCATCAACATTTCCACAAAGTTTCCATGTTCAGGCACGCATTTCTAATAATGCTGCCGCAAGGATCAGCAAAGCCTTCTGTTCTCTCATTCCTTCCAAAGTGCTGAGTTGATGTTCATTGGTAAGCAAATGGTTATGTTGACAACTGCAAGGCCAGCGTGACTCCCATCTCCAATTTTAAAAATTCTTCAGCGAATTATTGAAGTCCTAAAAATTATCATAAATTCCAGTTATTGGGTGGACAAATGACTGAGACTGAAAAAGTGGAATAAATGGACAATCCAAAATGAAAAAGGAGCAGAATGCAAATGCTTCACTCTCTCCGAGTCAATAACTCAGATTTTCCAGAATGCCAGTGGATGCCATGCTCACAGAAGCAGACAGATTGGTGCACTCGGCATTTGCAGAACGTGTCCTTGGAAAGGAATTTGCTACATCTTTCTTCTCCTCTCGCTTGATTAATGCAGGGAAACAAGTTTTTTTAAAAAATTTCTCTTTAAATTCCTAACGTGCTGCTGGGCCTTGAAGCACCAAGAGCTGGCCTGCTAACCTTTGTGTGATAATCTGCTCTCCCCCACCCCCAAAAAAGGCACCTCCTTAACCTTGGTGGGACGCAACTTGGTGGGGCCCTGCAGTCCCAGAACTGCCTCAAAATAATGCTTGCACCCTAATGTAGAGCCCTGCATATCCCAACCCTGAACACTGATACAGTACTTGGTCAGGTCCAGGTGCCGGACCAACAAGCTCCTTCCATATTCAGCCTGGGTGTAGAGAGACAGCAGGGCCAAGCACTGCTCTTGGATTTCAGGAACCTCGGAAAGCAGCAAAGCGGGAAGCTGCACATTCACATCAGGGTGAGTGAGGAGCAGCCGCTGGTTCTCCCCTGAAAAGGAAAGGAAGAGTGTCAAGGTTGCTCCACTAGCTGTTCGAAGAGGCTGAGACTGCAGCAGAGCGAGCACCACCCTGTCACCCGCTTGACCCGTCCCTTGAAGGGGTTTTGCCTCACTCCACCTTCCCTTTCTCACGCCATTTCTAATGGGCAAACTCTATAACCTATACATGCCTGGGAAGCAATTCTCATGTCTCATTTAGTTCCACCTTTCAAGCACCATTTGAAGGCTCAAGCAGTGTGAATTAAAGCCAGTTAGGGCAAATTCATGCCCATGAAGCAGATATATTAATCCTTTCGCATTTTCAGACTCCAGTTCTCCAAGAAGCCCCCCCACCCCCCAGAAAAACAGGCTGGACTCCTTATGACTGAGCAGAAGGACTCTCGAGCTTGCTTCTCATGCCAGACCTGCTGCAATTGTACATTTTTGGTGCTCAGTGAGGTCCAGGCCTGGCACGCATCCAAAGGCTGCCACTCACTGAAGTCAATACTCTCAGACACAGTCAAGCATTGCATTAGCAGGACATCAACAACGGTTCATGTTGATTACCATTTTCTCTGCAGACAGCTTGCCATAGGCGGAGGAGGGAGAGGGACAGTCCCACTTCAGCAGGGGATATTGTTGTGGTGTTGAAGACCCTGGGAAGTCATGAAGGGGCAGAGCTTAGGAGCTGAATTGATTTCACAGAACAAGACAAACAGAGAAAACAAGGCACGGTGTCCTTCTCGCACTCAATCGATTGCACAATGCTGGGTGCGAAGGTGGGACTCTTCCCGAGGGTTTGGGAGACAAGAAGAGACAAGATGCTGTTGCATGTTTACCATCCCCCATTATGCCCAGACCCTTCATCCACAAGAAAGTCAGACCAAGACCCCACTAGATGCACTGGTTGGATCCTGTGTGTGCCTTCATGCTATTTCCCCCCCCCCCCCCATCTAAATCCCCCATAGCTGATTTTATCCTCTGGCAGAAATCATACCAGCATCTTACAGACACCTGTATTCCCCCATCCACAAGGCAAAGTAATAGCTAAGGGAAGCTCCATACAAGCAAACAGTCTGAATGGCACACCCAACATGGAGGACAGACAACTGATGCTCACCCTTGACTCAGAAAAGGCAGAAGAAATGCCCAGAACAAACCTTAGCAGGCAGAACAGAATCATTCCCTTTCTTAGGAAAGTCAGCGCAGCAGGTATTGCCTTGGGCCAAGTGACTTCTGTTAACACTACAGCAGCTATTTGGCCTTATGTAGGTCCCCTAAGAGTCCCTGGACCCACATTCCTTTCACGCATCGCTCTTTTAACCATGATCTTGCCATTGGGCTTGATACATTTTTGAAAAACAACCCCTTCAGAAGGCGTGTGGAATGTCACCTAGAAGGACTTCAGAAAAGGCTGCTGCATTGTCAGCTGAGCAACCTGTCAACCCACCACAGCTTCATGTTCTACAAACAGCAAGAGTACTGCCTGATGCTGCAGTAAATAATCCCTACATAACTATGTTGGTGTAAAAGGTCCCATAGTTACTCTGGATTGTAGCCTATAAATAATAAACCTTTATTGGCAATGCACAACATGTGTACAATGGGACTGGCTGACCTTCCCCAACACTATACACAATTCAGTAACTCAATATGTATTGCACCAAAAATAACATTGTTTCATCAATGTAAACACGTTACCCACTGCGCTGTTGTCCTCCTTACCGCCGTATGATCTCATTTTCACTGATGATGCTGAATCCATTACTTGTCCTAAACAAAGTCTGGGCAGTGCCTGTGATAAATCAGGAGGTTACTGGTCAAATAAGCTGTCCTTTGGGGGTGTTCTGAAGACCCTGATCTTGACCCTTCTTGCACTCCAGAGGCCAGTCACGGCCTACAGAAGCTACTCAGACACCCAGTTGTGGTCACTATTATCCTTGGCACTGCTAATGTTGGATTCCTCCATCCTTCCTCCAAACTGGCCAATAAACAAAGGGCTTGGCTCTGGACCAGTTCAGTAGACTGCAAAGCCCACCTGCTTTCTGACAGGAGGGATCTAGAAGCTCAGATGAACTCCCAGTTACCAATCCCACTAATACAGACTGCTCCCTCTGCCAAGCTTTCAGTGCTGGATGGTCTTCATGCCCCTTCCAGATCTGGGGGGCTCTCTTCACTTGGAAGGCCTTCTCATGACAACTTTCTTTGGGTAAGGCCAGCAAACTACCTTTTCCCAGTTCACTCCTTGTGTACCTTGCAAAACGTGGAAAGCAGACATGTTGCCAACCATTACTAGATGCTACACTCATTTTGCCCTCCATCTTTCCTTACCCCAGTATTAAGGGACAAGATTAGTCTTCTAGTTCCTAAAGGATGCCTGTCAGAGAGCCAAAGGCGGCAACTCACAATCCTGTATTATTTCCGTCAAAAGCTGGATCCCACCCGTGTAATAGAGAATGTTCTCATCAGGCCTGCTGAGTTTCTGCAGCAACTCGCTCACAGACACAGCCGCAACCTCTCCAGATCTCAGCTCCTCCATGGCTCTCTCCTCCTCCAGCTGCCTTTTTTCCTCCATGTCTATTTCCCTGATGCACTCTGGAAATTCAAAAGCAAAAGGCAGCAATGAGCAGGACACCAAATTAATAGCACAAATCAGGGGGTGTAACTGAACTAAGACAAGTGCAAAGGGAGGCACCTGCAAAAGAAAGTTGCACCAGCCAAGGGCACAGAGCACAGCATCTCAGAAAGCAGAAGGTCTGCTTTGATGCTAATAGCAGGCAGGCAGCAGCAGAAAGATTAATTGCACTGCTTACCTTTGCACAGCTTCTGTTTATGGGGATCAGTCTCTAAAATCTTCAGGTAGCACTCTCTGGCCTGAATGAGCAAAGGAAGGATTTTAGATCAGAGCCAATGGAAAAATGGAAGGGGGGGGGTAAAAAATATATCAAATCCTGAACTAGTTGTGACTTCAGAACTCACAGAGAGATTAAATGAGAGCTCTCTACCTCTCAGCTCCCTGCCTTGTTTTCTTTTGTGTGTCCTGCACGGAAACAAGCAGCCATTAACCAGGCCATCCTATGCTGGTTTCCCAAGACCCAGTGAGCACAGAAAGACATGCCTAGTTTACTTTGGAATAACCATTTCCTCCCCACTTGGTTGATTTTGTACCCTCTTTGTTACATGGAGGTGAAAGTTTTGTGACAGGTTCTCTTTCAGGGGTACAGTGAATCCAGTTACAGCTTAATTTGTATCCATACGATATGCAATTTTGTGTGAACCCAGTTTCAGCTTTGCATTCTTTTTAATAATAGAAAAAGGAATAACCCCCATTTGCAGTTAGAGTGGGTTTTTCCCCATGCACTGGGCATCAAAATCAGGATGCTCTCTGTCCTCCTTGCCTGTAACTAGCTTGAGAGCATGCTCTGCTCTGCTGGCTATGGCTGCCTGTGGCAGACACGCAGGAGCTCCCCTTGGGTGCAATCCAGAGTAACTCCTACGTAAGAACTCGGGATTGCAATATGAATTTCCCATAGGTTTTCAGTAGGTAGTGCTGTAATTACGTCGAAGGAAATGTCTCTTATGTGCTCCCGCAGTTACTCTGGATTGTAGGGCTTGTCAGGGAAACAAACATATCTAGAGTTGGCTACTCATAGGACAATCAACCCTATTTGAAGACCCGGCCATGCTGGAGCTGAGGAGGCTCCATCCACTGAGCAGCCCCATTTTTGGAACAACTTGAGAAGACTTGGCCATTCCCTGATCATCTTTATCACTAAAGGAACAGGTTGGGGGAGAGCAGGAGTAAACCTCACAAAGTACATGGGCCTACCTTATCGTACTGCTTCAGGGCCAAGTGCGCTTTTCCCATGTGGAAGAAGGCTTTGACGCAATTCTCATCACACTGCATTAAACAGAATTATTGAACAAAACTTGGGGAATCTCATGCTACAGCCATGGCAGTCGCCCATCACAGGATGCAGGCACCGTTCTTGCACCTACGAAAACTGCCGTCAGGTATATATTTCATAGTAAAAAGCCAGGCTTGACACAAGACTCTCAACAAGTGACCTCTCACTCTCGGAAGACCACTTCCAGACACTCAACAGGACAGTGTGGACATTTAGGGACTATGGCAGCAATCCTAAAGAACTTTCCTGGGAGTAAGACCCATTGAACACAATGGGGCTTACTTATGAGTAGACATGGTTAGGATTGTGCTCTAGGTGTTTTTTGAGGACTGCCTTGAATTTCCCTCCTGGCCTTAGTACAACTATCCACACAAAAACAATACAGGTCCATCCAGATTTGACTCAACATAAATGGCCCCTGCAAATCACATTTTTAAAAACTGCTTTTCTACTATTGTAGAGAAGCAGTCGTGCAAACAATCATTCCATTTTTCAGTACCAAAATCAAACCCCTGCAGATACTGAGGCACTACCGTATTCAATCAGGTGCAATAGAGGAGAAATAAGCCTGAAAGTGGGTCTTTAAACCAATTTTTCCATCATTTTCTTTATACAGATTTTTTTAATCCATGGGAGGTTCCAGAACGGAACCCTGGTGGATAACAAGGGACACCCGTATATTGCTGCACCCTTCTTGCCTCCCTCCTCACTTCATGCTGGTCCACCGAGTTCTGCCTTGTGCTGTGATGTTCATTCCCTGCACATGGCAACTATTTTCCACTGTCTGCAACTGTCACACGCCCAGCCACACTTCAGCCACCCTTGCAAAATTACACTGAAAAGCCCTCACTGTTTCTACTGGCAAATTCCCATCAGGCTTTTGGAAAAGCTGCTGTTTTGCTGTCCTGTGGCTGACCTGGAGACTGGCAGGGCCCCCTGAATCAATGGCACTTATGGTATTAGCAGTGCACGGTGTGGGAAAACAATCTTTCAGAAAGCTTTCAAGACTTCAGTTCCTACGTAGACATCAGTCTTTCTTCTCATCTCAAAGCAAGGACAGCCCCACTGGTACTGGAAGCAAAAGGAGCTCTTGGCTCCAGGTGCTCCAGGATGACAGCTGGGGGAAAACACTCACTCTGCATGGGCTGGAGAACAAGGCAGCAAGAAGTGTGTTGGCAGCCAGAGTTGGCTGAGCAGGTTTGTGATAGTCTCTCCCCCCACCGTTTTTGACAAGATGAATCTATCAACAGTATTGATTGATTGATTGTAAATGAACTTGCCAAAAGGCACAGGGGCTGGAATGTGCCCTGAGAGTTATATGTGGGAGTCATAAAAGGTCCTCAAAACTCCACTCCATAAAGCAGCGTTTCTCAAAGTGGGGGTCGGGGCCCCTTTGGGGGTCGCCTGGAGCTTTTCTGGGGGTCACCTAAAGACCCCTGGTGCAGGGAGCCAGTTGGGAAGACCTGGCAGAAACACTGGAGCCGCTGCGGCTGGAAGAAGCCGCTGAGAAGAGGCTGAGAAACTGGTGTGAAACCAATGTGGAGCCTTGAGGGCGGGGAGGCACCCAACACACTCACCACAGACGGCAACCTCCTCCTCCCCACCCCTCCGCAGATCCTCAGTGCGCCTGTGGGCTGAGAGTGAAGCGCACTGAGGTGTGAGTGTGGCACCAGAGCTCTGGTGGGTGGGCTGTCTGGTGGGCACCCTGCTTGGGCACCGACTGTTGTGCCCTGCTTCTTGTGCTCTACTCAAAAGTAAGCCTCCTCAATGTTGTTGTTCATGGTAAGTGAATGGGACTTACTCCCAGGAAACGGTGGCTGGCTCTGCTGCCTGAGATCCCAATCCTATGGAGGTATCCTGAGAAGTCAGTCCCATGCTAGTGAGTGGGGCTTACTCCCAGGAAAGTGCTAGGACTGCAGCTGTAAAGTCCAGTTCTATGCATGTCTACTCAGAAATCAGTCCCATGATAGTGAATGGGGCTACTCCCAAGAAACGGTGGCTGGCTCTGCTGCCTGAGATCCCAATCCTATGGAGGTCTCCTCAGAAGTCAGTCCCATGCTAGTGAGTGGGGCTTACTCCCAGGAAAGTGCTAGGATTGCAGCCTTAGAGCCCAATTCTATGCATGTGTACTCAGAAGTCATTCCCATTGAGTTCAGTGAGGTTTACTCCCAGGAAAGTGTGCATAGCACTGCAGCCGTAGCAATGAAAATAATTTTATGGTGGAACTTATAAAGGGGTCACAGCATTAGGAAGATTGAGAACCACTGCCATAAAGGAACATTTTTGCAAGTGGTTTAACAGCCACTGCATCAGACTTACTCTGCCCTGCCTTACGTATTGCCACCTGAACACAAGGAAAATCAAATTCCCGACGATAGCAGACTGGCTGCTCTTTTCAGCCTCCAGTGAATTCCACCAAACTGGAAATATCCAGGGATATCTAAGTGAGTGTCATTTAAAATATGGCAATAACATGCCGCTTAATGGAAATCAGGGTTTTAAAAATCAATTCACATTCACTGTTGTTCCGCTCCACCTTGTTCCAAGCGACAGGTGATCATCGCACGTAATGGGAGGACTGAGCTGGAATATTAATATTTTATTTCTTTAACACAGATCTCAGGAGGCATTACCGGAACATTAACTTATCATTAATTTCATCCCTCTTTTAATTAAACATATAAATGCAAACAAGTGAAAAGCTGAGAGATTCATATACCTACTTTGCAGAATCCATGTTAATCTTGTTTGCTCCAGGACCTCCACTTGCTCATTTATTTCTTAATGGAGAGAGGGGAACTGGGCCCAGAAGCATCTAAAGATCTCCACACCTTGTCTTAACCCATGACTCACAATTCAGGCAACACTTTAAATTTACAACCAGCTTTCGATAGAGCCTTTAGCGCACCTAAACTCAGGTCATTTGCATTATTCACACACACCTATATTTCCATTTGGCCAGAGGATCCATGATGGGACCATCCAGCTGAACCCGAACTGGGCTGCATCTGGTCAGTGTCTGTTTAGGTGACCACCCAAAAACATCACAGATTTGACTGGATCATGCATTCTTCAGAATAAGGTGTGGGAGTAAATAAATTACTTTCCTGAGGATGCAATCCTATACACACTTTCCTAAGAGTAACTCCCAAAGAACACAATGGGACTTACTTCTGAGTGGACATGCTTAGGATTGTACCCCAAGACTGTACAATGAACCCATAGTGGGGAGAAGAATTGAGGTCAGATGTCCCCACCGCAAGAACTGGTCTTGATCCACTGCACCAAGCATTCCTACTACATATTGCTCAAGTGGCAGAGCATCATGGAGCAATAAGTGAGTGTGTGGGAAAGCGGATTGAGGAGGGGGGAAGCACAGTATTACAAGTGATGTGCCATGCAAGCAGCCACCTCCCACTTGTCATTGAAGTTTGAGTGCCAGCACATTGTTGTCACTGCCCGTATATGTTCTGACAGCGAGTGGGAGGGGCCATTTACATGGCACATTACAGTGGCTGCAGCACATACCACCCCCTCTGGTTACACTAGTGGCACCAGGAAGCAAAGCTTGTGTGGGCTGTCTCCTCCCTTCGTCAACTCAGGCCAGGTGAGGAAAGGAGGGTGCACTTACCCTCAGAGCCCAGTCACAGTCACTGATGGCTTTTTCGTACTCCTGCAATTTGATGTAGGCCTGAAACAAAATCAAGCACCAGAAGCACGTAAGTCAAAGCATGAAGACAGCCACGAGGCTCAGCAGTGGAGCCTCTCAGCAACAGGGCACAATGAAACTGGGGATCCTCCTCTCTATCCTAATTTTGTGCTGCTGACAGCTCCTTGACACTTCCAGATTCTTTTCAACACAGGCCCCAGATAGGGTTAGGTAGCACTGACTGAGACATGGAGCCATTGTTTCCAGCCACTTTGGAGGCCGAGGGGTGCCAGATGGCTTGGGTTGGCTTTCTGGCCCCTCTCAGGGTGTTGACAACAGAGATGTCTGAGTTGTGACCTCTTGAATGGACCTGAATGCAGGATCAGTGGCATCGAATGAGTTGTGCCCAAGGACACGGACGACAATATCCCGCCAGTAAACTTCCATCATATTTTCATCAAAATATCTTATTAATATTCATTGTTGGGAACATGGCAAGAAATGAAGCCCGTCAAATCCGATTATTCTGAGGCAAACGAAAGGTAAGGCAAGCGTTGCTGAGAATTTGCTGCTCATCTGGAACATGTCTAGACTCCAGAGAAGCCCACAAACACCAGGACTGTACATTCAGTCCAAGTGGCTCATGGAAGAAGCACATATAATGTCTCTCTTATCTGAATTATGGGCACCACTTCCCCCCACAGTGTCCTGATTTGAGGTGGAGCTGGTGGAGGGCAGAATAACCTGTGTGAACCCACAGCATGACATTACAGGCACTGTCAGAAATCTGACAATGCATTGGTTTTTCAGTAGCTCCTATCATGTTTTAGCATCTCCCTTAGCACTACTCCGGATGTCATCACAGACCACCACAACCATCCCTGGGATAAGAAAAAGCCAGAAAACAGAGGGGCTGGAGCTGTTCATGACCACACAAAACTGCAATCCTCTGCAGAGAAGTTGGGAGTAACCTTAGGGCCAGGATTCAGAGAACAGCACAGTGCAACCTCCAAAGATGACACTGCAAGCAAGGGGCAACTGAGCCACACACGGAGAATCGGCATTACAACAGTCAGGCTCCTTCACAGGTTTTTCTTGGACTTTTAAATTATTTTATTCTTTATTCTTTGAAGACTGGACTTCCAAGCAAGCAGACAATTTTCATTTTAATCAAAAGGGCTCTGGTTCCAAACCTACCTGTGCTCTGTTGGTATATAGCACCTGCATGTCCTTCTGCTTCTTCAGACCCTCAGTATACTTCTTGATGGCACCTGCATAGTCCCCTTTACTGAATGCGTCATTCCCCTTTTCTTTCAATGCTGCAGGGTAGACGGCCATGTGCATGAGAATTCAGTGATAGAAATAAAATAAGATTCCCTAATGCAAACTGCTGAAGAGGCTGGACCTAAAGATCCAGATGGTGGAGAGATTTGAGTCCCAAGGCTCAGATGGTGAAAACATGATGTGGCAGAAAAACAGTGGAAAGGTTCAGGTCAAGATGACCCTATGGGTCTGGCCCAAAACCAAAGATACCTCCCTCCAGTGTTTCATCACTCTGTGAGAAATGCAGGCTAAACATTTCTTTCGAGACAGAGAACCCGTTACCACAGGTGTCACACAAAATTGTGAGAGTTCAACATCCAGTGGGTCAGGATGGTGTGGTGGTGAGGAAATGGACATAGGGCACAATCCAGAAGTGCACTTGGGTTATCTATCACTGGGCCACCCGAGTTATTCTGGAAAAGGCTTGGGGTAGCCTTAGGCAACAGAGACTCCCCAAGTCAGGTGGATCTGGGCTGCCCTAGCTGGGCCAGCCTAGGCAGTTCAGGAGAGGCATATTGAGGGCATGTTTAGCAGGCCACGGCAGAGACTCTGTCTCCAGAGCCTATTTCCAGGGCAGAAATGCCCTCATCCAGCTCCTCAGAGTTATACCACCTCAAGAGCAGGTATAGTAATGAGTAGGCCCATAGGGGTCCATGATAAGGTAGAGTTGGAATGGCAGTGTTGACCAAAAATCTGAGTTCTTGGCCAGCCTAGCTGCAATTCAGGATATGGCACAACTATTGCAGCCACTAACCTGGGGATCCAGCAGGCCACTCCAAGAAGCCCCCTTATATTCACTGTAGACTGTATTGGCAATCTCATCAAGAACTCCGTATCAGGCAGGCACCACAGCTGTTCCTTGTTCAGTGTGATCTGAGGGGGGTCACCTCAGGAGCAAGCCCTCCCCAGGTCTCACTTACTTGGTGCCTACTTCACATGCTCTGGAGCAACTAGGGCAGCCCAGGCTTCCTGTCTCTCTGGATGCAGTATAACTTTCTGCTCTGGATTCAGAATAGTTGGGGCAGCCCAGCTAGGGCACTCCTCACTGTTCCAACTCTGGATTGTGGATCCAGGTTCAAATCCCTCCTTGGCCAAGAATCTTCTGAGCTTCCCTGGGCCAGACGCTCACTCTCAGCCTCATCTCACAGGCTTGTTGTGAAGACAACAGGATGGGAAGAACTAAAATCTCTGTAGTCTGCTTTGAGCATTTACTTTGAGCATGGGAAAGGCAGGGACTTAATCTCTTAAATAAATAAACTTACCATTGGCTAATGCTTCATTTTTCTTCCTCATCTTTGCTCGCTCTGAAGCATCCTTTTCTACAGCAGACATGAAACTCTCTGAAAGCCAACGGAGACTGAACTTCAGTCAAAAGAAGAGCCTGATCATGAATTTGTATGTGTTTTTTTAAGTCAAACTGCTCCAAGAACAAAGTCATTTATGTATGTGAAATGCAAACGTTGAGTGGATGTTTCATTAATATGGCATTACATCAGAAGAGGGGCACTTAATAAACTTCCATTTTCAGAAACCCATAATGTTAATAGCAATTTTATCTCTGCCTTTGAAAGAAGCAACAGATCTGGGAGATGAGGGCTTGTTAATCTCTGGATAATAAAGCAATATGGAATATACTGAAAGAATTTTCTAATGCTTGGAAGATGCAAGTCATTGGAGTTCATTATAGAGATGTCTGAATGGGTGTCGAATTTGGAAGCCCCCCCTCTCCCCGACATTGCATTTTGTGTCGGCTGAAGTTTTTTTTTAAGGATGGCCTCAGGTAAAGGGCATTGCAATTGTCACAACATGTGGCTAAAGCAGCCAGATCTACCTTCCCTAAGAAAGTGGGTAAAAGCCTCCTGGCCTTCAGATGCAAGGCTGGGTCCAGATGCTTCCAGATGCAAGGTGGGTCCAAGACCACCTACAGATGAGCAACTTACCCCTTCAAGGGATCGTAGCTCCGTTCAACTCAATCTGCAAACCCTATTAACTTCTTATGGATCAGCAGCACCTCTTTCTGGCTGGAATTAGATCAGGTGCCACCCTCACTACAAAGCTTCCTCCTTGCAGAGGGGTGTGCAGGGTATCCAGTGGCTTAGCGATGTGGGGAAATAGGCTCTGCTGCTTTCGTTCCACCCACCCTGCAAACAAATGCAGGTGTGGACTCTTGGGTAGAATCACAACTTGTCCACATCTGGGCAGAGCTCAAAAGCTGTTTGCTTACAGACTCCACATGCATTGTTTTCACCACTGCCTTTCCTGCAATGTTGTGTTTTGAAATACACTGGAGCCACCAGCCCATGTCTTACCTGGACTCATCACTGCCTCTTGATTTGGATAAACCTAAAGAGACGGACAAGAGGAAACAGTGAGTGGCAAGTTGTGGGGAGGGACATGCTGTGTGTGTGATGCTGCAGCAACAAAACAGATCGATGTTGATCTGCAAAGGTACCTGCTGTGTGAAAAACAAGTGCAGCAGCAAGACAAATGAATCAGGCTCGTTTTTCAAAGCCACTTAAGATGCCATTCCATAATAACCCACAGCTCAAAAAGCTGCATTCCCAGAGCTATCAAAATTAATTATGTCAGGAGCATTAAAACGCCAATAGAAGGAAGGAAAACAAACAGAAAGACTCAGCAATTTAAATGCTTCAAATACAAAAATCAATTTGCCAAAGGATTCTGGAGACACTTTGGTGTCAAATGGTTGATACCATAAGTGGTAATAATGGCATGCGACAGCACATTTCATAATTAAACCCCCCTCCCCCATTTAAAAAAACTCCTACTTCCAATCACAAAATATGTGGAGGATCAATCCTGAAAAGGTTTTCTACATCAATAGAATAAAACAGAGTGTGTCGCACAACTACAATTAACACCACCTAACCATGCCTAACTAAGGAAGTCAGTCCCTAGATCAACAGATGTGTAAAACAGCCCTAGATCAATGGATGTGAGAATGAGGGGACAAGAGACCCAAACTTATATTCTGTTGAAGTCTCAAACCACAAGAACAAGAAGCAAGCAGCAGGAAGGGGCAAAGAATGGTGTTGCACCTCACTTGAGACATACAGGAAGGTGGAGCAGGGTGCCTGTAGGCCAGAGATAAGTATGTGTCAGATATAAAAGCACAGAGATGAGATCACTGCACCAGGGTGTCAACAGCACAGGGACACACTCTGACAGCGACATGCAGATATTGACCTAAAAGTCTGTATTTTTATCATTAATAGGCCAAATGTCATAATTGGGGGGAAAAAATCAAAGTAAAACGGGGCAGCCTTGTTTTGGTTGAGAGGCTATTAAGAAGAACGATCTTATCTTTCCTAATATTGGCCTGCTTTACGGTCAAGTAATAACAGTGTTTTGGAATGTCACAGGAACTGTAAAGATGCTCGAAAGTGATACATCAATGATCACCACGCACAAGAATCACAAATGACTGCCCATTCGGAGAAAACTGGGCGTGGGGAAGAGAGTTTTGACCTGTCATCAAAAATCTCATCCTGAATTGTTGAATTGACACAGAATTTTAAGCTGAGAGAGAGAAACTTTATTACCGAACTTTGGGTGTTGATGAGAGTTCTGTTCACTTCGGTCTTGCTTTTGTTCTCATCTTTGAGGAGAGCAGAGCTAAGTTTTTTATCTGCATCCTTGATGGCTTTCTTCTGGACAGAAGTGTCTGTGGAATTCAAGCCTTGAATCAAGGTGGCTGAAAATAGTCAAAGAAAAAGATATACAAGTATGGGAGAGGCAAAGGTTTAAGATAAAGTTCTGAGTCAGGGACAGTATACCTTTGAAGTTCAGAAGTTGTGCCTGAAAAACCCTAAAAAGACAAACCCCCAAACCCAGAGTAACTACAGGAGCACGAAAGAGACATTACATGAACCGTAGTTACTGCACCACCTATGGAAAACCTATGGGAAATTCATATTGGAATCCAGAGTAAGTTGTTCTTACACCGGAACAAGGATTCCCTGTAGTTACTCTGGATTTTGCCCAAAGTGTGAGTCACGACTATCACAATGTCCTTGACAGCATAGAGAATAACATTTAATGTCAGCTACACTTGAAGTTTTGTTCCAATATTTAATATCAGCCTGGAAAAAAATCTGAATTTTCTCTGTGATGCAACAACAGGGAATCTCTTTCTCTTGCTTGGGTGTATCTGGATATACAAAGAGGGAACATGATATTTCATGCTGTTATTCTCGTATCTGTGAGAGACGCAAAACAGAGGAAGGAGGTTGGAGCGAACAGACACGCTATGCTGATGAAGTTTTAGATTACTGAATATGGAGATTCCACATGACATTGGAATGAAGAGAGGGGGAAAAAAGACATCCTTTGAAGACATAAAATCTGGGTTTGATAGTAATTCCACCTCCTGTTGAAGGAAGAATATTAGGAAAAAAAGTCAGAAAAGGTAATAATTCCAGTATATTGGAAGCTGGAGAGTAAACCTGTGTGTCAGCGAGAAAGTGAGCAAGATACAATCAGTCAAAGAGTAGCCAAAAGAAGGTAGTGTTATAGTACCTGAGACAGGAGATAAGCCCCCTGCCATAGGACTTTTAAAAAAATCATACAGGTACGCACTTGTTTCAAGTGAAGGCTAGAGCATTTTGCAATCTTAGGGCAAAATCCAGAGTAACTGGGGTGTCCTTGCTCCGGTGTAAGAACAACATACTCTGGATTCCAATATGAATTTCCCATAGGTTTTTACTAGGTGGTGTAGTACCTATGGGTGCACATAAAGTCTCTTACGTTCTCCCGAAGTTACTCTGGATTTGGGGGCTATGCAAGAATACAGCCTTTTGGAGGACATTATGATGTCTAACACACTCAAATTCTGTCCGTCAAGTTGTGTCTCCCAAGGAGGGTGGGGTTATTTTTTAGTGTCTCCCTACACTACTCCTCAGAAAAAATTGTTGCTACTCATACATAAACTACATCCTTCCGGAGGAATCTGGAAGGCAGGATCACCTGCTTCAACGAGGTTTTGAGATTACATAAAGGAATTAATGTTTACAAAGGATTCTGAAATGAAATTAGCTGCCAAGATGCCAAATCTTATTGCTATTTTAAAAAATCTCAAAAGGCAAGTTTGCCAGCTGGGAAGCTTTTACGTGACTGTCACGGGAGCATTTCCTGGCACTAGTTTGTCTTCAGAAGGTAATTTTTGCAACAAGGGTACAAATAAATCAAAGGATTACTGAAGGCAGACTTGTCAAATATATCTGCGACGTTATGTTTTCCATGTGCTTAAATGTGTTCTCAGCTGCAGCTCCTTAGGAAGAAGAAAAAGGTGTCCCAGTAAATCATCTGCAATCTGCCCTAGTTTTTCATCTCTGTTGATGGTTCTGAGTTCATTTGTCCTCCCCCTACTTTTTCCGGGTTTGCCAATTAGGGCTGATTAAATCCCTCCCCCTTCTAGAAACATGTTGGCATCAACCTTAAATGAGAAATAAGTTTTTTTCCAGGCCCGGAAAGTAGCACAAACCTATTAAGAATGCGACAGAGGACCTCAACAAAAGCCATGGAGCAGTTTCTAAATCCACAGGGCTAGCTTTTCTTGATGCTGTCTAATAACCCGGGAGAGCTGCATTTCACTTCTTCACAAGTGAGTATGCCAGGTGGGTGAGTCCGTCGGTCACACCAAAGTCCTGCAACACCTTAAAAAACTAACAGATCTCTGTCACACTGAGGATTCAATCCTAACCCACTTCCCAGCACTGACATAGATGCACCAGTGGGGCATGTGCTATATTCTGCAGTTGTGGGGGGTGCAGTCAAAGAGTCTCCTTGAAGGGTGTCACACGTGAGTTCCGTGGTGAGTTCACTGATATAAATCTTTTAAATAATAAATAAATAAATAAAAAGCTGTTCAAATAAAAGGCTGTTCAAAGACAGCCTTTTAAAGCAACCATTTTTGTTGTTGGCTAGCCTGTCTTTCCTGTCCACAGATGAGGTCAGCCACCCCTAAGCACTGCAAGGATATCTGGCCAAGGAGTGTTGTCCTTTACTTCATCTGAACGTGAAGCTGCTTCTCTAGAACAGTGGTACTCAAAGTGGAGATCAGGACTCCCATGGGGGGCTGCAACCTCTGGTCAGGGGGGTTGCTAGAGGGTGCGATTCACAATCTTGGAATTTGGCACTGGGCTCTCCTGGGAGTACATCTCATTCAACACGATGGGACTTACTTCCAAATAGATATGGAAGATGCTAGCATCACAGTGATGTCACATCCCAGTAAGTTTGATAGGGGGTCTGGATAGATTTTAAGTTTGAAAGGGGGACCCATGCTGAAATGGGTACCAATGGTCTAGAAAGTGAAGCCTTTCTGTGAGTTTCATCTGATGGGTACCCAGGACCAAGGCTGAAATGGGTACCAATGGTCTAGAAAGTGAAGCCTTTCTGTGACTTTCACCTGAGGCTGCTACAGCCAGGGCCAGGTGGACTTCTTGGAAATGCTGCTCCAGGTTGTAGGACATACGCTCTGCTCAGAGAAGGTTCTGCTGAAACACACTTACTGATTTCATCCACGTCCCTCAGGAACTTCTGCAGATCTTGCTCTTCTTGTGCCTTTGACATCCTGACCTGCCAGCGCTTAAAAGAAAACCTGTAGGAAAGAAGGGCAAAGAGGGTGGGGGGGGGAGAGAGAGAGTGACAAAACATACCAAGGTGCATCACTGCGTTCCAGGCTTGCCACCTTGTGGTGGTTCTGTGGCTTTGCAAGACACCAGCCATCTCTGAGCCATGCGCTGTTTTTGGCACACGCCTGCACTTGTACACAAACTGGATCCACTACGATGTCTATGTAAAGGTCTAGGTCAGTGTATCTCAAAGTGGGGGTTGGGACCCCTTTGGGGGTCGCCTAGAGGTTTCCTGGGGGTCCCCTAAAGACACCTGGTGCAGAGAGCCAGGTCAGGCTTGCCAGACCTCCGGCTGCAGCTGCACGTGCACTAGGGCTGACTGACAGCCTCAGGGCCCAATCCTATGCATGCCTACTCTGAAATAAATCCCATTATAATCAGAGGGGCCTTTACTACCAGGTAAATGTGGATAGCCTCAGGGCCCAATCCTATGCATGTCTACTCTGAAATAAATCCCATTGTATTCAGTGTGTGCACAGAACACACATTTCATTTGTAACAATGAAAATACATCCTGTATATTGGATATTTACATTACAATTCATAACAGTAGCAAAATGACAGTTATAAAGTAGCAACAAAAATAATTTAATGGTTGGGGGTCCCCACAACATGATGAAACTTATAAAGGGGTCACGGCGTTAGGAAGATTGAGAACCACTGCTCTAGGTTAACTGTACAAGACAGGGGGCTGAAAATCATGCTTTGATGGGCCTTTAAGTGGCCCTCTGGAATTACCCAGCCATTGGCTCAGATGAAACTGCAAGGATGCAAGTCAATAATAGTAGTGTTTTAATGACAGAACATTAGTAGTAATAATAATAATAGTAATGTTTTTAATGACAGAACATTATTTTTTAAGCTGGAACAATTTGCATGGTCAATGAGATCCAAAGTATTTATATACGTTGGTATATAAATGACATGACTGTCTACCTATCGATCGATCAGTCTGTCAGTCTGTCTATCTATTGATCAATCAATCGATTGAGCGATAGTCGATGTGCATGGGGGTTGATGCGCCATCAGAGGATAAGAGTACGGGGGAATTTTACTCCCCCAACATGGGTACGCTTTTCACTAGTATTCATAAACAGCAGTTGTAAAACATATAAGAACAACAAGCCTTGCCACATCCAGGATCAGGTGTAGGACTTCCCTGCTGCTGCCCCTCATCTTCAACATCCAGGGGGCTCATATGGAGTCAGGATCCCAATCCACACTTACTTAGGAGTAAGTCCCATTGACTATAATGGGACTTACTTCTGAGTAGACATGGAAGGACTGGGCTCTCAGGGCTGCCATTCTATCCACACTTTCCTGGGAGAAAGTCCCAATGATTAGGGCTGTAAGGCTGCCATCTTAGCCACACTTACTTGGGAGTAAGTCCCATTGACTATAATGGGACTTACTTCTGAGTAGACACGGAAGGACTGGGCTCTCAGGGCTGCCATTCTATCCACACTTTCCTGGGAGAAAGTCCCATTGATTAGGGCTGTAAGGCGGCCATCTTAGCCACACTTACTTGGGAGTAAGTCCCATTGACTATAATGGGACTTACTTCTGAGTAGACACGGAAGGACTGGGCTCTCAGGGCTGCCATTCTATCCACACTTTCCTGGGAGAAACTCCCAATGATTAGGGCTGTAAGGCTGCCATCTTAGCCACACTTACTTGGGAGTAAGTCCCATTGACTATAATGGGACTTACTTCTGAGTAGACACGGAAGGACTGGGCTCTCAGGGCTGCCATTCTATCCACACTTTCCTGGGAGAAAGTCCCATTGATTAGGGCTGTAAGGCGGCCATCTTAGCCACACTTACTTGGGAGTAAGTCCCATTGACTATAATGGGACTTACTTCTGAGTAGACACGGAAGGACTGGGCTCTCAGGGCTGCCATTCTAACCACACTTTCCTGGGAGACAGTCCCACTGATAGAACAGGACTTCCTTCTGAGTAGGCCTGCTCAGGACTGACATAGGCCTGCTAAGGCTGCCACCCTATCCAGACTTACTTGGGAGTAAGCCCTTTGATTCCAGTGGGGCTTACTTCTGAGTAGACCCGGTGTCTGCCAGGCCTCCCTGCCACCCTCCGCCTCCCAGGGCAGCCTCTGGGGCTCAGCCCGCCAAGCCCGCTCTCCCTGCAGGACCCTCCGGGCTCCCCTCCAGCCCCAGCTTTGGACCCACCACCCAGGAGAGGCCGAGGCTTCTCCCTCCCTACAGGCCACGCCGCCTCCCCGCCGTCTCCATAGGAACCGCAGAAGGAAAAAAATGGAGGCCTCCACAGAACAGAGCCTGAGGGGCGGGCCTGGGGGCGGAGCTATGCAAATAAGCAGGACCTCCTCAGTCATCCTATGGCCCCCCCCCCAGTGGCAAGGCCCACCCCTGGAACGCTCTGCCTCATGACGCAGGGAGGCCCACCTCAGTGGCACGTCCAACCCCTGGAACTCTCTGCCTCATGACGCAGGGAGGCCCACCTCAGTGGCACGTCCAACCCCTGGAACTCTGCCTCATGACGCAGGGAGGCCCACCTCAGTGGCAAGTCCAACCCCTGAAACTCTCTGCCTCATGACGCAGGGAGGCCCACCTCAGTGGCAGGTCCAACCCCTGGAACTCTCTGACTCATGACGCAGGGAGGCCCCCCTCAGTGGCACGTCCAACCCCTGGAACTCTGCCTCATGACGCAGGGAGGCCCACCTCAGTGGCACGTCCAACTCCTGGAACTCTCTGCCTCATGACGCAGGGAGGCCCCCCTCAGTGGCAAGGCCCATCCCTGGAACTCTCTGCCTCGTGACACAGGAAAGCACCACCTCAGTGGCAAAGCCCAACTCCTGGAACTCTCTGCCTCATGACGCAGGGAGGCCCACCTCAGTGGCATGTCCAACCCCTGGAACTCTCTGCCTCATGACGCAGGGAGGCCCACCTCAGTGGCATGTCCAACCCCTGGAACTCTCTGCCTCATGACGGAGGGAGGCCCACCTCAGTGGCATGTCCAACCCCTGGAACTCTCTGCCTCATGACGCAGGGAGGCCCACCTCAGTGGCAAGGCCCACCCCTGGAACTCTCTGCCTCGTGACGCAGGAAAGCCCCACCCCAGTGGCGAGGCCGACCCGTGGAACTCATGATGCAGGGATTGCCACCTGCTCAGTCGCATTGCGTGAGGGGATGACCCCCTAGCTGTGCAACTCTACTAGCTTAGCTGCCTTTTAAACCTTTCAACACCTTCATGCTGTTGGCTGAGGATCAGCAAGGCCTGTCAAGGTTAATATCCTCACAACCACATATATGGAACCTCCAGTTCTGGAGGAAGTCTATCCCTAATACCAAAATGCCAGGGAGCAACAACATAGAAGAGCCACTGCTTGCCTGCTGGGCGGCCACTGTGGGGAGGAGGAGAGTGGCAGAGCCGGGAGCCCCTTGTTCTGGCAGGCCCCCTTGTGCTAGTGGGGGTTGTGCGATCCTTCCACCATCTCAGAGCTACTGTGGACAGTGAGGAACCTTCTCACTTCTTGGCAAAGGAGCCCAGCAAGCAGACCCCGGCTCAGTATTTGATTTTTCCAAGCACTGCCTGGTTGTCTTCTCTGATGGGGGGTAAATGTGTCATGACAGTTATTTGTGTTGACCTGCAGGGATCACAGCAGGACCACCTCCCTGGTGTGAACATCCCCTCCAGTCAGCAGGACAGAGCCTGGGAGTTTCTCTTCATTGTTGCTTTAGGTCAGGGGTGTCCAACATGAGGCAGGTGGGCCGTATGCGGCCCAGGACGAGGGTGGATGTGGCCCTCCTGCAAAGCTGGCCACCACCATTGGAAAAACCGGCTTTGTGGCAGCAGCCATTTTCAAATTTTGTGTGCTTCTCTGCGCACTGCCCTGGGCGGCCGCCACAAAGCTGGTCTGGGCTGCCTGGATCCTCCCCCTACCTGCCTCCTGGCACGCAGAGCGCTTCAGACCCCTGCAGACCTTGCAGTGCTCGCCCACCCACATCCCCCAAAAGCAGCCTCAGCAGAGGCTGTTGCCTGCGGCCCTTGAGACGTACTAGGAAGTAAGCCCCGCTAAAGTCAATGAGGCTTACTCCCAAGTTGCGGTCTGACAGCCCAATGATGCATAGGATGGGCTGTGATCCTCTCCAAGCTTCACTTTGGAGATATGCTGCAACTCTAACCATGTCTACACAGAAGTAAGGCCCATTGTATCCAGCGGGTCTTACTCCCAGGAAAGTATTTTCAGGATTGCAGCATATCTCCAAGGTCAAGCTTGGAGAGGATCTCAGCCCATCCTATGCATCATGCCTCCTCAGAAGTAAGCCCCACTAAAGTCAATGAGGCTTACACCCAAGTTGCCGTCTGAGAGCCCAATCCTATGCATGGCCAGTCAGCAGAAAACCCCATGATAATCAATGAGACTTACTCCAAGGTTTAGCTTGGAGAGGATCGCTGCCCATCCTATGCATCATGCCTACTCAGAAGTAAGCCCCATTACAATCAATGAGACTTAATCCACTTAATGACATCCTTCAATTTGTGCTATATTTTTTAAAAGAAAGTTGTTAGTGTTTGTGTGCAGTCCACACCAACTTGTCTACTTCCAGTGCAGCCCAGGGAAGCGAAAAGTTTGGACACCCCTGTTTAGGTTATTTCATGAAGCTCCAAGAATTTATTGAATGACTCTCCTAAGCCTTGGCATAAATTCTGTGCTGACCTGGGGGTGTCACTCCAGGGGGTGGGGAGTTAGGCCAAAGCACATGTACACGCCTATCTTCCCACACCGTCACGCAAAGGTTAGCCAGGTGAGTTAAAAGGTGTTTATATTGCTAGATGTGACCGACTGTAACACGTGGTGCTCATCCCCGTTTCTAAAGCCATAGAGCCAGCGTTGTCCGACATGTGGCTCGCATGTGCATGGAAGGATGCTACCTTCCCACCAAAGTAGTACCTATTTATCTACTTGCATTTCCATGCTTTTGAAATGCTAGGTTGGCAGGAGCTGGGCTAAGGACAGGAGCTCACCCATCGGGTAGGACCCGCATCTCAAACCCCTGCCTGCTGGTTAACAGGCACAATGTCTTAACCAGCTGCACCACCATAGCCTACTCCAGGTGAGTCAGGCTGGCCTAAATTTCTTGGGGCTCAATTTGTAGGGCACAATCCTAACCTAGGCCAGCGCAAGTCATCAGTCTTCCCATTCCCGTGGTGATGTAGGGAGGCTGGTGATCGTTACACTGACCAAACCGTCCCCCAAAAGTGGCACAGACGTTTCTTACAGCACTTTTGTGACACCCCCAAGTCAGCACAGGTCTTATGCCGGGACTTAGGTCAGACTTAGGGCAAGGTGCTCATTTTGTTCCCTTCTAGAGCCCAGCTTGTGAATGGTTGGTCTGTCCCAAATGAGAAATATAGATGATGTGACAAGGGAGATGAGAAACAGGCGTGGATCTATCAGCAGGACGTATAAGGGCCATTGCCCCTCATCAAGCCTTTCTTTGCAAGGGGCATTTGAGTCCGCTCCCCCATCCCAACTGACTTTGCAGACCCAACTCTTCCTTCTCTCTGCCAGAAAAGAGAGAGAAGGGGGAATTTTAGGTGGGTGGGGGTGTGATTGGGGGTCGTAGTGTGTGTGTTGGGTCTGGTCTCTGGGTGTCTTGTGAGTTTCGTTGTATGTGTACACTGTGTATACGTACAATGACAATAAAGAATTTATTTATTATTTCAAAACTATGGTTCACATTTACTGCCCATTATCAGCATCCCTAACCTCGAAAATCAAGCAGGCGTGACAGGAGCACAGGATATCCTGGTGTCCTTCTTGTGCACGAGGCTAGTTTCAGGATGCACAGTTATAATGACATTCAGAAAACTGACCCACAACGCTCGGACCCAGACAGTTCTGTGTTGGAAACGGCCCTGTATTGGCTGCATACTTGGAGTCAGTTTCCTTTGGAGCGCTATAAATGAAGAAGTCAATCCTAACCAGTTTAGGCCAGCATAACTCACCTGGCATCACTACCTGAGGCCAGCACGTGTCTGTGCGCACTGTCCTAACCCCCCCAAGACAGAACTTGCTCCAGCCTCCCCACACCACTACAGAGAGTAATGCCAGGTGAGTTATGCTAGTGATGCAATATCAGAAGTCTGTATTACCAGAGACTATTTAGTCAGTTTCCTTGGATGATGAACAAATAAAACTAGTCAGCGCATTAATCCAACTTGTCCACTTGGATTACCTACCGTGAATGGCAGCAGCTCCCCAAATTCTGGACACCTTTCCCCGCTACACCAGATCTTGTAAATGGCTGAAAACATGACCTCTGCTGCACGAAGGGCACATTCCTTCCCACAGAACTATAGGCTGCATACAATTTCAGGGTTCATTGGATACATAGTGGATAATCTTCTATGATGCTGAAGATACAAACTCATTTACTGAGATGCTACAGCCGACATGAGTATAATTTTCTGCTTAGGACTTAGGTGAGTTATGCCAGCCTAAGTTGGTTAGGACAGCACCACGAGAGTAATTCTGTAACATGTACAATGAGAGTAATTCTTCTTTAATACATGTTTGGTTCAGCCATTCTTGAAAGAACATGTTTCCTTAATACCAAAAACTTCCTTGCACTCCCAAAGCTTTGAAATTCAGCATTTCCTAAGGCAAAGGGGGCTTGTTAGAGAAAGACGGTAGGTATCCCCCCACTTTAGTTGTATCCAGTTGTGAGAAAGGTGGGTTAATAAGGGTTGAAATGCAGAGGGGTGGAAAGGCAGAGGGGTTGAAAGGCAGGTCTGCATGGCAGGAGACTGCAGTCAAAATCCGCTAACCGGGGGCTAAACTCCCCCCCCCCCCATGTAGACATGCCATGGCTGAGGTCTGTACTCATCTTCCATTCCCTGGACCCCTTTCCATCGGTCTCAGCAAGCCTCCAGGCAGAGCTTAAGCACCATTTCAAGGCTTGCATCCTCAGCTTCTCCATAATTCTGCACATTCTTATTGACTGGGAGAAAGAGGAACATCCTACCAGCTAGACACAGCTTGTCCATTAGCAGGACTTTAGCAGAATTAGCAATTCTGCCCAACTTCCTGAGATGCAAGTGAGTAACAGTGCAAGCTTATAAGCATGTCTACTCAGAAGTAAGTCCCATTCTGTTTGATTGTACTTACTCCCAGAAAAGTGTAATTAGGATTGCGGCCTAAATCCTTCCTTCTTCCTCCTCTACAGATCCCTGTGCAGATGTGGACATCTCCGTAACCACAATGTCAGGCCTAGCCAGCATGTGGATTCTGGCATGGAAATATTAATAGGGGAAATACTGAGACAAAATGGACAAGGGAGGAAGTTCAGCCAGCCTGTCTCACCTGTGAAGAGCTCCTGGATCAGTCCTCAAATGCTCTGGAGTTTCAAAGGGATGAGCTCCTTCCAGATCCACCTGTTTGCACACTCCCAGGTGTCACAGGAAGCCTCCAGGTATTTTTCTAGACTGAGTTCTTGCACACCCATACACCAGTCTATCCTTTCCCAAGATAGCAATACCTAAATTGCTCCCTCATTACATCCTTTTCTTAGCCAAAGCCCCCCCCCCCCCCACACACACACCCAGTTGGAACACACACATTTGTGGCTCTCTGAGCTTCCATTGTCAAACTCATTGATGTACATCCAGTTGACAAACTCTTGTCATCTTCTCCATCTAAATCTGCAGGTGAACTTTCCCTGAGGATCCAAATCGGGACTTTCCAGCAATGGCTCAGCTGCACCAGGGAAACTGCAGCCTGCCTTCAGATCCTCTTTCCTGGAATTGTTGTACTATAGTATTCCAGAATTAATCCAAGCAGTACCCTTCTTCCGACTGAGAAAACCAGCAGTCCCACTGATTCGAGGACCTCAAATCCAGTCCAGGTGAACAGTTCCAGGAGACATCCTGGCTCCTTTGGGTGCCTTTGTTCTGTTGTCTTCAAATGGTCGGTCCCCAGCGTTGATCAGACGCAAGGTGTCTCTGAAGACCACCAGCAGCCAAGGGTGGTCTTCTGAGAAAGCAGCAGCTGAGCTTGGATAGGCTTTGGGTACAGAAAGAAGGGAGTGAACCGGCTGTGGAAGGCAAGCAATGTCCTGGGAATGGCAGCCCACTAGATGGCAACCCTGCCCAAGGTACGGAGCATCCTGCTCCTGCCCCACTTCTGCTTCTCTGCAAGCTTGTTAGCCAGGCAGCTAACAAGAAAATTGAGTGTGTTGGGGGTAGGTGGAGGCCACCCACCTCCCTTCCCACAAGCATGGGGGTCTGTTCTGGTGCGAGCTGGAATTATTGTGTTATTTCGCCTCCCATCGAGGAAAAAAGAGTATTATGCCTTCCATGAAGAAATAAAAATGTATTCAATAATTACCAGGCTAGGATAAGCAGGTTGCTCTTAGTGCACCCAACACTTCTGCCTTAGCTTGCCTTGCCCCACTGAAAGGTCTCATTAGTTTGATTTGGGAATCCACAGCTGACCTGGCCTCCAGCCCCATTGCTCCTTCTCCAGGGTTGGAAGGCATCACATTTGAGACTGAGGTGGTAGGGTTGGCCACAGGGATCTCCCGAAGGCAGTGGAAAGCTCCAAGGAAGTGAATGAGGGTGTTCAAAGAGTGTGTTTGGAGGACGGAAGGCAGAAGAGCCCAGACAAGCAGGCCTCCCAGAAACCTCCCCCCCCCCCAAGGAAAATGTGCTGAACTAAGGCTGCAATCCTTTCCTGGGAGTAAGACCCATTGAACAAAAGGGGACTCACTTTTGAGTAGATATGGTTAGGATTGCATCCTTAGTCCCAGCAATTCAAAGGGACTGCGGAGAAAAACAGGCAGACCAATGAGCATGTTCTGGAACCTCCTGTGGAGGATACAAATCAGTGTAGAAAGAAAACAATGGAAAAGACCCACTTCCAGGTTTCTTGGCGCCTCTTTTGCACCTAATGGAATAAGATAGCAGGCCTGTATCGTGCTTGGCGCTGCATACGGTGCATGCAAAGCATGAAAGCCTGGGTTGGATTGTTATGGAGGATAGGCTGTTACCCAAGCAGCAAATCCCCCCTCTCCACGCCACTGAATTAGTCCAATGGAAAGGCAGAGCCGATACGATTGGATCCAGCTGCGTCGCAGAGCTGGGCTAAGGACAGGAGCTTTAATATCTGCAGGGTTTTGATTCTGGGATGGTAAAATGGAATGATTGTTTGCATGACTGCCTCTCTACAACAGTAGAAAAGCAGTTTTTCACACTGTGATTTGCAGTGGCCATTCATGTTGAGTCAAATCCATGCATAAAAAATCCATGCATAACAAGGTTGAAGCTGTTCATTAGCCCTTTAATGACCTTCCTGGGCGGATTGTGGCAAGGGGGAGGCCAATGCAGGGGGTTCCAGGAACTTTCTTGCTGCTTCATTGCGTGTCCTGCAGCAGGTAATTTTTCCTGCACTTGCTGAAAGGTCAGCAACTCCCTTGTAAAGAGCATTCAGAGTTGGGAAAAGGGCCCCTCAGCAATGCACCTGTCTTGCTGCACCAACCACTACTATGGCTGTAATGGTTAGGCCAGCAGGGCTGGTTAGGGGCACCACTTAGGGGTGGTGAGATGGAGGTGACAATGGATGGGCACCATGGAGAGCAGGTCCAAAAGGCCAGGAAAGTGGGTGGCTGTGGCTGCAATCTTAAACCCACTTTCTTGGGAGTAACACACTGAACAAAATGGGGTTCCTTCTGATTAGACATGACCAGTCATGGACTGAACCCGCAATCCTATCCACTTTCCTAGGAGGAAACCCATTAACTCGAGTGGGACTTACTTCTGAGTAGACATTCATGAGTTGGTGACATAGCTAGAAGGGGGCGCAGCAGTCAGTCTTAGGCGGGCTCACGCCTTCACAGCCATTCCAGCTGGCGGGGAGCCTGAGTCCGGCCCTTGGTGGCACTGGGGAGTGTGAGTTGGTGGCGTAGCTAGAGGGCGGCGCAGCCGTCAGTTTTTTGGGTGGCAGAAGACTCCCCCCCGCCCAAACTCCAGCTACGCCACCAAGTGGGGAAAAAAAAACCCGGGAACTCTCCACCCGGGGGCCATTTCTCACCAGTATCGGGGGTGAGAGCCTGTCGCCCCTCGCCCGCACGAGACCATGGAGGGAAGGGTTGCCACTCTTCTCCCCATGGGGGCCGTGGGACTCGGGCCCTCTCCAGCTCCACCCCGACGCCTCGGCTCCCCCTTGGAACCGGACGCCAGCTGCGATCGCCCTGGTCCGCCCTTGAACCAGGGACCCCGGCAGGAGGAGGCTGGAGAGGGCTGAACCCACCTGCCACTTGGGCTGGCGACCCCAGACCCTGCCGGGAGCCCTTTGTTGCGGAGCGGCGGGAGGCAGTGCAGGCGGGGGGGGGGGGGGGAGAGCCTGGGGGTAACCTGGGCTGGGGCTGGCCCGCCTGGGACGAGAGAGGTACAGGGACCCCCATCGCTCAGCCGCGCCCCCTCCAGGGATGGATGGAACCTTCGGAAGATGAACGTTCTAAGATGGAACGTCGGGGGGATGAACGTCCTGATGATGGGAAGGCGAAGCTAGAAGGGGGCGCAGCTGTCATTCTTGCGGGGCTCACCCCTTTTTAGCCATTCCAGGAGGGGGGAGGCTGACCCTCCTTGACAGGGCTGTTGGGGGTGGGGTGGTGGCGTAGTTACAGGGGGCGCAGCCGTCAGTATTGGGGATGAGACTCCCCCCCCAAAGTGACGGCTGCGCCCCCTCTTGCTACGCCACCAACTCACACCCCCTACCCAGTGCCAGGAAGGGTAAGACTGGGGATGGCTGGAATGGCTATAACGGGGTGAGCCTCCCAAGATTAATAGCTGCGCCCCTCTAGCTGTGCCACCCCCACCCATCCACCCCCGTGTCAAGGAGGGTCAGGCTCTCCCCAATTGGAATGGCTCCGAAGGTGTGAGACCCCCCAAAATCTGTCAGCCGCGCCCCCCTCCAGCTCCGCCTCCACAGTCTTCCCATCAAACACAGCACTCCTATCCACTTTCCTGGGAGGAAACCCATTAACTAGAGTGGGACTGACTTCTGAGTAGACAGACATTCAGGAGCATGTTCTTTCGGGCTGCATTCCTTGCTGCAGTTATTTGGGAGTAAGCGTCACTTCTGAGTTGCTATGCCTGGGATGCAGCCGGCAAACTCCCATAGGAGTGAGTACCAGGAGGTGGAGTAGCTAGAGGGGGACGGAGAACTCAGTCTTGGAGGGAGTCTCACCCCTTCAGAGCCGTCCCAGGTGGGGGTGGGGGGGTTAAAGCGAGGCATAGTGAGAGTGGGGTTTCTTCTCTCCCCAGGGGCCTGCTTTGCAGGGATGTTGTGTGCTGGGCAGTGCAGGAGCCCCCAGAAGTGGAAGAGACCGGTGACATAGCTAGAGGGGGGCCGTAGCAGTTAGTCTTAGGGGGGAGTCTCACACCTTCAGAGCCATTCAAGTTGGAAGAAGCCGGACTGTTCTTGGCACTGAGGGTAGGAGGTGGTGGCATAGCTAGAAGGGGGCGCAGCAGTCAGTCTTAGGCGGGCTCACGCCTTCACAGCCATTCCAGCTGGCAGGGAACCTGAGTCTGACCCTTTGTGGCACTGGGGAGTGTGAGTTGGTGGCGTAGCTAGAGGGGGGCGCAGCCGTCAGTTTTTTGGGTGGCAGAAGACTCCCCCCCGCCCAAACTCCAGCTACGCCACCAAGTGGAAAAAAAAAAACCCGGGAACTCTCCACCCGGGGGCCATTTCTCACCAGTATCGGGGGTGAGAGCCTGTCGCCCCTCGCCCGCACGAGACCATGGAGGGAAGGGTTGCCACTCTTCTCCCCATGGGGGCCGTGGGACTCGGGCCCTCTCCAGCTCCACCCCGACGCCTCGGCTCCCCCTTGGAACCGGACGCCAGCTGCGATCGCCCTGGTCCGCCCTTGAACCAGGGACCCCGGCAGGAGGAGGCTGGAGAGGGGCTGAACCCACCTGCCACTTGGGCTGGCGACCCCAGACCCTGCCGGGAGCCCTTTGTTGCGGAGCGGCGGGAGGCAGTGCAGGCGGGGGGGGGGAGAGAGCCTGGGGGGAACCTGGGCTGGGGCTGGCCCGCCTGGGACGAGAGAGGTACAGGGACCCCCATCGCTCAGCCGCGCCCCCTCCAGGGATGGATGGAACCTTCGGAAGATGAACGTTCTAAGATGGAACGTCGGGGGGATGAACGTCCTGATGATGGGAAGGCGAAGCTAGAAGGGGGCGCAGCTGTCATTCTTGCGGGGCTCACCCCTTTTTAGCCATTCCAGGAGGGGGGAGGCTGACCCTCCTTGACAGGGCTGTTGGGGGTGGGGTGGTGGCGTAGTTACAGGGGGCGCAGCCGTCAGTATTGGGAATGAGACTCCCCCCCCCAAAGTGACGGCTGCGCCCCCTCTTGCTACGCCACCAGCTCACACCCCCTACCCAGTGCCAGGAAGGGTAAGACTGGGGATGGCTGGAATGGCTATAACGGGGTGAGCCTCCCAAGATTAATAGCTGCGCCCCTCTAGCTGTGCCACCCCCACCCATCCACCCCCGTGTCAAGGAGGGTCAGGCTCTCCCCAATTGGAATGGCTCCGAAGGTGTGAGACCCCCCAAAATCTGTCAGCCGCGCCCCCCTCCAGCTCCGCCTCCACAGTCTTCCCATCAAACACAGCACTCCTATCCACATTCCTGGGAGGAAACCCATTAACTAGAGTGGGACTGACTTCTGAGTAGACAGACATTCAGGAGCATGTTCTTTCGGGCTGCATTCCTTGCTGCAGTTATTTGGGAGTAAGCGTCACTTCTGAGTTGCTATGCCTGGGAAGCAGCCGGCAAACTCCCATAGGAGTGAGTACCAGGTGGTGGAGTAGCTAGAGGGGGGCGGAGAACTCATTCTTGGAGGGAGTCTCACCCCTTCAGAGCCATCCCAGGTGGGGGCGGGGGGGGTAAAGGGAGGCATAATGAGAGTGGGGTTTCTTCTCTCCCCAGGGGCCTGCTTTGCAGGGATGTTGTGTGCTGGGCAGTGCAGGAGCCCCCAGAAGTGGAAGAGACCGGTGACATAGCTAGAGGGCGGCCGTAGCAGTTAGTCTTAGGGGGGAGTCTCACACCTTCAGAGCCATTCAAGTTGGAAGAAGCCTGACTGTTCTTGGCGCTGAGGGTAGGAGGTGGTGGCATAGCTAGAAGGGGGCGCAGCAGTCAGTCTTAGGCGGGCTCACGCCTTCACAGCCATTCCAGCTGGCGGGGAGCCTGAGTCCGGCCCTTGGTGGCACTGGGGAGTGTGAGTTGGTGGCGTAGCTAGTGGGGGGCGCAGCCGTCAGTTTTTTGGGTGGCAGAAGACTCCCCCCCGCCCAAACTCCAGCTACGCCACCAAGTGGGGAAAAAAAAACCCGGGAACTCTCCACCCGGGGGCCATTTCTCACCAGTATCGGGGGTGAGAGCCTGTCGCCCCTCGCCCGCACGAGACCATAGAGGGAAGGGTTGCCACTCTTCTCCCCATGGGGGCCGTGGGACTCGGGCCCTCTCCAGCTCCACCCCGACGCCTCGGCTCCCCCTTGGAACCGGACGCCAGCTGCGATCGCCCTGGTCCGCCCTTGAACCAGGGACCCCGGCAGGAGGAGGCTGGAGAGGGCTGAACCCACCTGCCACTTGGGCTGGCGACCCCAGACCCTGCCGGGAGCCCTTTGTTGCGGAGCGGCGGGAGGCAGTGCAGGCGGGGGGGGGGGAGACCCTGGGGGTAACCTGGGCTGGGGCTGGCCCGCCTGGGACGAGAGAGGTACAGGGACCCCCATCGCTCAGCCGCGCCCCCTCCAGGGATGGATGGAACCTTCGGAAGATGAACGTTCTAAGATGGAACGTCGGGGGGATGAACGTCCTGATGATGGGAAGGCGAAGCTAGAAGGGGGCGCAGCTGTCATTCTTGCGGGGCTCACCCCTTTTTAGCCATTCCAGGAGGGGGGAGGCTGACCCTCCTTGACAGGGCTGTTGGGGGTGGGGTGGTGGCGTAGTTACAGGGGGCGCAGCCGTCAGTATTGGGAATGAGACTCCCCCCCCAAAGTGACGGCTGCGCCCCCTCTTGCTACGCCACCAGCTCACACCCCCTACCCAGTGCCAGGAAGGGTAAGACTGGGGATGGCTGGAATGGCTATAACGGGGTGAGCCTCCCAAGATTAATAGCTGCGCCCCTCTAGCTGTGCCACCCCCACCCATCCACCCCCGTGTCAAGGAGGGTCAGGCTCTCCCCAATTGGAATGGCTCCGAAGGTGTGAGACCCCCCAAAATCTGTCAGCCGCGCCCCCCTCCAGCTCCGCCTCCACAGTCTTCCCATCAAACACAGCACTCCTATCCACATTCCTGGGAGGAAACCCATTAACTAGAGTGGGACTGACTTCTGAGTAGACAGACATTCAGGAGCATGTTCTTTCGGGCTGCATTCCTTGCTGCAGTTATTTGGGAGTAAGCGTCACTTCTGAGTTGCTATGCCTGGGAAGCAGCCGGCAAACTCCCATAGGAGTGAGTACCAGGTGGTGGAGTAGCTAGAGGGGGGCGGAGAACTCAGTCTTGGAGGGAGTCTCACCCCTTCAGAGCCATCCCAGGTGGGGGCGGGGGGGTAAAGGGAGGCATAATGAGAGTGGGGTTTCTTCTCTCCCCAGGGGCCTGCTTTGCAGGGATGTTGTGTGCTGGGCAGTGCAGGAGCCCCCAGAAGTGGAAGAGACCGGTGACATAGCTAGAGGGCGGCCGTAGCAGTTAGTCTTAGGGGGGAGTCTCACACCTTCAGAGCCATTCAAGTTGGAAGAAGCCTGACTGTTCTTGGCGCTGAGGGTAGGAGGTGGTGGCATAGCTAGAAGGGGGCGCAGCAGTCAGTCTTAGGCGGGCTCACGCCTTCACAGCCATTCCAGCTGGCGGGGAGCCTGAGTCCGGCCCTTGGTGGCACTGGGGAGTGTGAGTTGGTGGCGTAGCTAGTGGGGGGCGCAGCCGTCAGTTTTTTGGGTGGCAGAAGACTCCCCCCCGCCCAAACTCCAGCTACGCCACCAAGTGGGGAAAAAAAAACCCGGGAACTCTCCACCCGGGGGCCATTTCTCACCAGTATCGGGGGTGAGAGCCTGTCGCCCCTCGCCCGCACGAGACCATAGAGGGAAGGGTTGCCACTCTTCTCCCCATGGGGGCCGTGGGACTCGGGCCCTCTCCAGCTCCACCCCGACGCCTCGGCTCCCCCTTGGAACCGGACGCCAGCTGCGATCGCCCTGGTCCGCCCTTGAACCAGGGACCCCGGCAGGAGGAGGCTGGAGAGGGCTGAACCCACCTGCCACTTGGGCTGGCGACCCCAGACCCTGCCGGGAGCCCTTTGTTGCGGAGCGGCGGGAGGCAGTGCAGGCGGGGGGGGGGGAGACCCTGGGGGTAACCTGGGCTGGGGCTGGCCCGCCTGGGACGAGAGAGGTACAGGGACCCCCATCGCTCAGCCGCGCCCCCTCCAGGGATGGATGGAACCTTCGGAAGATGAACGTTCTAAGATGGAACGTCGGGGGGATGAACGTCCTGATGATGGGAAGGCGAAGCTAGAAGGGGGCGCAGCTGTCATTCTTGCGGGGCTCACCCCTTTTTAGCCATTCCAGGAGGGGGGAGGCTGACCCTCCTTGACAGGGCTGTTGGGGGTGGGGTGGTGGCGTAGCTACAGGGGGCGCAGCCGTCAGTATTGGGGATGAGACTCCCCCCAAAGTGACGGCTGCGCCCCCTCTTGCTACGCCACCAGCTCACACCCCCTACCCAGTGCCAGGAAGGGTAAGACTGGGGATGGCTGGAATGGCTATAACGGGGTGAGCCTCCCAAGATTAATAGCTGCGCCCCTCTAGCTGTGCCACCCCCACCCATCCACCCCCGTGTCAAGGAGGGTCAGGCTCTCCCCAATTGGAATGGCTCCGAAGGTGTGAGACCCCCCAAAATCTGTCAGCCGCGCCCCCCTCCAGCTCCGCCTCCACAGTCTTCCCATCAAACACAGCACTCCTATCCACTTTCCTGGGAGGAAACCCATTAACTAGAGTGGGACTGACTTCTGAGTAGACAGACATTCAGGAGCATGTTCTTTCGGGCTGCATTCCTTGCTGCAGTTATTTGGGAGTAAGCGTCACTTCTGAGTTGCTATGCCTGGGAAGCAGCCGGCAAACTCCCATAGGAGTGAGTACCAGGTGGTGGAGTAGCTAGAGGGGGGCGGAGAACTCAGTCTTGGAGGGAGTCTCACCCCTTCAGAGCCATCCCAGGTGGGGGCGGGGGGGTAAAGGGAGGCATAATGAGAGTGGGGTTTCTTCTCTCCCCAGGGGCCTGCTTTGCAGGGATGTTGTGTGCTGGGCAGTGCAGGAGCCCCCAGAAGTGGAAGAGACCGGTGACATAGCTAGAGGGCGGCCGTAGCAGTTAGTCTTAGGGGGGAGTCTCACACCTTCAGAGCCATTCAAGGTGGAAGAAGCCTGACTGTTCTTGGCGCTGAGGGTAGGAGGTGGTGGCATAGCTAGAAGGGGGCGCAGCAGTCAGTCTTAGGCGGGCTCACGCCTTCACAGCCATTCCAGCTGGCGGGGAGCCTGAGTCCGGCCCTTGGTGGCACTGGGGAGTGTGAGTTGGTGGCGTAGCTAGTGGGGGGCGCAGCCGTCAGTTTTTTGGGTGGCAGAAGACTCCCCCCCGCCCAAACTCCAGCTACGCCACCAAGTGGGGAAAAAAAAACCCGGGAACTCTCCACCCGGGGGCCATTTCTCACCAGTATCGGGGGTGAGAGCCTGTCGCCCCTCGCCCGCACGAGACCATGGAGGGAAGGGTTGCCACTCTTCTCCCCATGGGGGCCGTGGGACTCGGGCCCTCTCCAGCTCCACCCCGACGCCTCGGCTCCCCCTTGGAACCGGACGCCAGCTGCGATCGCCCTGGTCCGCCCTTGAACCAGGGACCCCGGCAGGAGGAGGCTGGAGAGGGCTGAACCCACCTGCCACTTGGGCTGGCGACCCCAGACCCTGCCGGGAGCCCTTTGTTGCGGAGCGGCGGGAGGCAGTGCAGGCGGGGGGGGGGAGAGAGCCTGGGGGGAACCTGGGCTGGGGCTGGCCCGCCTGGGACGAGAGAGGTACAGGGACCCCCATCGCTCAGCCGCGCCCCCTCCAGGGATGGATGGAACCTTCGGAAGATGAACGTTCTAAGATGGAACGTCGGGGGGATGAACGTCCTGATGATGGGAAGGCGAAGCTAGAAGGGGGCGCAGCTGTCATTCTTGCCGGGCTCACCCCTTTTTAGCCATTCCAGGAGGGGGGAGGCTGACCCTCCTTGACAGGGCTGTTGGGGGTGGGGTGGTGGCGTAGTTACAGGGGGCGCAGCCGTCAGTATTGGGGATGAGACTCCCCCCCCAAAGTGACGGCTGCGCCCCCTCTTGCTACGCCACCAGCTCACACCCCCTACCCAGTGCCAGGAAGGGTAAGACTGGGGATGGCTGGAATGGCTATAACGGGGTGAGCCTCCCAAGATTAATAGCTGCGCCCCTCTAGCTGTGCCACCCCCACCCATCCACCCCCGTGTCAAGGAGGGTCAGGCTCTCCCCAATTGGAATGGCTCCGAAGGTGTGAGACCCCCCAAAATCTGTCAGCCGCGCCCCCCTCCAGCTCCGCCTCCACAGTCTTCCCATCAAACACAGCACTCCTATCCACTTTCCTGGGAGGAAACCCATTAACTAGAGTGGGACTGACTTCTGAGTAGACAGACATTCAGGAGCATGTTCTTTCGGGCTGCATTCCTTGCTGCAGTTATTTGGGAGTAAGCGTCACTTCTGAGTTGCTATGCCTGGGAAGCAGCCGGCAAACTCCCATAGGAGTGAGTACCAGGTGGTGGAGTAGCTAGAGGGGGGCGGAGAACTCAGTCTTGGAGGGATTCTCACCCCTTCAGAGCCATCCCAGGTGGGGGCGGGGGGGTAAAGGGAGGCATAATGAGAGTGGGGTTTCTTCTCTCCCCAGGGGCCTGCTTTGCAGGGATGTTGTGTGCTGGGCAGTGCAGGAGCCCCCAGAAGTGGAAGAGACGGGTGGAATAGCTAGAGGGCGGCCGTAGCAGTTAGTCTTAGGGGGGAGTCTCACACCTTCAGAGCCATTCAAGTTGGAAGAAGCCTGACTGTTCTTGGCGCTGAGGGTAGGAGGTGGTGGCATAGCTAGAAGGGGGCGCAGCAGTCAGTCTTAGGCGGGCTCACGCCTTCACAGCCATTCCAGCTGGCGGGGAGCCTGAGTCCGGCCCTTGGTGGCACTGGGGAGTGTGAGTTGGTGGCGTAGCTAGTGGGGGGCGCAGCCGTCAGTTTTTTGGGTGGCAGAAGACTCCCCCCCGCCCAAACTCCAGCTACGCCACCAAGTGGGAAAAAAAAAAACCCGGGAACTCTCCACCCGGGGGCCATTTCTCACCAGTATCGGGGGTGAGAGCCTGTCGCCCCTCGCCCGCACGAGACCATGGAGGGAAGGGTTGCCACTCTTCTCCCCATGGGGGCCGTGGGACTCGGGCCCTCTCCAGCTCCACCCCGACGCCTCGGCTCCCCCTTGGAACCGGACGCCAGCTGCGATCGCCCTGGTCCGCCCTTGAACCAGGGACCCCGGCAGGAGGAGGCTGGAGAGGGCTGAACCCACCTGCCACTTGGGCTGGCGACCCCAGACCCTGCCGGGAGCCCTTTGTTGCGGAGCGGCGGGAGGCAGTGCAGGCGGGGGGGGGGGGGAGAGAGCCTGGGGGGAACCTGGGCTGGGGCTGGCCCGCCTGGGACGAGAGAGGTACAGGGACCCCCATCGCTCAGCCGCGCCCCCTCCAAGGATGGATGGAACCTTCGGAAGATGAACGTACTGAGAACGGAACGTCGGGGGGATGAACGTTCTGATGATGGGGAGGCGGCGGTGGAGGTGCTGGAGCGGGGCGCAGCTGCGAGTCTTGGGGGATCACCCCTTTATAGCCATTCCCGGTTTGGGGAGCCTGACCCTCCTTGACAGGGGTGTTGGGGTGGGGTGGTGGCGTAGCTACAGGGGGCGCAGCTGTCAGTATTGGGCATGAGACTCCCCCCAAAATTGACGGCGCCGCCTCTAAGTACGCCACCAGCTAGCTCATTCCAGCTCGCACTAGAACCGACCCCCATGTTTGTGGGAAGGGAGGTGGGTGGCCTCCACCTACCCCCAACACACTCAATTTTCTTGTTAGCTGCCTGGCTAACAAGCTTGGAGAGAAGCAGAAGTGGGGCAGGAGCAGGATGCTCCGTACCTTGGGCAGGGTTGCCATCTAGTGGGCTGCCATTCCCAGGACATTGCTTGCCTTCCACAGCCGGTTCACTCCCTTCTTTCTGTACCCAAAGCCTATCCAAGCTCAGCTGCTGCTTTCTCAGAAGACCACCCTTGGCTGCTGGTGGTCTTCAGAGACACCTTGCGTCTGATCAACGCTGGGGACCGACCATTTGAAGACAACAGAACAAAGGCACCCAAAGGAGCCAGGATGTCTCCTGGAACTGTTCACCTGGACTGGATTTGAGGTCCTCGAATCAGTGGGACTGCTGGTTTTCTCAGTCGGAAGAAGGGTACTGCTTGGATTAATTCTGGAATACTATAGTACAACAATTCCAGGAAAGAGGATCTGAAGGCAGGCTGCAGTTTCCCTGGTGCAGCTGAGCCATTGCTGGAAAGTCCTGATTTGGATCCTCAGGGAAAGTTCACCTGCAGATTTAGATGGAGAAGATGACAAGAGTTTGTCAACTGGATGTACATCAATGAGTTTGACAATGGAAGCTCAGAGAGCCACAAATGTGTGTGTTCCAACTGGGTGTGTGTGTGGGGGGGGGGGGGGGCGTTGGCTAAGAAAAGGATGTAATGAGGGAGCAATTTAGGTATTGCTATCTTGGGAAAGGATAGACTGGTGTATGGGTGTGCAAGAACTCAGTCTAGAAAAATACCTGGAGGCCTGCTTTTCATAAGCAAATCCTGGGAATCAGAGACTTCCAGCCGCTGTTCATTTGAACTCAGCTGGGGGGGGGGGGGGAGAGGGCAATGAAGGCAATGTGAAGTTACAGAAGTGGATGTGGTGCTTTCAGCTCATCAACTCACAGTTGTAATGCACATGTTCATTGCTCTGAAAGGCACACACACACTTCGATCTGCATGGTGTGAGATTGCAGACTTGGCGTCTATCCCATGCTTTCAACATCTTAAAAGACAGGAATTATGGAGTCCAGTAATGTACAGTGACATCCCAAAATGCAGCCTTGTTGCTTTAAAGGAGGTGTGTTTTCTCCATTTTAGAAGCTCTAATCTGGTAACCAGTTGTCAGGATGACAGAACATCAGGCTCTGGAAGCAAATGGTACACTCAACAGTGATGGGAGTGGGATGGACCTGCAATGAAAGACTAAAATATTTGGGGACTTTTAGTTGTTTTTAAAAGAAAGATCTTGGGGAAACTTGACAAAGCGATGCATGGTGTGAGACGATTGAGGGATGTCGAGGAACTGTTACTCCTGGTATGGGAATTGGGGCCATCTAATGGAATGGATTGACAGCAAATTAAAGACAGACCAAAGAAAGTATTGAAGAAAGTGAATACTTGCACGGTGTATGCATTGATAACCAAAGATTTGGACTGGGTTCATGGAGAGTGGGCATTCAACACCTGCTTTTGATTCCTAATTGGAATCTGATTGGCCACTATGAGGAGTAGCAGACTCAGTTGGGGGCGCAAGTGCCTGCTAACCTCCAGGCCAGGGTTTGAGACCCAGGTCCCCACAAGACAAGGATTTCCTGCTACAGGCAGGGGGTTGGACTAGAATGATCCACTGGGTCCCTTCCAACTCATGATTTGATGACTTCTATGACCCTACGGTCTTAAGCCTGCCTCAGTCACTCCACTCTCATCCATAGAGTTACTGATGCCCAAATGTGAGAGGCTGCAATTACGTCATGGCCGAATGTTGGTATTCCAGGCTGTGAATTGCTTTTTCCTGTCGTTTGGGTGAGCTGATTGGTTTCCAACCTGATCCTTCAGGATCTCCATTCCGGAGCAACCCAAACCACATTTACACTGGTGAGCCCAATGGATCGATAGTGTGAAATTGCAGCCTAATTGTGGTTCGATCTATTCCCGCCCTGACAACGGGGCAGGAGGTGGAAACCAGCTCTGGGATTGGCAGTGGAGATGAGATCAGTTGTTTGGTGCTATCTTGTGCTCCAGCGGCCTGTCGGCCTCTTCCAGAGCTGCATGGAAGTTTCTGGATGGAGCTTAATAAGTTTCTGTAGTGATTGGCAACCCTAAGGAAAAAGAAATGTGTGATTGCAGCAAAGAATTGGGTGGCCTGTTGGAATGGCAGGTGGTGGGGACGAGAGATGGAGAACAGGCTCTTTTAACTTTTCCTCACACATACTTAGGCTTCCTGTATCCAGAAGAGACGAGTAGTTTTGAGGTTTGCTGTTCTTTTCCGAATGAGAAAAACATCTCCAAACAAAAAGCATTAGCCTGATTCTGTCCTGATGCAGTCAGGCTGTGAGCCAAGCAACCTGGAGGGAGCTGACCTTAATCCAGAGTCGTTCAGTGCTTCCCAAAGTGTGGGTCGCAAGCCCAAGCACAGTGGGTCACGGTCTGTGCCCTCCTGCCTGTCCTTGTGCTAGTTTGGATCCAATTAAGGACCATTCCAGAAACCCCACTGCTTACCAAGGCCTCCCTCAGGGTGACCACATGACTGGAAATTTCCAGATTTGTCCTCGTTTACCCTGCTGTCTAGGTGTCCTCCAAAAGGACTTCATTGTCCTTCATTTTGGAACTTTGCAGTGGTGTGCAGTACCCCATCGTGTCATATGTTGTTGGATTTGTGTTGAAGAGCAGGATCCAATGCAGAAATCAGTTTTGAAATATCTCCTTCCTATCAAAAGGTATGGCCAAAAGAACTAAAAATAAATATGCATTGAGCTCTATTGGAAAGTGAAAGTGCCCAATATGGTGGCTTTACTTGTGAGTAGGCAGATGTGCCTTTGCCTGCTGGAAAGGCCAGGCTGAGAGGAAACCAAGACCTCGTCCTCCTTTTGAGGTTTGGGCATCTGGTCACCCTGGAACCGACTCTTCAGTCCATTCTTGGAACCCTCCATAAGCCAGATCCAGTTTTGGGAAGCCTCTTCCAGTTGGAGAACTCGTCGCCCCTCGGGTAGGAGAGGCCTCCAGCATCCCCAGAAGCAACATGAGCCACCACAGAGGACAAGGTGGGTCGCGCCACTGCTGAGTTTGGGAACTCCTGCTCTCCCTGCAAGAAACGGGTGCAGGCAGTGAGGTCAGCGCTTCAGGACCTTGGAGAGCACCCAAGGCTTGTTCTTCTCAGAGCTGGAAAACTCAAAGGTCAGTCCAGCACCACCGAGTGATGACATCCAGGCCCCTCTTATTTCCATCGCCATCTTTCCAGTGGTGATTCAAGTAAACAACAGGTTCTATGTCCTAATAACCCAGATTAACAACAGGGACTGTGTCCCATTCGTGACCGGTTCTCAGAACAGGGTTCTATAGAACCCCCTGAAGCCCACCACTGCGTGACCTTTCCCATGCCAAAGCTACAAAGTTTACTTTTATTCCTTTGTCCTCACAACAACCCTGTAAGGTAGGTGAGGCTGAGAGTAAGTGACCTGCTCAAGCTCATCCAGGAAGCTCCATGGCCAAGGTGGGATTTAAACCCTGACCTTCCAGGTCTTCCATTTTCTTGCCTGGAGCGGGGGGGGGGGAATCTGAGTCTGGGGCACAGCAGGTGGGGGGTTCAAATCTCCTTCGGGGTGACCCATGAGGTTCATTTGCTTGGAAAAGTGGAAGATTCTCAAAGCAGCCTTCCATGTCCCTTCCTATAAAAAAAGGACCCGTCCTGGGGAAAAGGGAGAACTTTTTCCTGGGGCAGCGGCAAAAAGGAGGACACGTCCTGGAGAAAGAGGTCATTAGATGTCATGACCTTACACCCAGGATAGAAGGCGGAAAAGGGGAGAAGTCCTGGGGAAAGGGGGCAGCAGATGTTATGCCCGGGACAGAAGGCCAAGGGGGCAGGTCCTGGAAGGGTCCTCCGTGCCCTGCTTGGCTCTCCCAGGCTGGGCAGCCGCAGGGCTATTGGGGGTCGCTCCCCATAAGAGGTCCTGGGAGGGCCTTTGTGCCGTCGGCCTGAGTGGCACCGTGGGTTCAGCCCGGTTCCTGCCACCTCCGCCCTCCCGGCGTGCGTTCTGGTGCAAGGGCTGCCCAGGGCGCGTCGGTGACGGGGGTGTCCGGGGTCGGGTCCCGAGTCCCATAAGCCCCAAGGGGGGCGAAGGTCGTGGCTGCTCGGCCAGGCAGCGGCGGCCACTCGCCCTCACTGGACCCGAATCCCTGCGCGCGGGGGAGACGGGCGGGCCGGCAGGTTCTCACCGTAGCCTGGATTAGATCTCCGGGCGCAGATGAGGAACGACCACCGGGTTCCCTTCCCGGTTTGTCTTTTTCCCACCCGGTGGCGTAGCTAGAGGGGGGCGCGGCCGGCTTCACACCGGGTGGGAAAAGTGGTACCCGGGAAGCCCACCCGGAGACCATTTCTCACCAACGGGAGGTGAGAGCCTGCCGCCCCCGCCCGTGTTCGAGTCCGTGGGGTTGTCCCATGGGGGCTGTGGGACTCGCGCCCCTCCAGCACCCTTCCCCCGACGCCCAGGCTCGCCCTCCAACCCGGGACTCCGGCGGAGGGAGGCTGGAGGGGGCGCAGCTGCGAGTCTTGGGGGATCACCCCTTTATAGCCATTCCGGGTGGGGGGAGCCTGACCCTCCTTGACACGAGTGGTGGGGGTGGGGAGGTGGGACAGCTAGAGGGGGCGCAGCCGTCAGTCTTGGGGGTGAGACTCCTCCAAAACTGACGGCTGCGCCCCCTCTAAGTACGCCACCAGCTCACACCCCCCACCCCCCCACCCGGAATGGCTATAAAGCGGTGACCCCCCAAGACTGGCAGCTGCGCCCCCCCTCTAGCTCCGCCACCGCCGCCTCCCCATCATCAGAACGTTCATCCCCCCGATATTCCATCCTTAGAACGTCCATCTTCCGAAGGTTCCATCCATCCCTGGAGGGGGCGCGGCTGAGCGATGGGGGTCCCTGTACCTCTCTCGTCCCAGGAGGGCCAGCCCCAGCCCAGGTTCCCCCCAGGCTCTCTCCCCCCCCCCCCCGCCTGCACTGCCTCCCGCCGCTCCGCAACAAAGGGCTCCCGGCAGGGTCTGGGGTCGCCAGCCCAAGTGGCAGGTGGGTTCAGCCCTCTCCAGCCTCCTCCTGCCGGGGTCCCTGGTTCAAGGGCGGACCAGGGCGATCGCAGCTGGCGTCCGGTTCCAAGGGGGAGCCGAGGCGTCGGGGTGGAGCTGGAGAGGGCCCGAGTCCCACGGCCCCCATGGGGAGAAGAGTGGCAACCCTTCCCTCCATGGTCTCGTGCGGGCGAGGGGCGACAGGCTCTCACCCCCGATACTGGTGAGAAATGGCCCCCGGGTGGAGAGTTCCCGGGTTTTTTTTTTTCCCACTTGGTGGCGTAGCTGGAGTTTGGGCGGGGGGGAGTCTTCTGCCACCCAAAAAACTGACGGCTGCGCCGCCCTCTAGCTACGCCACCAACTCACACTCCCCAGTGCCACCAAGGGCCGGACTCAGGCTCCCCGCCAGCTGGAATGGCTGTGAAGGCGTGAGCCCGCCTAAGACTGACGGCTGCGCCCTCCTCTAGCTACGCCACTAACTCCTGAATGTCTACTCAGAAGTAAGTCCCACTCTAGTTAGTGGGTTTCCTCCCAGGAAAGTGGATAGGATTGCTGTGGAGGCGGAGCTGGAGGGGGGCGCGGCTGACAGATTTTGGGGGGTCTCACACCTTCGGAGCCATTCCAATTGGGGAGAGCCTGACCCTCCTTGACACGGGGGTGGATGGGTGGGGGTGGCACAGCTAGAGGGGCGCAGCTATTAGTCTTGGGAGGCTCACCCCGTTATAGCCATTCCAGCCATCCCCAGTCTTACCCTTCCTGGCACTGGGTAGGGGGTGTGAGCTGGTGTGAACTCCCCTGTCAAAGATGGTGTTAGACGAACGTTCTGAAGATGGGGAGGCGGCGGGGCGGAGCTGGAGGGCGGCGCAGCTGCCAGTTTTGGGGGGTCACCCCTTTATAGCCATTCCGGGTGGGGTGGGTGGGTGGGGGGTGTGAGCTGGTGGCGTACTTAGTGGGGGCGCAGCCGTCAGTTTTGGGGGAGTCTCACCCCCAACACTGACAGCTGCGCCCCCTCTAGCTATCCCATCTCCCCACCCCCACCACTCGTGTCAAGTAGGGTCAGGCTCCCCCCTCCTGGAATGGCTAAAAAGGGGTGAGCCCCCCAAGATTAATAGCTGCGCCCCTCTAGCTGTGGCACCCCCACCAATCCACCAATCAGTGGCAAGGCCGACTCATGATGCAGGGAGGCCCCCACTCAGCGGCAAGGCCAACCCCTGGAACTCTCTGCCTCATGACGCATGGAGGCTCCCGCTCAGTGGCAAGGCCCACCCCTGGAACTCTCTGCCTCATGACGTAGGGAGGCTCCACCTCAGTGGCAAGGCCCACCCCTGGAACTCTCTGCCTCATGACGCAGGGAGGCTCCCCCTCAGTGGCAAGGCCCACCCCTGGAACTCTCTACCTCATGACGCAGGGAGGCCCCCCTCAGTGGCAAGGCCCAACCCTGGAACTCTCTTCCTCAAGAGGCAGGGAGGCCCCCCTCAGTGGCAAGGCCGACCCCTGAAACTCTCTGCCTCATGCGGCAGCGAGGCTTCACCTTAGTGGCAAGGCCGACCCCTGGAACTCTCTGCCTCATGACGCGGAGAGGCTCCCCCTCCTGCGTGTGAGCAGGGAGGCTCCCCCTCCTGGGTGTGGGGTGTGAGCTGGTGGCGTACTTAGTGGGGGCGCAGCCGTCAGTTTTGGGGGAGTCTCACCCCCAAGACTGACGGCTGCGCCCCCTCTAGCTATCCCACCTCCCCACCCCCACCACTCGTGTCAAATAGGGTCAGGCTCCCCCCTCCTAGAATAGCTAAAAAGGGGTGAGCCCCCCAAGATTAATAGCTACGCCCTGAAACTCACTGCCTCATGACAAAGGGAGGCTCTACCTCAATAGGAAGGCCCACCCATGGAACTCTTTGCTTCATGACGTAGGGAGTCTCCACCTCAGTGGCAAGCCACACCCCTGGAACTCTCTGCCTCATGACACAGGGAGGCCCCCCTCAGTGGCACGTCCAACTCCTGGAACTCTCTGCCTCATGACGCAGGGAGTCTCCACCTCAGTGGCAAGCCACACCCCTGGAACTCTCTGCCTCATGACGCAGGGAGGCCCCCCTCAGTGGAACGTCCAACCCCTGGAACTCTCTGCCTCATGACGCAGGGAGGCCCCCCTCAGTGGCACGTCCAACCCCTGGAACTCTCTGCCTCATGACGCAGGGAGGCCCACCTCAGTGGCACGTCCAACTCCTGGAACTCTCTGCCTCATGACGCAGGGAGGCCCCCCTCAGTGGCAAGGCCCATCCCTGGAACTCTCTGCCTCGTGACACAGGAAAGCCCCACCTCAGTGGCAAGCCCAACTCCTGGAACTCTCTGCCTCATGACGCAGGGAGGCCCACCTCAGTGGCATGTCCAACCCCTGGAACTCTCTGCCTCATGACGCAGGGAGGCCCACCTCAGTGGCACGTCCAACCCCTGGAACTCTCTGCCTCATGACGCAGGGAGGCCCACCTCAGTGGCACTTCCAACCCCTGGAACTCTGCCTCATGACGCAGGGAGGCCCACCTCAGTGGCACGTCCAACCCCTGAAACTCTCTGCCTCATGACGCAGGGAGGCCCACCTCAGTGGCACGTCCAACCCCTGGAACTCTCTGACTCATGACGCAGGGAGGCCCCCCTCAGTGGCAAGGCCCACTCCTGGAACTCTCTGCCTCATGACGCAGGGAGGCCTCCTTCAGTGGCAAGGCCCACCCCTGGAACTCTCTGCCTCATGCCGCACGGAGGCCCACCTCAGTGGCAAGGCCCACCCCTGGAACTCTCTGCCTCGTGACGCAGGAAAGCCCCACCCCAGTGGCGAGGCCGACCCGTGGAACTCATGATGCAGGGATTGCCACCTGCTCAGTCGCATTGCGTGAGGGGATGACCCCCTAGCTGTGCAACTCTACTAGCTTAGCTGCCTTTTAAACCTTTCAACACCTTCATGCTGTTGGCTGAGGATCAGCAAGGCCTGTCAAGGTTAATATCCTCACAACCACATATATGGAACCTCCAGTTCTGGAGGAAGTCTATCCCTAATACCAAAATGCCAGGGAGCAACAACATAGAAGAGCCACTGCTTGCCTGCTGGGCGGCCACTGTGGGGAGGAGGAGAGTGGCAGAGCCGGGAGCCCCTTGTTCTGGCAGGCCCCCTTGTGCTAGTGGGGGTTGTGCGATCCTTCCACCATCTCAGAGCTACTGTGGACAGTGAGGAACCTTCTCACTTCTTGGCAAAGGAGCCCAGCAAGCAGACCCCGGCTCAGTATTTGATTTTTCCAAGCACTGCCTGGTTGTCTTCTCTGATGGGGGGTAAATGTGTAACACAGTTATTTGTGTTGACCTGCAGGGATCACAGCAGGACCACCTCCCTGGTGTGAACATCCCCTCCAGTCAGCAGGACAGAGCCTGGGAGTTTCTCTTCATTGTTGCTTTAGGTCAGGGGTGTCCAACATGAGGCAGGTGGGCCGTATGTGGCCCAGGACGAGGGTGGATGTGGCCCTCCTGCAAAGCTGGCCACCACCATTGGAAAAACCGGCTTTGTGGCAGCAGCCATTTTCAAATTTTGTGTGCTTCTCTGCGCACTGCCCTGGGCGGCCGCCACAAAGCTGGTCTGGGCTGCCTGGATCCTCCCCCTACCTGCCTCCTGGCACGCAGAGCGCTTCAGACCCCTGCAGACCTTGCAGTGCTCGCCCACCCACATCCCCCAAAAGCAGCCTCAGCAGAGGCTGTTGCCTGCGGCCCTTGAGACGTACTAGGAAGTAAGCCCCGCTAAAGTCAATGAGGCTTACTCCCAAGTTGCGGTCTGACAGCCCAATGATGCATAGGATGGGCTGTGATCCTCTCCAAGCTTCACTTTGGAGATATGCTGCAACTCTAACCATGTCTACACAGAAGTAAGGCCCATTGTATCCAGCGGGTCTTACTCCCAGGAAAGTATGTTCAGGATTGCAGCATATCTCCAAGGTCAAGCTTGGAGAGGATCTCAGCCCATCCTATGCATCATGCCTCCTCAGAAGTAAGCCCCACTAAAGTCAATGAGGCTTACACCCAAGTTGCCGTCTGAGAGCCCAATCCTACGCATGGCTACTCAGCAGAAAACCCCATGATAATCAATGAGACTTACTCCAAGGTTTAGCTTGGAGAGGATCGCTGCCCATCCTATGCATCATGCCTACTCAGAAGTAAGCCCCATTACAATCAATGAGACTTAATCCAAGGTTTAAAAAATGTAGGACAAAATATAGGACATCCTTCAATTTGTGCTATATTTTTTAAAAGAAAGTTGTTAGTGTTTGTGTGCAGTCCACACCAACTTGTCTACTTCCAGTGCGGCCCAGGGGAGCTAAAAGGTTGGACACCCCTGTTTAGGTTATTTCATGAAGCTCCAAGAATTTATTGAATGACTCTCCTAGACCTTGGCATAAATTCTGTGCTGACCTGGGGGTGTCACTCCAGGGGGTGGGGAGTTAGGCCAAAGCACATGTACACGCCTATCTTCCCACACCGTCACGCAAAGGTTAGCCAGATGAGTTAAAAGGTGTTTATATTGCTAGATGTGACCGACTGTCACCAGTGATGGGCATCAAAGAAATTAAGAACCGGTTCTCTGTCCATCTGGCAGCCACTTTTAAATGGCTATTTTTAAACTTTACATGTACTATCTCTTGTTAACAACCGGTTCTATAGAGTAGGTGCGAACCTGCTGGAGCCCACCACAGACTGTAACACGTGGTGCTCTTCCCCGTTTCTAAAGCCATAGAGCCAGCGTTGTCCGACATGTGGCTCAAATGTGCACGGAACGATGCTACCTTCCCACCAAAGTAGTACCTATTTATCTACTTGCATTTCCATGCTTTTGAAATGCTAGGTTGGCAGGAGCTGGGCTAAGGACAGGAGCTCACCCATCTTGTAGGACCCGCATCTCAAACCCCTGCCTGCTGGTTAACAGGCACAATGTCTTAACCAGCTGCACCACCATAGCCTACTCCAGGTGAGTTAGGCTGGCCTAAATTTCTTGGGGCTCAGTTCGTAGGGCACAATCCTAACCTAGGCCGGCACAAGTCATCAGTCTTCCCATTCCCGTGGTGATGTAGGGAGGCTGGTGATTGTTGCGCTGACCTAACCGTCCCCCAAAAGTGGCACAGACGTTTCTTACAGCACTTTTGTGACACCCCCAAGTCACTCACTCACTTTCACTTTCAAAACCTTTAATGGCATTAATCCAAAATACATATATAAATAATAATATACATCATAAAACAACATAGAAGAGTGGGACATCATGAAGGATCACTCAGACAACTTACAGTTAAGATTTAATTAGGACGTCCTGCAAAAAAACTCGCTGCAAGATCCGTTGTAGTACTAGAGGAGTCCTCAAGGAGGAAACCTACCAGATTCTGGGGAGTCCAATAAAACTGGATAAAATAGGCTCAAGGGTATGAATACGAGTCGTATTATGAGCCAGGGAAGGACAAAAAATATGGGAAACTGAATCAGGCTCAACACCACAAAACTGGCAAATTCTTTGGTCAAATGGGAATTGTTCATATCGCCCTTTTAGGACAGCAGAGGGAAAGATGTTTAAAGGTGCAAGCATAAATGCTCTCCTCTTAAGGGGATTGACCAGTTGTTCAAAATAACAAGACCCATAACCCAGATAAGGGGAAATACCAAAGAAACAAGGGGAGCAGACTGGGTTCACGTTGGAAATAAGCCATACAGATTCAGCCTCCCATAACCTCTCCTTAAGAGAGGACAGCGCCTGGTTAAAATTAGAATTAGAAAAAAATTCTAAGGAGTGGCCAATATCAGCAAGTTTCGATTCACAAAGAGAAAACCAGGAAAAATGGTAAGGGTCTTTCAAAAGTTCAAAAAGCAAAGAATCAGAGACAGTATTAAAAAAAAGACGGAGCCAGAATTTAAAAGTCAAGGCCCAGGCCACTGTTGAGGGCAGATGAATGCCAAGCTCCCAAATCAGGGTTGACAGTTTAATCGAATTGGGTACCCCTAGGATTCGCCTTAGAAAGGTTGCAGCCAACAGGTCCACCTCTCTAAGAGTGACCTCCATCCAGATTGGAACTCCATAAAGAAGGCGGTTAACTAGCTTGGCCTGAAAAATTTGAAGCGCAGCTGGAACATATTGGTTCCCAGTGGTGTAATGAAGTCTAGCTATCGCATTAAGATAATGCGACGCCGAGGACTCTGCGAGTTTCCTATGAGGGGTCCACTTAAGTTGGTAGTGATAATTGATGCCCAGGTATTTAAAGGATTTTACCTGCTCAATAGGTTGGTTGTTGATTTTCCAGGTCAAGGGCTTCCATGTCTTGGAGAAAACCCAAATTTTGGTTTTCTCCACATTAATGGAAAGATCATTGCATAAGCAATAGGCTTGAAAAAGGGTAAGGAGTTTCCTGAGACCGGAGCTGGATAGAGATAGTAGAGCGGCATCGTCTGCATACAGCAGAATAGGCACCGGAACTTTATCCAGAAGAGGGGCAGTCTTAACACCAGAGGACAACTGGGGACGTAGATCAGCTAAAAAAAGGTTAAATAATAAATAAGGTTGTATTTTAATTACATTTTAATGTGTTTTTATCTCTATTTATTATCATATGTAATTTCAGTGGTCTTTTATTGTTTTTTAATTGTTTGGCCGCCTTGAGTTCCCCCCTGTGGGGGAAGAAAGGCGGGATAAAAATTACTTAAATAAATAAATAAAAATAAAATAAATAAAAAGGGGGCTGGAATGCATCCCTGCCGAACCCCTTTAGTAACTGGGATCTTCTCCGATAAAGAACCACATCGGTCAAAACGCACCTGGCAGGAATTAGAGGAGTGCAGTCTACGAATGAGGAAAAGTAAGCGAGGGGGGATTCCCCAAGATGCTAATTTTCTCCACAAAATAGCCCTAATAACTGAGTCAAACGCAGCTCTCAGATCAATAAAGGCCACATAAAGATTCCCCTTAAAACGGCACGAATATTTCTCGGCCAAAAAGGAAAGAAGAAATGCGTGATCTAATGTTGAGGAGCCCGGGCGGAAGCCAATTTGCTCGTAACCGGGAAGACCCTTGGACGAAGCCCAGGCAGTAAGGCGGGTTAGCCAATGTTTAGCGTATAGCTTCCCGATAGAAGAGAGCAGGCTAATTGGTCTATAATTCTCGGGCACTGACGGGTCACCTTTTTTGAAAATGGGCACTAAAATGGATGTTAGCCAATCACCCGGTATGATTCCAACCTGGTCAGTCAAAGTGAAGAGACTGGCCAGGGGGTCTGCCCACCAATTGGAGTTGTTAATTAGGAGATCATTAGAAATTCCATCAGGCCCAGGGGCCCTCTCAGATTTCAAAGATCGAATCAAATCAAGAATCTCACTGCTAGTAACAGGAGGCCAAAAAGGGAGGTCTGAAGGGAGGCTCCTTAGCTCAGATGGCAGGGCTTGACTAGAGAAAACCTTAGTGTAGTGGGCAATCAAGGGGGGAAATCGCCAAAAAATGATTAGAGGAGACCATCAAATTAGATCGAGAGACCAGCAGCCAAAATAGCTTGCTGTTATTGGCAGAGATAGCAGCAAGCAGCTGGGCCCACTTGCGCAGAGCAAAATTATGCTTCTTGACCCCCCATAGCTCACGCAAGTTCCTTCTGGCGTAAAAATAGGAGGTCTTCACCTCAGAAGAGGGAAGAGATCGAAACAGAAAAAACAGATGACGGACTAAACGCTTAGCAGACCAACACTCAGCGTCGAACCAGGAGTAGGAGTTAGCATTTCTTTTGGAAGAATTAACAGAAATGAGTAGTCCAGCTGGGGTCCAGGTAATTGACTGGTAGGTCAAAACAGCCACTTCAGGTACCTGAGTTGATTTAATAATTTGCCTTGACAACATAGTGTCAAGATCCGTGGACCAGAGTTCAAGGGCTGGGAATATCCTGGGGGACCACTTAGGCCACTGATAAGAGTTATGGGATGGTGTCTCGTAGGTTGCCGTAGAGAGGGGAATCAAAAGTTTAATTGAAAGGGGTTGATGATCACTATCAATACGATCCCCAGTCGAGAAATCGTGACACTTTGTAAGTAACTCGGTGGAAACCAAGATGTAACCACTCACACCAGAGGGAGAAATAAAGGTAAAATCACCGGATGGGGGACACCGGGGGAACCATTCAAAATGCTAAGATTGTAGAGAGAGCATAGGTCTGCGAAATAGGGGGCATTCTTATTAATTATGGGATCCCTAGACCATCTATCACAACAAAGCCCAAAAGGTGACATTTCTTCAAGGTCCCAATTTAGATAATTAGCCAGTGCCAAATTACTGGGGCCTATCCTCGAACTAAAGTCACCGGCAATAAGAAGCAGGATAGAGGGGTAGGAAATTAACACGGTCTCTGTAAAATCTCTCAGTTCAAGCCAGCGATCCAGGGCGGTTGGTCCAGTCGGAGGAATAGTGAGATTAATCAGAAGGACACAGAGCCCACCACTACTAAAAAGAAAAGGTTGAATATAGGAAGACTTACAAGGGAGGGGAGACATAACAAAATGGGGAGAGGGTCTAACAAAACAGCATAAACCTGAAGAGTAATGGCCCATGTTTTTAAATGCAGCATTTTAAATGCAGCAACATTATAAGAAATGAAACCAGGGATAAAAGGTGGATTCGGGGTCCATGTTTCCTGCATGAAAATAATATCAAAATGGGACAAAAAACTGGTAAAATCAAGGTCCATCTTTTTCCTCTCTCATCCCGCTGTATTCCAGGAAAGTAGCTTCAATTTGAAATGAAAAAGTGGAGAAGCAGGAGCAGAGGCTGCAAGTCAATCAGAGGACACTTGGATATCCAAGCTCTCTGCAGGTTCATGATACACGCAGCCGTTAGCTGGGAGGGACTTGTCTAAGGGGCCAAAGTCCAGAACTGTCGAAGAGGGATCACCAAGGGGGTCTTGAGGTTTTACAGAGGGGGCTACAGAGTTAGTAGAAGCGGCAACAGAGGAGTTTTGATTGGAGCTAGTAAGATCAAGAACCAAAGGGGGGGGGGTGATTTGAGTCTGGTCATCCACCAAGGTACATTCACCTGCCAAAGTTCGCTTTTCTATAAGGCAAGTAGGAAAGAGAGTTGAACTGGAAGCACTGGAAGGTGGTGAAATGTGGACAAGTGGGCAACCAGTAGACAATTGGGGGGTCCCACTAGCAATCAAGCAAGGAGGAGATTCCGTAGGTCTTGTAGCTTCAGAGCTTAAATGTCCAAAAGGGAGAGTCTTGTTGGGCGGGATATAAGTAGGAAGGCCAAAATGACCGGAAGGAACATCAGCAGGGTCAGGTGCATTCGGATAGCAGTTGTTGGTATTGTCAAGAAACACGCAACTGGCCTTGGAGTGTAAACTGATAGGAGAAGAATCCTTAGCCGGGATACTAGTAGGCTCCTTGCTGCGATCAGTGAAAGAATTTTCTTTAGCAGAGGTGTTTATTTTCACAGTTACACCTGGAATCAATTTTTGTATGTTCTGATTCTGGAAATGTCTTGGGGGGGAAATTCCCAGGCCTCTAAGACTATGAACGTGGGAGAAGATCTGTGTTGGAATCCTGCTAGTACGGAAGTGTAATAAAAGACGTTTTTGACACCTTGAAGAAGGCAGTCTCAGCATGTTGCAAAGACCAATATCAGTTCGTTTTAAGTTTGGTATGGTTGCTAGATGTTTTTTAACCATCCAGTACTGAGACCAGTCCGGTGCCGGGCCGGGTAGTTGAGAAATGAAGAGAGCCACGCTCTTAGGTTTCAGGATCAACTTAACATCAGAGGAATTGTCCAGGGTTTGTTGTGCTGGAGCAGGTGAGATTTGTAGCTCTGTAGCTCGTGTGCTGGTGGCAGCTGGTGCTCGTACTATCGATGGGCCGTTGCTTTAAGAGAGTAATAATGTTCTCGTAAGAATTTAAGTATTTGCTTAAGGTCATCCGCTGTGGAAGCGGCATATTGCCGCATTAGATCAGGAGTGCTGCTTACCTGTGCAGCTGGTCTAGAGGAAGTAACTGGACCCTTCTGTTCATGAATCAGATCTGTAATTAGGTTTCTTGTCAGAGGAGAGAGACACAAAAACTCAGTCAGCTCTGAAGGATTAGAACAGCAGGTCGGCGATGACGTGGGGCAGCGTTTCTCAAAGTGGGGGTCGGGACCCCTTTGGGGGTCGCCTAGAGCTTTCCTGGGGGTCGCCTAAAGACCCCTGGTGCAGGGGGCCAGATCAGGCTTGCCAGACCTCCAGCTGTAGCTGCGTGCGCACTGGGGCTGACTGACAGCCTCAGGGCCCAATCCTATGCATGCCTACTCTGAAATAAATCCCACTATAGTCAGGGGGCCTTTACTCCCATGTAAATGTGGATAGGATTGTAGCCTCCGGGCCCAATCCTATGCATGCCTACACTGAAAGAAATCCCATTGTGTTCAATGTGTGCATAGAACGCACATTTCATTTGTAACAATGAAAATACATCCTGCATATCGGATATTTACATTACGATTCATAACAGTAGCAAAATTCCAGTTCAAAAGTAGCAACGAAAATAATTTTATGGTTGGGGTCCTCACAACATGAGGAACTTATAAAGGGGTCACGGCGTTAGGAGGATTGAGAACCACTGATATGGGGGATGGGATCTTAGAAGCTTTAGAAGCTTTACAGAAATCACGGATTTTCAACTGCTTGGATATTTTCTGGGGCACAGGCTGGGTCTCCGTGTCTGAGTTCTCTGAGGATAGCTGCCGTTTACGTCCCATTATGGGGGTAATAATGCAGTCACTAGAAGTCCCTAAAAACCCAAGATTTGGAAAAAATAGCCCCTAAATGAGCTCACCAAGCCTGTCTCAGCAGCGTCTGTAAGTCAAAAATCCAATCAAATCCAATCAAAAATCCAGTCAAAATCCACTAACCGGGGGCTAAACTCCCCCCCCCCCCATGTAGACATGCCATGGCTGAGGTCTGTACTCATCTTCCATTCCCTGGACCCCTTTCCATCGGTCTCAGCAAGCCTCCAGGCAGAGCTTAAGCACCATTTCAAGGCTTGCATCCTCAGCTTCTCCATAATTCTGCACATTCTTATTGACTGGGAGAAAGAGGAACATCCTACCAGCTAGACACAGCTTGTCCATTAGCAGGACTTTAGCAGAATTAGCAATTCTGCCCAACTTCCTGAGATGCAAGTGAGTAACAGTGCAAGCTTATAAGCATGTCTACTCAGAAGTAAGTCCCATTCTGTTTGATTGTACTTACTCCCAGAAAAGTGTAATTAGGATTGCGGCCTAAATCCTTCCTTCTTCCTCCTCTACAGATCCCTGTGCAGATGTGGACATCTCCGTAACCACAATGTCAGGCCTAGCCAGCATGTGGATTCTGGCATGGAAATATTAATAGGGGAAATACTGAGACAAAATGGACAAGGGAGGAAGTTCAGCCAGCCTGTCTCACCTGTGAAGAGCTCCTGGATCAGTCCTCAAATGCTCTGGAGTTTCAAAGGGATGAGCTCCTTCCAGATCCACCTGTTTGCACACTCCCAGGTGTCACAGGAAGCCTCCAGGTATTTTTCTAGACTGAGTTCTTGCACACCCATACACCAGTCTATCCTTTCCCAAGATAGCAATACCTAAATTGCTCCCTCATTACATCCTTTTCTTAGCCAACGCCCCCCCCCCCCACACACACACCCAGTTGGAACACACACATTTGTGGCTCTCTGAGCTTCCATTGTCAAACTCATTGATGTACATCCAGTTGACAAACTCTTGTCATCTTCTCCATCTAAAACTGCAGGTGAACTTTCCCTGAGGATCCAAATCGGGACTTTCCAGCAATGGCTCAGCTGCACCAGGGAAACTGCAGCCTGCCTTCAGATCCTCTTTCCTGGAATTGTTGTACTATAGTATTCCAGAATTAATCCAAGCAGTACCCTTCTTCCGACTGAGAAAACCAGCAGTCCCACTGATTCGAGGACCTCAAATCCAGTCCAGGTGAACAGTTCCAGGAGACATCCTGGCTCCTTTGGGTGCCTTTGTTCTGTTGTCTTCAAATGGTCGGTCCCCAGCGTTGATCAGACGCAAGGTGTCTCTGAAGACCACCAGCAGCCAAGGGTGGTCTTCTGAGAAAGCAGCAGCTGAGCTTGGATAGGCTTTGGGTACAGAAAGAAGGGACTGAACCGGCTGTGGAAGGCAAGCAATGTCCTGGGAATGGCAGCCCACTAGATGGCAACCCTGCCCAAGGTACGGAGCATCCTGCTCCTGCCCCACTTCTGCTTCTCTCCAAGCTTGTTAGCCAGGCAGCTAACAAGAAAATTGAGTGTGTTGGGGGTAGGTGGAGGCCACCCACCTCCCTTCCCACAAGCATGGGGGTCTGATCTAGTGCGAGCTGGAATGAGCTAGCTGGTGGCGTACTTAGAGGCGGCGCCGTCAATTTTGGGGGGAGTCTCATGCCCAATACTGACAGCTGCGCCCCCTGTAGCTACGCCACCACCCCACCCCAACACCCCTGTCAAGGAGGGTCAGGCTCCCCAAACCGGGAATGGCTATAAAGGGGTGATCCCCCAAGACTCGCAGCTGCGCCCCGCTCCAGCTCCTCAACCGCCGCCTCCCCCTCATCAGGACGTTCATCCCCCCGACGTTCCGTTCTCAGTACGTTCATCGTCCGAAGGTTCCATCCATCCCTGGAGGGGGCGCGGCTGAGCGATGGGGGTCCCTGTACCTCTCTCGACCCAGGCGGGCCAGCCCCAGCCCAGGTTCCCCCCAGGCTCTCTCCCCCCCCCCGCCTGCACTGCCTCCCGCCGCTCCGCAACAAAGGGCTCCCGGCAGGGTCTGGGGTCGCCAGCCCAAGTGGCAGGTGGGTTCAGCCCTCTCCAGCCTCCTCCTGCCGGGGTCCCTGGTTCAAGGGCGGACCAGGGCGATCGCAGCTGGCGTCCGGTTCCAAGGGGGAGCCGAGGCGTCGGGGTGGAGCTGGAGAGGGCCCGAGTCCCACGGCCCCCATGGGGAGAAGAGTGGCAACCCTTCCCTCCATGGTCTCGTGCGGGCGAGGGGCGACAGGCTCTCACCCCCGATACTGGTGAGAAATGGCCCCCGGGGGAGAGTTCCCGGGTTTTTTTTCCCCACTTGGTGGCGTAGCTGGAGTTTGGGCGGGGGGGAGTCTTCTGCCACCCAAAAAACTGACGGCTGCGCCCCCCTCTAGCTACGCCACAACCTCCTATCCTCAGTGCCAAGAACAGTCAGGCTTCTTCCAACTTGAATGGCTCTGAAGGTGTGAGACTCCCCCCTAAGACTAACTGCTGCGGCCCCCCTCTAGCTATGCCACCGGTCTCTTCCACTTCTGGGGGATCCTGCACTGCCCAGCACACAACATCCCTGCAAAGCAGGCCCCTGGGGAGAGAAGAAACTCCACTCTCATTATGCCTCCCTTTAACCCCCCCACCCCCACCTGGGACGGCTCTGAAGGGGTGAGACTCCCTCCAAGACTGAATTCTCCGTCCCCCTCGAGATACTCCACCTCCTGGTACTCACTCCTATGGGAGTTTGCCGGCTGCATCCCAGGCATAGCAGCTCAGAAGTGACGCTTACTCCCAGGTAACTGTGGCCAGGAATGCAGCCCGAAAGAACATGCTCTGAATGTCTGTCTACTCAGAAGCAAGTCCCACTCTAGTTAATGGGTTTCCTCCCAGGAAAGTGGATAGGATTGCTGTGTTTGATGGGAAGACTGTGGAGGCGGAGCTGGAGGGGGGCGCGGCTGACAAGTTTTTGGGGGTCTCACACCTTCGGAGCCATTCCAATTGGGGAGAGCCTGACCCTCCTTGACACGGGTTGGATGGGTGGGGGTGGCACAGCTAGAGGGGCGCAGCTATTAGTCTTGGGAGGCTCACCCCGTTATAGCCATTCCAGCCATCCCCAGTCTTACCCTTCCTGGCACTGGGTAGGGGGTGTGAGCTGGTGGCGTAGCATGAGGGGGCGCAGCCGTCACTTTGGGGGGAGTCTCACCCCCAACACTGACGGCTGCGCCCCCTCTAGCTATCCCACCTCCCCACCCCCACCACTCGTGTCAAGTAGGGTCAGGCTCCCCCCTCCTGGAATGGCTAAAAAGGGGTGAGCACCACAAGATTAATAGCTGCGCCCCTCTAGCTGTGGCACCCCCACCAATCCACCAATCGGTGGCAAGGCCGACTCCAGGAACTCTCTGCCTCATGATGCAGGGAGGCCCCCACTCAGTGGCAAGGCCCACCCCTGAAACTCTCTTCCTCATGAGGCAGGGAGGCTCCACCGCAATGGGAAGGCCCACCCCTGGAACTCTCTGCCTCATGACACAGGGAGGCTGCACCTCAGTGGCAAGGCCCACCCCTGGAACTCTCTGCCTCATGACGCAGGAGGCCCCCCTCAGTGGAAAGGCCAACCCTTGGAACTCTCTGCCTCATGATGCAGGAGGCCCCCCCTCAGTGGCAAGGCCCAGCCCTGGAACTCTCTGCCTCATGACGCAGGGAGGCTACCCCTCAGTGGCAAGGCCCAGCCCTGGAACTCTCTGCCTCATGATGCAGGGAGGCTACCCCTCAGTGGCAAGGCCCAGCCCTGGAACTCTCTGCCTCATGACGCAGGGAGGCCCCCCCTCAGTGGCAAGGCCCACCCCTAGGACTCTCTGCCTAATGACGCATGGAGGCCCCCCCTCAGTGGCAAGGCCCACTCCTGGAACTTGCTTCCTCATGAGGCAGGGAGGCTCCACCTCAATGGGAAGGCAAACCCCTGAAACTCACTGCCTCATGACGCAGGGAGCCTCCACCTCAATGGCAGGGCCCACCCCTGGAACTCTGCCTCATGACGCAGGGAAGCTCCACCTCAATGGGAAGGCCAACCCCTGAAACTCACTGCCTCATGACGCAGGGAGGCTCCACCTCAATGGGAAGGCCCACCCCTGGAACTCTCTGCCTCATGACGTAGGGAGTCTCCACCTCAGTGGCAAGGCCCACCCCTGGAACTCTCTGCCTCATGACGCAGGGAGGCCCCCCTCAGCGGCAAGGCCAACCCCTGGAACTCTCTGCCTCATGACGCAGGAGGTCCCCCCTCATTGGCAAGGCCCAGCCCTGGAACTCTCTGCCTTATGATGCAGGGAGGCCCCCCTCAGTGGCAAGGCCGACCCCTGGGACTCTCTGCCTCATCACGCATAGAGGCCCCCCCTCAGTGGCAAGGCCCACTCCTGGAACTGTCTTCCTAACGAGGCAGGGAGGCTCCACCTCAGTGGCAAGGCCCACCCCTGGAACACTCTGCCTCATGACGCAGGGAGGCCCCCCTCAGTGGCACGTCCAACCCCTGGAACTCTCTGCCTCATGACGCAGGGAGGCCCCCCTCAGTGGCACGTCCAACTCCTGGAACTCTCTGCCTCATGACGCAGGGAGGCTCCACCTCAGTGGCAAGCCACACCCCTGGAACTCTCTGCCTCATGCCGCACGGAGGCCCACCTCAGTGGCAAGGCCCACCCCTGGAACTCTCTGCCTCGTGACGCAGGAAAGCCCCACCCCAGTGGCGAGGCCGACCCGTGGAACTCATAATGCAGGGATTGCCACCTGCTCAGTCGCATTGCGTGAGGGGATGACCCCCTAGCTGTGCAACTCTACTAGCTTAGCTGCCTTTTAAACCTTTCAACACCTTCATGCTGTTGGCTGAGGATCAGCAAGGCCTGTCAAGGTTAATATCCTCAGAACCACATATATGGAACCTCCAGTTCTGGAGGAAGTCTATCCCTAATACCAAAATGCCAGGGAGCAACAACATAGAAGAGCCACTGCTTGCCTGCTGGGCGGCCACTGTGGGGAGGAGGAGAGTGGCAGAGCCGGGAGCCCCTTGTTCTGGCCGGCCCCCTTGTGCTAGTGGGGGTTGTGCGATCCTTCCACCATCTCAGAGCTACTGTGGACAGTGAGGAACCTTCTCACTTCTTGGCAAAGGAGCCCAGCAAGCAGACCCCGGCTCAGTATTTGATTTTTCCAAGCACTGCCTGGTTGTCTTCTCTGATGGGGGGTAAATGTGTCATGACAGTTATTTGTGTTGACCTGCAGGGATCACAGCAGGACCACCTCCCTGGTGTGAACATCCCCTCCAGTGAGCAGGACAGAGCCTGGGAGTTTCTCTTCATTGTTGCTTTAGGTCAGGGGTGTCCAACATGAGGCAGGTGGGCCGTATGCGGCCCAGGACGAGGGTGGATGTGGCCCTCCTGCAAAGCTGGCCACCACCATTGGAAAAACCGGCTTTGTGGCAGCAGCCATTTTCAAATTTTGTGTGCTTCTCTGCGCACTGCCCTGGGCGGCCGCCACAAAGCTGGTCTAGGCTGCCTGGATCCTCCCCCTACCTGCCTCCTGGCACGCAGAGCGCTTCAGACCCCTGCAGACCTTGCAGTGCTCGCCCACCCACATCCCCCAAAAGCAGTCTCAGCAGAGGCTGTTGCCTGCGGCCCTTGAGACGTACTAAGAAGTAAGCCCCGCTAAAGTCAATGAGGCTTACTCCCAAGTTGCGGTCTGACAGCCCAATGATGCATAGGATGGGCTGTGATCCTCTCCAAGCTTCACTTTGGAGATATGCTGCAACTCTAACCATGTCTACACAGAAGTAAGGCCCATTGTATCCAGCGGGTCTTACTCCCAGGAAAGTATGTTCAGGATTGCAGCATATCTCCAAGGTCAAGCTTGGAGAGGATCTCAGCCCATCCTATGCATCATGCCTCCTCAGAAGTAAGCCCCACTAAAGTCAATGAGGCTTACACCCAAGTTGCCGTCTGAGAGCCCAATCCTATGCATGGCCAGTCAGCAGAAAACCCCATGATAATCAATGAGACTTACTCCAAGGTTTAGCTTGGAGAGGATCGCTGCCCATCCTATGCATCATGCCTACTCAGAAGTAAGCCCCATTACAATCAATGAGACTTAATCCACTTAATGACATCCTTCAATTTGTGCTATATTTTTTAAAAGAAAGTTGTTAGTGTTTGTGTGCAGTCCACACCAACTTGTCTACTTCCAGTGCGGCCCAGGGGAGCTAAAAGGTTGGACACCCCTGTTTAGGTTATTTCATGAAGCTCCAAGAATTTATTGAATGACTCTCCTAAGCCTTGGCATAAATTCTGTGCTGACCTGGGGGTGTCACTCCAGGGGGTGGGGAGTTAGGCCAAAGCACATGTACACGCCTATCTTCCCACACCGTCACGCAAAGGTTAGCCAGGTGAGTTAAAAGGTGTTTATATTGCTAGATGTGACCCGACTGTAACACGTGGTGCTCATCCCCGTTTCTAAAGCCATAGAGCCAGCGTTGTCCGACATGTGGCTCGCATGTGCATGGAAGGATGCTACCTTCCCACCAAAGTAGTACCTATTTATCTACTTGCATTTCCATGCTTTTGAAATGCTAGGTTGGCAGGAGCTGGGCTAAGGACAGGAGCTCACCCATCTGGTAGGACCCGCATCTCAAACCCCTGCCTGCTGGTTAACAGGCACAATGTCTTAACCAGCTGCACCACCATAGCCTACTCCAGGTGAGTCAGGCTGGCCTAAATTTCTTGGGGCTCAATTTGTAGGGCACAATCCTAACCTAGGCCAGCGCAAGTCATCAGTCTTCCCATTCCCGTGGTGATGTAGGGAGGCTGGTGATCGTTGCACTGACCTAACCGTCCCCCAAAAGTGGCACAGACGTTTCTTACAGCACTTTTGTGACACCCCCAAGTCAGCACAGGTCTTATGCCGGGACTTAGGTCAGACGTAGGGCAAGGTGCTCATTTTGTTCCCTTCTAGAGCCCAGCTTGTGAATGGTTGGTCTGTCCCAAATGAGAAATATAGATGATGTGACAAGGGAGATGAGAAACAGGCGTGGATCTATCAGCAGGACGTATAAGGGCCATTGCCCCTCATCAAGCCTTTCTTTGCAAGGGGCATTTGAGTCCGCTCCCCCATCCCAACTGACTTTGCAGACCCAACTCTTCCTTCTCTCTGCCAGAAAAGAGAGAGAAGGGGGAATTTTAGGTGGGTGGGGGTGTGATTGGGGGTTGTAGTGTGTGCGTTGGGTCTGGTCTCTGGGTGTCTTGTGAGTTTCGTTGTATGTGTACACTGTGTATACGTACAATGACAATAAAGAATTTATTTATATTTCAAAACTATGGTTCACATTTACTGCCCATTATCAGCATCCCTAACCTCGAAAATCAAGCAGGCGTGACAGGAGCACAGGATATCCTGGTGTCCTTCTTGTGCACGAGGCTAGTTTCAGGATGCACAGTTATAATGACATTCAGAAAACTGACCCACAACGCTCGGACCCAGACAGTTCTGTGTTGGAAACGGCCCTGTATTGGCTGCATACTTGGAGTCAGTTTCCTTTGGAGCGCTATAAATGAAGAAGTCAATCCTAACCAGTTTAGGCCGGCATAACTCACCTGGCATCACTACTTGAGGCCAGCACGTGTCTGTGCGCACTGTCCTAACCCCCCCAAGACAGAACTTGCTCCAGCCTCCCCACACCACTACAGAGAGTAATGCCAGGTGAGTTATGCTAGTGATGCAATATCAGAAGTCTGTATTACCAGAGACTATTTAGTCAGTTTCCTTGGATGATGAACAAATAAAACTAGTCAGCGCATTAATCCAACTTGTCCACTTGGATTACCTACAGTGAATGGCAGCAGCTCCCCAAATTCTGGACACCTTTCCCCGCTACACCAGATCTTGTAAATGGCTGAAAACATGACCTCTGCTGCACGAAGGGCACATTCCTTCCCACAGAACTATAGGCTGCATACAATTTCAGGGTTCATTGGATACATAGTGGATAATCTTCTATGATGCTGAAGATACAAACTCATTTACTGAGATGCTACAGCCGACATGAGTATAATTTTCTGCTTAGGACTTAGGTGAGTTATGCCAGCCTAAGTTGGTTAGGACAGCACCACGAGAGTAATTCTGTAACATGTACAATGAGAGTAATTCTTCTTTAATACATGTTTGGTTCAGCCATTCTTGAAAGAACATGTTTGCTTAATACCAAAAACTTCCTTGCACTCCCAAAGCTTTGAAATTCAGCATTTCCTAAGGCAAAGGGGGCTTGTTAGAGAAAGACGGTAGGTATCCCCCCACTTTAGTTGTATCCAGTTGTGACAAAGGTGGGTTAATAAGGGTTGAAATGCAGAGGGGTTGAAAGGCAGAGGGGTTGAAAGGCAGGTCTGCATGGCAGGAGACTGCAGTCAAAATCCACTAACCGGGGGCTAAACTCCCCCCCCCCCATGTAGACATGCCATGGCTGAGGTCTGTACTCATCTTCCATTCCCTGGACCCCTTTCCATCGGTCTCAGCAAGCCTCCAGGCAGAGCTTAAGCACCATTTCAAGGCTTGCATCCTCAGCTTCTCCATAATTCTGCACATTCTTATTAATTGGGAGAAAGAGGAACATCCTACCAGCTAGACACAGCTTGTCCATTAGCAGGACTTTAGCAGAATTAGCAATTCTGCCCAACTTCCTGAGATGCAAGTGAGTAACAGTGCAAGCTTATAAGCATGTCTACTCAGAAGTAAGTCCCATTCTGTTTGATTGTACTTACTCCCAGAAAAGTGTAATTAGGATTGCGGCCTAAATCCTTCCTTCTTCCTCCTCTACAGATCCCTGTGCAGATGTGGACATCTCCGTAACCACAATGTCAGGCCTAGCCAGCATGTGGATTCTGGCATGGAAATATTAATAGGGGAAATACTGAGACAAAATGGACAAGGGAGGAAGTTCAGCCAGCCTGTCTCACCTGTGAAGAGCTCCTGGATCAGTCCTCAAATGCTCTGGAGTTTCAAAGGGATGAGCTCCTTCCAGATCCACCTGTTTGCACACTCCCAGGTGTCACAGGAAGCCTCCAGGTATTTTTCTAGACTGAGTTCTTGCACACCCATACACCAGTCTATCCTTTCCCAGGATAGCAATACCTAAACTGCTCCCTCATTACATCCTTTTCTTAGCCAACGCCCCCCCCCCCCCACACACACCCAGTTGGAACACACACATTTGTGGCTCTCTGAGCTTCCATTGTCAAACTCATTGATGTACATCCAGTTGACAAACTCTTGTCATCTTCTCCATCTAAATCTGCAGGTGAACTTTCCCTGAGGATCCAAATCAGGACTTTCCAGCAATAGCTCAGCTGCACCAGGGAAACTGCAGCCTGCCTTCAGATCCTCTTTCCTGGAATTGTTGTACTATAGTATTCCAGAATTAATCCAAGCAGTACCCTTCTTCCGACTGAGAAAACCAGCAGTCCCACTGATTCGAGGACCTCAAATCCAGTCCAGGTGAACAGTTCCAGGAGACATCCTGGCTCCTTTGGGTGCCTTTGTTCTGTTGTCTTCAAATGGTCGGTCCCCAGCGTTGATCAGACGCAAGGTGTCTCTGAAGACCACCAGCAGCCAAGGGTGGTCTTCTGAGAAAGCAGCAGCTGAGCTTGGATAGGCTTTGGGTACAGAAAGAAGGGAGTGAACCGGCTGTGGAAGGCAAGCAATGTCCTGGGAATGGCAGCCCACTAGATGGCAACCCTGCCCAAGGTACGGAGCATCCTGCTCCTGCCCCACTTCTGCTTCTCTCCAAGCTTGTTAGCCAGGCAGCTAACAAGAAAATTGAGTGTGTTGGGGGTAGGTGGAGGCCACCCACCTCCCTTCCCACAAGCATGGGGGTCTGTTCTGGTGCGAGCTGGAATTATTGTGTTATTTCGCCTCCCATCGAGGAAAAAAGAGTATTATGCCTTCCATGAAGAAATAAAAATGTATTCAATAATTACCAGGCTAGGATAAGCAGGTTGCTCTTAGTGCACCCAACACTTCTGCCTTAGCTTGCCTTGCCCCACTGAAAGGTCTCATTAGTTTGATTTGGGAATCCACAGCTGACCTGGCCTCCAGCCCCATTGCTCCTTCTCCAGGGTTGGAAGGCATCACATTTGAGACTGAGGTGGTAGGGTTGGCCACAGGGATCTCCCGAAGGCAGTGGGAAGCTCCAAGGAAGTGAATGAGGGTGTTCAAAGAGTGTGTTTGGAGGACGGAAGGCAGAAGAGCCCAGACAAGCAGGCCTCCCAGAAACCTCCCCCCCCCCCCAAGGAAAATCCTTTCCTGGGAGTAAGACCCATTGAACAAAAGGGGACTCACTTTTGAGTAGATATGGTTAGGATTGCATCCTTAGTCCCAGCAATTCAAAGGGACTGCGGAGAAAAACAGGCAGACCAATGAGCATGTTCTGGAACCTCCTGTGGAGGATACAAATCAGTGTAGAAAGAAAACAGTGGAAAAGACCCACTTCCAGGTTTCTTGGGGCCTCTTTTGCACCTAATGGAATAAGATAGCAGGCCTCCGTCAGTCTTGAAAGACTACGGTATCGTGCTTGGCGCTGCATACGGTGCATACAAAGCATGAAAGCCTGGGTTGGATTGTTATGGAGGATAGGCTGTTACCCAAGCAGCAAATCCCCCCTTTCCACGCCACTGAATTAGTCCAATGGAAAGGCAGAGCCGATACGATTGGATCCAGCTGCGTCGCAGAGCTGGGCTAAGGACAGGAGCTTTAATATCTGCAGGGTTTTGATTCTGGGATGGAAAAATGGAATGATTGTTTGCATGACTGCCTCTCTACAACAGTAGAAAAGCAGTTTTTAACACTGTGATTTGCAGTGGCCATTCATGTTGAGTCAAATCCATGCATAAAAAATCCATGCATAACAAGGTTGAAGCTGTTCATTAGCCCTTTAATGACCTTCCTGGGCGGATTGTGGCAAGGGGGAGGCCAGTGCAGGGGGTTCCAGGAACTTTCTTGCTGCTTCATTGCGTGTCCTGCAGCAGGTAATTTTTCCTGCACTTGCTGAAAGGTCAGCAACTCCCTTGTAAAGAGCATTGAGAGTTGGGAAAAGGGCCCCCCAGCAATGCACCTGTCTTGCTGCACCAGCCACTACTATGGTTGTAATGGTTAGGCCAGCAGGGCTGCTTAGGGGCACCACTTAGGGGTGGTGAGATGGAGGTGACAATGGATGGGCACCATGGAGAGCAGGTCCAAAAGGCCAGGAAAGTGGGTGGCTGTGGCTGCAATCTTAAACCCACTTTCTTGGGAGTAACACACTGAACAAAATGGGGTTACTTCTGATTAGACATGACCAGTCATGGACTGAACCCGCAATCCTATCCACTTTCCTAGGAGGAAACCCATTAACTCGAGTGGGACTTACTTCTGAGTAGACATTCATGAGTTGGTGACATAGCTAGAAGGGGGCGCAGCAGTCAGTCTTAGGCGGGCTCACGCCTTCACAGCCATTCCAGCTGGCGGGGAGCCTGAGTCCGGCCCTTGGTGGCACTGGGGAGTGTGAGTTGGTGGCGTAGCTAGTGGGGGGCGCAGCCGTCAGTTTTTTGGGTGGCAGAAGACTCCCCCCCGCCCAAACTCCAGCTACGCCACCAAGTGGGGAAAAAAAAACCCGGGAACTCTCCACCCGGGGGCCATTTCTCACCAGTATCGGGGGTGAGAGCCTGTCGCCCCTCGCCCGCACGAGACCATGGAGGGAAGGGTTGCCACTCTTCTCCCCATGGGGGCCGTGGGACTCGGGCCCTCTCCAGCTCCACCCCGACGCCTCGGCTCCCCCTTGGAACCGGACGCCAGCTGCGATCGCCCTGGTCCGCCCTTGAACCAGGGACCCCGGCAGGAGGAGGCTGGAGAGGGCTGAACCCACCTGCCACTTGGGCTGGCGACCCCAGACCCTGCCGGGAGCCCTTTGTTGCGGAGCGGCGGGAGGCAGGGCAGGCGGGGGGGGGGGAGAGAGCCTGGGGGGAACCTGGGCTGGGGCTGGCCCGCCTGGGACGAGAGAGGTACAGGGACCCCCATCGCTCAGCCGCGCCCCCTCCAGGGATGGATGGAACCTTCGGAAGATGAACGTTCTAAGATGGAACGTCGGGGGGATGAACGTCCTGATGATGGGAAGGCGAAGCTAGAAGGGGGCGCAGCTGTCATTCTTGCGGGGCTCACCCCTTTTTAGCCATTCCAGGAGGGGGGAGGCTGACCCTCCTTGACAGGGCTGTTGGGGGTGGGGTGGTGGCGTAGTTACAGGGGGCGCAGTCGTCAGTATTGGGGATGAGACTCCCCCCCCCCAAAGTGACGGCTGCGCCCCCTCTTGCTACGCCACCAGCTCACACCCCCTACCCAGTGCCAGGAAGGGTAAGACTGGGGATGGCTGGAATGGCTATAACGGGGTGAGCCTCCCAAGATCGATAGCTGCGCCCCTCTAGCTGTGCCACCCCCACCCATCCACCCCCGTGTCAAGGAGGGTCAGGCTCTCCCCAATTGGAATGGCTCCGAAGGTGTGAGACCCCCCAAAATCTGTCAGCCGCGCCCCCCTCCAGCTCTGCCTCCACAGTCTTCCCATCAAACACAGCACTCCTATCCACTTTCCTGGGAGGAAACCCATTAACTAGAGTGGGACTGACTTCTGAGTAGACAGACATTCAGGAGCATGTTCTTTCGGGCTGCATTCCTTGCTGCAGTTATTTGGGAGTAAGCGTCACTTCTGAGTTGCTATGCCTGGGAAGCAGCCGGCAAACTCCCATAGGAGTGAGTACCAGGTGGTGGAGTAGCTAGAGGGGGGCGGAGAACTCAGTCTTGGAGGGAGTCTCACCCCTTCAGAGCCATCCCAGGTGGGGGCGGGGGGGGGTAAAGGGAGGCATAATGAGAGTGGGGTTTCTTCTCTCCCCAGGGGCCTGCTTTGCAGGGATGTTGTGTGCTGGGCAGTGCAGGAGCCCCCAGAAGTGGAAGAGACGGGTGGAATAGCTAGAGGGCGGCCGTAGCAGTTAGTCTTAGGGGGGAGTCTCACACCTTCAGAGCCATTCAAGTTGGAAGAAGCCTGACTGTTCTTGGCGCTGAGGGTAGGAGGTGGTGGCATAGCTAGAAGGGGGCGCAGCAGTCAGTCTTAGGCGGGCTCACGCCTTCACAGCCATTCCAGCTGGCGGGGAGCCTGAGTCCGGCCCTTGGTGGCACTGGGGAGTGTGAGTTGGTGGCGTAGCTAGTGGGGGGCGCAGCCGTCAGTTTTTTGGGTGGCAGAAGACTCCCCCCCGCCCAAACTCCAGCTACGCCACCAAGTGGGGAAAAAAAAACCCGGGAACTCTCCACCCGGGGGCCATTTCTCACCAGTATCGGGGGTGAGAGCCTGTCGCCCCTCGCCCGCACGAGACCATGGAGGGAAGGGTTGCCACTCTTCTCCCCATGGGGGCCGTGGGACTCGGGCCCTCTCCAGCTCCACCCCGACGCCTCGGCTCCCCCTTGGAACCGGACGCCAGCTGCGATCGCCCTGGTCCGCCCTTGAACCAGGGACCCCGGCAGGAGGAGGCTGGAGAGGGCTGAACCCACCTGCCACTTGGGCTGGCGACCCCAGACCCTGCCGGGAGCCCTTTGTTGCGGAGCGGCGGGAGGCAGTGCAGGCGGGGGGGGGGGGAGAGCCTGGGGGGAACCTGGGCTGGGGCTGGCCCGCCTGGGACGAGAGAGGTACAGGGACCCCCATCGCTCAGCCGCGCCCCCTCCAGGGATGGATGGAACCTTCGGAAGATGAACGTTCTAAGATGGAACGTCGGGGGGATGAACGTCCTGATGATGGGAAGGCGAAGCTAGAAGGGGGCGCAGCTGTCATTCTTGCGGGGCTCACCCCTTTTTAGCCATTCCAGGAGGGGGGAGGCTGACCCTCCTTGACAGGGCTGTTGGGGGTGGGGTGGTGGCGTAGTTACAGGGGGCGCAGCCGTCAGTATTGGGGATGAGACTCCCCCCCCAAAGTGACGGCTGCGCCCCCTCTTGCTACGCCACCAGCTCACACCCCCTACCCAGTGCCAGGAAGGGTAAGACTGGGGATGGCTGGAATGGCTATAACGGGGTGAGCCTCCCAAGATTAATAGCTGCGCCCCTCTAGCTGTGCCACCCCCACCCATCCACCCCCGTGTCAAGGAGGGTCAGGCTCTCCCCAATTGGAATGGCTCCGAAGGTGTGAGACCCCCCAAAATCTGTTAGCCGCGCCCCCCTCCAGCTCCGCCTCCACAGTCTTCCCATCAAACACAGCACTCCTATCCACTTTCCTGGGAGGAAACCCATTAACTAGAGTGGGACTGACTTCTGAGTAGACAGACATTCAGGAGCATGTTCTTTCGGGCTGCATTCCTTGCTGCAGTTATTTGGGAGTAAGCGTCACTTCTGAGTTGCTATGCCTGGGAAGCAGCCGGCAAACTCCCATAGGAGTGAGTACCAGGTGGTGGAGTAGCTAGAGGGGGGCGGAGAACTCAGTCTTGGAGGGATTCTCACCCCTTCAGAGCCATCCCAGGTGGGGGCGGGGGGGTAAAGGGAGGCATAATGAGAGTGGGGTTTCTTCTCTCCCCAGGGGCCTGCTTTGCAGGGATGTTGTGTGCTGGGCAGTGCAGGAGCCCCCAGAAGTGGAAGAGACCGGTGACATAGCTAGAGGGCGGCCGTAGCAGTTAGTCTTAGGGGGGAGTCTCACACCTTCAGAGCCATTCAAGTTGGAAGAAGCCTGACTGTTCTTGGCGCTGAGGGTAGGAGGTGGTGGCATAGCTAGAAGGGGGCGCAGCAGTCAGTCTTAGGCGGGCTCACGCCTTCACAGCCATTCCAGCTGGCGGGGAGCCTGAGTCCGGCCCTTGGTGGCACTGGGGAGTGTGAGTTGGTGGCGTAGCTAGTGGGGGGCGCAGCCGTCAGTTTTTTGGGTGGCAGAAGACTCCCCCCCGCCCAAACTCCAGCTACGCCACCAAGTGGGAAAAAAAAACCCGGGAACTCTCCACCCGGGGGCCATTTCTCACCAGTATCGGGGGTGAGAGCCTGTCGCCCCTCGCCCGCACGAGACCATGAAGGGAAGGGTTGCCACTCTTCTCCCCATGGAGGCCGTGGGACTCGGGCCCTCTCCAGCTCCACCCCGACGCCTCGGCTCCCCCTTGGAACCGGACGCCAGCTGCGATCGCCCTGGTCCGCCCTTGAACCAGGGACCCCGGCAGGAGGAGGCTGGAGAGGGCTGAACCCACCTGCCACTTGGGCTGGCGACCCCAGACCCTGCCGGGAGCCCTTTGTTGCGGAGCGGCGGGAGGCAGTGCAGGCGGGGGGGGGGGGAGAGAGCCTGGGGGGAACCTGGGCTGGGGCTGGCCCGCCTGGGACGAGAGAGGTACAGGGACCCCCATCGCTCAGCCGCGCCCCCTCCAGGGATGGATGGAACCTTCGGAAGATGAACGTTCTAAGATGGAACGTCGGGGGGATGAACGTCCTGATGATGGGAAGGCGAAGCTAGAAGGGGGCGCAGCTGTCATTCTTGCGGGGCTCACCCCTTTTTAGCCATTCCAGGAGGGGGGAGGCTGACCCTCCTTGACAGGGCTGTTGGGGGTGGGGTGGTGGCGTAGTTACAGGGGGCGCAGCCGTCAGTATTGGGGATGAGACTCCCCCCCCCCAAAGTGACGGCTGCGCCCCCTCTTGCTACGCCACCAGCTCACACCCCCTACCCAGTGCCAGGAAGGGTAAGACTGGGGATGGCTGGAATGGCTATAACGGGGTGAGCCTCCCAAGATCGATAGCTGCGCCCCTCTAGCTGTGCCACCCCCACCCATCCACCCCCGTGTCAAGGAGGGTCAGGCTCTCCCCAATTGGAATGGCTCCGAAGGTGTGAGACCCCCCAAAATCTGTCAGCCGCGCCCCCCTCCAGCTCTGCCTCCACAGTCTTCCCATCAAACACAGCACTCCTATCCACTTTCCTGGGAGGAAACCCATTAACTAGAGTGGGACTGACTTCTGAGTAGACAGACATTCAGGAGCATGTTCTTTCGGGCTGCATTCCTTGCTGCAGTTATTTGGGAGTAAGCGTCACTTCTGAGTTGCTATGCCTGGGAAGCAGCCGGCAAACTCCCATAGGAGTGAGTACCAGGTGGTGGAGTAGCTAGAGGGGGGCGGAGAACTCAGTCTTGGAGGGATTCTCACCCCTTCAGAGCCATCCCAGGTGGGGGCGGGGGGGTAAAGGGAGGCATAATGAGAGTGGGGTTTCTTCTCTCCCCAGGGGCCTGCTTTGCAGGGATGTTGTGTGCTGGGCAGTGCAGGAGCCCCCAGAAGTGGAAGAGACGGGTGGAATAGCTAGAGGGCGGCCGTAGCAGTTAGTCTTAGGGGGGAGTCTCACACCTTCAGAGCCATTCAAGTTGGAAGAAGCCTGACTGTTCTTGGCGCTGAGGGTAGGAGGTGGTGGCATAGCTAGAAGGGGGCGCAGCAGTCAGTCTTAGGCGGGCTCACGCCTTCACAGCCATTCCAGCTGGCGGGGAGCCTGAGTCCGGCCCTTGGTGGCACTGGGGAGTGTGAGTTGGTGGCGTAGCTAGTGGGGGGCGCAGCCGTCAGTTTTTTGGGTGGCAGAAGACTCCCCCCCGCCCAAACTCCAGCTACGCCACCAAGTGGGGAAAAAAAAACCCGGGAACTCTCCACCCGGGGGCCATTTCTCACCAGTATCGGGGGTGAGAGCCTGTCGCCCCTCGCCCGCACGAGACCATGGAGGGAAGGGTTGCCACTCTTCTCCCCATGGGGGCCGTGGGACTCGGGCCCTCTCCAGCTCCACCCCGACGCCTCGGCTCCCCCTTGGAACCGGACGCCAGCTGCGATCGCCCTGGTCCGCCCTTGAACCAGGGACCCCGGCAGGAGGAGGCTGGAGAGGGCTGAACCCACCTGCCACTTGGGCTGGCGACCCCAGACCCTGCCGGGAGCCCTTTGTTGCGGAGCGGCGGGAGGCAGTGCAGGCGGGGGGGGGGGAGAGAGCCTGGGGGGAACCTGGGCTGGGGCTGGCCCGCCTGGGACGAGAGAGGTACAGGGACCCCCATCGCTCAGCCGCGCCCCCTCCAGGGATGGATGGAACCTTCGGAAGATGAACGTTCTAAGATGGAACGTCGGGGGGATGAACGTCCTGATGATGGGAAGGCGAAGCTAGAAGGGGGCGCAGCTGTCATTCTTGCGGGGCTCACCCCTTTTTAGCCATTCCAGGAGGGGGGAGGCTGACCCTCCTTGACAGGGCTGTTGGGGGTGGGGTGGTGGCGTAGTTACAGGGGGCGCAGCCGTCAGTATTGGGGATGAGACTCCCCCCCCCAAAGTGACGGCTGCGCCCCCTCTTGCTACGCCACCAGCTCACACCCCCTACCCAGTGCCAGGAAGGGTAAGACTGGGGATGGCTGGAATGGCTATAACGGGGTGAGCCTCCCAAGATTAATAGCTGCGCCCCTCTAGCTGTGCCACCCCCACCCATCCACCCCCGTGTCAAGGAGGGTCAGGCTCTCCCCAATTGGAATGGCTCCGAAGGTGTGAGACCCCCCAAAATCTGTCAGCCGCGCCCCCCTCCAGCTCCGCCTCCACAGTCTTCCCATCAAACACAGCACTCCTATCCACTTTCCTGGGAGGAAACCCATTAACTAGAGTGGGACTGACTTCTGAGTAGACAGACATTCAGGAGCATGTTCTTTCGGGCTGCATTCCTTGCTGCAGTTATTTGGGAGTAAGCGTCACTTCTGAGTTGCTATGCCTGGGAAGCAGCCGGCAAACTCCCATAGGAGTGAGTACCAGGTGGTGGAGTAGCTAGAGGGGGGCGGAGAACTCAGTCTTGGAGGGATTCTCACCCCTTCAGAGCCATCCCAGGTGGGGGCGGGGGGGTAAAGGGAGGCATAATGAGAGTGGGGTTTCTTCTCTCCCCAGGGGCCTGCTTTGCAGGGATGTTGTGTGCTGGGCAGTGCAGGAGCCCCCAGAAGTGGAAGAGAGGGGTGGAATAGCTAGAGGGCGGCCGTAGCAGTTAGTCTTAGGGGGGAGTCTCACACCTTCAGAGCCATTCAAGTTGGAAGAAGCCTGACTGTTCTTGGCGCTGAGGGTAGGAGGTGGTGGCATAGCTAGAAGGGGGCGCAGCAGTCAGTCTTAGGCGGGCTCACGCCTTCACAGCCATTCCAGCTGGCGGGGAGCCTGAGTCCGGCCCTTGGTGGCACTGGGGAGTGTGAGTTGGTGGCGCAGCTAGTGGGGGGCGCAGCCGTCAGTTTTTTGGGTGGCAGAAGACTCCCCCCCGCCCAAACTCCAGCTACGCCACCAAGTGGGGAAAAAAAAACCCGGGAACTCTCCACCCGGGGGCCATTTCTCACCAGTATCGGGGGTGAGAGCCTGTCGCCCCTCGCCCGCACGAGACCATGGAGGGAAGGGTTGCCACTCTTCTCCCCATGGGGGCCGTGGGACTCGGGCCCTCTCCAGCTCCACCCCGACGCCTCGGCTCCCCCTTGGAACCGGACGCCAGCTGCGATCGCCCTGGTCCGCCCTTGAACCAGGGACCCCGGCAGGAGGAGGCTGGAGAGGGCTGAACCCACCTGCCACTTGGGCTGGCGACCCCAGACCCTGCCGGGAGCCCTTTGTTGCGGAGCGGCGGGAGGCAGTGCAGGCGGGGGGGGGGGGGGAGAGAGCCTGGGGGGAACCTGGGCTGGGGCTGGCCCGCCTGGGACGAGAGAGGTACAGGGACCCCCATCGCTCAGCCGCGCCCCCTCCAGGGATGGATGGAACCTTCGGAAGATGAACGTTCTAAGATGGAACGTCGGGGGGATGAACGTCCTGATGATGGGAAGGCGAAGCTAGAAGGGGGCGCAGCTGTCATTCTTGCGGGGCTCACCCCTTTTTAGCCATTCCAGGAGGGGGGAGGCTGACCCTCCTTGACAGGGCTGTTGGGGGTGGGGTGGTGGCGTAGTTACAGGGGGCGCAGCCGTCAGTATTGGGGATGAGACTCCCCCCCCAAAGTGACGGCTGCGCCCCCTCTTGCTACGCCACCAGCTCACACCCCCTACCCAGTGCCAGGAAGGGTAAGACTGGGGATGGCTGTAATGGCTATAACGGGGTGAGCCTCCCAAGATTAATAGCTGAACCCCTCTAGCTGTGCCACCCCCACCCATCCACCCCCGTGTCAAGGAGGGTCAGGCTCTCCCCAATTGGAATGGCTCCGAAGGTGTGAGACCCCCCAAAATCTGTCAGCCGCGCCCCCCTCCAGCTCCGCCTCCACAGTCTTCCCATCAAATACAGCACTCCTATCCACTTTCCTGGGAGGAAACCCATTAACTAGAGTGGGACTGACTTCTGAGTAGACAGACATTCAGGAGCATGTTCTTTCGGGCTGCATTCCTTGCTGCAGTTATTTGGGAGTAAGCGTCACTTCTGAGTTGCTATGCCTGGGAAGCAGCCGGCAAACTCCCATAGGAGTGAGTACCAGGTGGTGGAGTAGCTAGAGGGGGGCGGAGAACTCAGCCTTGGAGGGAGTCTCACCCCTTCAGAGCCATCCCAGGTGGGGGCAGGGGGGGGGTAAAGGGAGGCATAATGAGAGTGGGGTTTCTTCTCTCCCCAGGGGCCTGCTTTGCAGGGATGTTGTGTGCTGGGCAGTGCAGGAGCCCCCAGATGTGGAAGAGACCGGTGACATAGCTAGAGGGCGGCCGTAGCAGTTAGTCTTAGGGGGGAGTCTCACACCTTCAGAGCCATTCAAGTTGGAAGAAGCCTGACTGTTCTTGGCGCTGAGGGTAGGAGGTGGTGGCATAGCTAGAAGGGGGCGCAGCAGTCAGTCTTAGGCGGGCTCACGCCTTCACAGCCATTCCAGCTGGCGGGGAGCCTGAGTCCGGCCCTTGGTGGCACTGGGGAGTGTGAGTTGGTGGCGTAGCTAGTGGGGGGCGCAGCCGTCAGTTTTTTGGGTGGCAGAAGACTCCCCCCCGCCCAAACTCCAGCTACGCCACCAAGTGGGGAAAAAAAAACCCGGGAACTCTCCACCCGGGGGCCATTTCTCACCAGTATCGGGGGTGAGAGCCTGTCGCCCCTCGCCCGCACGAGACCATGGAGGGAAGGGTTGCCACTCTTCTCCCCATGGGGGCCGTGGGACTCGGGCCCTCTCCAGCTCCACCCCGACGCCTCGGCTCCCCCTTGGAACCGGACGCCAGCTGCGATCGCCCTGGTCCGCCCTTGAACCAGGGACCCCGGCAGGAGGAGGCTGGAGAGGGCTGACCCCACCTGCCACTTGGGCTGGCGACCCCAGACCCTGCCGGGAGCCCTTTGTTGCGGAGCGGCGGGAGGCAGTGCAGGCGGGGGGGGGGGGGGGAGAGCCTGGGGGTAACCTGGGCTGGGGCTGGCCCGCCTGGGACGAGAGAGGTACAGGGACCCCCATCGCTCAGCCGCGCCCCCTCCAGGGATGGATGGAACCTTCGGAAGATGAACGTTCTAAGATGGAACGTCGGGGGGATGAACGTCCTGATGATGGGAAGGCGAAGCTAGAAGGGGGCGCAGCTGTCATTCTTGCGGGGCTCACCCCTTTTTAGCCATTCCAGGAGGGGGGAGGCTGACCCTCCTTGACAGGGCTGTTGGGGGTGGGGTGGTGGCGTAGTTACAGGGGGCGGAGCTGTCAGTATTGGGCATGAGACTCCCCCCAAAATTGACGGCGCCGCCTCTAAGTTCGCCACCAGCTAGCTCATTCCAGCTCGCACTAGATCAGACCCCCATGCTTGTGGGAAGGGAGGTGGGTGGCCTCCACCTACCCCCAACACACTCAATTTTCTTGTTAGCTGCCTGGCTAACAAGCTTGGAGAGAAGCAGAAGTGGGGCAGGAGCAGGATGCTCCGTACCTTGGGCAGGGTTGCCATCTAGTGGGCTGCCATTCCCAGGACATTGCTTGCCTTCCACAGCCGGTTCAGTCCCTTCTTTCTGTACCCAAAGCCTATCCAAGCTCAGCTGCTGCTTTCTCAGAAGACCACCCTTGGCTGCTGGTGGTCTTCAGAGACACCTTGCGTCTGATCAACGCTGGGGACCGACCATTTGAAGACAACAGAACAAAGGCACCCAAAGGAGCCAGGATGTCTCCTGGAACTGTTCACCTGGACTGGATTTGAGGTCCTCGAATCAGTGGGACTGCTGGTTTTCTCAGTCGGAAGAAGGGTACTGCTTGGATTAATTCTGGAATACTATAGTACAACAATTCCAGGAAAGAGGATCTGAAGGCAGGCTGCAGTTTCCCTGGTGCAGCTGAGCCATTGCTGGAAAGTCCTGATTTGGATCCTCAGGGAAAGTTCACCTGCAGATTTAGATGGAGAAGATGACAAGAGTTTGTCAACTGGGTGTACATCAATGAGTTTGACAATGGAAGCTCAGAGAGCCACAAATGTGTGTGTTCCAACTGGGTGTGTGTGTGGGGGGGGGGGCGTAGGCTAAGAAAAGGATGTAATGAGGGAGCAATTTAGGTATTGCTATCTTGGGAAAGGATAGACTGGTGTATGGGTGTGCAAGAACTCAGTCTAGAAAAATACCTGGAGGCCTGCTTTTCATAAGCAAATCCTGGGAATCAGAGACTTCCAGCCGCTGTTCATTTGAACTCAGCTGTGGAGGGGGGGGGGGAGAGGGCAATGAAGGCAATGTGAAGTTACAGAAGTGGATGTGGTGCTTTCAGCTCATCAACTCACAGTTGTAATGCACATGTTCATTGCTCTGAAAGGCACACGCACACTTCGATCTGCATGGTGTGAGATTGCAGAGGTGGCGTCTATCCCATGCTTTCAACATCTTAAAAGACAGGAATTATGGAGTCCAGTAATGTACAGTGGCATCCCAAAATGCAGCCTGGTTGCTTTAAAGGAGGTCTGTTTTCTCCATTTTAGAAGCTCTAATCTGGTAACCAGTTGTCAGGATGACAGAACATCAGGCTCTGGAAGCAAATGGTACACTCAACAGTGATGGGAGTGGGATGGACCTGCAATGAAAGACTAAAATATTTGGGGACTTTTAGTTGTTTTTAAAAGAAAGATCTTGGGGAAACTTGACAAAGCGATGCATGGTGTGAGACGATTGAGGGATGTAGAGGAACTGTTACTCCTGGTATGGGAATTGGGGCCATCTAATGGAATGGATTGACAGCAAATTAAAGACAGACCAAAGAAAGTATTGAAGAAAGTGAATACTTGCACGGTGTATGCATTGATAACCAAAGATTTGGACTGGGTTCATGGAGAGTGGGCATTCAACACCTGCTTTTGATTTCTAATTGGAATCTGATTGGCCACTATGAGGAGTAGGAGACTCAATTGGGGGCGCAAGTGCCTGCTAACCTCCAGGCCAGGGTTTGAGACCCAGGTCCCCACAAGACAAGGATTTCCTGCTACAGGCAGGGGGTTGGACTAGAATGATCCACTGGGTCCCTTCCAACTCATGATTTGATGACTTCTATGACCCTACGGTCTTAAGCCTGCCTCAGTCACTCCACTCTCATCCATAGAGTTACTGATGCCCAAATGTGAGAGGCTGCAATTACGTCATGGCCGAATGTTGGTATTCCAGGCTGTGAATTGCTTTTTCCTGTCGTTTGGGTGAGCTGATTGGTTTCCAACCTGATCCTTCAGGATCTCCATTCCGGAGCAACCCAAACCACATTTACACTGGTGAGCCCAATGGATCGATAGTGTGAAATTGCAGCCTAATTGTGGTTCCATCTATTCCCGCCCTGACAACGGGGCAGGAGGTGGAAACCAGCTCTGGGATTTGCAGTGGAGATGAGATCAGTTGTTTGGTGCTATCTTGTGCTCCAGCGGCCTGTCGGCCTCTTCCAGAGCTGCATGGAAGTTTCTGGATGGAGCTTAATAAGTTTCTGTAGTGATTGGCAACCCTAAGGAAAAAGAAATGTGTGATTGCAGCAAAGAATTGGGTGGCCTGTTGGAATGGCAGGTGGTGGGGACGAGAGATGGAGAACAGGCTCTTTTAACTTTTCCTCACACATACTTAGGCTTCCTGTATCCAGAAGAGACGAGTAGTTTTGAGGTTTGCTGTTCTTTTCCGAATGAGAAAAACATCTCCAAACAAAAAGCATTAGCCTGATTCTGTCCTGATGCAGTCAGGCTGTGAGCCAAGCAACCTGGAGGGAGCTGACCTTAATCCAGAGTCGTTCAGTGCTTCCCAAAGTGTGGGTCGCAAGCCCAAGCACAGTGGGTCACGGTCTGTGCCCTCCTGCCTGTCCTTGTGCTAGTTTGGATCCAATTAAGGACCATTCCAGAAACCCCACTGCTTACCAAGGCCTCCCTCAGGGTGACCACATGACTGGAAATTTCCAGATTTGTCCTCGTTTACCCTGCTGTCTAGGTGTCCTCCAAAAGGACTTCATTGTCCTTCATTTTGGAACTTTGCAGTGGTGTGCAGTACCCCATCGTGTCATATGTTGTTGGATTTGTGTTGAAGAGCAGGATCCAATGCAGAAATCAGTTTTGAAATATCTCCTTCCTATCAAAAGGTATGGCCAAAAGAACTAAAAATAAATATGCATTGAGCTCTATTGGAAAGTGAAAGTGCCCAATATGGTGGCTTTACTTGTGAGTAGGCAGATGTGCCTTTGCCTGCTGGAAAGGCCAGGCTGAGAGGAAACCAAGACCTCGTCCTCCTTTTGAGGTTTGGGCATCTGGTCACCCTGGAACCGACTCTTCAGTCCATTCTTGGAACCCTCCATAAGCCAGATCCAGTTTTGGGAAGCCTCTTCCAGTTGGAGAACTCGTCGCCCCTCGGGTAGGAGAGGCCTCCAGCATCCCCAGAAGCAACATGAGCCACCACAGAGGACAAGGTGGGTCGCGCCACTGCTGAGTTTGGGAACTCCTGCTCTCCCTGCAAGAAACGGGTGCAGGCAGTGAGGTCAGCGCTTCAGGACCTTGGAGAGCACCCAAGGCTTGTTCTTCTCAGAGCTGGAAAACTCAAAGGTCAGTCCAGCACCACCGAGTGATGACATCCAGGCCCCTCTTATTTCCATCGCCATCTTTCCAGTGGTGATTCAAGTAAACAACAGGTTCTATGTCCTAATAACCCAGATTAACAACAGGGACTGTGTCCCATTCGTGACCGGTTCTCAGAACAGGGTTCTATAGAACCCCCTGAAGCCCACCACTGCGTGACCTTTCCCATGCCAAAGCTACAAAGTTTACTTTTATTCCTTTGTCCTCACAACAACCCTGTAAGGTAGGTGAGGCTGAGAGTAAGTGACCTGCTCAAGCTCATCCAGGAAGCTCCATGGCCAAGGTGGGATTTAAACCCTGACCTTCCAGGTCTTCCATTTTCTTGCCTGGAGCGGGGGGGGGGGGGAATCTGAGTCTGGGGCACAGCAGGTGGGGGGTTCAAATCTCCTTCGGGGTGACCCATGAGGTTCATTTGCTTGGAAAAGTGGAAGATTCTCAAAGCAGCCTTCCATGTCCCTTCCTATAAAAAAAGGACCCGTCCTGGGGAAAAGGGAGAACTTTTTCCTGGGGCAGCGGCAAAAAGGAGGACACGTCCTGGAGAAAGAGGTCATTAGATGTCATGACCTTACACCCAGGATAGAAGGCGAAAAAGGGGAGAAGTCCTGGGGAAAGGGGGCAGCAGATGTTATGCCCGGGACAGAAGGCCAAGGGGGCAGGTCCTGGAAGGGTCCTCCGTGCCCTGCTTGGCTCTCCCAGGCTGTGCAGCCGCAGGGCTATTGGGGGTCGCTCCCCATAAGAGGTCCTGGGAGGGCCTTTGTGCCGTCGGCCTGAGTGGCACCGTGGGTTCAGCCCGGTTCCTGCCACCTCCGCCCTCCCGGCGTGCGTTCTGGTGCAAGGGCTGCCCAGGGCGCGTCGGTGACGGGGGTGTCCGGGGTCGGGTCCCGAGTCCCATAAGCCCCAAGAGGGGCGAAGGTCGTGGCTGCTCGGCCAGGCAGCGGCGGCCACTCGCCCTCACTGGACCCGAATCCCTGCGCGCGGGGGAGACGGGCGGGCCGGCAGGTTCTCACCGTAGCCTGGATTAGATCTCCGGGCGCAGATGAGGAACGACCACCGGGTTCCCTTCCCGGTTTGTCTTTTTCCCACCCGGTGGCGTAGCTAGAGGGGGGCGCGGCCGGCTTCACACCGGGTGGGAAAAGTGGTACCCGGGAAGCCCACCCGGAGACCATTTCTCACCAACGGGAGGTGAGAGCCTGCCGCCCCCGCCCGTGTTCGAGTCCGTGGGGTTGTCCCATGGGGGCTGTGGGACTCGCGCCCCTCCAGCACCCTTCCCCCGACGCCCAGGCTCGCCCTCCAACCCGGGACTCCGGCGGAGGGAGGCTGGAGGGGGCGCAGCTGCGAGTCTTGGGGGATCACCCCTTTATAGCCATTCCGGGTGGGGGGAGCCTGACCCTCCTTGACACGAGTGGTGGGGGTGGGGAGGTGGAACAGCTAGAGGGGGCGCAGCCGTCAGTCTTGGGGGTGAGACTCCTCCAAAACTGACGGCTGCGCCCCCTCTAAGTACGCCACCAGCTCACACCCCCCACCCCCCCACCCGGAATGGCTATAAAGCGGTGACCCCCCAAGACTGGCAGCTGCGCCCCCCCTCTAGCTCCGCCACCGCCGCCTCCCCATCATCAGAACGTTCATCCCCCCGATATTCCATCCTTAGAACGTCCATCTTCCGAAGGTTCCATCCATCCCTGGAGGGGGCGCGGCTGAGCGATGGGGGTCCCTGTACCTCTCTCGTCCCAGGAGGGCCAGCCCCAGCCCAGGTTCCCCCCAGGCTCTCTCCCCCCCCCCCCCGCCTGCACTGCCTCCCGCCGCTCCGCAACAAAGGGCTCCCGGCAGGGTCTGGGGTCGCCAGCCCAAGTGGCAGGTGGGGTCAGCCCTCTCCAGCCTCCTCCTGCCGGGGTCCCTGGTTCAAGGGCGGACCAGGGCGATCGCAGCTGGCGTCCGGTTCCAAGGGGGAGCCGAGGCGTCGGGGTGGAGCTGGAGAGGGCCCGAGTCCCACGGCCCCCATGGGGAGAAGAGTGGCAACCCTTCCCTCCATGGTCTCGTGCGGGCGAGGGGCGACAGGCTCTCACCCCCGATACTGGTGAGAAATGGCCCCCGGGGGAGAGTTCCCGGGTTTTTTTTTCCCACTTGGTGGCGTAGCTGGAGTTTGGGGGGGGGGAATTCTTCTGCCACCCAAAAAACTGACGGCTGCGCCCTCCTCTAGCTACGCCACTAACTCCTGAATGTCTACTCAGAAGTAAGTCCCACTCTAGTTAGTGGGTTTCCTCCCAGGAAAGTGGATAGGATTGCTGTGGAGGCGGAGCTGGAGGGGGGCGCGGCTGACAGATTTTGGGGGGTCTCACACCTTCGGAGCCATTCCAATTGGGGAGAGCCTGACCCTCCTTGACACGGGGGTGGATGGGTGGGGGTGGCACAGCTAGAGGGGCGCAGCTATTAGTCTTGGGAGGCTCACCCCGTTATAGCCATTCCAGCCATCCCCAGTCTTACCCTTCCTGGCACTGGGTAGGGGGTGTGAGCTGGTGGCGTAGCAAGAGGGGGCGCAGCCGTCTCTTTGGGGGGAGTCTCATCCCCAATACTGACGGCTGCGCCCCCTGTAGCTACGCCACCACCCCACCCCCAACTCCCCTGTCAAAGATGGTGTTAGACGAACGTTCTGAAGATGGGGAGGCGGCGGGGCGGAGCTGGAGGGCGGCGCAGCTGCCAGTTTTGGGGGGTCACCCCTTTATAGCCATTCCGGGTGGGGTGGGTGGGTGGGGGGTGTGAGCTGGTGGCGTACTTAGTGGGGGCGCAGCCGTCAGTATTGGGGGAGTCTCACCCCCAACACTGACGGCTGCGCCCCCTCTAGCTATCCCATCTCCCCACCCCCACCACTCGTGTCAAGTAGGGTCAGGCTCCCCCCTCCTGGAATGGCTAAAAAGGGGTGAGCCCCCCAAGATTAATAGCTGCGCCCCTCTAGCTGTGGCACCCCCACCAATCCACCAATCCACCAATCGGTGGCAAGGCCGACTCCAGGAACTCTCTGCCTCATGATGCAGGGAGGCCGCCACTCAGTGGCAAGGCCCACCCCTGAAACTCTCTTCCTCATGAGGCAAGGAGGCTCCACCTCAATGGGAAGGCCAACCCCTGAAACTCACTGCCTCATGACGCAGGGGGCTCCACCTCAATGGGAAGGCCCACCCCTGGAACTCTCTGCCTCATGACATAGGGAGTCTCCACCTCAATGGGAAGGCCAACCCCTGAAACTCACTGCCTCATGACAAAGGGAGGTCTACCTCAATAGGAAGGCCCACCCATGGAACTCTTTGCTTCATGACGTAGGGAGTCTCCACCTCAGTGGCAAGCCACACCCCTGGAACACTCTGCCTCATGACGCAGGGAGGCCCCCCTCAGTGGCACGTCCAACCCCTGGAACTCTCTGCCTCATGACGCAGGGAGGCCCCCCTCAGTGGCACGTCCAACTCCTGGAACTCTCTGCCTCATGACGCAGGGAGGCTCCACCTCAGTGGCAAGCCACACCCCTGGAACTCTCTGCCTCATGACGCAGAGAGGCCTCCTTCAGTGGCAAGGCCCACCCCTGGAACTCTCTGCCTCATGCCGCACGGAGGCCCACCTCAGTGGCACGTCCAACCCCTGGAACTCTCTGCCTCATGACGCAGGGAGGCCCCCCTCAGTGGCACGTCCAACTCCTGGAACTCTCTGCCTCATGACGCAGGGAGGCTCCACCTCAGTGGCAAGCCACACCCCTGGAACTCTCTGCCTCATGACGCAGAGAGGCCTCCTTCAGTGGCAAGGCCCACCCCTGGAACTCTCTGCATCGTGACGCAGGAAAGCCCCACCCCAGTGGCGAGGCCGACCGGTGGAACTCATAATGCAGGGATTGCCACCTGCTCAGTCGCATTGCGTGAGGGGATGACCCCCTAGCTGTGCAACTCTACTAGCTTAGCTGCCTTTTAAACCTTTCAACACCTTCATGCTGTTGGCTGAGGATCAGCAAGGCCTGTCAAGGTTAATATCCTCACAACCACATATATGGAACCTCCAGTTCTGGAGGAAGTCTATCCCTAATACCAAAATGCCAGGGAGCAACAACATAGAAGAGCCACTGCTTGCCTGCTGGGCGGCCACTGTGGGGAGGAGGAGAGTGGCAGAGCCGGGAGCCCCTTGTTCTGGCCGGCCCCCTTGTGCTAGTGGGGGTTGTGCGATCCTTCCACCATCTCAGAGCTACTGTGGACAGTGAGGAACCTTCTCACTTCTTGGCAAAGGAGCCCAGCAAGCAGACCCCGGCTCAGTATTTGATTTTTCCAAGCACTGCCTGGTTGTCTTCTCTGATGGGGGGTAAATGTGTAACACAGTTATTTGTGTTGACCTGCAGGGATCACAGCAGGACCACCTCCCTGGTGTGAACATCCCCTCCAGTGAGCAGGACAGAGCCTGGGAGTTTCTCTTCATTGTTGCTTTAGGTCAGGGGTGTCCAACATGAGGCAGGTGGGCCGTATGCGGCCCAGGACGAGGGTGGATGTGGCCCTCCTGCAAAGCTGGCCACCACCATTGGAAAAACCGGCTTTGTGGCAGCAGCCATTTTCAAATTTTGTGTGCTTCTCTGCGCACTGCCCTGTGCGGCCGCCACAAAGCTGGTCTGGGCTGCCTGGATCCTCCCCCTACCTTCCTCCTGGCACGCAGAGCGCTTCAGACCCCTGCAGACCTTGCAGTGCTCGCCCACCCACATCCCCCAAAAGCAGCCTCAGCAGAGGCTGTTGCCTGCGGCCCTTGAGACGTACTAGGAAGTAAGCCCCGCTAAAGTCAATGAGGCTTACTCCCAAGTTGCGGTCTGACAGCCCAATGATGCATAGGATGGGCTGTGATCCTCTCCAAGCTTCACTTTGGAGATATGCTGCAACTCTAACCATGTCTACACAGAAGTAAGGCCCATTGTATCCAGCGGGTCTTACTCCCAGGAAAGTATGTTCAGGATTGCAGCATATCTCCAAGGTCAAGCTTGGAGAGGATCTCAGCCCATCCTATGCATCATGCCTCCTCAGAAGTAAGCCCCACTAAAGTCAATGAGGCTTACACCCAAGTTGCCGTCTGAGAGCCCAATCCTACGCATGGCTACTCAGCAGAAAACCCCATGATAATCAATGAGACTTACTCCAAGGTTTAGCTTGGAGAGGATCGCTGCCCATCCTATGCATCATGCCTACTCAGAAGTAAGCCCCATTACAATCAATGAGACTTAATCCAAGGTTTAAAAAATGTAGGACAAAATATAGGACATCCTTCAATTTGTGCTATATTTTTTAAAAGAAAGTTGTTAGTGTTTGTGTGCAGTCCACACCAACTTGTCTACTTCCAGTGCGGCCCAGGGAAGCGAAAAGGTTGGACACCCCTGTTTAGGTTATTTCATGAAGCTCCAAGAATTTATTGAATGACTCTCCTAAGCCTTGGCATAAATTCTGTGCTGACCTGGGGGTGTCACTCCAGGGGGTGGGGAGTTAGGCCAAAGCACATGTACACGCCTATCTTCCCACACCGTCACGCAAAGGTTAGCCAGGTGAGTTAAAAGGTGTTTATATTGCTAGATGTGACCGACTGTCACCAGTGATGGGCATCAAAGAAATTAAGAACCGGTTCTCTGTCCATCTGGCAGCCACTTTTAAATGGCTATTTTTAAACTTTACATGTACTATCTCTTGTTAACAACCGGTTCTATAGAGTAGGTGCGAACCTGCTGGAGCCCACCACAGACTGTAACAAGTGGTGCTCTTCCCCGTTTCTAAAGCCATAGAGCCAGCGTTGTCCGACATGTGGCTCAAATGTGCACGGAACGATGCTACCTTCCCACCAAAGTAGTACCTATTTATCTACTTGCATTTCCATGCTTTTGAAATGCTAGGTTGGCAGGAGCTGGGCTAAGGACAGGAGCTCACCCATCTGGTAGGACCCGCATCTCAAACCCCTGCCTGCTGGTTAACAGGCACAATGTCTTAACCAGCTGCACCACCATAGCCTACTCCAGGTGAGTTAGGCTGGCCTAAATTTCTTGGGGCTCAGTTCGTAGGGCACAATCCTAACCTAGGCCGGCACAAGTCATCAGTCTTCCCATTCCCGTGGTGATGTAGGGAGGCTGGTGATTGTTGCACTGACCTAACCGTCCCCCAAAAGTGGCACAGACGTTTCTTACAGCACTTTTGTGACACCCCCAAGTCACTCACTCACTTTCACTTTCAAAACCTTTAATGGCATTAATCCAAAATACATATATAAATAATAATATACATCATAAAACAACATAGAAGAGTGGGACATCATGAAGGATCACTCAGACAACTTACAGTTAAGATTTAATTAGGACGTCCTGCAAAAAAACTCGCTGCAAGATCCGTTGTAGTACTAGAGGAGTCCTCAAGGAGGAAACCTACCAGATTCTGGGGAGTCCAATAAAACTGGATAAAATAGGCTCAAGGGTATGAATACGAGTCGTATTATGAGCCAGGGAAGGACAAAAAATATGGGAAACTGAATCAGGCTCAACACCACAAAACTGGCAAATTCTTTGGTCAAATGGGAATTGTTCATATCGCCCTTTTAGGACAGCAGAGGGAAAGATGTTTAAAGGTGCAAGCATAAATGCTCTCCTCTTAAGGGGATTGACCAGTTGTTCAAAATAACAAGACCCATAACCCAGATAAGGGGAAATACCAAAGAAACAAGGGGAGCAGACTGGGTTCACGTTGGAAATAAGCCATACAGATTCAGCCTCCCATAACCTCTCCTTAAGAGAGGACAGCGCCTGGTTAAAATTAGAATTAGAAAAAAATTCTAAGGAGTGGCCAATATCAGCAAGTTTCGATTCACAAAGAGAAAACCAGGAAAAATGGTAAGGGTCTTTCAAAAGTTCAAAAAGCAAAGAATCAGAGACAGTATTAAAAAAAAGACGGAGCCAGAATTTAAAAGTCAAGGCCCAGGCCACTGTTGAGGGCAGATGAATGCCAAGCTCCCAAATCAGGGTTGACAGTTTAATCGAATTGGGTACCCCTAGGATTCGCCTTAGAAAGGTTGCAGCCAACAGGTCCACCTCTCTAAGAGTGACCTCCATCCAGATTGGAACTCCATAAAGAAGGCGGTTAACTAGCTTGGCCTGAAAAATTTGAAGCGCAGCTGGAACATATTGGTTCCCAGTGGTGTAATGAAGTCTAGCTATCGCATTAAGACAATGCGACGCCGAGGACTCTGCGAGTTTCCTATGAGGGGTCCACTTAAGTTGGTAGTGATAATTGATGCCCAGGTATTTAAAGGATTTTACCTGCTCAATAGGTTGGTTGTTGATTTTCCAGGTCAAGGGCTTCCATGTCTTGGAGAAAACCCAAATTTTGGTTTTCTCCACATTAATGGAAAGATCATTGCATAAGCAATAGGCTTGAAAAAGGGTAAGGAGTTTCCTGAGACCGGAGCTGGATAGAGATAGTAGAGCGGCATCGTCTGCATACAGCAGAATAGGCACCGGAACTTTATCCAGAAGAGGGGCAGTCTTAACACCAGAGGACAACTGGGGACGTAGATCAGCTAAAGAAAGGTTAAATAATAAATAAGGTTGTATTTTAATTACATTTTAATGTGTTTTTATCTCTATTTATTATCATATGTAATTTCAGTGGTCTTTTATTGTTTTTTAATTGTTTGGCCGCCTTGAGTTCCCCCCTGTGGGGGAAGAAAGGCGGGATAAAAATTACTTAAATAAATAAATAAAAATAAAATAAATAAAAAGGGGGCTGGAATGCATCCCTGCCGAACCCCTTTAGTAACTGGGATCTTCTCCGATAAAGAACCACATCGGTCAAAACGCACCTGGCAGGAATTAGAGGAGTGCAGTCTACGAATGAGGAAAAGTAAGCGAGGGGGGATTCCCCAAGATGCTAATTTTCTCCACAAAATAGCCCTAATAACTGAGTCAAACGCAGCTCTCAGATCAATAAAGGCCACATAAAGATTCCCCTTAAAACGGCACGAATATTTCTCGGCCAAAAAGGAAAGAAGAAATGCGTGATCTAATGTTGAGGAGCCCGGGCGGAAGCCAATTTGCTCGTAACCGGGAAGACCCTTGGACGAAGCCCAGGCAGTAAGGCGGGTTAGCCAATGTTTAGCGTATAGCTTCCCGATAGAAGAGAGCAGGCTAATTGGTCTATAATTCTCGGGCACTGACGGGTCACCTTTTTTGAAAATGGGCACTAAAACGGATGTTAGCCAATCACCCAGTATGATTCCAACCTGGTCAGTCAAAGTGAAGAGACTGGCCAGGGGGTCTGCCCACCAATTGGAGTTGTTAATTAGGAGATCATTAGAAATTCCATCAGGCCCAGGGGCCCTCTCAGATTTCAAAGATCGAATCAAATCAAGAATCTCACTGCTAGTAACAGGAGGCCAAAAAGGGAGGTCTGAAGGGAGGCTCCTTAGCTCAGATGGCAGGGCTTGACTAGAGAAAACCTTAGTGTAGTGGGCAATCAAGGGGGGAAATCGCCAAAAAATGATTAGAGGAGACCATCAAATTAGATCGAGAGACCAGCAGCCAAAATAGCTTGCTGTTATTGGCAGAGATAGCAGCAAGCAGCTGGGCCCACTTGCGCAGAGCAAAATTATGCTTCTTGACCCCCCATAGCTCACGCAAGTTCCTTCTGGCGTAAAAATAGGAGGTCTTCACCTCAGAAGAGGGAAGAGATCGAAACAGAAAAAACAGATGACGGACTAAACGCTTAGCAGACCAACACTCAGCGTCGAACCAGGAGTAGGAGTTAGCGTTTCTTTTGGAAGAATTAACAGAAATGAGTAGTCCAGCTGGGGTCCAGGTAATTGACTGGTAGGTCAAAACAGCCACTTCAGGTATCTGAGTTGATTTAATAATTTGCCTTGACAACATAGTGTCAAGATCCGTGGACCAGAGTTCAAGGGCTGGGAATATCCTGGGGGACCACTTAGGCCACTGATAAGAGTTATGGGATGGTGTCTCGTAGGTTGCCGTAGAGAGGGGAATCAAAAGTTTAATTGAAAGGGGTTGATGATCACTATCAATACGATCCCCAGTCGAGAAATCGTGACACTTTGTAAGTAACTCGGTGGAAACCAAGATGTAACCACTCACACCAGAGGGAGAAATAAAGGTAAAATCACCGGATGGGGGACACCGGGGGAACCATTCAAAATGCTAAGATTGTAGAGAGAGCATAGGTCTGCGAAATAGGGGGCATTCTTATTAATTATGGGATCCCTAGACCATCTATCACAACAAAGCCCAAAAGGTGACATTTCTTCAAGGTCCCAATTTAGATAATTAGCCAGTGCCAAATTACTGGGGCCTATCCTCGAACTAAAGTCACCGGCAATAAGAAGCAGGATAGAGGGGTAGGAAATTAACACGGTCTCTGTAAAATCTCTCAGTTCAAGCCAGCGATCCAGGGCGGTTGGTCCAGTCGGAGGAATAGTGAGATTAATCAGAAGGACACAGAGCCCACCACTACTAAAAAGAAAAGGTTGAATATAGGAAGACTTACAAGGGAGGGGAGACATAACAAAATGGGGAGAGGGTCTAACAAAACAGCATAAACCTGAAGAGTAATGGCCCATGTTTTTAAATGCAGCATTTTAAATGCAGCAACATTATAAGAAATGAAACCAGGGATAAAAGGTGGATTCGGGGTCCATGTTTCCTGCATGAAAATAATATCAAAATGGGACAAAAAACTGGAAAAACCAAGGTCCATCTTTTTCCTCTCTCATCCCGCTGTATTCCAGGAAAGTAGCTTCCATTTGAAATGAAAAAGTGGAGAAGCAGGAGCAGAGGCTGCAAGTCAATCAGAGGACACTTGGATATCCAAGCTCTCTGCAGGTTCATGATACACGCAGCCGTTAGCTGGGAGGGACTTGTCTAAGGGGCCAAAGTCCAGAACTGTCGAAGAGGGATCACCAAGGGGGTCTTGAGGTTTTACAGAGGGGGCTACAGAGTTAGTAGAAGCGGCAACAGAGGAGTTTTGATTGGAGCTAGTAAGATCAAGAACCAAAGGGGGGGGGGGTGATTTGAGTCTGGTCATCCACCAAGGTACATTCACCTGCCAAAGTTCGCTTTTCTATAAGGCAAGTAGGAAAGAGAGTTGAACTGGAAGCACTGGAAGGTGGTGAAATGTGGACAAGTGGGCAACCAGTAGACAATTGGGGGGTCCCACTAGCAATCAAGCAAGGAGGAGATTCCGTAGGTCTTGTAGCTTCAGAGCTTAAATGTCCAAAAGGGAGAGTCTTGTTGGGCGGGATATAAGTAGGAAGGCCAAAATGACCGGAAGGAACATCAGCAGGGTCAGGTGCATTCGGATAGCAGTTGTTGGTATTGTCAAGAAACACGCAACTGGCCTTGGAGTGTAAACTGATAGGAGAAGAATCCTTAGCCGGGATACTAGTAGGCTCCTTGCTGCGATCAGTGAAAGAATTTTCTTTAGCAGAGGTGTTTATTTTCACAGTTACACCTGGAATCAATTTTTGTATGTTCTGATTCTGGAAATATCTTGGGGGGGGAAATTCCCAGGCCTCTAAGACTATGAACGTGGGAGAAGATCTGTGTTGGAATCCTGCTAGTATGGAAGTGTAATAAAAGACATTTTTGACACCTTGAAGAAGGCAGTCTCAGCATGTTGCAAAGATCAATATCAGTTCGTTTTAAGTTTGGTATGGTTGCTAGATGTTTTTTAACCATCCAGTACTGAGACCAGTCCGGTGCCGGGCCGGGTAGTTGAGAAATGAAGAGAGCCACGCTCTTAGGTTTCAGGATCAACTTAACATCAGAGGAATTGTCCAGGGTTTGTTGTGCTGGAGCAGGTGAGATTTGTAGCTCTGTAGCTCGTGTGCTGGTGGCAGCTGGTGCTCGTACTATCGATGGGCCGTTGCTTTAAGAGAGTAATAATGTTCTCCTAAGAATTTAAGTATTTGCTTAAGGTCATCCGCTGTGGAAGCGGCATATTGCCGCATTAGATCAGGAGTGCTGCTTACCTGTGCAGCTGGTCTAGAGGAAGTAACTGGACCCTTCTGTTCATGAATCAGATCTGTAATTAGGTTTCTTGTCAGAGGGGAGAGACACAAAAACTCAGTCAGCTCTGAAGGATTAGAACAGCAGGTCGGCGATGACGTGGGGCAGCGTTTCTCAAAGTGGGGGTCGGGACCCCTTTGGGGGTCGCCTAGAGCTTTCCTGGGGGTCGACTAAAGACCCCTGGTGCAGGGGGCCAGATCAGGCTTGCCAGACCTCCAGCTGTAGCTGCGTGCGCACTGGGGCTGACTGACAGCCTCAGGGCCCAATCCTATGCATGCCTACTCTGAAATAAATCCCATTATAGTCAGGGGGCCTTTACTCCCATGTAAATGTGGATAGGATTGTAGCCTCCGGGCCCAATCCTATGCATGCCTACACTGAAAGAAATCCCATTGTGTTCAATGTGTGCATAGAACGCACATTTCATTTGTAACAATGAAAATACATCCTGCATATCGGATATTTACATTACGATTCATAACAGTAGCAAAATTCCAGTTCAAAAGTAGCAACGAAAATAATTTTATGGTTGGGGTCCTCACAACATGAGGAACTTATAAAGGGGTCATGGCGTTAGGAGGATTGAGAACCACTGATATGGGGGATGGGATCTTAGAAGCTTTAGAAGCTTTACAGAAATCACGGATTTTCAACTGCTTGGATATTTTCTGGGGCACAGGCTCGGTCTCCGTGTCTGAGTTCTCTGAGGATAGCTGCCGTTTACGTCCCATTATGGGGGTAATAATGCAGTCACTAGAAGTCCCTAAAAATCAAAGATTTGGAAAAAATAGCCCCTTAATGAACTCACCAAGCCTGTCTCAGCAGCGTCTGTAAGTCAAAAATCCAATCAAATCCAATCAAAAATCCAGTCAAAATCCACTAACCGGGGGCTAAACTCCCCCCCCCCCCATGTAGACATGCCATGGCTGAGGTCTGTACTCATCTTCCATTTCCCTGGACCCCTTTCCATCGGTCTCAGCAAGCCTCCAGGCAGAGCTTAAGCACCATTTCAAGGCTTGCATCCTCAGCTTCTCCATAATTCTGCACATTCTTATTGACTGGGAGAAAGAGGAACATCCTACCAGCTAGACACAGCTTGTCCATTAGCAGGACTTTAGCAGAATTAGCAATTCTGCCCAACTTCCTGAGATGCAAGTGAGTAACAGTGCAAGCTTATAAGCATGTCTACTCAGAAGTAAGTCCCATTCTGTTTGATTGTACTTACTCCCAGAAAAGTGTAATTAGGATTGCGGCCTAAATCCTTCCTTCTTCCTCCTCTACAGATCCCTGTGCAGATGTGGACATCTCCGTAACCACAATGTCAGGCCTAGCCAGCATGTGGATTCTGGCATGGAAATATTAATAGGGGAAATACTGAGACAAAATGGACAAGGGAGGAAGTTCAGCCAGCCTGTCTCACCTGTGAAGAGCTCCTGGATCAGTCCTCAAATGCTCTGGAGTTTCAAAGGGATGAGCTCCTTCCAGATCCACCTGTTTGCACACTCCCAGGTGTCACAGGAAGCCTCCAGGTATTTTTCTAGACTGAGTTCTTGCACACCCATACACCAGTCTATCCTTTCCCAGGATAGCAATACCTAAATTGCTCCCTCATTACATCCTTTTCTTAGCCAACGCCCCCCCCCCCCCCCACACACACACCCAGTTGGAACACACACATTTGTGGCTCTCTGAGCTTCCAATGTCAAACTAATTGATGTACACCCAGTTGACAAACTCTTGTCATCTTCTCCATCTAAATCTGCAGGTGAACTTTCCCTGAGGATCCAAATCAGGACTTTCCAGCAATGGCTCAGCTGCACCAGGGAAACTGCAGCCTGCCTTCAGATCCTCTTTCCTGGAATTGTTGTACTATAGTATTCCAGAATTAATCCAAGCAGTACCCTTCTTCCGACTGAGAAAACCAGCAGTCCCACTGATTCGAGGACCTCAAATCCAGTCCAGGTGAACAGTTCCAGGAGACATCCTGGCTCCTTTGGGTGCCTTTGTTCTGTTGTCTTCAAATGGTCGGTCCCCAGCGTTGATCAGACGCAAGGTGTCTCTGAAGACCACCAGCAGCCAAGGGTGGTCTTCTGAGAAAGCAGCAGCTGAGCTTGGATAGGCTTTGGGTACAGAAAGAAGGGAGTGAACCGGCTGTGGAAGGCAAGCAATGTCCTGGGAATGGCAGCCCACTAGATGGCAACCCTGCCCAAGGTACGGAGCATCCTGCTCCTGCCCCACTTCTGCTTCTCTCCAAGCTTGTTAGCCAGGCAGCTAACAAGAAAATTGAGTGTGTTGGGGGTAGGTGGAGGCCACCCACCTCCCTTCCCACAAGCATGGGGGTCTGATCTAGTGCGAGCTGGAATGAGCTAGCTGGTGGCGTACTTAGAGGCGGCGCCGTCAATTTTGGGGGGAGTCTCATGCCCAATACTGATAGCTGCGCCCCCTGTAGCTACGCCACCACCCCACCCCAACACCCCTGTCAAGGAGGGTCAGGCTCCCCAAACCGGGAATGGCTATAAAGGGGTGATCCCCCAAGACTCGCAGCTGCGCCCCGCTCCAGCTCCTCAACCGCCGCCTCCCCATCATCAGGACGTTCATCCCCCCGACGTTCCGTTCTCAGTACGTTCATCGTCCGAAGGTTCCATCCATCCCTGGAGGGGGCGCGGCTGAGCGATGGGGGTCCCTGTACCTCTCTCGTCCCAGGCGGGCCAGCCCCAGCCCAGGTTCCCCCCAGGCTCTCTCCCCCCCCCCCCCCGCCTGCACTGCCTCCCGCCGCTCCGCAACAAAGGGCTCCCGGCAGGGTCTGGGGTCGCCAGCCCAAGTGGCAGGTGGGTTCAGCCCTCTCCAGCCTCCTCCTGCCGGGGTCCCTGGTTCAAGGGCGGACCAGGGCGATCGCAGCTGGCGTCCGGTTCCAAGGGGGAGCCGAGGCGTCGGGGTGGAGCTGGAGAGGGCCCGAGTCCCACGGCCCCCATGGGGAGAAGAGTGGCAACCCTTCCCTCCATGGTCTCGTGCGGGCGAGGGGCGACAGGCTCTCACCCCCGATACTGGTGAGAAATGGCCCCCGGGGGAGAGTTCCCGGGTTTTTTTTCCCCACTTGGTGGCGTAGCTGGAGTTTGGGCGGGGGGGAGTCTTCTGCCACCCAAAAAACTGACGGCTGCGCCCCCCTCTAGCTACGCCACCACCTCCTATCCTCAGTGCCAAGAACAGTCAGGCTTCTTCCAACTTGAATGGCTCTGAAGGTGTGAGACTCCCCCCTAAGACCAACTGCTGCGGCCCCCCTCTAGCTATGCCACCGGTCTCTTCCACTTCTGGGGGATCCTGCACTGCCCAGCACACAACATCCCTGCAAAGCAGGCCCCTGGGGAGAGAAGAAACTCCACTCTCATTATGCCTCCCTTTAACCCCCCCACCCCCACCTGGGACGGCTCTGAAGGGGTGAGACTCCCTCCAAGACTGAATTCTCCGTCCCCCTCGAGATACTCCACTTCCTGGTACTCACTCCTATGGGAGTTTGCCGGCTGCATCCCAGGCATAGCAGCTCAGAAGTGACGCTTACTCCCAGGTAACTGTGGCCAGGAATGCAGCCCGAAAGAACATGCTCTGAATGTCTGTCTACTCAGAAGCAAGTCCCACTCTAGTTAATGGGTTTCCTCCCAGGAAAGTGGATAGGATTGCTGTGTTTGATGGGAAGACTGTGGAGGCGGAGCTGGAGGGGGGCGCGGCTGACAAGTTTTTGGGGGTCTCACACCTTCGGAGCCATTCCAATTGGGGAGAGCCTGACCCTCCTTGACACGGGTTGGATGGGTGGGGGTGGCACAGCTAGAGGGGCGCAGCTATTAGTCTTGGGAGGCTCACCCCGTTATAGCCATTCCAGCCATCCCCAGTCTTACCCTTCCTGGCACTGGGTAGGGGGTGTGAGCTGGTGGCGTAGCATGAGGGGGCGCAGCCGTCACTTTGGGGGGAGTCTCACCCCCAACACTGACGGCTGCGCCCCCTCTAGCTATCCCACCTCCCCACCCCCACCACTCGTGTCAAGTAGGGTCAGGCTCCCCCCTCCTGGAATGGCTAAAAAGGGGTGAGCACCACAAGATTAATAGCTGCGCCCCTCTAGCTGTGGCACCCCCACCAATCCACCAATCGGTGGCAAGGCCGACTCCAGGAACTCTCTGCCTCATGATGCAGGGAGGCCCCCACTCAGTGGCAAGGCCCACCCCTGAAACTCTCTTCCTCATGAGGCAGGGAGGCTCCACCGCAATGGGAAGGCCAACCCCTGAAACTCACTGCCTCATGACGCAGGGGGCTCCACCTCAATGGGAAGGCCCACCCCTGGAACTCTCTGCCTCATGACACAGGGAGGCTGCACCTCAGTGGCAAGGCCCACCCCTGGAACTCTCTGCCTCATGACGCAGGAGGCCCCCCTCAGTGGAAAGGCCAACCCTTGGAACTCTCTGCCTCATGATGCAGGAGGCCCCCCCTCAGTGGCAAGGCCCAGCCCTGGAACTCTCTGCCTCATGACGCAGGGAGGCTACCCCTCAGTGGCAAGGCCCAGCCCTGGAACTCTCTGCCTCATGATGCAGGGAGGCTACCCCTCAGTGGCAAGGCCCAGCCCTGGAACTCTCTGCCTCATGACGCAGGGAGGCCCCCCCTCAGTGGCAAGGCCCACCCCTAGGACTCTCTGCCTAATGACGCATGGAGGCCCCCCCTCAGTGGCAAGGCCCACTCCTGGAACTTGCTTCCTCATGAGGCAGGGAGGCTCCACCTCAATGGGAAGGCAAACCCCTGAAACTCACTGCCTCATGACGCAGGGAGCCTCCACCTCAATGGCAGGGCCCACCCCTGGAACTCTGCCTCATGACGCAGGGAAGCTCCATCTCAATGGGAAGGCCAACCCCTGAAACTCACTGCCTCATGACGCAGGGAGGCTCCACCTCAATGGGAAGGCCCACCCCTGGAACTCTCTGCCTCATGACGTAGGGAGTCTCCACCTCAGTGGCAAGGCCCACCCCTGGAACTCTCTGCCTCATGACGCAGGGAGGCCCCCCTCAGCGGCAAGGCCAACCCCTGGAACTCTCTGCCTCATGACGCAGGAGGTCCCCCCTCATTGGCAAGGCCCAGCCCTGGAACTCTCTGCCTTATGATGCAGGGAGGCCCCCCTCAGTGGCAAGGCCGACCCCTGGGACTCTCTGCCTCATCACGCATAGAGGCCCCCCCTCAGTGGCAAGGCCCACTCCTGGAACTGTCTTCCTAACGAGGCAGGGAGGCTCCACCTCAGTGGCAAGGACGGCCCCTGGAACTCTGTGTCTCATGACGCAGGGAGGCTCCACCTCAGTGGCAATGCCCACCCCTGGAACTCTCTGCCTCATGTTGCAGGGAGGCTCCACCTCAGTGTCAAGGCCGGCCCCTGGAACTCTCTGCCTCATGACGCAGGGAGGCTCCACCTCAGTGGCAATGCCCACCCCTGGAACTCTCTGCCTCATGTTGCAGGGAGGCTCCACCTCAGTGTCAAGGCCGGCCCCTGGAACTCTCTGCCTCATGACGCAGGGAGGCTCCACCTCAGTGGCAATGCCCACCCCTGGAACTCTCTGCCTCATGTTGCAGGGAGGCTCCACCTCAGTGGCAAGGCCGGCCCCTGGAACTCTCTGCCTCATGACGCATGGAGGCTCCACCTCAGTGGCAATGCCCACCCCTGGAACTCTCTGCCTCATGACGCAGGGAGGCTCCACCTCAGTGGCCAGGCCGACCTGTGGAACTCATGATACAGGGATTGCCAGCTGCTCAGTCGCATTGTGTGAGGGGATGACCCCCTAGCTGTGCAACTCTACTAGCTTAGCTGCCTTTTAAACCTTTCAACACCTTCATGCTGTTGGCTGAGGATCAGCAAGGCCTGTCAAGGTTAATATCCTCACAACCACATATATGGAACCTCCAGTTCTGGAGGAAGTCTATCCCTAATACCAAAATGCCAGGGAGCAACAACATAGAAGAGCCACTGCTTGCCTGCTGGGCGGCCACTGTGGGGAGGAGGAGAGTGGCAGAGCCGGGAGCCCCTTGTTCTGGCAGGCCCCCTTGTGCTAGTGGGGGTTGTGCAATTCTTCCACCATCTCAGAGCTACTGTGGACAGTGAGGAACCTTCTCACTTCTTGGCAAAGGAGCCCAGCAAGCAGACCCCGGCTCAGTATTTGATTTTTGCAAGCACTGCCTGGTTGTCTTCTCTGATGGGGGGTAAATGTGTCATGACAGTTATTTGTGTTGACCTGCAGGGATCACAGCAGGACCACCTCCCTGGTGTGAACATCCCCTCCAGTCAGCAGGACAGAGCCTGGGAGTTTCTCTTCATTGTTGCTTTAGGTCAGGGGTGTCCAACATGAGGCAGGTGGGCCGTATGCGGCCCAGGACGAGGGTGGATGTGGCCCTCCTGCAAAGCTGGCCACCACCATTGGAAAAACCGGCTTTGTGGCAGCAGCCATTTTCAAATTTTGTGTGCTTCTCTGCGCACTGCCCTGGGCGGCCGCCGCAAAGCTGGTCTGGGCTGCCTGGATCCTCCACCTACCTGCCTCCTGGCACGCAGAGCGCTTCAGACCCCTGCAGACCTTGCAGTGCTCGCCCACCCACATCCCCCAAAAGCAGCCTCAGCAGAGGCTGTTGCCTGCGGCCCTTGAGACGTACTAGGAAGTAAGCCCCGCTAAAGTCAATGAGGCTTACTCCCAAGTTGCGGTCTGACAGCCCAATGATGCATAGGATGGGCTGTGATCCTCTCCAAGCTTCACTTTGGAGATATGCTGCAACTCTAACCATGTCTACACAGAAGTAAGGCCCATTGTATCCAGCGGGTCTTACTCCCAGGAAAGTATGTTCAGGATTGCAGCATATCTCCAAGGTCAAGCTTGGAGAGGATCTCAGCCCATCCTATGCATCATGCCTCCTCAGAAGTAAGCCCCACTAAAGTCAATGAGGCTTACACCCAAGTTGCCGTCTGAGAGCCCAATCCTACGCATGGCCAGTCAGCAGAAAACCCCATGATAATCAATGAGACTTACTCCAAGGTTTAGCTTGGAGAGGATCGCTGCCCATCCTATGCATCATGCCTACTCAGAAGTAAGCCCCATTACAATCAATGAGACTTAATCCAAGGTTTAAAAAATGTAGGACAAAATATAGGACATCCTTCAATTTGTGCTATATTTTTTAAAAGAAAGTTGTTAGTGTTTGTGTGCAGTCCACACCAACTTGTCTACTTCCAGTGCGGCCCAGGGGAGCTAAAAGGTTGGACACCCCTGTTTAGGTTATTTCATGAAGCTCCAAGAATTTATTGAATGACTCTCCTAAGCCTTGGCATAAATTCTGTGCTGACCTGGGGGTGTCACTCCAGGGGGTGGGGAGTTAGGCCAAAGCACATGTACACGCCTATCTTCCCACACCGTCACGCAAAGGTTAGCCAGGTGAGTTAAAAGGTGTTTATATTGCTAGATGTGACCCGACTGTAACACGTGGTGCTCATCCCCGTTTCTAAAGCCATAGAGCCAGCGTTGTCCGACATGTGGCTCACATGTGCATGGAAGGATGCTACCTTCCCACCAAAGTAGTACCTATTTATCTACTTGCATTTCCATGCTTTTGAAATGCTAGGTTGGCAGGAGCTGGGCTAGGGACAGGAGCTCACCCATCTGGTAGGACCCGCATCTCAAACCCCTGCCTGCTGGTTAACAGGCACAATGTCTTAACCAGCTGCACCACCATAGCCTACTCCAGGTGAGTCAGGCTGGCCTAAATTTCTTGGGGCTCAATTTGTAGGGCACAATCCTAACCTAGGCCAGCGCAAGTCATCAGTCTTCCCATTCCCGTGGTGATGTAGGGAGGCTGGTGATCGTTGCACTGACCTAACCGTCCCCCAAAAGTGGCACAGACGTTTCTTACAGCACTTTTGTGACACCCCCAAGTCAGCACAGGTCTTATGCCGGGACTTAGGTCAGACTTAGGGCAAGGTGCTCATTTTGTTCCCTTCTAGAGCCCAGCTTGTGAATGGTTGGTCTGTCCCAAATGAGAAATATAGATGATGTGACAAGGGAGATGAGAAACAGGCGTGGATCTATCAGCAGGACGTATAAGGGCCATTGCCCCTCATCAAGCCTTTCTTTGCAAGGGGCATTTGAGTCCGCTCCCCCATCCCAACTGACTTTGCAGACCCAACTCTTCCTTCTCTCTGCCAGAAAAGAGAGAGAAGGGGGAATTTTAGGTGGGTGGGGGTGTGATTGGGGGTTGTAGTGTGTGCGTTGGGTCTGGTCTCTGGGTGTCTTGTGAGTTTCGTTGTATGTGTACACTGTGTATACGTACAATGACAATAAAGAATTTATTTATATTTCAAAACTATGGTTCACATTTACTGCCCATTATCAGCATCCCTAACCTCGAAAATCAAGCAGGCGTGACAGGAGCACAGGATATCCTGGTGTCCTTCTTGTGCACGAGGCTAGTTTCAGGATGCACAGTTATAATGACATTCAGAAAACTGACCCACAACGCTCGGACCCAGACAGTTCTGTGTTGGAAACGGCCCTGTATTGGCTGCATACTTGGAGTCAGTTTCCTTTGGAGCGCTATAAATGAAGAAGTCAATCCTAACCAGTTTAGGCCGGCATAACTCACCTGGCATCACTACCTGAGGCCAGCACGTGTCTGTGCGCACTGTCCTAACCCCCCCAAGACAGAACTTGCTCCAGCCTCCCCACACCACTACAGAGAGTAATGCCAGGTGAGTTATGCTAGTGATGCAATATCAGAAGTCTGTATTACCAGAGACTATTTAGTCAGTTTCCTTGGATGATGAACAAATAAAACTAGTCAGCGCATTAATCCAACTTGTCCACTTGGATTACCTACAGTGAATGGCAGCAGCTCCCCAAATTCTGGACACCTTTCCCCGCTACACCAGATCTTGTAAATGGCTGAAAACATGACCACTGCTGCACGAAGGGCACATTCCTTCCCACAGAACTATAGGCTGCATACAATTTCAGGGTTCATTGGATACATAGTGGATAATCTTCTATGATGCTGAAGATACAAACTCATTTACTGAGATGCTACAGCCGACATGAGTATAATTTTCTGCTTAGGACTTAGGTGAGTTATGCCAGCCTAAGTTGGTTAGGACAGCACCACGAGAGTAATTCTGTAACATGTACAATGAGAGTAATTCTTCTTTAATACATGTTTGGTTCAGCCATTCTTGAAAGAACATGTTTGCTTAATACCAAAAACTTCCTTGCACTCCCAAAGCTTTGAAATTCAGCATTTCCTAAGGCAAAGGGGGCTTGTTAGAGAAAGACGGTAGGTATCCCCCCACTTTAGTTGTATCCAGTTGTGACAAAGGTGGGTTAATAAGGGTTGAAATGCAGAGGGGTTGAAAGGCAGAGGGGTTGAAAGGCAGGTCTGCATGGCAGGAGACTGCAGTCAAAATCCACTAACCGGGGGCTAAACTCCCCCCCCCCATGTAGACATGCCATGGCTGAGGTCTGTACTCATCTTCCATTCCCTGGACCCCTTTCCATCGGTCTCAGCAAGCCTCCAGGCAGAGCTTAAGCACCATTTCAAGGCTTGCATCCTCAGCTTCTCCATAATTCTGCACATTCTTATTGACTGGGAGAAAGAGGAACATCCTACCAGCTAGACACAGCTTGTCCATTAGCAGGACTTTAGCAGAATTAGCAATTCTGCCCAACTTCCTGAGATGCAAGTGAGTAACAGTGCAAGCTTATAAGCATGTCTACTCAGAAGTAAGTCCCATTCTGTTTGATTGTACTTACTCCCAGAAAAGTGTAATTAGGATTGCGGCCTAAATCCTTCCTTCTTCCTCCTCTACAGATCCCTGTGCAGATGTGGACATCTCCGTAACCACAATGTCAGGCCTAGCCAGCATGTGGATTCTGGCATGGAAATATTAATAGGGGAAATACTGAGACAAAATGGACAAGGGAGGAAGTTCAGCCAGCCTGTCTCACCTGTGAAGAGCTCCTGGATCAGTCCTCAAATGCTCTGGAGTTTCAAAGGGATGAGCTCCTTCCAGATCCACCTGTTTGCACACTCCCAGGTGTCACAGGAAGCCTCCAGGTATTTTTCTAGACTGAGTTCTTGCACACCCATACACCAGTCTATCCTTTCCCAGGATAGCAATACCTAAATTGCTCCCTCATTACATCCTTTTCTTAGCCAACGCCCCCCCCCCCACACACACACACCCAGTTGGAACACACACATTTGTGGCTCTCTGAGCTTCCATTGTCAAACTCATTGATGTACATCCAGTTGACAAACTCTTGTCATCTTCTCCATCTAAATCTGCAGGTGAACTTTCCCTGAGGATCCAAATCAGGACTTTCCAGCAATGGCTCAGCTGCACCAGGGAAACTGCAGCCTGCCTTCAGATCCTCTTTCCTGGAATTGTTGTACTATAGTATTCCAGAATTAATCCAAGCAGTACCCTTCTTCCGACTGAGAAAACCAGCAGTCCCACTGATTCGAGGACCTCAAATCCAGTCCAGGTGAACAGTTCCAGGAGACATCCTGGCTCCTTTGGGTGCCTTTGTTCTGTTGTCTTCAAATGGTCGGTCCCCAGCGTTGATCAGACGCAAGGTGTCTCTGAAGACCACCAGCAGCCAAGGGTGGTCTTCTGAGAAAGCAGCAGCTGAGCTTGGATAGGCTTTGGGTACAGAAAGAAGGGAGTGAACCGGCTGTGGAAGGCAAGCAATGTCCTGGGAATGGCAGCCCACTAGATGGCAACCCTGCCCAAGGTACGGAGCATCCTGCTCCTGCCCCACTTCTGCTTCTCTGCAAGCTTGTTAGCCAGGCAGCTAACAAGAAAATTGAGTGTGTTGGGGGTAGGTGGAGGCCACCCACCTCCCTTCCCACAAGCATGGGGGTCTGTTCTAGTGCGAGCTGGAATTATTGTGTTATTTCGCCTCCCATCGAGGAAAAAAGAGTATTATGCCTTCCATGAAGAAATAAAAATGTATTCAATAATTACCAGGCTAGGATAAGCAGGTTGCTCTTAGTGCACCCAACACTTCTGCCTTAGCTTGCCTTGCCCCACTGAAAGGTCTCATTAGTTTGATTTGGGAATCCACAGCTGACCTGGCCTCCAGCCCCATTGCTCCTTCTCCAGGGTTGGAAGGCATCACATTTGAGACTGAGGTGGTAGGGTTGGCCACAGGGATCTCCCGAAGGCAGTGGGAAGCTCCAAGGAAGTGAATGAGGGTGTTCAAAGAGTGTGTTTGGAGGACGGAAGGCAGAAGAGCCCAGACAAGCAGGCCTCCCAGAAACCTCCCCCCCCCCCCCAAGGAAAATCCTTTCCTGGGAGTAAGACCCATTGAACAAAAGGGGACTCACTTTTGAGTAGATATGGTTAGGATTGCATCCTTAGTCCCAGCAATTCAAAGGGATTCTGGGATGGAAAAATGGAATGATTGTTTGCATGACTGCCTCTCTACAACAGTAGAAAAGCAGTTTTTAACACTGTGATTTGCAGTGGCCATTCATGTTGAGTCAAATCCATGCATAAAAAATCCATGCATAACAAGGTTGAAGCTGTTCATTAGCCCTTTAATGACCTTCCTGGGCGGATTGTGGCAAGGGGGAGGCCAGTGCAGGGGGTTCCAGGAACTTTCTTGCTGCTTCATTGCGTGTCCTGCAGCAGGTAATTTTTCCTGCACTTGCTGAAAGGTCAGCAACTCCCTTGTAAAGAGCATTGAGAGTTGGGAAAAGGGCCCCCCAGCAATGCACCTGTCTTGCTGCACCAGCCACTACTATGGCTGTAATGGTTAGGCCAGCAGGGCTGGTTAGGGGCACCACTTAGGGCTGGTGAGATGGAGGTGACAATGGATGGGCACCATGGAGAGCTGGTCCAAAAGGCCAGGAAAGTGGGTGGCTGTGGCTGCAATCTTAAACCCACTTTCTTGGGAGTAACACACTGAACAAAATGGGGTTACTTCTGATTAGACATGCACAGTCATGGACTGAACCCGCAATCCTATCCACTTTCCTAGGAGGAAACCCATTAACTCGAGTGGGACTTACTTCTGAGTAGACATGCATGAGTTGGTGGTGTAGCTAGAAGGGGGTGCAGCAGTCAGTCTTAGGCGGGCTCACGCCTTCACAGCCATTCCAGCTGGCGGGGAGCCTGAGTCTGACCCTTGGTGGCACTGGGGAGTGTGAGTTGGTGGCGTAGCTAGTGGGGGGCGCAGCCGTCAGGTTTTTGGGTGGCAGAAGACTCCCCCCCGCCCAAACTCCAGCTACGCCACCAAGTGGGAAAAAAAACAACCCGGGAACTCTCCACCCGGGGGCCATTTCTCACCAGTATCGGGGGTGAGAGCCTGTCGCCCCTCGCCCGCACGAGACCATGGAGGGAAGGGTTGCCACTCTTCTCCCCATGGGGGCCGTGGGACTCGGGCCCTCTCCAGCTCCACCCCGACGCCTCGGCTCCCCCTTGGAACCGGACGCCAGCTGCGATCGCCCTGGTCCGCCCTTGAACCAGGGACCCCGGCAGGAGGAGGCTGGAGAGGGCTGAACCCACCTGCCACTTGGGCTGGCGACCCCAGACCCTGCCGGGAGCCCTTTGTTGCGGAGCGGCGGGAGGCAGTGCAGGCGGGGGGGGGGGGAGAGAGCCTGGGGGGAACCTGGGCTGGGGCTGGCCCGTCTGGGACGAGAGAGGTACAGGGACCCCCATCGCTCAGCCGCGCCCCCTCCAGGGATGGATGGAACCTTCGGAAGATGAACGTTCTAAGATGGAACGTCGGGGGGATGAACGTCCTGATGATGGGAAGGCGAAGCTAGAAGGGGGCGCAGCTGTCATTCTTGCGGGGCTCACCCCTTTTTAGCCATTCCAGGAGGGGGGAGGCTGACCCTCCTTGACAGGGCTGTTGGGGGTGGGGTGGTGGCGTAGTTACAGGGGGCGCAGCCGTCAGTATTGGGGATGAGACTCCCCCCCCAAAGTGACGGCTGCGCCCCCTCTTGCTACGCCACCAGCTCACACCCCCTACCCAGTGCCAGGAAGGGTAAGACTGGGGATGGCTGGAATGGCTATAACGGGGTGAGCCTCCCAAGATTAATAGCTGCGCCCCTCTAGCTGTGCCACCCCCACCCATCCACCCCCGTGTCAAGGAGGGTCAGGCTCTCCCCAATTGGAATGGCTCCGAAGGTGTGAGACCCCCCAAAATCTGTCAGCCGCGCCCCCCAACAGCTCCGCCTCCACAGTCTTCCCATCAAACACAGCACTCCTATCCACTTTCCTGGGAGGAAACCCATTAACTAGAGTGGGACTGACTTCTGAGTAGACAGACATTCAGGAGCATGTTCTTTCGGGCTGCATTCCTTGCTGCAGTTATTTGGGAGTAAGCGTCACTTCTGAGTTGCTATGCCTGGGAAGCAGCCGGCAAACTCCCATAGGAGTGAGTACCAGGTGGTGGAGTAGCTAGAGGGGGGCGGAGAACTCAGTCTTGGAGGGATTCTCACCCCTTCAGAGCCATCCCAGGTGGGGGCGGGGGGGTAAAGGGAGGCATAATGAGAGTGGGGTTTCTTCTCTCCCCAGGGGCCTGCTTTGCAGGGATGTTGTGTGCTGGGCAGTGCAGGAGCCCCCAGAAGTGGAAGAGACCGGGGACATAGCTAGAGGGCGGCCGTAGCAGTTAGTCTTAGGGGGGAGTCTCACACCTTCAGAGCCATTCAAGTTGGAAGAAGCCTGACTGTTCTTGGCGCTGAGGGTAGGAGGTGGTGGCATAGCTAGAAGGGGGCGCAGCAGTCAGTCTTAGGCGGGCCACGCCTTCACAGCCATTCCAGCTGGCGGGGAGCCTGAGTCCGGCCCTTGGTGGCACTGGGGAGTGTGAGTTGGTGGCGTAGCTAGTGGGGGGCGCAGCCGTCAGTTTTTTGGGTGGCAGAAGACTCCCCCCCGCCCAAACTCCAGCTACGCCACCAAGTGGGGAAAAAAAAAACCCGGGAACTCTCCACCCGGGGGCCATTTCTCACCAGTATCGGGGGTGAGAGCCTGTCGCCCCTCGCCCGCACGAGACCATGGAGGGAAGGGTTGCCACTCTTCTCCCCATGGGGGCCGTGGGACTCGGGCCCTCTCCAGCTCCACCCCGACGCCTCGGCTCCCCCTTGGAACCGGACGCCAGCTGCGATCGCCCTGGTCCGCCCTTGAACCAGGGACCCCGGCAGGAGGAGGCTGGAGAGGGCTGAACCCACCTGCCACTTGGGCTGGCGACCCCAGACCCTGCCGGGAGCCCTTTGTTGCGGAGCGGCGGGAGGCAGTGCAGGCGGGGGGGGGGGGAGAGCCTGGGGGTAACCTGGGCTGGGGCTGGCCCGCCTGGGACGAGAGAGGTACAGGGACCCCCATCGCTCAGCCGCGCCCCCTCCAGGGATGGATGGAACCTTCGGAAGATGAACGTTCTAAGATGGAACGTCGGGGGGATGAACGTCCTGATGATGGGAAGGCGAAGCTAGAAGGGGGCGCAGCTGTCATTCTTGCGGGGCTCACCCCTTTTTAGCCATTCCAGGAGGGGGGAGGCTGACCCTCCTTGACAGGGCTGTTGGGGGTGGGGTGGTGGCGTAGTTACAGGGGGCGCAGCCGTCAGTATTGGGGATGAGACTCCCCCCCCAAAGTGACGGCTGCGCCCCCTCTTGCTACGCCACCAGCTCACACCCCCTACCCAGTGCCAGGAAGGGTAAGACTGGGGATGGCTGGAATGGCTATAACGGGGTGAGCCTCCCAAGATTAATAGCTGCGCCCCTCTAGCTGTGCCACCCCCACCCATCCACCCCCGTGTCAAGGAGGGTCAGGCTCTCCCCAATTGGAATGGCTCCGAAGGTGTGAGACCCCCCAAAATCTGTCAGCCGCGCCCCCCTCCAGCTCCGCCTCCACAGTCTTCCCATCAAACACAGCACTCCTATCCACTTTCCTGGGAGGAAACCCATTAACTAGAGTGGGACTGACTTCTGAGTAGACAGACATTCAGGAGCATGTTCTTTCGGGCTGCATTCCTTGCTGCAGTTATTTGGGAGTAAGCGTCACTTCTGAGTTGCTATGCCTGGGAAGCAGCCGGCAAACTCCCATAGGAGTGAGTACCAGGTGGTGGAGTAGCTAGAGGGGGGCGGAGAACTCAGCCTTGGAGGGAGTCTCACCCCTTCAGAGCCATCCCAGGTGGGGGCGGGGGGGGTAAAGGGAGGCATAATGAGAGTGGGGTTTCTTCTCTCCCCAGGGGCCTGCTTTGCAGGGATGTTGTGTGCTGGGCAGTGCAGGAGCCCCCAGAAGTGGAAGAGACCGGTGACATAGCTAGAGGGCGGCCGTAGCAGTTAGTCTTAGGGGGGAGTCTCACACCTTCAGAGCCATTCAAGTTGGAAGAAGCCTGACTGTTCTTGGCGCTGAGGGTAGGAGGTGGTGGCATAGCTAGAAGGGGGCGCAGCAGTCAGTCTTAGGCGGGCTCACGCCTTCACAGCCATTCCAGCTGGCGGGGAGCCTGAGTCCGGCCCTTGGTGGCACTGGGGAGTGTGAGTTGGTGGCGTAGCTAGTGGGGGGCGCAGCCGTCAGTTTTTTGGGTGGCAGAAGACTCCCCCCCGCCCAAACTCCAGCTACGCCACCAAGTGGGGAAAAAAAAACCCGGGAACTCTCCACCCGGGGGCCATTTCTCACCAGTATCGGGGGTGAGAGCCTGTCGCCCCTCGCCCGCACGAGACCATGGAGGGAAGGGTTGCCACTCTTCTCCCCATGGGGGCCGTGGGACTCGGGCCCTCTCCAGCTCCACCCCGACGCCTCGGCTCCCCCTTGGAACCGGACGCCAGCTGCGATCGCCCTGGTCCGCCCTTGAACCAGGGACCCCGGCAGGAGGAGGCTGGAGAGGGCTGAACCCACCTGCCACTTGGGCTGGCGACCCCAGACCCTGCCGGGAGCCCTTTGTTGCGGAGCGGCGGGAGGCAGTGCAGGCGGGGGGGGGGGGAGCCTGGGGGGAACCTGGGCTGGGGCTGGCCCGCCTGGGACGAGAGAGGTACAGGGACCCCCATCGCTCAGCCGCGCCCCCTCCAGGGATGGATGGAACCTTCGGAAGATGAACGTTCTAAGATGGAACGTCGGGGGGATGAACGTCCTGATGATGGGAAGGCGAAGCTAGAAGGGGGCGCAGCTGTCATTCTTGCGGGGCTCACCCCTTTTTAGCCATTCCAGGAGGGGGGAGGCTGACCCTCCTTGACAGGGCTGTTGGGGGTGGGGTGGTGGCGTAGTTACAGGGGGCGCAGCCGTCAGTATTGGGGATGAGACTCCCCCCCCAAAGTGACGGCTGCGCCCCCTCTTGCTACGCCACCAGCTCACACCCCCTACCCAGTGCCAGGAAGGGTAAGACTGGGGATGGCTGGAATGGCTATAACGGGGTGAGCCTCCCAAGATTAATAGCTGCGCCCCTCTAGCTGTGCCACCCCCACCCATCCACCCCCGTGTCAAGGAGGGTCAGGCTCTCCCCAATTGGAATGGCTCCGAAGGTGTGAGACCCCGCAAAATCTGTCAGCCGCGCCCCCCTCCAGCTCCGCCTCCACAGTCTTCCCATCAAACACAGCACTCCTATCCACTTTCCTGGGAGGAAACCCATTAACTAGAGTGGGACTGACTTCTGAGTAGACAGACATTCAGGAGCATGTTCTTTCGGGCTGCATTCCTTGCTGCAGTTATTTGGGAGTAAGCGTCACTTCTGAGTTGCTATGCCTGGGAAGCAGCCGGCAAACTCCCATAGGAGTGAGTACCAGGTGGTGGAGTAGCTAGAGGGGGGCGGAGAACTCAGTCTTGGAGGGAGTCTCACCCCTTCAGAGCCATCCCAGGTGGGGGCAGGGGGGGGTAAAGGGAGGCATAATGAGAGTGGGGTTTCTTCTCTCCCCAGGGGCCTGCTTTGCAGGGATGTTGTGTGCTGGGCAGTGCAGGAGCCCCCAGAAGTGGAAGAGACCGGTGACATAGCTAGAGGGCGGCCGTAGCAGTTAGTCTTAGGGGGGAGTCTCACACCTTCAGAGCCATTCAAGTTGGAAGAAGCCTGACTGTTCTTGGCGCTGAGGGTAGGAGGTGGTGGCATAGCTAGAAGGGGGCGCAGCAGTCAGTCTTAGGCGGGCTCACGCCTTCACAGCCATTCCAGCTGGCGGGGAGCCTGAGTCCGGCCCTTGGTGGCACTGGGGAGTGTGAGTTGGTGGCGTAGCTAGTGGGGGGCGCAGCCGTCAGTTTTTTGGGTGGCAGAAGACTCCCCCCCGCCCAAACTCCAGCTACGCCACCAAGTGGGGAAAAAAAAACCCGGGAACTCTCCACCCGGGGGCCATTTCTCACCAGTATCGGGGGTGAGAGCCTGTCGCCCCTCGCCCGCACGAGACCATGGAGGGAAGGGTTGCCACTCTTCTCCCCATGGGGGCCGTGGGACTCGGGCCCTCTCCAGCTCCACCCCGACGCCTCGGCTCCCCCTTGGAACCGGACGCCAGCTGCGATCGCCCTGGTCCGCCCTTGAACCAGGGACCCCGGCAGGAGGAGGCTGGAGAGGGCTGAACCCACCTGCCACTTGGGCTGGCGACCCCAGACCCTGCCGGGAGCCCTTTGTTGCGGAGCGGCGGGAGGCAGTGCAGGCGGGGGGGGGGGAGCCTGGGGGGAACCTGGGCTGGGGCTGGCCCGCCTGGGACGAGAGAGGTACAGGGACCCCCATCGCTCAGCCGCGCCCCCTCCAGGGATGGATGGAACCTTCGGAAGATGAACGTTCTAAGATGGAACGTCGGGGGGATGAACGTCCTGATGATGGGAAGGCGAAGCTAGAAGGGGGCGCAGCTGTCATTCTTGCGGGGCTCACCCCTTTTTAGCCATTCCAGGAGGGGGGAGGCTGACCCTCCTTGACAGGGCTGTTGGGGGTGGGGTGGTGGCGTAGTTACAGGGGGCGCAGCCGTCAGTATTGGGGATGAGACTCCCCCCCCCAAAGTGACGGCTGCGCCCCCTCTTGCTACGCCACCAGCTCACACCCCCTACCCAGTGCCAGGAAGGGTAAGACTGGGGATGGCTGGAATGGCTATAACGGGGTGAGCCTCCCAAGATTAATAGCTGCGCCCCTCTAGCTGTGCCACCCCCACCCATCCACCCCCGTGTCAAGGAGGGTCAGGCTCTCCCCAATTGGAATGGCTCCGAAGGTGTGAGACCCCGCAAAATCTGTCAGCCGCGCCCCCCTCCAGCTCCGCCTCCACAGTCTTCCCATCAAACACAGCACTCCTATCCACTTTCCTGGGAGGAAACCCATTAACTAGAGTGGGACTGACTTCTGAGTAGACAGACATTCAGGAGCATGTTCTTTCGGGCTGCATTCCTTGCTGCAGTTATTTGGGAGTAAGCGTCACTTCTGAGTTGCTATGCCTGGGAAGCAGCCGGCAAACTCCCATAGGAGTGAGTACCAGGTGGTGGAGTAGCTAGAGGGGGGCGGAGAACTCAGTCTTGGAGGGATTCTCACCCCTTCAGAGCCATCCCAGGTGGGGGCGGGGGGGTAAAGGGAGGCATAATGAGAGTGGGGTTTCTTCTCTCCCCAGGGGCCTGCTTTGCAGGGATGTTGTGTGCTGGGCAGTGCAGGAGCCCCCAGAAGTGGAAGAGACCGGGGACATAGCTAGAGGGCGGCCGTAGCAGTTAGTCTTAGGGGGGAGTCTCACACCTTCAGAGCCATTCAAGTTGGAAGAAGCCTGACTGTTCTTGGCGCTGAGGGTAGGAGGTGGTGGCATAGCTAGAAGGGGGCGCAGCAGTCAGTCTTAGGCGGGCCACGCCTTCACAGCCATTCCAGCTGGCGGGGAGCCTGAGTCCGGCCCTTGGTGGCACTGGGGAGTGTGAGTTGGTGGCGTAGCTAGTGGGGGGCGCAGCCGTCAGTTTTTTGGGTGGCAGAAGACTCCCCCCCGCCCAAACTCCAGCTACGCCACCAAGTGGGGAAAAAAAAAACCCGGGAACTCTCCACCCGGGGGCCATTTCTCACCAGTATCGGGGGTGAGAGCCTGTCGCCCCTCGCCCGCACGAGACCATGGAGGGAAGGGTTGCCACTCTTCTCCCCATGGGGGCCGTGGGACTCGGGCCCTCTCCAGCTCCACCCCGACGCCTCGGCTCCCCCTTGGAACCGGACGCCAGCTGCGATCGCCCTGGTCCGCCCTTGAACCAGGGACCCCGGCAGGAGGAGGCTGGAGAGGGCTGAACCCACCTGCCACTTGGGCTGGCGACCCCAGACCCTGCCGGGAGCCCTTTGTTGCGGAGCGGCGGGAGGCAGTGCAGGCGGGGGGGGGGGAGAGCCTGGGGGGAACCTGGGCTGGGGCTGGCCCGCCTGGGACGAGAGAGGTACAGGGACCCCCATCGCTCAGCCGCGCCCCCTCCAGGGATGGATGGAACCTTCGGAAGATGAACGTTCTAAGATGGAACGTCGGGGGGATGAACGTCCTGATGATGGGAAGGCGAAGCTAGAAGGGGGCGCAGCTGTCATTCTTGCGGGGCTCACCCCTTTTTAGCCATTCCAGGAGGGGGGAGGCTGACCCTCCTTGACAGGGCTGTTGGGGGTGGGGTGGTGGCGTAGTTACAGGGGGCGCAGCCGTCAGTATTGGGGATGAGACTCCCCCCCCAAAGTGACGGCTGCGCCCCCTCTTGCTACGCCACCAGCTCACACCCCCTACCCAGTGCCAGGAAGGGTAAGACTGGGGATGGCTGGAATGGCTATAACGGGGTGAGCCTCCCAAGATTAATAGCTGCGCCCCTCTAGCTGTGCCACCCCCACCCATCCACCCCCGTGTCAAGGAGGGTCAGGCTCTCCCCAATTGGAATGGCTCCGAAGGTGTGAGACCCCCCAAAATCTGTCAGCCGCGCCCCCCTCCAGCTCCGCCTCCACAGTCTTCCCATCAAACACAGCACTCCTATCCACTTTCCTGGGAGGAAACCCATTAACTAGAGTGGGACTGACTTCTGAGTAGACAGACATTCAGGAGCATGTTCTTTCGGGCTGCATTCCTTGCTGCAGTTATTTGGGAGTAAGCGTCACTTCTGAGTTGCTATGCCTGGGAAGCAGCCGGCAAACTCCCATAGGAGTGAGTACCAGGTGGTGGAGTAGCTAGAGGGGGGCGGAGAACTCAGTCTTGGAGGGAGTCTCACCCCTTCAGAGCCATCCCAGGTGGGGGCAGGGGGGGGTAAAGGGAGGCATAATGAGAGTGGGGTTTCTTCTCTCCCCAGGGGCCTGCTTTGCAGGGATGTTGTGTGCTGGGCAGTGCAGGAGCCCCCAGAAGTGGAAGAGACCGGTGACATAGCTAGAGGGCGGCCGTAGCAGTTAGTCTTAGGGGGGAGTCTCACACCTTCAGAGCCATTCAAGTTGGAAGAAGCCTGACTGTTCTTGGCGCTGAGGGTAGGAGGTGGTGGCATAGCTAGAAGGGGGCGCAGCAGTCAGTCTTAGGCGGGCTCACGCCTTCACAGCCATTCCAGCTGGCGGGGAGCCTGAGTCCGGCCCTTGGTGGCACTGGGGAGTGTGAGTTGGTGGCGTAGCTAGTGGGGGGCGCAGCCGTCAGTTTTTTGGGTGGCAGAAGACTCCCCCCCGCCCAAACTCCAGCTACGCCACCAAGTGGGGAAAAAAAAACCCGGGAACTCTCCACCCGGGGGCCATTTCTCACCAGTATCGGGGGTGAGAGCCTGTCGCCCCTCGCCCGCACGAGACCATGGAGGGAAGGGTTGCCACTCTTCTCCCCATGGGGGCCGTGGGACTCGGGCCCTCTCCAGCTCCACCCCGACGCCTCGGCTCCCCCTTGGAACCGGACGCCAGCTGCGATCGCCCTGGTCCGCCCTTGAACCAGGGACCCCGGCAGGAGGAGGCTGGAGAGGGCTGAACCCACCTGCCACTTGGGCTGGCGACCCCAGACCCTGCCGGGAGCCCTTTGTTGCGGAGCGGCGGGAGGCAGTGCAGGCGGGGGGGGGGGAGCCTGGGGGGAACCTGGGCTGGGGCTGGCCCGCCTGGGACGAGAGAGGTACAGGGACCCCCATCGCTCAGCCGCGCCCCCTCCAGGGATGGATGGAACCTTCGGAAGATGAACGTTCTAAGATGGAACGTCGGGGGGATGAACGTCCTGATGATGGGAAGGCGAAGCTAGAAGGGGGCGCAGCTGTCATTCTTGCGGGGCTCACCCCTTTTTAGCCATTCCAGGAGGGGGGAGGCTGACCCTCCTTGACAGGGCTGTTGGGGGTGGGGTGGTGGCGTAGTTACAGGGGGCGCAGCCGTCAGTATTGGGGATGAGACTCCCCCCCCAAAGTGACGGCTGCGCCCCCTCTTGCTACGCCACCAGCTCACACCCCCTACCCAGTGCCAGGAAGGGTAAGACTGGGGATGGCTGGAATGGCTATAACGGGGTGAGCCTCCCAAGATTGATAGCTGCGCCCCTCTAGCTGTGCCACCCCCACCCATCCACCCCCGTGTCAAGGAGGGTCAGGCTCTCCCCAATTGGAATGGCTCCGAAGGTGTGAGACCCCCCAAAATCTGTCAGCCGCGCCCCCCTCCAGCTCCGCCTCCACAGTCTTCCCATCAAACACAGCACTCCTATCCACTTTCCTGGGAGGAAACCCATTAACTAGAGTGGGACTGACTTCTGAGTAGACAGACATTCAGGAGCATGTTCTTTCGGGCTGCATTCCTTGCTGCAGTTATTTGGGAGTAAGCGTCACTTCTGAGTTGCTATGCCTGGGAAGCAGCCGGCAAACTCCCATAGGAGTGAGTACCAGGTGGTGGAGTAGCTAGAGGGGGGCGGAGAACTCAGTCTTGGAGGGAGTCTCACCCCTTCAGAGCCATCCCAGGTGGGGGCGGGGGGGTAAAGGGAGGCATAATGAGAGTGGGGTTTCTTCTCTCCCCAGGGGCCTGCTTTGCAGGGATGTTGTGTGCTGGGCAGTGCAGGAGCCCCCAGAAGTGGAAGAGACCGGGGACATAGCTAGAGGGCGGCCGTAGCAGTTAGTCTTAGGGGGGAGTCTCACACCTTCAGAGCCATTCAAGTTGGAAGAAGCCTGACTGTTCTTGGCGCTGAGGGTAGGAGGTGGTGGCATAGCTAGAAGGGGGCGCAGCAGTCAGTCTTAGGCGGGCCACGCCTTCACAGCCATTCCAGCTGGCGGGGAGCCTGAGTCCGGCCCTTGGTGGCACTGGGGAGTGTGAGTTGGTGGCGTAGCTAGTGGGGGGCGCAGCCGTCAGTTTTTTGGGTGGCAGAAGACTCCCCCCCGCCCAAACTCCAGCTACGCCACCAAGTGGGGAAAAAAAAACCCGGGAACTCTCCACCCGGGGGCCATTTCTCACCAGTATCGGGGGTGAGAGCCTGTCGCCCCTCGCCCGCACGAGACCATGGAGGGAAGGGTTGCCACTCTTCTCCCCATGGGGGCCGTGGGACTCGGGCCCTCTCCAGCTCCACCCCGACGCCTCGGCTCCCCCTTGGAACCGGACGCCAGCTGCGATCGCCCTGGTCCGCCCTTGAACCAGGGACCCCGGCAGGAGGAGGCTGGAGAGGGCTGAACCCACCTGCCACTTGGGCTGGCGACCCCAGACCCTGCCGGGAGCCCTTTGTTGCGGAGCGGCGGGAGGCAGTGCAGGCGGGGGGGGGAGCCTGGGGGGAACCTGGGCTGGGGCTGGCCCGCCTGGGACGAGAGAGGTACAGGGACCCCCATCGCTCAGCCGCGCCCCCTCCAGGGATGGATGGAACCTTCGGAAGATGAACGTTCTAAGATGGAACGTCGGGGGGATGAACGTCCTGATGATGGGAAGGCGAAGCTAGAAGGGGGCGCAGCTGTCATTCTTGCGGGGCTCACCCCTTTTTAGCCATTCCAGGAGGGGGGAGGCTGACCCTCCTTGACAGGGCTGTTGGGGGTGGGGTGGTGGCGTAGTTACAGGGGGCGCAGTCGTCAGTATTGGGGATGAGACTCCCCCCCCCAAAGTGACGGCTGCGCCCCCTCTTGCTACGCCACCAGCTCACACCCCCTACCCAGTGCCAGGAAGGGTAAGACTGGGGATGGCTGGAATGGCTATAACGGGGTGAGCCTCCCAAGATTGATAGCTGCGCCCCTCTAGCTGTGCCACCCCCACCCATCCACCCCCGTGTCAAGGAGGGTCAGGCTCTCCCCAATTGGAATGGCTCCGAAGGTGTGAGACCCCCCAAAATCTGTCAGCCGCGCCCCCCTCCAGCTCCGCCTCCACAGTCTTCCCATCAAACACAGCACTCCTATCCACTTTCCTGGGAGGAAACCCATTAACTAGAGTGGGACTGACTTCTGAGTAGACAGACATTCAGGAGCATGTTCTTTCGGGCTGCATTCCTTGCTGCAGTTATTTGGGAGTAAGCGTCACTTCTGAGTTGCTATGCCTGGGAAGCAGCCGGCAAACTCCCATAGGAGTGAGTACCAGGTGGTGGAGTAGCTAGAGGGGGGCGGAGAACTCAGTCTTGGAGGGAGTCTCACCCCTTCAGAGCCATCCCAGGTGGGGGCGGGGGGGTAAAGGGAGGCATAATGAGAGTGGGGTTTCTTCTCTCCCCAGGGGCCTGCTTTGCAGGGATGTTGTGTGCTGGGCAGTGCAGGAGCCCCCAGAAGTGGAAGAGACCGGTGACATAGCTAGAGGGCGGCCGTAGCAGTTAGTCTTAGGGGGGAGTCTCACACCTTCAGAGCCATTCAAGTTGGAAGAAGCCTGACTGTTCTTGGCGCTGAGGGTAGGAGGTGGTGGCATAGCTAGAAGGGGGCGCAGCAGTCAGTCTTAGGCGGGCTCACGCCTTCACAGCCATTCCAGCTGGCGGGGAGCCTGAGTCCGGCCCTTGGTGGCACTGGGGAGTGTGAGTTGGTGGCGTAGCTAGTGGGGGGCGCAGCCGTCAGTTTTTTGGGTGGCAGAAGACTCCCCCCCGCCCAAACTCCAGCTACGCCACCAAGTGGGGAAAAAAAAACCCGGGAACTCTCCACCCGGGGGCCATTTCTCACCAGTATCGGGGGTGAGAGCCTGTCGCCCCTCGCCCGCACGAGACCATGGAGGGAAGGGTTGCCACTCTTCTCCCCATGGGGGCCGTGGGACTCGGGCCCTCTCCAGCTCCACCCCGACGCCTCGGCTCCCCCTTGGAACCGGACGCCAGCTGCGATCGCCCTGGTCCGCCCTTGAACCAGGGACCCCGGCAGGAGGAGGCTGGAGAGGGCTGAACCCACCTGCCACTTGGGCTGGCGACCCCAGACCCTGCCGGGAGCCCTTTGTTGCGGAGCGGCGGGAGGCAGTGCAGGCGGGGGGGGGGGGGAGCCTGGGGGGAACCTGGGCTGGGGCTGGCCCGCCTGGGACGAGAGAGGTACAGGGACCCCCATCGCTCAGCCGCGCCCCCTCCAGGGATGGATGGAACCTTCGGAAGATGAACGTTCTAAGATGGAACGTCGGGGGGATGAACGTCCTGATGATGGGAAGGCGAAGCTAGAAGGGGGCGCAGCTGTCATTCTTGCGGGGCTCACCCCTTTTTAGCCATTCCAGGAGGGGGGAGGCTGACCCTCCTTGACAGGGCTGTTGGGGGTGGGGTGGTGGCGTAGTTACAGGGGGCGCAGCCGTCAGTATTGGGGATGAGACTCCCCCCCCCAAAGTGACGGCTGCGCCCCCTCTTGCTACGCCACCAGCTCACACCCCCTACCCAGTGCCAGGAAGGGTAAGACTGGGGATGGCTGGAATGGCTATAACGGGGTGAGCCTCCCAAGATTGATAGCTGCGCCCCTCTAGCTGTGCCACCCCCACCCATCCACCCCCGTGTCAAGGAGGGTCAGGCTCTCCCCAATTGGAATGGCTCCGAAGGTGTGAGACCCCCAAAAATCTGTCAGCCGCGCCCCCCTCCAGCTCCGCCTCCACAGTCTTCCCATCAAACACAGCACTCCTATCCACTTTCCTGGGAGGAAACCCATTAACTAGAGTGGGACTGACTTCTGAGTAGACAGACATTCAGGAGCATGTTCTTTCGGGCTGCATTCCTTGCTGCAGTTATTTGGGAGTAAGCGTCACTTCTGAGTTGCTATGCCTGGGAAGCAGCCGGCAAACTCCCATAGGAGTGAGTACCAGGTGGTGGAGTAGCTAGAGGGGGGCGGAGAACTCAGTCTTGGAGGGAGTCTCACCCCTTCAGAGCCATCCCAGGTGGGGGCGGGGGGGGTAAAGGGAGGCATAATGAGAGTGGGGTTTCTTCTCTCCCCAGGGGCCTGCTTTGCAGGGATGTTGTGTGCTGGGCAGTGCAGGAGCCCCCAGAAGTGGAAGAGACCGGTGACATAGCTAGAGGGCGGCCGTAGCAGTTAGTCTTAGGGGGGAGTCTCACACCTTCAGAGCCATTCAAGTTGGAAGAAGCCTGACTGTTCTTGGCGCTGAGGGTAGGAGGTGGTGGCATAGCTAGAAGGGGGCGCAGCAGTCAGTCTTAGGCGGGCTCACGCCTTCACAGCCATTCCAGCTGGCGGGGAGCCTGAGTCCGGCCCTTGGTGGCACTGGGGAGTGTGAGTTGGTGGCGTAGCTAGTGGGGGGCGCAGCCGTCAGTTTTTTGGGTGGCAGAAGACTCCCCCCCGCCCAAACTCCAGCTACGCCACCAAGTGGGGAAAAAAAAACCCGGGAACTCTCCACCCGGGGGCCATTTCTCACCAGTATCGGGGGTGAGAGCCTGTCGCCCCTCGCCCGCACGAGACCATGGAGGGAAGGGTTGCCACTCTTCTCCCCATGGGGGCCGTGGGACTCGGGCCCTCTCCAGCTCCACCCCGACGCCTCGGCTCCCCCTTGGAACCGGACGCCAGCTGCGATCGCCCTGGTCCGCCCTTGAACCAGGGACCCCGGCAGGAGGAGGCTGGAGAGGGCTGAACCCACCTGCCACTTGGGCTGGCGACCCCAGACCCTGCCGGGAGCCCTTTGTTGCGGAGCGGCGGGAGGCAGTGCAGGCGGGGGGGGGGGGAGAGCCTGGGGGTAACCTGGGCTGGGGCTGGCCCGCCTGGGACGAGAGAGGTACAGGGACCCCCATCGCTCAGCCGCGCCCCCTCCAGGGATGGATGGAACCTTCGGAAGATGAACGTTCTAAGATGGAACGTCGGGGGGATGAACGTCCTGATGATGGGAAGGCGGAGCTAGAAGGGGGCGCAGCTGTCATTCTTGCGGGGCTCACCCCTTTTTAGCCATTCCAGGAGGGGGGAGGCTGACCCTCCTTGACAGGGCTGTTGGGGGTGGGGTGGTGGCGTAGTTACAGGGGGCTCAGCCGTCAGTATTGGGGATGAGACTCCCCCCCCAAAGTGACGGCTGCGCCCCCTCTTGCTACGCCACCAGCTCACACCCCCTACCCAGTGCCAGGAAGGGTAAGACTGGGGATGGCTGGAATGGCTATAACGGGGTGAGCCTCCCAAGATTAATAGCTGCGCCCCTCTAGCTGTGCCACCCCCACCCATCCACCCCCGTGTCAAGGAGGGTCAGGCTCTCCCCAATTGGAATGGCTCCGAAGGTGTGAGACCCCGCAAAATCTGTCAGCCGCGCCCCCCTCCAGCTCCGCCTCCACAGTCTTCCCATCAAACACAGCACTCCTATCCACTTTCCTGGGAGGAAACCCATTAACTAGAGTGGGACTGACTTCTGAATAGACAGACATTCAGGAGCATGTTCTTTCGGGCTGCATTCCTTGCTGCAGTTATTTGGGAGTAAGCTTTCTGAGTTGCTATGCCTGGGAAGCAGCCGGCAAACTCCCATAGGAGTGAGTACCAGGTGGTGGAGTAGCTAGAGGGGGGCGGAGAACTCAGTCTTGGAGGGAGTCTCACCCCTTCAGAGCCATCCCAGGTGGGGGCAGGGGGGGGTAAAGGGAGGCATAATGAGAGTGGGGTTTCTTCTCTCCCCAGGGGCCTGCTTTGCAGGGATGTTGTGTGCTGGGCAGTGCAGGAGCCCCCAGAAGTGGAAGAGACCGGTGACATAGCTAGAGGGCGGCCGTAGCAGTTAGTCTTAGGGGGGAGTCTCACACCTTCAGAGCCATTCAAGTTGGAAGAAGCCTGACTGTTCTTGGCGCTGAGGGTAGGAGGTGGTGGCATAGCTAGAAGGGGGCGCAGCAGTCAGTCTTAGTCGGGTTCACGCCTTCACAGCCTTTCCAGCTGGCGGGGAGCCTGAGTCCGGCCCTTGGTGGTACTGGGGAGTGTGAGTTGGTGGCGTAGCTAGTGGGGGGCGCAGCCGTCAGTTTTTTGGGTGGCAGAAGACTCCCCCCCGCCCAAACTCCAGCTACGCCACCAACTGGGGAAAAAAAACCCGGGAACTCTCCACCCGGGGGCCATTTCTCACCAGTATCGGGGGTGAGAGCCTGTCGCCCCTCGCCCGCACGAGACCATGGAGGGAAGGGTTGCCACTCTTCTCCCCATGGGGGCCGTGGGACTCGGGCCCTCTCCAGCTCCACCCCGACGCCTCGGCTCCCCCTTGGAACCGGACGCCAGCTGCGATCGCCCTGGTCCGCCCTTGAACCAGGGACCCCGGCAGGAGGAGGCTGGAGAGGGCTGAACCCACCTGCCACTTGGGCTGGCGACCCCAGACCCTGCCGGGAGCCCTTTGTTGCGGAGCGGCGGGAGGCAGTGCAGGCGGGAGGGGGGGGGAGAGCCTGGGGGGAACCTGGGCTGGGGCTGGGCCGCCTGGGACGAGAGAGGTACAGGGACCCCCATCGCTCAGCCGCGCCCCCTCCAGGGATGGATGGAACCTTCGGAAGATGAACGTTCTAAGATGGAACGTCGGGGGGATGAACGTCCTGATGATGGGAAGCCGAAGCTAGAAGGGGGCGCAGCTGTCATTCTTGCGGGGCTCACCCCTTTTTAGCCATTCCAGGAGGGGGGAGGCTGACCCTCCTTGACAGGGCTGTTGGGGGTGGGGTGGTGGCGTAGTTACAGGGGGCGCAGCCGTTAGTATTGGGGATGAGACTCCCCCCCCAAAGTGACGGCTGCGCCCCCTCTTGCTACGCCACCAGCTCACACCCCCTACCCAGTGCCAGGAAGGGTAAGACTGGGGATGGCTGGAATGGCTATAACGGGGTGAGCCTCCCAAGATTAATAGCTGCGCCCCTCTAGCTGTGCCACCCCCACCCATCCACCCCCGTGTCAAGGAGGGTCAGGCTCTCCCCAATTGGAATGGCTCCGAAGGTGTGAGACCCCCCAAAATCTGTCAGCCGCGCCCCCCTCCAGCTCCGCCTCCACAGTCTTCCCATCAAACACAGCACTCCTATCCACTTTCCTGGGAGGAAACCCATTAACTAGAGTGGGACTGACTTCTGAGTAGACAGACATTCAGGAGCATGTTCTTTCGGGCTGCATTCCTTGCTGCAGTTATTTGGGAGTAAGCGTCACTTCTGAGTTGCTATGCCTGGGAAGCAGCCGGCAAACTCCCATAGGAGTGAGTACCAGGTGGTGGAGTAGCTAGAGGGGGGCGGAGAACTCAGTCTTGGAGGGAGTCTCACCCCTTCAGAGCCATCCCAGGTGGGGGCAGGGGGGGGTAAAGGGAGGCATAATGAGAGTGGGGTTTCTTCTCTCCCCAGGGGCCTGCTTTGCAGGGATGTTGTGTGCTGGGCAGTGCAGGAGCCCCCAGAAGTGGAAGAGACCGGTGACATAGCTAGAGGGCGGCCGTAGCAGTTAGTCTTAGGGGGGAGTCTCACACCTTCAGAGCCATTCAAGTTGGAAGAAGCCTGACTGTTCTTGGCGCTGAGGGTAGGAGGTGGTGGCATAGCTAGAAGGGGGCGCAGCAGTCAGTCTTAGGCGGGCTCACGCCTTCACAGCCATTCCAGCTGGCGGGGAGCCTGAGTCCGGCCCTTGGTGGCACTGGGGAGTGTGAGTTGGTGGCGTAGCTAGTGGGGGGCGCAGCCGTCAGTTTTTTGGGTGGCAGAAGACTCCCCCCCGCCCAAACTCCAGCTACGCCACCAAGTGGGGAAAAAAAAAACCCGGGAACTCTCCACCCGGGGGCCATTTCTCACCAGTATCGGGGGTGAGAGCCTGTCGCCCCTCGCCCGCACGAGACCATGGAGGGAAGGGTTGCCACTCTTCTCCCCATGGGGGCCGTGGGACTCGGGCCCTCTCCAGCTCCACCCCGACGCCTCGGCTCCCCCTTGGAACCGGACGCCAGCTGCGATCGCCCTGGTCCGCCCTTGAACCAGGGACCCCGGCAGGAGGAGGCTGGAGAGGGCTGAACCCACCTGCCACTTGGGCTGGCGACCCCAGACCCTGCCGGGAGCCCTTTGTTGCGGAGCGGCGGGAGGCAGTGCAGGCGGGGGGGGAGGAACTGGGGGTAACCTGGGCTGGGGCTGGCCCGCCTGGGACGAGAGAGGTACAGGGACCCCCATCGCTCAGCCGCGCCCCCTCCAGGGATGGATGGAACCTTCGGAAGATGAACGTTCTAAGATGGAACGTCGGGGGGATGAACGTCCTGATGATGGGAAGGCGAAGCTAGAAGGGGGCGCAGCTGTCATTCTTGCGGGGCTCACCCCTTTTTAGCCATTCCAGGAGGGGGGAGGCTGACCCTCCTTGACAGGGCTGTTGGGGGTGGGGTGGTGGCGTAGTTACAGGGGGCGGAGCCGTCAGTATTGGGGATGAGACTCCCCCCCCAAAGTGACGGCTGCGCCCCCTCTTGCTACGCCACCAGCTCACACCCCCTACCCAGTGCCAGGAAGGGTAAGACTGGGGATGGCTGGAATGGCTATAACGGGGTGAGCCTCCCAAGATTAATAGCTGCGCCCCTCTAGCTGTGCCACCCCCACCCATCCACCCCCGTGTCAAGGAGGGTCAGGCTCTCCCCAATTGGAATGGCTCCGAAGGTGTGAGACCCCGCAAAATCTGTCAGCCGCGCCCCCCTCCAGCTCCGCCTCCACAGTCTTCCCATCAAACACAGCACTCCTATCCACTTTCCTGGGAGGAAACCCATTAACTAGAGTGGGACTGACTTCTGAGTAGACAGACATTCAGGAGCATGTTCTTTCGGGCTGCATTCCTTGCTGCAGTTATTTGGGAGTAAGCGTCACTTCTGAGTTGCTATGCCTGGGAAGCAGCCGGCAAACTCCCATAGGAGTGAGTACCAGGTGGTGGAGTAGCTAGAGGGGGGCGGAGAACTCAGTCTTGGAGGGAGTCTCACCCCTTCAGAGCCATCCCAGGTGGGGGCAGGGGGGGGTAAAGGGAGGCATAATGAGAGTGGGGTTTCTTCTCTCCCCAGGGGCCTGCTTTGCAGGGATGTTGTGTGCTGGGCAGTGCAGGAGCCCCCAGAAGTGGAAGAGACCGGTGACATAGCTAGAGGGCGGCCGTAGCAGTTAGTCTTAGGGGGGAGTCTCACACCTTCAGAGCCATTCAAGTTGGAAGAAGCCTGACTGTTCTTGGCGCTGAGGGTAGGAGGTGGTGGCATAGCTAGAAGGGGGCGCAGCAGTCAGTCTTAGGCGGGCTCACGCCTTCACAGCCATTCCAGCTGGCGGGGAGCCTGAGTCCGGCCCTTGGTGGCACTGGGGAGTGTGAGTTGGTGGCGTAGCTAGTGGGGGGCGCAGCCGTCAGTTTTTTGGGTGGCAGAAGACTCCCCCCCGCCCAAACTCCAGCTACGCCACCAACTGGGGAAAAAAAAACCCGGGAACTCTCCACCCGGGGGCCATTTCTCACCAGTATCGGGGGTGAGAGCCTGTCGCCCCTCGCCCGCACGAGACCATGGAGGGAAGGGTTGCCACTCTTCTCCCCATGGGGGCCGTGGGACTCGGGCCCTCTCCAGCTCCACCCCGACGCCTCGGCTCCCCCTTGGAACCGGACGCCAGCTGCGATCGCCCTGGTCCGCCCTTGAACCAGGGACCCCGGCAGGAGGAGGCTGGAGAGGGCTGAACCCACCTGCCACTTGGGCTGGCGACCCCAGACCCTGCCGGGAGCCCTTTGTTGCGGAGCGGCGGGAGGCAGTGCAGGCGGGGGGGGAGGAACTGGGGGTAACCTGGGCTGGGGCTGGCCCGCCTGGGACGAGAGAGGTACAGGGACCCCCATCGCTCAGCCGCGCCCCCTCCAGGGATGGATGGAACCTTCGGAAGATGAACGTTCTAAGATGGAACGTCGGGGGGATGAACGTCCTGATGATGGGAAGGCGAAGCTAGAAGGGGGCGCAGCTGTCATTCTTGCGGGGCTCACCCCTTTTTAGCCATTCCAGGAGGGGGGAGGCTGACCCTCCTTGACAGGGCTGTTGGGGGTGGGGTGGTGGCGTAGTTACAGGGGGCGGAGCCGTCAGTATTGGGGATGAGACTCCCCCCCCAAAGTGACGGCTGCGCCCCCTCTTGCTACGCCACCAGCTCACACCCCCTACCCAGTGCCAGGAAGGGTAAGACTGGGGATGGCTGGAATGGCTATAACGGGGTGAGCCTCCCAAGATTAATAGCTGCGCCCCTCTAGCTGTGCCACCCCCACCCATCCACCCCCGTGTCAAGGAGGGTCAGGCTCTCCCCAATTGGAATGGCTCCGAAGGTGTGAGACCCCGCAAAATCTGTCAGCCGCGCCCCCCTCCAGCTCCGCCTCCACAGTCTTCCCATCAAACACAGCACTCCTATCCACTTTCCTGGGAGGAAACCCATTAACTAGAGTGGGACTGACTTCTGAGTAGACAGACATTCAGGAGCATGTTCTTTCGGGCTGCATTCCTTGCTGCAGTTATTTGGGAGTAAGCGTCACTTCTGAGTTGCTATGCCTGGGAAGCAGCCGGCAAACTCCCATAGGAGTGAGTACCAGGTGGTGGAGTAGCTAGAGGGGGGCGGAGAACTCAGTCTTGGAGGGAGTCTCACCCCTTCAGAGCCATCCCAGGTGGGGGCAGGGGGGGGTAAAGGGAGGCATAATGAGAGTGGGGTTTCTTCTCTCCCCAGGGGCCTGCTTTGCAGGGATGTTGTGTGCTGGGCAGTGCAGGAGCCCCCAGAAGTGGAAGAGACCGGTGACATAGCTAGAGGGCGGCCGTAGCAGTTAGTCTTAGGGGGGAGTCTCACACCTTCAGAGCCATTCAAGTTGGAAGAAGCCTGACTGTTCTTGGCGCTGAGGGTAGGAGGTGGTGGCATAGCTAGAAGGGGGCGCAGCAGTCAGTCTTAGGCGGGCTCACGCCTTCACAGCCATTCCAGCTGGCGGGGAGCCTGAGTCCGGCCCTTGGTGGCACTGGGGAGTGTGAGTTGGTGGCGTAGCTAGTGGGGGGCGCAGCCGTCAGTTTTTTGGGTGGCAGAAGACTCCCCCCCGCCCAAACTCCAGCTACGCCACCAAGTGGGGAAAAAAAAAACCCGGGAACTCTCCACCCGGGGGCCATTTCTCACCAGTATCGGGGGTGAGAGCCTGTCGCCCCTCGCCCGCACGAGACCATGGAGGGAAGGGTTGCCACTCTTCTCCCCATGGGGGCCGTGGGACTCGGGCCCTCTCCAGCTCCACCCCGACGCCTCGGCTCCCCCTTGGAACCGGACGCCAGCTGCGATCGCCCTGGTCCGCCCTTGAACCAGGGACCCCGGCAGGAGGAGGCTGGAGAGGGCTGAACCCACCTGCCACTTGGGCTGGCGACCCCAGACCCTGCCGGGAGCCCTTTGTTGCGGAGCGGCGGGAGGCAGTGCAGGCGGGGGGGGGGGGAGCCTGGGGGGAACCTGGGCTGGGGCTGGCCCGCCTGGGACGAGAGAGGTACAGGGACCCCCATCGCTCAGCCGCGCCCCCTCCAGGGATGGATGGAACCTTCGGAAGATGAACGTTCTAAGATGGAATGTCGGGGGGATGAACGTCCTGATGATGGGAAGGCGAAGCTAGAAGGGGGCGCAGCTGTCATTCTTGCGGGGCTCACCCCTTTTTAGCCATTCCAGGAGGGGGGAGGCTGACCCTCCTTGACAGGGCTGTTGGGGGTGGGGTGGTGGCGTAGTTACAGGGGGCGGAGCCGTCAGTATTGGGGATGAGACTCCCCCCCCAAAGTGACGGCTGCGCCCCCTCTTGCTACGCCACCAGCTCACACCCCCTACCCAGTGCCAGGAAGGGTAAGACTGGGGATGGCTGGAATGGCTATAACGGGGTGAGCCTCCCAAGATTAATAGCTGCGCCCCTCTAGCTGTGCCACCCCCACCCATCCACCCCCGTGTCAAGGAGGGTCAGGCTCTCCCCAATTGGAATGGCTCCGAAGGTGTGAGACCCCGCAAAATCTGTCAGCCGCGCCCCCCTCCAGCTCCGCCTCCACAGTCTTCCCATCAAACACAGCACTCCTATCCACTTTCCTGGGAGGAAACCCATTAACTAGAGTGGGACTGACTTCTGAGTAGACAGACATTCAGGAGCATGTTCTTTCGGGCTGCATTCCTTGCTGCAGTTATTTGGGAGTAAGCGTCACTTCTGAGTTGCTATGCCTGGGAAGCAGCCGGCAAACTCCCATAGGAGTGAGTACCAGGTGGTGGAGTAGCTAGAGGGGGGCGGAGAACTCAGCCTTGGAGGGAGTCTCACCCCTTCAGAGCCATCCCAGGTGGGGGCAGGGGGGGGGTAAAGGGAGGCATAATGAGAGTGGGGTTTCTTCTCTCCCCAGGGGCCTGCTTTGCAGGGATGTTGTGTGCTGGGCAGTGCAGGAGCCCCCAGAAGTGGAAGAGACCGGTGACATAGCTAGAGGGCGGCCGTAGCAGTTAGTCTTAGGGGGGAGTCTCACACCTTCAGAGCCATTCAAGTTGGAAGAAGCCTGACTGTTCTTGGCGCTGAGGGTAGGAGGTGGTGGCATAGCTAGAAGGGGGCGCAGCAGTCAGTCTTAGGCGGGCTCACGCCTTCACAGCCATTCCAGCTGGCGGGGAGCCTGAGTCCGGCCCTTGGTGGCACTGGGGAGTGTGAGTTGGTGGCGTAGCTAGTGGGGGGCGCAGCCGTCAGTTTTTTGGGTGGCAGAAGACTCCCCCCCGCCCAAACTCCAGCTACGCCACCAAGTGGGGAAAAAAAAACCCGGGAACTCTCCACCCGGGGGCCATTTCTCACCAGTATCGGGGGTGAGAGCCTGTCGCCCCTCGCCCGCACGAGACCATGGAGGGAAGGGTTGCCACTCTTCTCCCCATGGGGGCCGTGGGACTCGGGCCCTCTCCAGCTCCACCCCGACGCCTCGGCTCCCCCTTGGAACCGGACGCCAGCTGCGATCGCCCTGGTCCGCCCTTGAACCAGGGACCCCGGCAGGAGGAGGCTGGAGAGGGCTGAACCCACCTGCCACTTGGGCTGGCGACCCCAGACCCTGCCGGGAGCCCTTTGTTGCGGAGCGGCGGGAGGCAGTGCAGGCGGGGGGGGGGGGGAGAGCCTGGGGGTAACCTGGGCTGGGGCTGGCCCGCCTGGGACGAGAGAGGTACAGGGACCCCCATCGCTCAGCCGCGCCCCCTCCAGGGATGGATGGAACCTTCGGAAGATGAACGTTCTAAGATGGAATGTCGGGGGGATGAACGTCCTGATGATGGGAAGGCGAAGCTAGAAGGGGGCGCAGCTGTCATTCTTGCTGGGCTCACCCCTTTTTAGCCATTCCAGGAGGGGGGAGGCTGACCCTCCTTGACAGGGCTGTTGGGGGTGGGGTGGTGGCGTAGTTACAGGGGGCGGAGCCGTCAGTATTGGGGATGAGACTCCCCCCCCAAAGTGACGGCTGCGCCCCCTCTTGCTACGCCACCAGCTCACACCCCCTACCCAGTGCCAGGAAGGGTAAGACTGGGGATGGCTGGAATGGCTATAACGGGGTGAGCCTCCCAAGATTAATAGCTGCGCCCCTCTAGCTGTGCCACCCCCACCCATCCACCCCCGTGTCAAGGAGGGTCAGGCTCTCCCCAATTGGAATGGCTCCGAAGGTGTGAGACCCCCAAAAATCTGTCAGCCGCGCCCCCCTCCAGCTCCGCCTCCACAGTCTTCCCATCAAACACAGCACTCCTATCCACTTTCCTGGGAGGAAACCCATTAACTAGAGTGGGACTGACTTCTGAGTAGACAGACATTCAGGAGCATGTTCTTTCGGGCTGCATTCCTTGCTGCAGTTATTTGGGAGTAAGCGTCACTTCTGAGTTGCTATGCCTGGGAAGCAGCCGGCAAACTCCCATAGGAGTGAGTACCAGGTGGTGGAGTAGCTAGAGGGGGGCGGAGAACTCAGTCTTGGAGGGAGTCTCACCCCTTCAGAGCCATCCCAGGTGGGGGCGGGGGGGTAAAGGGAGGCATAATGAGAGTGGGGTTTCTTCTCTCCCCAGGGGCCTGCTTTGCAGGGATGTTGTGTGCTGGGCAGTGCAGGAGCCCCCAGAAGTGGAAGAGACCGGTGACATAGCTAGAGGGCGGCCGTAGCAGTTAGTCTTAGGGGGGAGTCTCACACCTTCAGAGCCATTCAAGTTGGAAGAAGCCTGACTGTTCTTGGCGCTGAGGGTAGGAGGTGGTGGCATAGCTAGAAGGGGGCGCAGCAGTCAGTCTTAGGCGGGCTCACGCCTTCACAGCCATTCCAGCTGGCGGGGAGCCTGAGTCCGGCCCTTGGTGGCACTGGGGAGTGTGAGTTGGTGGCGTAGCTAGTGGGGGGCGCAGCCGTCAGTTTTTTGGGTGGCAGAAGACTCCCCCCCGCCCAAACTCCAGCTACGCCACCAAGTGGGGAAAAAAAAACCCGGGAACTCTCCACCCGGGGGCCATTTCTCACCAGTATCGGGGGTGAGAGCCTGTCGCCCCTCGCCCGCACGAGACCATGGAGGGAAGGGTTGCCACTCTTCTCCCCATGGGGGCCGTGGGACTCGGGCCCTCTCCAGCTCCACCCCGACGCCTCGGCTCCCCCTTGGAACCGGACGCCAGCTGCGATCGCCCTGGTCCGCCCTTGAACCAGGGACCCCGGCAGGAGGAGGCTGGAGAGGGCTGAACCCACCTGCCACTTGGGCTGGCGACCCCAGACCCTGCCGGGAGCCCTTTGTTGCGGAGCGGCGGGAGGCAGTGCAGGCGGGGGGGGGGGGGAGAGCCTGGGGGTAACCTGGGCTGGGGCTGGCCCGCCTGGGACGAGAGAGGTACAGGGACCCCCATCGCTCAGCCGCGCCCCCTCCAGGGATGGATGGAACCTTCGGAAGATGAACGTTCTAAGATGGAACGTCGGGGGGATGAACGTCCTGATGATGGGAAGGCGGAGCTAGAAGGGGGCGCAGCTGTCATTCTTGCGGGGCTCACCCCTTTTTAGCCATTCCAGGAGGGGGGAGGCTGACCCTCCTTGACAGGGCTGTTGGGGGTGGGGTGGTGGCGTAGTTACAGGGGGCTCAGCCGTCAGTATTGGGGATGAGACTCCCCCCCCAAAGTGACGGCTGCGCCCCCTCTTGCTACGCCACCAGCTCACACCCCCTACCCAGTGCCAGGAAGGGTAAGACTGGGGATGGCTGGAATGGCTATAACGGGGTGAGCCTCCCAAGATTAATAGCTGCGCCCCTCTAGCTGTGCCACCCCCACCCATCCACCCCCGTGTCAAGGAGGGTCAGGCTCTCCCCAATTGGAATGGCTCCGAAGGTGTGAGACCCCGCAAAATCTGTCAGCCGCGCCCCCCTCCAGCTCCGCCTCCACAGTCTTCCCATCAAACACAGCACTCCTATCCACTTTCCTGGGAGGAAACCCATTAACTAGAGTGGGACTGACTTCTGAATAGACAGACATTCAGGAGCATGTTCTTTCGGGCTGCATTCCTTGCTGCAGTTATTTGGGAGTAAGCTTTCTGAGTTGCTATGCCTGGGAAGCAGCCGGCAAACTCCCATAGGAGTGAGTACCAGGTGGTGGAGTAGCTAGAGGGGGGCGGAGAACTCAGTCTTGGAGGGAGTCTCACCCCTTCAGAGCCATCCCAGGTGGGGGCAGGGGGGGGTAAAGGGAGGCATAATGAGAGTGGGGTTTCTTCTCTCCCCAGGGGCCTGCTTTGCAGGGATGTTGTGTGCTGGGCAGTGCAGGAGCCCCCAGAAGTGGAAGAGACCGGTGACATAGCTAGAGGGCGGCCGTAGCAGTTAGTCTTAGGGGGGAGTCTCACACCTTCAGAGCCATTCAAGTTGGAAGAAGCCTGACTGTTCTTGGCGCTGAGGGTAGGAGGTGGTGGCATAGCTAGAAGGGGGCGCAGCAGTCAGTCTTAGTCGGGTTCACGCCTTCACAGCCTTTCCAGCTGGCGGGGAGCCTGAGTCCGGCCCTTGGTGGTACTGGGGAGTGTGAGTTGGTGGCGTAGCTAGTGGGGGGCGCAGCCGTCAGTTTTTTGGGTGGCAGAAGACTCCCCCCCGCCCAAACTCCAGCTACGCCACCAACTGGGGAAAAAAAACCCGGGAACTCTCCACCCGGGGGCCATTTCTCACCAGTATCGGGGGTGAGAGCCTGTCGCCCCTCGCCCGCACGAGACCATGGAGGGAAGGGTTGCCACTCTTCTCCCCATGGGGGCCGTGGGACTCGGGCCCTCTCCAGCTCCACCCCGACGCCTCGGCTCCCCCTTGGAACCGGACGCCAGCTGCGATCGCCCTGGTCCGCCCTTGAACCAGGGACCCCGGCAGGAGGAGGCTGGAGAGGGCTGAACCCACCTGCCACTTGGGCTGGCGACCCCAGACCCTGCCGGGAGCCCTTTGTTGCGGAGCGGCGGGAGGCAGTGCAGGCGGGAGGGGGGGGGAGAGCCTGGGGGGAACCTGGGCTGGGGCTGGGCCGCCTGGGACGAGAGAGGTACAGGGACCCCCATCGCTCAGCCGCGCCCCCTCCAGGGATGGATGGAACCTTCGGAAGATGAACGTTCTAAGATGGAACGTCGGGGGGATGAACGTCCTGATGATGGGAAGCCGAAGCTAGAAGGGGGCGCAGCTGTCATTCTTGCGGGGCTCACCCCTTTTTAGCCATTCCAGGAGGGGGGAGGCTGACCCTCCTTGACAGGGCTGTTGGGGGTGGGGTGGTGGCGTAGTTACAGGGGGCGCAGCCGTTAGTATTGGGGATGAGACTCCCCCCCCAAAGTGACGGCTGCGCCCCCTCTTGCTACGCCACCAGCTCACACCCCCTACCCAGTGCCAGGAAGGGTAAGACTGGGGATGGCTGGAATGGCTATAACGGGGTGAGCCTCCCAAGATTAATAGCTGCGCCCCTCTAGCTGTGCCACCCCCACCCATCCACCCCCGTGTCAAGGAGGGTCAGGCTCTCCCCAATTGGAATGGCTCCGAAGGTGTGAGACCCCCCAAAATCTGTCAGCCGCGCCCCCCTCCAGCTCCGCCTCCACAGTCTTCCCATCAAACACAGCACTCCTATCCACTTTCCTGGGAGGAAACCCATTAACTAGAGTGGGACTGACTTCTGAGTAGACAGACATTCAGGAGCATGTTCTTTCGGGCTGCATTCCTTGCTGCAGTTATTTGGGAGTAAGCGTCACTTCTGAGTTGCTATGCCTGGGAAGCAGCCGGCAAACTCCCATAGGAGTGAGTACCAGGTGGTGGAGTAGCTAGAGGGGGGCGGAGAACTCAGTCTTGGAGGGAGTCTCACCCCTTCAGAGCCATCCCAGGTGGGGGCAGGGGGGGGTAAAGGGAGGCATAATGAGAGTGGGGTTTCTTCTCTCCCCAGGGGCCTGCTTTGCAGGGATGTTGTGTGCTGGGCAGTGCAGGAGCCCCCAGAAGTGGAAGAGACCGGTGACATAGCTAGAGGGCGGCCGTAGCAGTTAGTCTTAGGGGGGAGTCTCACACCTTCAGAGCCATTCAAGTTGGAAGAAGCCTGACTGTTCTTGGCGCTGAGGGTAGGAGGTGGTGGCATAGCTAGAAGGGGGCGCAGCAGTCAGTCTTAGGCGGGCTCACGCCTTCACAGCCATTCCAGCTGGCGGGGAGCCTGAGTCCGGCCCTTGGTGGCACTGGGGAGTGTGAGTTGGTGGCGTAGCTAGTGGGGGGCGCAGCCGTCAGTTTTTTGGGTGGCAGAAGACTCCCCCCCGCCCAAACTCCAGCTACGCCACCAAGTGGGGAAAAAAAAACCCGGGAACTCTCCACCCGGGGGCCATTTCTCACCAGTATCGGGGGTGAGAGCCTGTCGCCCCTCGCCCGCACGAGACCATGGAGGGAAGGGTTGCCACTCTTCTCCCCATGGGGGCCGTGGGACTCGGGCCCTCTCCAGCTCCACCCCGACGCCTCGGCTCCCCCTTGGAACCGGACGCCAGCTGCGATCGCCCTGGTCCGCCCTTGAACCAGGGACCCCGGCAGGAGGAGGCTGGAGAGGGCTGAACCCACCTGCCACTTGGGCTGGCGACCCCAGACCCTGCCGGGAGCCCTTTGTTGCGGAGCGGCGGGAGGCAGTGCAGGCGGGGGGGGGGGAGCCTGGGGGTAACCTGGGCTGGGGCTGGCCCGCCTGGGACGAGAGAGGTACAGGGACCCCCATCGCTCAGCCGCGCCCCCTCCAGGGATGGATGGAACCTTCGGAAGATGAACGTTCTAAGATGGAATGTCGGGGGGATGAACGTCCTGATGATGGGAAGGCGAAGCTAGAAGGGGGCGCAGCTGTCATTCTTGCGGGGCTCACCCCTTTTTAGCCATTCCAGGAGGGGGGAGGCTGACCCTCCTTGACAGGGCTGTTGGGGGTGGGGTGGTGGCGTAGTTACAGGGGGCGGAGCCGTCAGTATTGGGGATGAGACTCCCCCCCCAAAGTGACGGCTGCGCCCCCTCTTGCTACGCCACCAGCTCACACCCCCTACCCAGTGCCAGGAAGGGTAAGACTGGGGATGGCTGGAATGGCTATAACGGGGTGAGCCTCCCAAGATTAATAGCTGCGCCCCTCTAGCTGTGCCACCCCCACCCATCCACCCCCGTGTCAAGGAGGGTCAGGCTCTCCCCAATTGGAATGGCTCCGAAGGTGTGAGACCCCGCAAAATCTGTCAGCCGCGCCCCCCTCCAGCTCCGCCTCCACAGTCTTCCCATCAAACACAGCACTCCTATCCACTTTCCTGGGAGGAAACCCATTAACTAGAGTGGGACTGACTTCTGAGTAGACAGACATTCAGGAGCATGTTCTTTCGGGCTGCATTCCTTGCTGCAGTTATTTGGGAGTAAGCGTCACTTCTGAGTTGCTATGCCTGGGAAGCAGCCGGCAAACTCCCATAGGAGTGAGTACCAGGTGGTGGAGTAGCTAGAGGGGGGCGGAGAACTCAGCCTTGGAGGGAGTCTCACCCCTTCAGAGCCATCCCAGGTGGGGGCAGGGGGGGGGTAAAGGGAGGCATAATGAGAGTGGGGTTTCTTCTCTCCCCAGGGGCCTGCTTTGCAGGGATGTTGTGTGCTGGGCAGTGCAGGAGCCCCCAGAAGTGGAAGAGACCGGTGACATAGCTAGAGGGCGGCCGTAGCAGTTAGTCTTAGGGGGGAGTCTCACACCTTCAGAGCCATTCAAGTTGGAAGAAGCCTGACTGTTCTTGGCGCTGAGGGTAGGAGGTGGTGGCATAGCTAGAAGGGGGCGCAGCAGTCAGTCTTAGGCGGGCTCACGCCTTCACAGCCATTCCAGCTGGCGGGGAGCCTGAGTCCGGCCCTTGGTGGCACTGGGGAGTGTGAGTTGGTGGCGTAGCTAGTGGGGGGCGCAGCCGTCAGTTTTTTGGGTGGCAGAAGACTCCCCCCCGCCCAAACTCCAGCTACGCCACCAAGTGGGGAAAAAAAAACCCGGGAACTCTCCACCCGGGGGCCATTTCTCACCAGTATCGGGGGTGAGAGCCTGTCGCCCCTCGCCCGCACGAGACCATGGAGGGAAGGGTTGCCACTCTTCTCCCCATGGGGGCCGTGGGACTCGGGCCCTCTCCAGCTCCACCCCGACGCCTCGGCTCCCCCTTGGAACCGGACGCCAGCTGCGATCGCCCTGGTCCGCCCTTGAACCAGGGACCCCGGCAGGAGGAGGCTGGAGAGGGCTGAACCCACCTGCCACTTGGGCTGGCGACCCCAGACCCTGCCGGGAGCCCTTTGTTGCGGAGCGGCGGGAGGCAGTGCAGGCGGGGGGGGGGGGAGAGCCTGGGGGTAACCTGGGCTGGGGCTGGCCCGCCTGGGACGAGAGAGGTACAGGGACCCCCATCGCTCAGCCGCGCCCCCTCCAGGGATGGATGGAACCTTCGGAAGATGAACGTTCTAAGATGGAATGTCGGGGGGATGAACGTCCTGATGATGGGAAGGCGAAGCTAGAAGGGGGCGCAGCTGTCATTCTTGCTGGGCTCACCCCTTTTTAGCCATTCCAGGAGGGGGGAGGCTGACCCTCCTTGACAGGGCTGTTGGGGGTGGGGTGGTGGCGTAGTTACAGGGGGCGGAGCCGTCAGTATTGGGGATGAGACTCCCCCCCCAAAGTGACGGCTGCGCCCCCTCTTGCTACGCCACCAGCTCACACCCCCTACCCAGTGCCAGGAAGGGTAAGACTGGGGATGGCTGGAATGGCTATAACGGGGTGAGCCTCCCAAGATTAATAGCTGCGCCCCTCTAGCTGTGCCACCCCCACCCATCCACCCCCGTGTCAAGGAGGGTCAGGCTCTCCCCAATTGGAATGGCTCCGAAGGTGTGAGACCCCCAAAAATCTGTCAGCCGCGCCCCCCTCCAGCTCCGCCTCCACAGTCTTCCCATCAAACACAGCACTCCTATCCACTTTCCTGGGAGGAAACCCATTAACTAGAGTGGGACTGACTTCTGAGTAGACAGACATTCAGGAGCATGTTCTTTCGGGCTGCATTCCTTGCTGCAGTTATTTGGGAGTAAGCGTCACTTCTGAGTTGCTATGCCTGGGAAGCAGCCGGCAAACTCCCATAGGAGTGAGTACCAGGTGGTGGAGTAGCTAGAGGGGGGCGGAGAACTCAGTCTTGGAGGGAGTCTCACCCCTTCAGAGCCATCCCAGGTGGGGGCGGGGGGGTAAAGGGAGGCATAATGAGAGTGGGGTTTCTTCTCTCCCCAGGGGCCTGCTTTGCAGGGATGTTGTGTGCTGGGCAGTGCAGGAGCCCCCAGAAGTGGAAGAGACCGGTGACATAGCTAGAGGGCGGCCGTAGCAGTTAGTCTTAGGGGGGAGTCTCACACCTTCAGAGCCATTCAAGTTGGAAGAAGCCTGACTGTTCTTGGCGCTGAGGGTAGGAGGTGGTGGCATAGCTAGAAGGGGGCGCAGCAGTCAGTCTTAGGCGGGCTCACGCCTTCACAGCCATTCCAGCTGGCGGGGAGCCTGAGTCCGGCCCTTGGTGGCACTGGGGAGTGTGAGTTGGTGGCGTAGCTAGTGGGGGGCGCAGCCGTCAGTTTTTTGGGTGGCAGAAGACTCTGCGGGGGGGGGGGGAGAGAGCCTGGGGGGAACCTGGGCTGGGGCTGGCCCGCCTGGGACGAGAGAGGTACAGGGACCCCCATCGCTCAGCCGCGCCCCCTCCAAGGATGTATGGAACCTTCGGACGATGAACGTACTGAGAACGGAACGTCGGGGGGATGAACGTCCTGATGATGGGGAGGCGGCGGTTGAGGAGCTGGAGCGGGGCGCAGCTGCGAGTCTTGGGGGATCACCCCTTTATAGCCATTCCCGGTTTGGGGAGGCTGACCCTCCTTGACAGGGGTGTTGGGGTGGTGCGGTGGCGTAGCTACAGGGGGCGCAGCTGTCAGTATTGGGCATGAGACTCCCCCCAAAATTGACGGCGCCGCCTCTAAGTACGCCACCAGCTAGCTAATTCCAGCTCGCACCAGAACAGACCCCCATGCTTGTGGGAAGGGAGGTGGGTGGCCTCCACCTACCCCCAACACACTCAATTTTCTTGTTAGCTGCCTGGCTAACAAGCTTGGAGAGAAGCAGAAGTGGGGCAGGAGCAGGATGCTCCGTACCTTGGGCAGGGTTGCCATCTAGTGGGCTGCCATTCCCAGGACATTGCTTGCCTTCCACAGCCGGTTCACTCCCTTCTTTCTGTACCCAAAGCCTATCCAAGCTCAGCTGCTGCTTTCTCAGAAGACCACCCTTGGCTGCTGGTGGTCTTCAGAGACACCTTGCGTCTGATCAACGCTGGGGACCGACCATTTGAAGACAACAGAACAAAGGCACCCAAAGGAGCCAGGATGTCTCCTGGAACTGTTCACCTGGACTGGATTTGAGGTCCTCGAATCAGTGGGACTGCTGGTTTTCTCAGTCGGAAGAAGGGTACTGCTTGGATTAATTCTGGAATACTATAGTACAACAATTCCAGGAAAGAGGATCTGAAGGCAGGCTGCAGTTTCCCTGGTGCAGCTGAGCCATTGCTGGAAAGTCCTGATTTGGATCCTCAGGGAAAGTTCACCTGCAGATTTAGATGGAGAAGATGACAAGAGTTTGTCAACTGGATGTACATCAATGAGTTTGACAATGGAAGCTCAGAGAGCCACAAATGTGTGTGTTCCAACTGGGTGTGTGTGTGTGGGGGGGGGGGGGCGTTGGCTAAGAAAAGGATGTAATGAGGGAGCAATTTAGGTATTGCTATCCTGGGAAAGGATAGACTGGTGTATGGGTGTGCAAGAACTCAGTCTAGAAAAATACCTGGAGGCCTGCTTTTCATAAGCAAATCCTGGGAATCAGAGACTTCCAGCCGCTGTTCATTTGAACTCAGCTGGGGGGGGGGGGGAGAGGGCAATGAAGGCAATGTGAAGTTACAGAAGTGGATGTGGTGCTTTCAGCTCATCAACTCACAGTTGTAATGCACATGTTCATTGCTCTGAAAGGCACACGCACACTTCGATCTGCATGGTGTGAGATTGCAGAGGTGGCGTCTATCCCATGCTTTCAACATCTTAAAAGACAGGAATTATGGAGTCCAGTAATGTACAGTGACATCCCAAAATGCAGCCTTGTTGCTTTAAAGGAGGTCTGTTTTCTCCATTTTAGAAGCTCTAATCTGGTAACCAGTTGTCAGGATGACAGAACATCAGGCTCTGGAAGCAAATGGTACACTCAACAGTGATGGGAGTGGGATGGACCTGCAATGAAAGACTAAAATATTTGGGGACTTTTAGTTGTTTTTAAAAGAAAGATCTTGGGGAAACTTGACAAAACGATGCATGGTGTGAGACGATTGAGGGATGTCGAGGAACTGTTACTCCTGGTATGGGAATTGGGGCCATCTAATGGAATGGATTGACAGCAAATTAAAGACAGACCAAAGAAAGTATTGAAGAAAGTGAATACTTGCACGGTGTATGCATTGATAACCAAAGATTTGGACTGGGTTCATGGAGAGTGGGCATTCAACACCTGCTTTTGATTCCTAATTGGAATCTGATTGGCCACTATGAGGAGTAGCAGACTCAGTTGGGGGCGCAAGTGCCTGCTAACCTCCAGGCCAGGGTTTGAGACCCAGGTCCCCACAAGACAAGGATTTCCTGCTACAGGCAGGGGGTTGGACTAGAATGATCCACTGGGTCCCTTCCAACTCATGATTTGATGACTTCTATGACCCTACGGTCTTAAGCCTGCCTCAGTCACTCCACTCTCATCCATAGAGTTACTGATGCCCAAATGTGAGAGGCTGCAATTACGTCATGGCCGAATGTTGGTATTCCAGGCTGTGAATTGCTTTTTCCTGTCGTTTGGGTGAGCTGATTGGTTTCCAACCTGATCCTTCAGGATCTCCATTCCGGAGCAACCCAAACCACATTTACACTGGTGAGCCCAATGGATCGATAGTGTGAAATTGCAGCCTAATTGTGGTTCGATCTATTCCCGCCCTGACAACGGGGCAGGAGGTGGAAACCAGCTCTGGGATTGGCAGTGGAGATGAGATCAGTTGTTTGGTGCTATCTTGTGCTCCAGCGGCCTGTCGGCCTCTTCCAGAGCTGCATGGAAGTTTCTGGATGGAGCTTAATAAGTTTCTGTAGTGATTGGCAACCCTAAGGAAAAAGAAATGTGTGATTGCAGCAAAGAATTGGGTGGCCTGTTGGAATGGCAGGTGGTGGGGACGAGAGATGGAGAACAGGCTCTTTTAACTTTTCCTCACACATACTTAGGCTTCCTGTATCCAGAAGAGACGAGTAGTTTTGAGGTTTGCTGTTCTTTTCCGAATGAGAAAAACATCTCCAAACAAAAAGCATTAGCCTGATTCTGTCCTGATGCAGTCAGGCTGTGAGCCAAGCAACCTGGAGGGAGCTGACCTTAATCCAGAGTCGTTCAGTGCTTCCCAAAGTGTGGGTCGCAAGCCCAAGCACAGTGGGTCACGGTCTGTGCCCTCCTGCCTGTCCTTGTGCTAGTTTGGATCCAATTAAGGACCATTCCAGAAACCCCACTGCTTACCAAGGCCTCCCTCAGGGTGACCACATGACTGGAAATTTCCAGATTTGTCCTCGTTTACCCTGCTGTCTAGGTGTCCTCCAAAAGGACTTCATTGTCCTTCATTTTGGAACTTTGCAGTGGTGTGCAGTACCCCATCGTGTCATATGTTGTTGGATTTGTGTTGAAGAGCAGGATCCAATGCAGAAATCAGTTTTGAAATATCTCCTTCCTATCAAAAGGTATGGCCAAAAGAACTAAAAATAAATATGCATTGAGCTCTATTGGAAAGTGAAAGTGCCCAATATGGTGGCTTTACTTGTGAGTAGGCAGATGTGCCTTTGCCTGCTGGAAAGGCCAGGCTGAGAGGAAACCAAGACCTCGTCCTCCTTTTGAGGTTTGGGCATCTGGTCACCCTGGAACCGACTCTTCAGTCCATTCTTGGAACCCTCCATAAGCCAGATCCAGTTTTGGGAAGCCTCTTCCAGTTGGAGAACTCGTCGCCCCTCGGGTAGGAGAGGCCTCCAGCATCCCCAGAAGCAACATGAGCCACCACAGAGGACAAGGTGGGTCGCGCCACTGCTGAGTTTGGGAACTCCTGCTCTCCCTGCAAGAAACGGGTGCAGGCAGTGAGGTCAGCGCTTCAGGACCTTGGAGAGCACCCAAGGCTTGTTCTTCTCAGAGCTGGAAAACTCAAAGGTCAGTCCAGCACCACCGAGTGATGACATCCAGGCCCCTCTTATTTCCATCGCCATCTTTCCAGTGGTGATTCAAGTAAACAACAGGTTCTATGTCCTAATAACCCAGATTAACAACAGGGACTGTGTCCCATTCGTGACCGGTTCTCAGAACAGGGTTCTATAGAACCCCCTGAAGCCCACCACTGCGTGACCTTTCCCATGCCAAAGCTACAAAGTTTACTTTTATTCCTTTGTCCTCACAACAACCCTGTAAGGTAGGTGAGGCTGAGAGTAAGTGACCTGCTCAAGCTCATCCAGGAAGCTCCATGGCCAAGGTGGGATTTAAACCCTGACCTTCCAGGTCTTCCATTTTCTTGCCTGGAGCGGGGGGGGGGGGGGAATCTGAGTCTGGGGCACAGCAGGTGGGGGGTTCAAATCTCCTTCGGGGTGACCCATGAGGTTCATTTGCTTGGAAAAGTGGAAGATTCTCAAAGCAGCCTTCCATGTCCCTTCCTATAAAAAAAGGACCCGTCCTGGGGAAAAGGGAGAACTTTTTCCTGGGGCAGCGGCAAAAAGGAGGACACGTCCTGGAGAAAGAGGTCATTACATGTCATGACCTTACACCCAGGATAGAAGGCGAAAAAGGGGAGAAGTCCTGGGGAAAGGGGGCAGCAGATGTTATGCCCGGGACAGAAGGCCAAGGGGGCAGGTCCTGGAAGGGTCCTCCGTGCCCTGCTTGGCTCTCCCAGGCTGTGCAGCCGCAGGGCTATTGGGGGTCGCTCCCCATAAGAGGTCCTGGGAGGGCCTTTGTGCCGTCGGCCTGAGTGGCACCGTGGGTTCAGCCCGGTTCCTGCCACCTCCGCCCTCCCGGCGTGCGTTCTGGTGCAAGGGCTGCCCAGGGCGCGTCGGTGACGGGGGTGTCCGGGGTCGGGTCCCGAGTCCCATAAGCCCCAAGGGGGGCGAAGGTCGTGGCTGCTCGGCCAGGCAGCGGCGGCCACTCGCCCTCACTGGACCCGAATCCCTGCGCGCGGGGGAGACGGGCGGGCCGGCAGGTTCTCACCGTAGCCTGGATTAGATCTCCGGGCGCAGATGAGGAACGACCACCGGGTTCCCTTCCCGGTTTGTCTTTTTCCCACCCGGTGGCGTAGCTAGAGGGGGGCGCGGCCGGCTTCACACCGGGTGGGAAAAGTGGTACCCGGGAAGCCCACCCGGAGACCATTTCTCACCAACGGGAGGTGAGAGCCTGCCGCCCCCGCCCGTGTTCGAGTCCGTGGGGTTGTCCCATGGGGGCTGTGGGACTCGCGCCCCTCCAGCACCCTTCCCCCGACGCCCAGGCTCGCCCTCCAACCCGGGACTCCGGCGGAGGGAGGCTGGAGGGGGCGCAGCTGCGAGTCTTGGGGGATCACCCCTTTATAGCCATTCCGGGTGGGGGGAGCCTGACCCTCCTTGACACGAGTGGTGGGGGTGGGGAGGTGGGACAGCTAGAGGGGGCGCAGCCGTCAGTCTTGGGGGTGAGACTCCTCCAAAACTGACGGCTGCGCCCCCTCTAAGTACGCCACCAGCTCACACCCCCCACCCCCCCACCCGGAATGGCTATAAAGCGGTGACCCCCCAAGACTGGCAGCTGCGCCCCCCCTCTAGCTCCGCCACCGCCGCCTCCCCATCATCAGAACGTTCATCCCCCCGATATTCCATCCTTAGAACGTCCATCTTCCGAAGGTTCCATCCATCCCTGGAGGGGGCGCGGCTGAGCGATGGGGGTCCCTGTACCTCTCTCGTCCCAGGCGGGCCAGCCCCAGCCCAGGTTCCCCCCCAGGCTCCCCAGGCTCCCCCCCTCCCCGCCTGCACTGCCTCCCGCCGCTCCGCAACAAAGGGCTCCCGGCAGGGTCTGGGGTCGCCAGCCCAAGTGGCAGGTGGGTTCAGCCCTCTCCAGCCTCCTCCTGCCGGGGTCCCTGGTTCAAGGGCGGACCAGGGCGATCGCAGCTGGCGTCCGGTTCCAAGGGGGAGCCGAGGCGTCGGGGTGGAGCTGGAGAGGGCCCGAGTCCCACAGCCCCCATGGGGAGAAGAGTGGCAACCCTTCCCTCCATGGTCTCGTGCGGGCGAGGGGCGACAGGCTCTCACCCCCGATACTGGTGAGAAATGGCCCCCGGGGGAGAGTTCCCGGGTTTTTTTTTTCCCACTTGGTGGCGTAGCTGGAGTTTGGGCGAGGGGGAATCTTCTGCCACCCAAAAAACTGACCGCTGCGCCCCCCTCTAGCTACGCCACCAACTCCTGAATGTCTACTCAGAAGTAAGTCCCACTCTAGTTAGTGGGTTTCCTCCCAGGAAAGTGGATAGGATTGCTGTGGAGGCGGAGCTGGAGGGGGGCGCGGCTGACAGATTTTGGGGGATCTCACACCTTCGGAGCCATTCCAATTGGGGAGAGCCTGACCCTCCTTGACACGGGGGTGGATGGGTGGGGGTGGCACAGCTAGAGGGGCGCAGCTATTAGTCTTGGGAGGCTCACCCCGTTATAGCCATTCCAGCCATCCCCTGTCTTACCCTTCCTGGCACTGGGTAGGGGGTGAGAGCTGGTGGCGTAGCAAGAGGGGGCGCAGCCGTCACTTTTGGGGGAGTCTCATCCCCAATACTGACGGCTGCGCCCCCTGTAGCTACGCCACCACCCACCCCCAACACCCCTGTCAAAGATGGTGTTAGACGAACGTTCTGAAGATGGGGAGGCGGCGGTGGCGGAGTTGGAGGGGGGCGCAGCTGCCAGTTTTGGGGGGTCACCCCTTTACAGCCATTCCGGGTGGGGTGGGTGGGTGGGGGGTGTGAGCTGGTGGCGTACTTAGTGGGGGCGCAGCCGTCAGTTTTGGGGGAGTCTCACCCCCAACACTGACAGCTGCGCCCCCTCTAGCTATCCCACCTCCCCACCCTCACCACTCGTGTCAAGTAGGGTCAGGCTCCCCCCTCCTGGAATGGCTAAAAAGGGGTGAGCCCCCCAAGATTATTAGCTGCGCCCCTCTAGCTGTGGCACCCCCACCAATCCACCAATCAGTGGCAAGGCCGACTCATGATGCAGGGAGGCCCCCAATCAGCGACAAGGCCAACCCCTGGAACTCTCTGCCTCATGACGCATGGAGGCTCCCCCTCAGTGGCAAGGCCCACCCCTTGAACTCTCTGCCTCATAACGTAGGGAGGCTCCACCTCATTGGCAAGGCCCACCCCTGGAACTCTCTGCCTCATGACGCAGGGAGGCTCCCCCTCAGTGGCAAGGCCCACCCCTGGAACTCTCTACCTCATGACGCAGGGAGGCCCCCCTCAGTGGCAAGGCCCAACCCTGGAACTCTCTTCCTCATGAGGCAGGGAGGCCCCCCTCAGTGGCAAGGCCGACCCCTGGAACTCTCTGCCTCATGCGGCAGCGAGGCTTCACCTTAGTGGCAAGGCCGACGCCTGGAACTCTCTGCCTCATGACGCAGAGAGGCTCCCCCTCCTGCGTGTGAGCAGGGAGGCTCCCCCTCCTGGGTGTGGGGTGTGAGCTGGTGGCGTACTTAGTGGGGGCGCAGCCGTCAGTTTTGGGGGAGTCTCACCCCCAAGACTGACGGCTGCGCCCCCTCTAGCTATCCCACCTCCCCACCCCCACCACTCGTGTCAAATAGGGTCAGGCTCCCCCCTCCTAGAATGGCTAAAAAGGGGTGAGCCCCCCAAGATTAATAGCTACGCCCTGAAACTCACTGCCTCATGACAAAGGGAGGCTCTACCTCAATAGGAAGGCCCACCCATGGAACTCTTTGCTTCATGACGTAGGGAGTCTCCACCTCAGTGGCAAGCCACACCCCTGGAACACTCTGCCTCATGACGCAGGGAGGCCCCCCTCAGTGGCACGTCCAACCCCTGGAACTCTCTGCCTCATGACGCAGGGAGGCCCCCCTCAGTGGCACGTCCAACTCCTGGAACTCTCTGCCTCATGACGCAGGGAGGCCCCCCTCAGTGGCACGTCCAACCCCTGGAACTCTCTGCCTCATGACGCAGGGAGGCCCACCTCAGTGGCACGTCCAACCCCTGGAACTCTCTGCCTCATGACGCAGGGAGGCCCACCTCAGTGGCACGTCCAACTCCTGGAACTCTCTGCCTCATGACGCAGGGAGGCCCCCCTCAGTGGCAAGGCCCATCCCTGGAACTCTCTGCCTCGTGACACAGGAAAGCCCCACCTCAGTGGCAAGCCCAACTCCTGGAACTCTCTGCCTCATGATGCAGGGAGGCCCACCTCAGTGGCACGTCCAACCCCTGGAACTCTCTGCCTCATGACGCAGGGAGGCCCCCCTCAGTGGCACGTCCAACTCCTGGAACTCTCTGCCTCATGACGCAGGGAGGCTCCACCTCAGTGGCAAGCCACACCCCTGGAACTCTCTGCCTCATGACGCAGGGAGGCCCCCCTCAGTGGCACGTCCAACCCCTGGAACTCTCTGCCTCATGACGCAGGGAGGCCCACCACAGTGGCACGTCCAACTCCTGGAACTCTCTGCCTCATGACGCAGGGAGGCCCCCCTCAGTGGCACGTCCAACCCCTGGAACTCTCTGCCTCATGACGCAGGGAGGCCCCCCTCAGTGGCACGTCCAACCCCTGGAACTCTCTGCCTCATGACGCAGGGAGGCTCCACCTCAGTGGCAAGCCACACCCCTGGAACTCTCTGCCTCATGACGCAGGGAGGCCCCCCTCAGTGGCACGTCCAACCCCTGGAACTCTCTGCCTCATGACGCAGGGAGGCCCCCCTCAGTGGCACGTCCAACCCCTGGAACTCTCTGCCTCATGACGCAGGGAGGCCCACCTCAGTGGCACGTCCAACTCCTGGAACTCTCTGCCTCATGACGCAGGGAGGCCCCCCTCAGTGGCAAGGCCCATCCCTGGAACTCTCTGCCTCGTGACACAGGAAAGCCCCACCTCAGTGGCAAGCCCAACTCCTGGAACTCTCTGCCTCATGACGCAGGGAGGCCCACCTCAGTGGCACGTCCAACTCCTGGAACTCTCTGCCTCATGACGCAGGGAGGCTCCACCTCAGTGGCAAGCCACACCCCTGGAACTCTCTGCCTCATGACGCAGGGAGGCCCCCCTCAGTGGCACGTCCAACCCCTGGAACTCTCTGCCTCATGACGCAGGGAGGCCCCCCTCAGTGGCACGTCCAACCCCTGGAACTCTCTGCCTCATGACGCAGGGAGGCCCACCTCAGTGGCACGTCCAACTCCTGGAACTCTCTGCCTCATGACGCAGGGAGGCCCCCCTCAGTGGCAAGGCCCATCCCTGGAACTCTCTGCCTCGTGACACAGGAAAGCCCCACCTCAGTGGCAAGCCCAACTCCTGGAACTCTCTGCCTCATGACGCAGGGAGGCCCACCTCAGTGGCATGTCCAACCCCTGGAACTCTCTGCCTCATGACGCAGGGAGGCCCACCTCAGTGGCACGTCCAACCCCTGGAACTCTCTGCCTCATGACGCAGGGAGGCCCACCTCAGTGGCACGTCCAACCCCTGGAACTCTGCCTCATGACGCAGGGAGGCCCACCTCAGTGGCAAGTCCAACCCCTGAAACTCTCTGCCTCATGACGCAGGGAGGCCCACCTCAGTGGCAGGTCCAACCCCTGGAACTCTCTGACTCATGACGCAGGGAGGCCCCCCTCAGTGGCAAGGCCCACTCCTGGAACTCTCTGCCTCATGACGCAGGGAGGCCTCCTTCAGTGGCAAGGCCCACCCCTGGAACTCTCTGCCTCATAACGTAGGGAGGCTCCACCTCATTGGCAAGGCCCACCCCTGGAACTCTCTGCCTCATGACGCAGGGAGGCTCCCCCTCAGTGGCAAGGCCCACCCCTGGAACTCTCTACCTCATGACGCAGGGAGGCCCCCCTCAGTGGCAAGGCCCAACCCTGGAACTCTCTTCCTCATGAGGCAGGGAGGCCCCCCTCAGTGGCAAGGCCGACCCCTGGAACTCTCTGCCTCATGCGGCAGCGAGGCTTCACCTTAGTGGCAAGGCCGACCCCTGGAACTCTCTGCCTCATGACGCAGAGAGGCTCCCCCTCCTGCGTGTGAGCAGGGAGGCTCCCCCTCCTGGGTGTGGGGTGTGAGCTGGTGGCGTACTTAGTGGGGGCGCAGCCGTCAGTTTTGGGGGAGTCTCACCCCCAAGACTGACGGCTGCGCCCCCTCTAGCTATCCCACCTCCCCACCCCCACCACTCGTGTCAAATAGGGTCAGGCTCCCCCCTCCTAGAATGGCTAAAAAGGGGTGAGCCCCCCAAGATTAATAGCTACGCCCTGAAACTCACTGCCTCATGACAAAGGGAGGCTCTACCTCAATAGGAAGGCCCACCCATGGAACTCTTTGCTTCATGACGTAGGGAGTCTCCACCTCAGTGGCAAGCCACACCCCTGGAACACTCTGCCTCATGACGCAGGGAGGCCCCCCTCAGTGGCACGTCCAACCCCTGGAACTCTCTGCCTCATGACGCAGGGAGGCCCCCCTCAGTGGCACGTCCAACTCCTGGAACTCTCTGCCTCATGACGCAGGGAGGCCCCCCTCAGTGGCACGTCCAACCCCTGGAACTCTCTGCCTCATGACGCAGGGAGGCCCACCTCAGTGGCACGTCCAACCCCTGGAACTCTCTGCCTCATGACGCAGGGAGGCCCACCTCAGTGGCACGTCCAACTCCTGGAACTCTCTGCCTCATGACGCAGGGAGGCCCCCCTCAGTGGCAAGGCCCATCCCTGGAACTCTCTGCCTCGTGACACAGGAAAGCCCCACCTCAGTGGCAAGCCCAACTCCTGGAACTCTCTGCCTCATGATGCAGGGAGGCCCACCTCAGTGGCACGTCCAACCCCTGGAACTCTCTGCCTCATGATGCAGGGAGGCCCCCCTCAGTGGCACGTCCAACTCCTGGAACTCTCTGCCTCATGACGCAGGGAGGCTCCACCTCAGTGGCAAGCCACACCCCTGGAACTCTCTGCCTCATGACGCAGGGAGGCCCCCCTCAGTGGCACGTCCAACCCCTGGAACTCTCTGCCTCATGACGCAGGGAGGCCCACCACAGTGGCACGTCCAACTCCTGGAACTCTCTGCCTCATGACGCAGGGAGGCCCCCCTCAGTGGCACGTCCAACCCCTGGAACTCTCTGCCTCATGACGCAGGGAGGCCCCCCTCAGTGGCACGTCCAACCCCTGGAACTCTCTGCCTCATGACGCAGGGAGGCTCCACCTCAGTGGCAAGCCACACCCCTGGAACTCTCTGCCTCATGACGCAGGGAGGCCCCCCTCAGTGGCACGTCCAACCCCTGGAACTCTCTGCCTCATGACGCAGGGAGGCCCCCCTCAGTGGCACGTCCAACCCCTGGAACTCTCTGCCTCATGACGCAGGGAGGCCCACCTCAGTGGCATGTCCAACTCCTGGAACTCTCTGCCTCATGACGCAGGGAGGCCCCCCTCAGTGGCAAGGCCCATCCCTGGAACTCTCTGCCTCGTGACACAGGAAAGCCCCACCTCAGTGGCAAGCCCAACTCCTGGAACTCTCTGCCTCATGACGCAGGGAGGCCCACCTCAGTGGCACGTCCAACTCCTGGAACTCTCTGCCTCATGACGCAGGGAGGCTCCACCTCAGTGGCAAGCCACACCCCTGGAACTCTCTGCCTCATGACGCAGGGAGGCCCCCCTCAGTGGCACGTCCAACCCCTGGAACTCTCTGCCTCATGACGCAGGGAGGCCCCCCTCAGTGGCACGTCCAACCCCTGGAACTCTCTGCCTCATGACGCAGGGAGGCCCACCTCAGTGGCACGTCCAACTCCTGGAACTCTCTGCCTCATGACGCAGGGAGGCCCCCCTCAGTGGCAAGGCCCATCCCTGGAACTCTCTGCCTCGTGACACAGGAAAGCCCCACCTCAGTGGCAAGCCCAACTCCTGGAACTCTCTGCCTCATGACGCAGGGAGGCCCACCTCAGTGGCATGTCCAACCCCTGGAACTCTCTGCCTCATGACGCAGGGAGGCCCACCTCAGTGGCACGTCCAACCCCTGGAACTCTCTGCCTCATGACGCAGGGAGGCCCACCTCAGTGGCACGTCCAACCCCTGGAACTCTGCCTCATGACGCAGGGAGGCCCACCTCAGTGGCAAGTCCAACCCCTGAAACTCTCTGCCTCATGACGCAGGGAGGCCCACCTCAGTGGCAGGTCCAACCCCTGGAACTCTCTGACTCATGACGCAGGGAGGCCCCCCTCAGTGGCAAGGCCCACTCCTGGAACTCTCTGCCTCATGACGCAGGGAGGCCTCCTTCAGTGGCAAGGCCCACCCCTGGAACTCTCTGCCTCATAACGTAGGGAGGCTCCACCTCATTGGCAAGGCCCACCCCTGGAACTCTCTGCCTCATGACGCAGGGAGGCTCCCCCTCAGTGGCAAGGCCCACCCCTGGAACTCTCTACCTCATGACGCAGGGAGGCCCCCCTCAGTGGCAAGGCCCAACCCTGGAACTCTCTTCCTCATGAGGCAGGGAGGCCCCCCTCAGTGGCAAGGCCGACCCCTGGAACTCTCTGCCTCATGCGGCAGCGAGGCTTCACCTTAGTGGCAAGGCCGACCCCTGGAACTCTCTGCCTCATGACGCAGAGAGGCTCCCCCTCCTGCGTGTGAGCAGGGAGGCTCCCCCTCCTGGGTGTGGGGTGTGAGCTGGTGGCGTACTTAGTGGGGGCGCAGCCGTCAGTTTTGGGGGAGTCTCACCCCCAAGACTGACGGCTGCGCCCCCTCTAGCTATCCCACCTCCCCACCCCCACCACTCGTGTCAAATAGGGTCAGGCTCCCCCCTCCTAGAATGGCTAAAAAGGGGTGAGCCCCCCAAGATTAATAGCTACGCCCTGAAACTCACTGCCTCATGACAAAGGGAGGCTCTACCTCAATAGGAAGGCCCACCCATGGAACTCTTTGCTTCATGACGTAGGGAGTCTCCACCTCAGTGGCAAGCCACACCCCTGGAACACTCTGCCTCATGACGCAGGGAGGCCCCCCTCAGTGGCACGTCCAACCCCTGGAACTCTCTGCCTCATGACGCAGGGAGGCCCCCCTCAGTGGCACGTCCAACTCCTGGAACTCTCTGCCTCATGACGCAGGGAGGCCCCCCTCAGTGGCACGTCCAACCCCTGGAACTCTCTGCCTCATGACGCAGGGAGGCCCACCTCAGTGGCACGTCCAACCCCTGGAACTCTCTGCCTCATGACGCAGGGAGGCCCACCTCAGTGGCACGTCCAACTCCTGGAACTCTCTGCCTCATGACGCAGGGAGGCCCCCCTCAGTGGCAAGGCCCATCCCTGGAACTCTCTGCCTCGTGACACAGGAAAGCCCCACCTCAGTGGCAAGCCCAACTCCTGGAACTCTCTGCCTCATGATGCAGGGAGGCCCACCTCAGTGGCACGTCCAACCCCTGGAACTCTCTGCCTCATGACGCAGGGAGGCCCCCCTCAGTGGCACGTCCAACTCCTGGAACTCTCTGCCTCATGACGCAGGGAGGCTCCACCTCAGTGGCAAGCCACACCCCTGGAACTCTCTGCCTCATGACGCAGGGAGGCCCCCCTCAGTGGCACGTCCAACCCCTGGAACTCTCTGCCTCATGACGCAGGGAGGCCCACCACAGTGGCACGTCCAACTCCTGGAACTCTCTGCCTCATGACGCAGGGAGGCCCCCCTCAGTGGCACGTCCAACCCCTGGAACTCTCTGCCTCATGACGCAGGGAGGCCCCCCTCAGTGGCACGTCCAACCCCTGGAACTCTCTGCCTCATGACGCAGGGAGGCTCCACCTCAGTGGCAAGCCACACCCCTGGAACTCTCTGCCTCATGACGCAGGGAGGCCCCCCTCAGTGGCACGTCCAACCCCTGGAACTCTCTGCCTCATGACGCAGGGAGGCCCCCCTCAGTGGCACGTCCAACCCCTGGAACTCTCTGCCTCATGACGCAGGGAGGCCCACCTCAGTGGCACGTCCAACTCCTGGAACTCTCTGCCTCATGACGCAGGGAGGCCCCCCTCAGTGGCAAGGCCCATCCCTGGAACTCTCTGCCTCGTGACACAGGAAAGCCCCACCTCAGTGGCAAGCCCAACTCCTGGAACTCTCTGCCTCATGACGCAGGGAGGCCCACCTCAGTGGCACGTCCAACTCCTGGAACTCTCTGCCTCATGACGCAGGGAGGCTCCACCTCAGTGGCAAGCCACACCCCTGGAACTCTCTGCCTCATGACGCAGGGAGGCCCCCCTCAGTGGCACGTCCAACCCCTGGAACTCTCTGCCTCATGACGCAGGGAGGCCCCCCTCAGTGGCACGTCCAACCCCTGGAACTCTCTGCCTCATGACGCAGGGAGGCCCACCTCAGTGGCACGTCCAACTCCTGGAACTCTCTGCCTCATGACGCAGGGAGGCCCCCCTCAGTGGCAAGGCCCATCCCTGGAACTCTCTGCCTCGTGACACAGGAAAGCCCCACCTCAGTGGCAAGCCCAACTCCTGGAACTCTCTGCCTCATGACGCAGGGAGGCCCACCTCAGTGGCATGTCCAACCCCTGGAACTCTCTGCCTCATGACGCAGGGAGGCCCACCTCAGTGGCACGTCCAACCCCTGGAACTCTCTGCCTCATGACGCAGGGAGGCCCACCTCAGTGGCACGTCCAACCCCTGGAACTCTGCCTCATGACGCAGGGAGGCCCACCTCAGTGGCAAGTCCAACCCCTGAAACTCTCTGCCTCATGACGCAGGGAGGCCCACCTCAGTGGCAGGTCCAACCCCTGGAACTCTCTGACTCATGACGCAGGGAGGCCCCCCTCAGTGGCAAGGCCCACTCCTGGAACTCTCTGCCTCATGACGCAGGGAGGCCTCCTTCAGTGGCAAGGCCCACCCCTGGAACTCTCTGCCTCATGCCGCACGGAGGCCCACCTCAGTGGCAAGGCCCACCCCTGGAACTCTCTGCCTCGTGACGCAGGAAAGCCCCACCCCAGTGGCGAGGCCGACCCGTGGAACTCATGATGCAGGGATTGCCACCTGCTCAGTCGCATTGCGTGAGGGGATGACCCCCTAGCTGTGCAACTCTACTAGCTTAGCTGCCTTTTAAACCTTTCAACACCTTCATGCTGTTGGCTGAGGATCAGCAAGGCCTGTCAAGGTTAATATCCTCACAACCACATATATGGAACCTCCAGTTCTGGAGGAAGTCTATCCCTAATACCAAAATGCCAGGGAGCAACAACATAGAAGAGCCACTGCTTGCCTGCTGGGCGGCCACTGTGGGGAGGAGGAGAGTGGCAGAGCCGGGAGCCCCTTGTTCTGGCAGGCCCCCTTGTGCTAGTGGGGGTTGTGCGATCCTTCCACCATCTCAGAGCTACTGTGGACAGTGAGGAACCTTCTCACTTCTTGGCAAAGGAGCCCAGCAAGCAGACCCCGGCTCAGTATTTGATTTTTCCAAGCACTGCCTGGTTGTCTTCTCTGATGGGGGGTAAATGTGTCATGACAGTTATTTGTGTTGACCTGCAGGGATCACAGCAGGACCACCTCTGTGGTGTGAACATCCCCTCCAGTCAGCAGGACAGAGCCTGGGAGTTTCTCTTCATTGTTGCTTTAGGTCAGGGGTGTCCAACATGAGGCAGGTGGGCCGTATGCGGCCCAGGACGAGGGTGGATGTGGCCCTCCTGCAAAGCTGGCCACCACCATTGGAAAAACCGGCTTTGTGGCAGCAGCCATTTTCAAATTTTGTGTGCTTCTCTGCGCACTGCCCTGGGCGGCCGCCACAAAGCTGGTCTGGGCTGCCTGGATCCTCCCCCTACCTGCCTCCTGGCACGCAGAGCGCTTCAGACCCCTGCAGACCTTGCAGTGCTCGCCCACCCACATCCCCCAAAAGCAGCCTCAGCAGAGGCTGTTGCCTGCGGCCCTTGAGACGTACTAGGAAGTAAGCCCCGCTAAAGTCAATGAGGCTTACTCCCAAGTTGCGGTCTGACAGCCCAATGATGCATAGGATGGGCTGTGATCCTCTCCAAGCTTCACTTTGGAGATATGCTGCAACTCTAACCATGTCTACACAGAAGTAAGGCCCATTGTATCCAGCGGGTCTTACTCCCAGGAAAGTATGTTCAGGATTGCAGCATATCTCCAAGGTCAAGCTTGGAGAGGATCTCAGCCCATCCTATGCATCATGCCTCCTCAGAAGTAAGCCCCACTAAAGTCAATGAGGCTTACACCCAAGTTGCCGTCTGAGAGCCCAATCCTACGCATGGCTACTCAGCAGAAAACCCCATGATAATCAATGAGACTTACTCCAAGGTTTAGCTTGGAGAGGATCGCTGCCCATCCTATGCATCATGCCTACTCAGAAGTAAGCCCCATTACAATCAATGAGACTTAATCCAAGGTTTAAAAAATGTAGGACAAAATATAGGACATCCTTCAATTTGTGCTATATTTTTTAAAAGAAAGTTGTTAGTGTTTGTGTGCAGTCCACACCAACTTGTCTACTTCCAGTGCGGCCCAGGGAAGCTACAAGTTTGGACACCCCTGTTTAGGTTATTTCATGAAGCTCCAAGAATTTATTGAATGACTCTCCTAAGCCTTGGCATAAATTCTGTGCTGACCTGGGGGTGTCACTCCAGGGGGTGGGGAGTTAGGCCAAAGCACATGTACACGCCTATCTTCCCACACCGTCACGCAAAGGTTAGCCAGGTGAGTTAAAAGGTGTTTATATTGCTAGATGTGACCGACTGTCACCAGTGATGGGCATCAAAGAAATTAAGAACCGGTTCTCTGTCCATCTGGCAGCCACTTTTAAATGGCTATTTTTAAACTTTACATGTACTATCTCTTGTTAACAACCGGTTCTATAGAGTAGGTGCGAACCTGCTGGAGCCCACCACAGACTGTAACACGTGGTGCTCTTCCCCGTTTCTAAAGCCATAGAGCCAGCGTTGTCCGACATGTGGCTCAAATGTGCACGGAACGATGCTACCTTCCCACCAAAGTAGTACCTATTTATCTACTTGCATTTCCATGCTTTTGAAATGCTAGGTTGGCAGGAGCTGGGCTAAGGACAGGAGCTCACCCCATCTTGTAGCACCCGCATCTCAAACCCCTGCCTGCTGGTTAACAGGCACAATGTCTTAACCAGCTGCACCACCATAGCCTACTCCAGGTGAGTCAGGCTGGCCTAAATTTCTTGGGGCTCAGTTCGTAGGGCACAATCCTAACCTAGGCCGGCACAAGTCATCAGTCTTCCCATTCCCGTGGTGATGTAGGGAGGCTGGTGATTGTTGCGCTGACCTAACCGTCCCCCAAAAGTGGCACAGACGTTTCTTACAGCACTTTTGTGACACCCCCAAGTCACTCACTCACTTTCACTTTCAAAACCTTTAATGGCATTAATCCAAAATACATATATAAATAATAATATACATCATAAAACAACATAGAAGAGTGGGACATCATGAAGGATCACTCAGACAACTTACAGTTAAGATTTAATTAGGACGTCCTGCAAAAATACTCGCTGCAAGATCCGTTGTAGTACTAGAGGAGTCCTCAAGGAGGAAACCTACCAGATTCTGGGGAGTCCAATAAAACTGGATAAAATAGGCTCAAGGGTATGAATACGAGTCGTATTATGAGCCAGGGAAGGACAAAAAATATGGGAAACTGAATCAGGCTCAACACCACAAAACTGGCAAATTCTTTGGTCAAATGGGAATTGTTCATATCGCCCTTTTAGGACAGCAGAGGGAAAGATGTTTAAAGGTGCAAGCATAAATGCTCTCCTCTTAAGGGGATTGACCAGTTGTTCAAAATAACAAGACCCATAACCCAGATAAGGGGAAATACCAAAGAAACAAGGGGAGCAGACTGGGTTCACGTTGGAAATAAGCCATACAGATTCAGCCTCCCATAACCTCTCCTTAAGAGAGGACAGCGCCTGGTTAAAATTAGAATTAGAAAAAAATTCTAAGGAGTGGCCAATATCAGCAAGTTTCGATTCATAAAGAGAAAACCAGGAAAAATGGTAAGGGTCTTTCAAAAGTTCAAAAAGCAAAGAATCAGAGACAGTATTAAAAAAAAGACGGAGCCAGAATTTAAAAGTCAAGGCCCAGGCCACTGTTGAGGGCAGATGAATGCCAAGCTCCCAAATCAGGGTTGACAGTTTAATCGAATTGGGTACCCCTAGGATTCGCCTTAGAAAGGTTGCAGCCAACAGGTCCACCTCTCTAAGAGTGACCTCCATCCAGATTGGAACTCCATAAAGAAGGCGGTTAACTAGCTTGGCCTGAAAAATTTGAAGCGCAGCTGGAACATATTGGTTCCCAGTGGTGTAATGAAGTCTAGCTATCGCATTAAGATAATGCGACGCCGAGGACTCTGCGAGTTTCCTATGAGGGGTCCACTTAAGTTGGTAGTGATAATTGATGCCCAGGTATTTAAAGGATTTTACCTGCTCAATAGGTTGGTTGTTGATTTTCCAGGTCAAGGGCTTCCATGTCTTGGAGAAAACCCAAATTTTGGTTTTCTCCACATTAATGGAAAGATCATTGCATAAGCAATAGGCTTGAAAAAGGGTAAGGAGTTTCCTGAGACCGGAGCTGGATAGAGATAGTAGAGCGGCATCGTCTGCATACAGCAGAATAGGCACCGGAACTTTATCCAGAAGAGGGGCAGTCTTAACACCAGAGGACAACTGGGGACGTAGATCAGCTAAAGAAAGGTTAAATAATAAATAAGGTTGTATTTTAATTACATTTTAATGTGTTTTTATCTCTATTTATTATCATATGTAATTTCAGTGGTCTTTTATTGTTTTTTAATTGTTTGGCCGCCTTGAGTTCCCCCCTGTGGGGGAAGAAAGGCGGGATAAAAATTACTTAAATAAATAAATAAAAATAAAATAAATAAAAAGGGGGCTGGAATGCATCCCTGCCGAACCCCTTTAGTAACTGGGATCTTCTCCGATAAAGAACCACATCGGTCAAAACGCACCTGGCAGGAATTAGAGGAGTGCAGTCTACGAATGAGGAAAAGTAAGCGAGGGGGGATTCCCCAAGATGCTAATTTTCTCCACAAAATAGCCCTAATAACTGAGTCAAACGCAGCTCTCAGATCAATAAAGGCCACATAAAGATTCCCCTTAAAACGGCACGAATATTTCTCGGCCAAAAAGGAAAGAATAAATGCGTGATCTAATGTTGAGGAGCCCGGGCGGAAGCCAATTTGCTCGTAACCGGGAAGACCCTTGGACGAAGCCCAGGCAGTAAGGCGGGTTAGCCAATGTTTAGCGTATAGCTTCCCGATAGAAGAGAGCAGGCTAATTGGTCTATAATTCTCGGGCACTGACGGGTCACCTTTTTTGAAAATGGGCACTAAAATGGATGTTAGCCAATCACCCGGTATGATTCCAACCTGGTCAGTCAAAGTGAAGAGACTGGCCAGGGGGTCTGCCCACCAATTGGAGTTGTTAATTAGGAGATCATTAGAAATTCCATCAGGCCCAGGGGCCCTCTCAGATTTCAAAGATCGAATCAAATCAAGAATCTCACTGCTAGTAACAGGAGGCCAAAAAGGGAGGTCTGAAGGGAGGCTCCTTAGCTCAGATGGCAGGGCTTGACTAGAGAAAACCTTAGTGTAGTGGGCAATCAAGGGGGGAAATCGCCAAAAAATGATTAGAGGAGACCATCAAATTAGATCGAGAGACCAGCAGCCAAAATAGCTTGCTGTTATTGGCAGAGATAGCAGCAAGCAGCTGGGCCCACTTGCGCAGAGCAAAATTATGCTTCTTGACCCCCCATAGCTCACGCAAGTTCCTTCTGGCGTAAAAATAGGAGGTCTTCACCTCAGAAGAGGGAAGAGATCGAAACAGAAAAAACAGATGACGGACTAAACGCTTAGCAGACCAACACTCAGCGTCGAACCAGGAGTAGGAGTTAGCGTTTCTTTTGGAAGAATTAACAGAAATGAGTAGTCCAGCTGGGGTCCAGGTAATTGACTGGTAGGTCAAAACAGCCACTTCAGGTATCTGAGTTGATTTAATAATTTGCCTTGACAACATAGTGTCAAGATCCGTGGACCAGAGTTCAAGGGCTGGGAATATCCTGGGGGACCACTTAGGCCACTGATAAGAGTTATGGGATGGTGTCTCGTAGGTTGCCGTAGAGAGGGGAATCAAAAGTTTAATTGAAAGGGGTTGATGATCACTATCAATACGATCCCCAGTCGAGAAATCGTGACACTTTGTAAGTAACTCGGTGGAAACCAAGATGTAACCACTCACACCAGAGGGAGAAATAAAGGTAAAATCACCGGATGGGGGACACCGGGGGAACCATTCAAAATGCTAAGATTGTAGAGAGAGCATAGGTCTGCGAAATAGGGGGCATTCTTATTAATTATGGGATCCCTAGACCATCTATCACAACAAAGCCCAAAAGGTGACATTTCTTCAAGGTCCCAATTTAGATAATTAGCCAGTGTCAAATTACTGGGGCCTATCCTCGAACTAAAGTCACCGGCAATAAGAAGCAGGATAGAGGGGTAGGAAATTAACACGGTCTCTGTAAAATCTCTCAGTTCAAGCCAGCGATCCAGGGCGGTTGGTCCAGTCGGAGGAATAGTGAGATTAATCAGAAGGACACAGAGCCCACCACTACTAAAAAGAAAAGGTTGAATATAGGAAGACTTACAAGGGAGGGGAGACATAACAAAATGGGGAGAGGGTCTAACAAAACAGCATAAACCTGAAGAGTAATGGCCCATGTTTTTAAATGCAGCATTTTAAATGCAGCAACATTATAAGAAATGAAACCAGGGATAAAAGGTGGATTCGGGGTCCATGTTTCCTGCATGATACTAATATCAAAATGGGACAAAAAACTGGTAAAATCAAGGTCCATCTTTTTCCTCTCTCATCCCGCTGTATTCCAGGAAAGTAGCTTCAATTTGAAATGAAAAAGTGGAGAAGCAGGAGCAGAGGCTGCAAGTCAATCAGAGGACACTTGGATATCCAAGCTCTCTGCAGGTTCATGATACACGCAGCCGTTAGCTGGGAGGGACTTGTCTAAGGGGCCAAAGTCCAGAACTGTCAAAGAGGGATCACCAAGGGGGTCTTGAGGTTTTACAGAGGGGGCTACAGAGTTAGTAGAAGCGGCAACAGAGGAGTTTTGATTGGAGCTAGTAAGATCAAGAACCAAAGGGGGGGGGGTGATTTGAGTCTGGTCATCCACCAAGGTACATTCACCTGCCAAAGTTCGCTTTTCTATAAGGCAAGTAGGAAAGAGAGTTGAACTGAAGCACTGGAAGGTGGTGAAATGTGGACAAGTGGGCAACCAGTAGACAATTGGGGGGTCCCACTAGCAATCAAGCAAGGAGGAGATTCCGTAGGTCTTGTAGCTTCAGAGCTTAAATGTCCAAAAGGGAGAGTCTTGTTGGGCGGGATATAAGTAGGAAGGCCAAAATGACCGGAAGGAACATCAGCAGGGTCAGGTGCATTCGGATAGCAGTTGTTGGTATTGTCAAGAAACACGCAACTGGCCTTGGAGTGTAAACTGATAGGAGAAGAATCCTTAGCCGGGATACTAGTAGGCTCCTTGCTGCGATCAGTGAAAGAATTTTCTTTAGCAGAGGTGTTTATTTTCACAGTTACACCTGGAATCAATTTTTGTATGTTCTGATTCTGGAAACGTCTTGGGGGGAAAATTCCCAGGCCTCTAAGACTATGAACGTGGGAGAAGATCTGTGTTGGAATCCTGCTAGTACGGAAGTGTAATAAAAGACGTTTTTGACACCTTGAAGAAGGCAGTCTCAGCATGTTGCAAAGATCAATATCAGTTCGTTTTAAGTTTGGTATGGTTGCTAGATGTTTTTTAACCATCCAGTACTGAGACCAGTCCGGTGCCGGGCCGGGTAGTTGAGAAATGAAGAGAGCCACGCTCTTAGGTTTCAGGATCAACTTAACATCAGAGGAATTGTCCAGGGTTTGTTGTGCTGGAGCAGGTGAGATTTGTAGCTCTGTAGCTCGTGTGCTGGTGGCAGCTGGTGCTCGTACTATCGATGGGCCGTTGCTTTAAGAGAGTAATAATGTTCTCGTAAGAATTTAAGTATTTGCTTAAGGTCATCCGCTGTGGAAGCGGCATATTGCCGCATTAGATCAGGAGTGCTGCTTACCTGTGCAGCTGGTCTAGAGGAAGTAACTGGACCCTTCTGTTCATGAATCAGATCTGTAATTAGGTTTCTTGTCAGAGGGGAGAGACACAAAAACTCAGTCAGCTCTGAAGGATTAGAACAGCAGGTCGGCGATGACGTGGGGCAGCGTTTCTCAAAGTGGGGGTCGGGACCCCTTTGGGGGTCGCCTAGAGCTTTCCTGGGGGTCGACTAAAGACCCCTGGTGCAGGGGGCCAGATCAGGCTTGCCAGACCTCCAGCTGTAGCTGCGTGCGCACTGGGGCTGACTGACAGCCTCAGGGCCCAATCCTATGCATGCCTACTCTGAAATAAATCCCATTATAGTCAGGGGGCCTTTACTCCCATGTAAATGTGGATAGGATTGTAGCCTCCGGGCCCAATCCTATGCATGCCTACACTGAAAGAAATCCCATTGTGTTCAATGTGTGCATAGAACGCACATTTCATTTGTAACAATGAAAATACATCCTGCATATCGGATATTTACATTACGATTCATAACAGTAGCAAAATTCCAGTTCAAAAGTACCAACGAAAATAATTTTATGGTTGGGGTCCTCACAACATGAGGAACTTATAAAGGGGTCACGGCGTTAGGAGGATTGAGAACCACTGATATGGGGGATGGGATCTTAGAAGCTTTAGAAGCTTTACAGAAATCACGGATTTTCAACTGCTTGGATATTTTCTGGGGCACAGGGTGGGTCTCCGTGTCTGAGTTCTCTGAGGATAGCTGCCGTTTACGTCCCATTATGGGGGTAATAATGCAGTCACTAGAAGTCCCTAAAAATCAAAGATTTGGAAAAAATAGCCCCTTAATGAACTCACCAAGCCTGTCTCAGCAGCGTCTGTAAGTCAAAAATCCAATCAAATCCAATCAAAAATCCAGTCAAAATCCACTAACCGGGGGCTAAACTCCCCCCCCCCCATGTAGACATGCCATGGCTGAGGTCTGTACTCATCTTCCACTTCCCTGGACCCCTTTCCATCGGTCTCAGCAAGCCTCCAGGCAGAGCTTAAGCACCATTTCAAGGCTTGCATCCTCAGCTTCTCCATAATTCTGCACATTCTTATTAATTGGGAGAAAGAGGAACATCCTACCAGCTAGACACAGCTTGTCCATTAGCAGGACTTTAGCAGAATTAGCGATTCTGCCCAACTTCCTGAGATGCAAGTGAGTAACAGTGCAAGCTTATAAGCATGTCTACTCAGAAGTAAGTCCCATTCTGTTTGATTGTACTTACTCCCAGAAAAGTGTAATTAGGATTGCGGCCTAAATCCTTCCTTCTTCCTCCTCTACAGATCCCTGTGCAGATGTGGACATCTCCGTAACCACAATGTCAGGCCTAGCCAGCATGTGGATTCTGGCATGGAAATATTAATAGGGGAAATACTGAGACAAAATGGACAAGGGAGGAAGTTCAGCCAGCCTGTCTCACCTGTGAAGAGCTCCTGGATCAGTCCTCAAATGCTCTGGAGTTTCAAAGGGATGAGCTCCTTCCAGATCCACCTGTTTGCACACTCCCAGGTGTCACAGGAAGCCTCCAGGTATTTTTCTAGACTGAGTTCTTGCACACCCATACACCAGTCTATCCTTTCCCAAGATAGCAATACCTAAATTGCTCCCTCATTACATCCTTTTCTTAGCCAACGCCCCCCCCCACCCCACACACACACACCCAGTTGGAACACACACATTTGTGGCTCTCTGAGCTTCCAATGTCAAACTAATTGATGTACATCCAGTTGACAAACTCTTGTCATCTTCTCCATCTAAATCTGCAGGTGAACTTTCCCTGAGGATCCAAATCAGGACTTTCCAGCAATGGCTCAGCTGCACCAGGGAAACTGCAGCCTGCCTTCAGATCCTCTTTCCTGAATTGTTGTACTATAGTATTCCAGAATTAATCCAAGCAGTACCCTTCTTCCGACTGAGAAAACCAGCAGTCCCACTGATTCGAGGACCTCAAATCCAGTCCAGGTGAACAGTTCCAGGAGACATCCTGGCTCCTTTGGGTGCCTTTGTTCTGTTGTCTTCAAATGGTCGGTCCCCAGCGTTGATCAGACGCAAGGTGTCTCTGAAGACCACCAGCAGCCAAGGGTGGTCTTCTGAGAAAGCAGCAGCTGAGCTTGGATAGGCTTTGGGTACAGAAAGAAGGGACTGAACCGGCTGTGGAAGGCAAGCAATGTCCTGGGAATGGCAGCCCACTAGATGGCAACCCTGCCCAAGGTACGGAGCATCCTGCTCCTGCCCCACTTCTGCTTCTCTCCAAGCTTGTTAGCCAGGCAGCTAACAAGAAAATTGAGTGTGTTGGGGGTAGGTGGAGGCCACCCACCTCCCTTCCCACAAGCATGGGGGTCTGATCTAGTGCGAGCTGGAATGAGCTAGCTGGTGGCGTAATTAGAGGCGGCGCCGTCAATTTTGGGGGGAGTCTCATGCCCAATACTGACAGTTGCGCCCCCTGTAGCTACGCCACCACCCCACCCCAACACCCCTGTCAAGGAGGGTCAGGCTCCCCAAACCGGGAATGGCTATAAAGGGGTGATCCCCCAAGACTCGCAGCTGCGCCCCGCTCCAGCTCCTCCACCGCCGCCTCCCCATCATCAGGACGTTCATCCCCCCGACGTTCCGTTCTCAGTACGTTCATCGTCCGAAGGTTCCATCCATCCCTGGAGGGGGCGCGGCTGAGCGATGGGGGTCCCTGTACCTCTCTCGTCCCAGGCGGGCCAGCCCCAGCCCAGGTTCCCCCCAGGCTCTCTCCCCCCCCCCCCCGCCTGCACTGCCTCCCGCCGCTCCGCAACAAAGGGCTCCCGGCAGGGTCTGGGGTCGCCAGCCCAAGTGGCAGGTGGGTTCAGCCCTCTCCAGCCTCCTCCTGCCGGGGTCCCTGGTTCAAGGGCGGACCAGGGCGATCGCAGCTGGCGTCCGGTTCCAAGGGGGAGCCGAGGCGTCGGGGTGGAGCTGGAGAGGGCCCGAGTCCCACGGCCCCCATGGGGAGAAGAGTGGCAACCCTTCCCTCCATGGTCTCGTGCGGGCGAGGGGCGACAGGCTCTCACCCCCGATACTGGTGAGAAATGGCCCCCGGGGGAGAGTTCCCGGGTTTTTTTTCCCCACTTGGTGGCGTAGCTGGAGTTTGGGCGGGGGGGAGTCTTCTGCCACCCAAAAAACTGACGGCTGCGCCCCCCTATAGCTACGCCACCACCTCCTATCCTCAGTGCCAAGAACAGTCAGGCTTCTTCCAACTTGAATGGCTCTGAAGGTGTGAGACTCCCCCCTAAGACTAACTGCTGCGGCCCCCCTCTAGCTATGCCACCGGTCTCTTCCACTTCTGGGGGATCCTGCACTGCCCAGCACACAACATCCCTGCAAAGCAGGCCCCTGGGGAGAGAAGAAACTCCACTCTCATTATGCCTCCCTTTAACCCCCCCACCCCCACCTGGGACGGCTCTGAAGGGGTGAGACTCCCTCCAAGACTGAATTCTCCGTCCCCCTCGAGATACTCCACCTCCTGGTACTCACTCCTATGGGAGTTTGCCGGCTGCATCCCAGGCATAGCAGCTCAGAAGTGTCGCTTACTCCCAGGTAACTGTGGCCAGGAATGCAGCCCGAAAGAACATGCTCTGAATGTCTGTCTACTCAGAAGCAAGTCCCACTCTAGTTAATGGGTTTCCTCCCAGGAAAGTGGATAGGATTGCTGTGTTTGATGGGAAGACTGTGGAGGCGGAGCTGGAGGGGGGCGCGGCTGACAAGTTTTTGGGGGTCTCACACCTTCGGAGCCATTCCAATTGGGGAGAGCCTGACCCTCCTTGACACGGGTTGGATGGGTGGGGGTGGCACAGCTAGAGGGGCGCAGCTATTAGTCTTGGGAGGCTCACCCCGTTATAGCCATTCCAGCCATCCCCAGTCTTACCCTTCCTGGCACTGGGTAGGGGGTGTGAGCTGGTGGCGTAGCATGAGGGGGCGCAGCCGTCACTTTGGGGGGAGTCTCACCCCCAACACTGACGGCTGCGCCCCCTCTAGCTATCCCACCTCCCCACCCCCACCACTCGTGTCAAGTAGGGTCAGGCTCCCCCCTCCTGGAATGGCTAAAAAGGGGTGAGCACCACAAGATTAATAGCTGCGCCCCTCTAGCTGTGGCACCCCCACCAATCCACCAATCGGTGGCAAGGCCGACTCCAGGAACTCTCTGCCTCATGATGCAGGGAGGCCCCCACTCAGTGGCAAGGCCCACCCCTGAAACTCTCTTCCTCATGAGGCAGGGAGGCTCCACCGCAATGGGAAGGCCAACCCCTGAAACTAACTGCCTCATGACGCAGGGGGCTCCACCTCAATGGGAAGGCCCACCCCTGGAACTCTCTGCCTCATGACACAGGGAGGCTGCACCTCAGTGGCAAGGCCCACCCCTGGAACTCTCTGCCTCATGACGCAGGAGGCCCCCCTCAGTGGAAAGGCCAACCCTTGGAACTCTCTGCCTCATGATGCAGGAGGCCCCCCCTCAGTGGCAAGGCCCAGCCCTGGAACTCTCTGCCTCATGACGCAGGGAGGCTACCCCTCAGTGGCAAGCCCCAGCCCTGGAACTCTCTGCCTCATGATGCAGGGAGGCTACCCCTCAGTGGCAAGGCCCAGCCCTGGAACTCTCTGCCTCATGACGCAGGGAGGCCCCCCCTCAGTGGCAAGGCCCACCCCTAGGACTCTCTGCCTAATGACGCATGGAGGCCCCCCCTCAGTGGCAAGGCCCACTCCTGGAACTTGCTTCCTCATGAGGCAGGGAGGCTCCACCTCAATGGGAAGGCAAACCCCTGAAACTCACTGCCTCATGACGCAGGGAGGCTCCACCTCAATGGGAAGGCCCACCCCTGGAACTCTCTGCCTCATGACGTAGGGAGTCTCCACCTCAATGGCAAGGCCCACCCCTGGAACTCTCTGCCTCATGACGCAGGGAGGCCCCCCTCAGCGGCAAGGCCAACCCCTGGAACTCTCTGCCTTATGATGCAGGGAGGCCCCCCTCAGTGGCAAGGCCGACCCCTGGGACTCTCTGCCTCATCACGCATAGAGGCCCCCCCTCAGTGGCAAGGCCCACTCCTGGAACTGTCTTCCTAACGAGGCAGGGAGGCTCCACCTCAGTGGCAAGGCCGGCCCCTGGAACTCTGTGCCTCATGACGCAGGGAGGCTCCACCTCAGTGGCAATGCCCACCCCTGGAACTCTCTGCCTCATGTTGCAGGGAGGCTCCACCTCAGTGTCAAGGCCGGCCCCTGGAACTCTCTGCCTCATGACGCAGGGAGGCTCCACCTCAGTGGCAATGCCCACCCCTGGAACTCTCTGCCTCATGTTGCAGGGAGGCTCCACCTCAGTGGCAAGGCCGGCCCCTGGAACTCTCTGCCTCATGACGCATGGAGGCTCCACCTCAGTGGCAATGCCCACCCCTGGAACTCTCTGCCTCATGACGCAGGGAGGCTCCACCTCAGTGGCCAGGCCGACCTGTGGAACTCATGATACAGGGATTGCCAGCTGCTCAGTCGCATTGTGTGAGGGGATGACCCCCTAGCTGTGCAACTCTACTAGCTTAGCTGCCTTTTAAACCTTTCAACACCTTCATGCTGTTGGCTGAGGATCAGCAAGGCCTGTCAAGGTTAATATCCTCACAACCACATATATGGAACCTCCAGTTCTGGAGGAAGTCTGTCCCTAATACCAAAATGCCAGGGAGCAACAACATAGAAGAGCCACTGCTTGCCTGCTGGGCGGCCACTGTGGGGAGGAGGAGAGTGGCAGAGCCGGGAGCCCCTTGTTCTGGCAGGCCCCCTTGTGCTAGTGGGGGTTGTGCGATCCTTCCACCATCTCAGAGCTACTGTGGACAGTGAGGAACCTTCTCACTTCTTGGCAAAGGAGCCCAGCAAGCAGACCCCGGCTCAGTATTTGATTTTTCCAAGCACTGCCTGGTTGTCTTCTCTGATGGGGGGTAAATGTGTCATGACAGTTATTTGTGTTGACCTGCAGGGATCACAGCAGGACCACCTCCCTGGTGTGAACATCCCCTCCAGTCAGCAGGACAGAGCCTGGGAGTTTCTCTTCATTGTTGCTTTAGGTCAGGGGTGTCCAACATGAGGCAGGTGGGCCGTATGCGGCCCAGGACGAGGGTGGATGTGGCCCTCCTGCAAAGCTGGCCACCACCATTGGAAAAACCGGCTTTGTGGCAGCAGCCATTTTCAAATTTTGTGTGCTTCTCTGCGCACTGCCCTGGGCGGCCGCCACAAAGCTGGTCTGGGCTGCCTGGATCCTCCCCCTACCTGCCTCCTGGCACGCAGAGCGCTTCAGACCCCTGCAGACCTTGCAGTGCTCACCCACCCACATCCCCCAAAAGCAGCCTCAGCAGAGGCTGTTGCCTGCGGCCCTTGAGACGTACTAGGAAGTAAGCCCCGCTAAAGTCAATGAGGCTTACTCCCAAGTTGCGGTCTGACAGCCCAATGATGCATAGGATGGGCTGTGATCCTCTCCAAGCTTCACTTTGGAGATATGCTGCAACTCTAACCATGTCTACACAGAAGTAAGGCCCATTGTATCCAGCGGGTCTTACTCCCAGGAAAGTATGTTCAGGATTGCAGCATATCTCCAAGGTCAAGCTTGGAGAGGATCTCAGCCCATCCTATGCATCATGCCTCCTCAGAAGTAAGCCCCACTAAAGTCAATGAGGCTTACACCCAAGTTGCCGTCTGAGAGCCCAATCCTACGCATGGCCAGTCAGCAGAAAACCCCATGATAATCAATGAGACTTACTCCAAGGTTTAGCTTGGAGAGGATCGCTGCCCATCCTATGCATCATGCCTACTCAGAAGTAAGCCCCATTACAATCAATGAGACTTAATCCAAGGTTTAAAAAATGTAGGACAAAATATAGGACATCCTTCAATTTGTGCTATATTTTTTAAAAGAAAGTTGTTAGTGTTTGTGTGCAGTCCACACCAACTTGTCTACTTCCAGTGCGGCCCAGGGAAGCGAAAAGGTTGGACACCCCTGTTTAGGTTATTTCATGAAGCTCCAAGAATTTATTGAATGACTCTCCTAAGCCTTGGCATAAATTCTGTGCTGACCTGGGGGTGTCACTCCAGGGGGTGGGGAGTTAGGCCAAAGCACATGTACACGCCTATCTTCCCACACCGTCACGCAAAGGTTAGCCAGGTGAGTTAAAAGGTGTTTATATTGCTAGATGTGACCCGACTGTAACACGTGGTGCTCATCCCCGTTTCTAAAGCCATAGAGCCAGCGTTGTCCGACATGTGGCTCGCATGTGCATGGAAGGATGCTACCTTCCCACCAAAGTAGTACCTATTTATCTACTTGCATTTCCATGCTTTTGAAATGCTAGGTTGGCAGGAGCTGGGCTAAGGACAGGAGCTCACCCATCTGGTAGGACCCGCATCTCAAACCCCTGCCTGCTGGTTAACAGGCACAATGTCTTAACCAGCTGCACCACCATAGCCTACTCCAGGTGAGTCAGGCTGGCCTAAATTTCTTGGGGCTCAATTTGTAGGGCACAATCCTAACCTAGGCCAGCGCAAGTCATCAGTCTTCCCATTCCCGTGGTGATGTAGGGAGGCTGGTGATCGTTGCACTGACCTAACCGTCCCCCAAAAGTGGCACAGACGTTTCTTACAGCACTTTTGTGACACCCCCAAGTCAGCACAGGTCTTATGCCGGGACTTAGGTCAGACTTAGGGCAAGGTGCTCATTTTGTTCCCTTCTAGAGCCCAGCTTGTGAATGGTTGGTCTGTCCCAAATGAGAAATATAGATGATGTGACAAGGGAGATGAGAAACAGGCGTGGATCTATCAGCAGGACGTATAAGGGCCATTGCCCCTCATCAAGCCTTTCTTTGCAAGGGGCATTTGAGTCCGCTCCCCCATCCCAACTGACTTTGCAGACCCAACTCTTCCTTCTCTCTGCCAGAAAAGAGAGAGAAGGGGGAATTTTAGGTGGGTGGGGGTGTGATTGGGGGTTGTAGTGTGTGCGTTGGGTCTGGTCTCTGGGTGTCTTGTGAGTTTCGTTGTATGTGTACACTGTGTATACGTACAATGACAATAAAGAATTTATTTATATTTCAAAACTATGGTTCACATTTACTGCCCATTATCAGCATCCCTAACCTCGAAAATCAAGCAGGCGTGACAGGAGCACAGGATATCCTGGTGTCCTTCTTGTGCACGAGGCTAGTTTCAGGATGCACAGTTATAATGACATTCAGAAAACTGACCCACAACGCTCGGACCCAGACAGTTCTGTGTTGGAAACGGCCCTGTATTGGCTGCATACTTGGAGTCAGTTTCCTTTGGAGCGCTATAAATGAAGAAGTCAATCCTAACCAGTTTAGGCCGGCATAACTCACCTGGCATCACTACCTGAGGCCAGCACGTGTCTGTGCGCACTGTCCTAACCCCCCCAAGACAGAACTTGCTCCAGCCTCCCCACACCACTACAGAGAGTAATGCCAGGTGAGTTATGCTAGTGATGCAATATCAGAAGTCTGTATTACCAGAGACTATTTAGTCAGTTTCCTTGGATGATGAACAAATAAAACTAGTCAGCGCATTAATCCAACTTGTCCACTTGGATTACCTACAGTGAATGGCAGCAGCTCCCCAAATTCTGGACACCTTTCCCCGCTACACCAGATCTTGTAAATGGCTGAAAACATGACCTCTGCTGCACGAAGGGCACATTCCTTCCCACAGAACTATAGGCTGCATACAATTTCAGGGTTCATTGGATACATAGTGGATAATCTTCTATGATGCTGAAGATACAAACTCATTTACTGAGATGCTACAGCCGACATGAGTATAATTTTCTGCTTAGGACTTAGGTGAGTTATGCCAGCCTAAGTTGGTTAGGACAGCACCACGAGAGTAATTCTGTAACATGTACAATGAGAGTAATTCTTCTTTAATACATGTTTGGTTCAGCCATTCTTGAAAGAACATGTTTCCTTAATACCAAAAACTTCCTTGCACTCCCAAAGCTTTGAAATTCAGCATTTCCTAAGGCAAAGGGGGCTTGTTAGAGAAAGACGGTAGGTATCCCCCCACTTTAGTTGTATCCAGTTGTGAGAAAGGTGGGTTAATAAGGGTTGAAATGCAGAGGGGTTGAAAGGCAGAGGGGTTGAAAGGCAGGTCTGCATGGCAGGAGACTGCAGTCAAAATCCACTAACCAGGGGCTAAACTCCCCCCCCCCCCATGTAGACATGCCATGGCTGAGGTCTGTACTCATCTTCCATTCCCTGGACCCCTTTCCATCGGTCTCAGCAAGCCTCCAGGCAGAGCTTAAGCACCATTTCAAGGCTTGCATCCTCAGCTTCTCCATAATTCTGCACATTCTTATTAATTGGGAGAAAGAGGAACATCCTACCAGCTAGACACAGCTTGTCCATTAGCAGGACTTTAGCAGAATTAGCAATTCTGCCCAACTTCCTGAGATGCAAGTGAGTAACAGTGCAAGCTTATAAGCATGTCTACTCAGAAGTAAGTCCCATTCTGTTTGATTGTACTTACTCCCAGAAAAGTGTAATTAGGATTGTGGCCTAAATCCTTCCTTCTTCCTCCTCTACAGATCCCTGTGCAGATGTGGACATCTCCGTAACCACAATGTCAGGCCTAGCCAGCATGTGGATTCTGGCATGGAAATATTAATAGGGGAAATACTGAGACAAAATGGACAAGGGAGGAAGTTCAGCCAGCCTGTCTCACCTGTGAAGAGCTCCTGGATCAGTCCTCAAATGCTCTGGAGTTTCAAAGGGATGAGCTCCTTCCAGATCCACCTGTTTGCACACTCCCAGGTGTCACAGGAAGCCTCCAGGTATTTTTCTAGACTGAGTTCTTGCACACCCATACACCAGTCTATCCTTTCCCAGGATAGCAATACCTAAATTGCTCCCTCATTACATCCTTTTCTTAGCCAAAGCCCCCCCCCCCCACACACACCCAGTTGGAACACACACATTTGTGGCTCTCTGAGCTTCCAATGTCAAACTCATTGATGTACATCCAGTTGACAAACTCTTGTCATCTTCTCCATCTAAATCTGCAGGTGAACTTTCCCTGAGGATCCAAATCAGGACTTTCCAGCAATGGCTCAGCTGCACCAGGGAAACTGCAGCCTGCCTTCAGATCCTCTTTCCTGGAATTGTTGTACTATAGTATTCCAGAATTAATCCAAGCAGTACCCTTCTTCCGACTGAGAAAACCAGCAGTCCCACTGATTCGAGGACCTCAAATCCAGTCCAGGTGAACAGTTCCAGGAGACATCCTGGCTCCTTTGGGTGCCTTTGTTCTGTTGTCTTCAAATGGTCGGTCCCCAGCGTTGATCAGACGCAAGGTGTCTCTGAAGACCACCAGCAGCCAAGGGTGGTCTTCTGAGAAAGCAGCAGCTGAGCTTGGATAGGCTTTGGGTACAGAAAGAAGGGACTGAACCGGCTGTGGAAGGCAAGCAATGTCCTGGGAATGGCAGCCCACTAGATGGCAACCCTGCCCAAGGTACGGAGCATCCTGCTCCTGCCCCACTTCTGCTTCTCTCCAAGCTTGTTAGCCAGGCAGCTAACAAGAAAATTGAGTGTGTTGGGGGTAGGTGGAGGCCACCCACCTCCCTTCCCACAAGCATGGGGGTCTGATCTAGTGCGAGCTGGAATGAGCTAGCTGGTGGCGTAATTAGAGGCGGCGCCGTCAATTTTGGGGGGAGTCTCATGCCCAATACTGACAGTTGCGCCCCCTGTAGCTACGCCACCACCCCACCCCAACACCCCTGTCAAGGAGGGTCAGGCTCCCCAAACCGGGAATGGCTATAAAGGGGTGATCCCCCAAGACTCGCAGCTGCGCCCCGCTCCAGCTCCTCCACCGCCGCCTCCCCATCATCAGGACGTTCATCCCCCCGACGTTCCGTTCTCAGTACGTTCATCGTCCGAAGGTTCCATCCATCCCTGGAGGGGGCGCGGCTGAGCGATGGGGGTCCCTGTACCTCTCTCGTCCCAGGCGGGCCAGCCCCAGCCCAGGTTCCCCCCAGGCTCTCTCCCCCCCCCCCGCCTGCACTGCCTCCCGCCGCTCCGCAACAAAGGGCTCCCGGCAGGGTCTGGGGTCGCCAGCCCAAGTGGCAGGTGGGTTCAGCCCTCTCCAGCCTCCTCCTGCCGGGGTCCCTGGTTCAAGGGCGGACCAGGGCGATCGCAGCTGGCGTCCGGTTCCAAGGGGGAGCCGAGGCGTCGGGGTGGAGCTGGAGAGGGCCCGAGTCCCACGGCCCCCATGGGGAGAAGAGTGGCAACCCTTCCCTCCATGGTCTCGTGCGGGCGAGGGGCGACAGGCTCTCACCCCCGATACTGGTGAGAAATGGCCCCCGGGGGAGAGTTCCCGGGTTTTTTTTCCCCACTTGGTGGCGTAGCTGGAGTTTGGGCGGGGGGGAGTCTTCTGCCACCCAAAAAACTGACGGCTGCGCCCCCCTATAGCTACGCCACCACCTCCTATCCTCAGTGCCAAGAACAGTCAGGCTTCTTCCAACTTGAATGGCTCTGAAGGTGTGAGACTCCCCCCTAAGACTAACTGCTGCGGCCCCCCTCTAGCTATGCCACCGGTCTCTTCCACTTCTGGGGGATCCTGCACTGCCCAGCACACAACATCCCTGCAAAGCAGGCCCCTGGGGAGAGAAGAAACTCCACTCTCATTATGCCTCCCTTTAACCCCCCCACCCCCACCTGGGACGGCTCTGAAGGGGTGAGACTCCCTCCAAGACTGAATTCTCCGTCCCCCTCGAGATACTCCACCTCCTGGTACTCACTCCTATGGGAGTTTGCCGGCTGCATCCCAGGCATAGCAGCTCAGAAGTGACGCTTACTCCCAGGTAACTGTGGCCAGGAATGCAGCCCGAAAGAACATGCTCTGAATGTCTGTCTACTCAGAAGCAAGTCCCACTCTAGTTAATGGGTTTCCTCCCAGGAAAGTGGATAGGATTGCTGTGTTTGATGGGAAGACTGTGGAGGCGGAGCTGGAGGGGGGCGCGGCTGACAAGTTTTTGGGGGTCTCACACCTTCGGAGCCATTCCAATTGGGGAGAGCCTGACCCTCCTTGACACGGGTTGGATGGGTGGGGGTGGCACAGCTAGAGGGGCGCAGCTATTAGTCTTGGGAGGCTCACCCCGTTATAGCCATTCCAGCCATCCCCAGTCTTACCCTTCCTGGCACTGGGTAGGGGGTGTGAGCTGGTGGCGTAGCATGAGGGGGCGCAGCCGTCACTTTGGGGGGAGTCTCACCCCCAACACTGACGGCTGCGCCCCCTCTAGCTATCCCACCTCCCCACCCCCACCACTCGTGTCAAGTAGGGTCAGGCTCCCCCCTCCTGGAATGGCTAAAAAGGGGTGAGCACCACAAGATTAATAGCTGCGCCCCTCTAGCTGTGGCACCCCCACCAATCCACCAATCGGTGGCAAGGCCGACTCCAGGAACTCTCTGCCTCATGATGCAGGGAGGCCCCCACTCAGTGGCAAGGCCCACCCCTGAAACTCTCTTCCTCATGAGGCAGGGAGGCTCCACCGCAATGGGAAGGCCAACCCCTGAAACTAACTGCCTCATGACGCAGGGGGCTCCACCTCAATGGGAAGGCCCACCCCTGGAACTCTCTGCCTCATGACACAGGGAGGCTGCACCTCAGTGGCAAGGCCCACCCCTGGAACTCTCTGCCTCATGACGCAGGAGGCCCCCCTCAGTGGAAAGGCCAACCCTTGGAACTCTCTGCCTCATGATGCAGGAGGCCCCCCCTCAGTGGCAAGGCCCAGCCCTGGAACTCTCTGCCTCATGACGCAGGGAGGCTACCCCTCAGTGGCAAGCCCCAGCCCTGGAACTCTCTGCCTCATGATGCAGGGAGGCTACCCCTCAGTGGCAAGGCCCAGCCCTGGAACTCTCTGCCTCATGACGCAGGGAGGCCCCCCCTCAGTGGCAAGGCCCACCCCTAGGACTCTCTGCCTAATGACGCATGGAGGCCCCCCCTCAGTGGCAAGGCCCACTCCTGGAACTTGCTTCCTCATGAGGCAGGGAGGCTCCACCTCAATGGGAAGGCAAACCCCTGAAACTCACTGCCTCATGACGCAGGGAGCCTCCACCTCAATGGCAGGGCCCACCCCTGGAACTCTGCCTCATGACGCAGGGAAGCTCCACCTCAATGGGAAGGCCAACCCCTGAAACTCACTGCCTCATGACGCAGGGAGGCTCCACCTCAATGGGAAGGCCCACCCCTGGAACTCTCTGCCTCATGACGTAGGGAGTCTCCACCTCAATGGCAAGGCCCACCCCTGGAACTCTCTGCCTCATGACGCAGGGAGGCCCCCCTCAGCGGCAAGGCCAACCCCTGGAACTCTCTGCCTTATGATGCAGGGAGGCCCCCCTCAGTGGCAAGGCCGACCCCTGGGACTCTCTGCCTCATCACGCATAGAGGCCCCCCCTCAGTGGCAAGGCCCACTCCTGGAACTGTCTTCCTAACGAGGCAGGGAGGCTCCACCTCAGTGGCAAGGCCGGCCCCTGGAACTCTGTGCCTCATGACGCAGGGAGGCTCCACCTCAGTGGCAATGCCCACCCCTGGAACTCTCTGCCTCATGTTGCAGGGAGGCTCCACCTCAGTGTCAAGGCCGGCCCCTGGAACTCTCTGCCTCATGACGCAGGGAGGCTCCACCTCAGTGGCAATGCCCACCCCTGGAACTCTCTGCCTCATGTTGCAGGGAGGCTCCACCTCAGTGGCAAGGCCGGCCCCTGGAACTCTCTGCCTCATGACGCATGGAGGCTCCACCTCAGTGGCAATGCCCACCCCTGGAACTCTCTGCCTCATGACGCAGGGAGGCTCCACCTCAGTGGCCAGGCCGACCTGTGGAACTCATGATACAGGGATTGCCAGCTGCTCAGTCGCATTGTGTGAGGGGATGACCCCCTAGCTGTGCAACTCTACTAGCTTAGCTGCCTTTTAAACCTTTCAACACCTTCATGCTGTTGGCTGAGGATCAGCAAGGCCTGTCAAGGTTAATATCCTCACAACCACATATATGGAACCTCCAGTTCTGGAGGAAGTCTATCCCTAATACCAAAATGCCAGGGAGCAACAACATAGAAGAGCCACTGCTTGCCTGCTGGGCGGCCACTGTGGGGAGGAGGAGAGTGGCAGAGCCGGGAGCCCCTTGTTCTGGCAGGCCCCCTTGTGCTAGTGGGGGTTGTGCGATCCTTCCACCATCTCAGAGCTACTGTGGACAGTGAGGAACCTTCTCACTTCTTGGCAAAGGAGCCCAGCAAGCAGACCCCGGCTCAGTATTTGATTTTTCCAAGCACTGCCTGGTTGTCTTCTCTGATGGGGGGTAAATGTGTCATGACAGTTATTTGTGTTGACCTGCAGGGATCACAGCAGGACCACCTCCCTGGTGTGAACATCCCCTCCAGTCAGCAGGACAGAGCCTGGGAGTTTCTCTTCATTGTTGCTTTAGGTCAGGGGTGTCCAACATGAGGCAGGTGGGCCGTATGCGGCCCAGGACGAGGGTGGATGTGGCCCTCCTGCAAAGCTGGCCACCACCATTGGAAAAACCGGCTTTGTGGCAGCAGCCATTTTCAAATTTTGTGTGCTTCTCTGCGCACTGCCCTGGGCGGCCGCCACAAAGCTGGTCTAGGCTGCCTGGATCCTCCCCCTACCTGCCTCCTGGCACGCAGAGCGCTTCAGACCCCTGCAGACCTTGCAGTGCTCGCCCACCCACATCCCCCAAAAGCAGCCTCAGCAGCGGCTGTTGCCTGCGGCCCTTGAGACGTACTAGGAAGTAAGCCCCGCTAAAGTCAATGAGGCTTACTCCCAAGTTGCGGTCTGACAGCCCAATGATGCATAGGATGGGCTGTGATCCTCTCCAAGCTTCACTTTGGAGATATGCTGCAACTCTAACCATGTCTACACAGAAGTAAGGCCCATTGTATCCAGCGGGTCTTACTCCCAGGAAAGTATTTTCAGGATTGCAGCATATCTCCAAGGTCAAGCTTGGAGAGGATCTCAGCCCATCCTATGCATCATGCCTCCTCAGAAGTAAGCCCCACTAAAGTCAATGAGGCTTACACCCAAGTTGCCGTCTGAGAGCCCAATCCTATGCATGGCCAGTCAGCAGAAAACCCCATGATAATCAATGAGACTTACTCCTAGCTTGGAGAGGATCGCTGCCCATCCTATGCATCATGCCTACTCAGAAGTAAGCCCCATTACAATCAATGAGACTTAATCCACTTAATGACATCCTTCAATTTGTGCTATATTTTTTAAAAGAAAGTTGTTAGTGTTTGTGTGCAGTCCACACCAACTTGTCTACTTCCAGTGCGGCCCAGGGAAGCGAAAAGGTTGGACACCCCTGTTTAGGTTATTTCATGAAGCTCCAAGAATTTATTGAATGACTCTCCTAAGCCTTGGCATAAATTCTGTGCTGACCTGGGGGTGTCACTCCAGGGGGTGGGGAGTTAGGCCAAAGCACATGTACACGCCTATCTTCCCACACCGTCACGCAAAGGTTAGCCAGGTGAGTTAAAAGGTGTTTATATTGCTAGATGTGACCGACTGTAACACGTGGTGCTCATCCCCGTTTCTAAAGCCATAGAGCCAGCGTTGTCCGACATGTGGCTCGCATGTGCATGGAAGGATGCTACCTTCCCACCAAAGTAGTACCTATTTATCTACTTGCATTTCCATGCTTTTGAAATGCTAGGTTGGCAGGAGCTGGGCTTAGGACAGGAGCTCACCCATCTGGTAGGACCCGCATCTCAAACCCCTGCCTGCTGGTTAACAGGCACAATGTCTTAACCAGCTGCACCACCATAGCCTACTCCAGGTGAGTCAGGCTGGCCTAAATTTCTTGGGGCTCAATTTGTAGGGCACAATCCTAACCTAGGCCAGCGCAAGTCATCAGTCTTCCCATTCCCGTGGTGATGTAGGGAGGCTGGTGATCGTTACACTGACCAAACCGTCCCCCAAAAGTCGCACAGACGTTTCTTACAGCACTTTTGTGACACCCCCAAGTCAGCACAGGTCTTATGCCGGGACTTAGGTCAGACTTAGGGCAAGGTGCTCATTTTGTTCCCTTCTAGAGCCCAGCTTGTGAATGGTTGGTCTGTCCCGAATGAGAAATATAGATGATGTGACAAGGGAGATGAGAAACGTGGCTCTATCAGCAGGACGTATAAGGGCCATTGCCCCTCATCAAGCCTTTCTTTGCAAGGGGCATTTGAGTCCGCTCCCCCATCCCAACTGACTTTGCAGACCCAACTCTTCCTTCTCTCTGCCAGAAAAGAGAGAGAAGGGGGAATTTTAGGTGGGTGGGGGTGTGATTGGGGGTTGTAGTGTGTGCGTTGGGTCTGGTCTCTGGGTGTCTTGTGAGTTTCGTTGTATGTGTACACTGTGTATACGTACAATGACAATAAAGAATTTATTTATTATTTCAAAACTATGGTTCACATTTACTGCCCATTATCAGCATCCCTAACCTCGAAAATCAAGCAGGCGTGACAGGAGCACAGGATATCCTGGTGTCCTTCTTGTGCACGAGGCTAGTTTCAGGATGCACAGTTATAATGACATTCAGAAAACTGACCCACAACGCTCGGACCCAGACAGTTCTGTGTTGGGAACTGCCCTGTATTGGCTGCATACTTGGAGTCAGTTTCCTTTGGAGCGCTATAAATGAAGAAGTCAATCCTAACCAGTTTAGGCCGGCATAACTCATCTGGCATCACTACCTGAGGCCAGCACGTGTCTGTGCGCACTGTCCTAACCCCCCCAAGACAGAACTTGCTCCAGCCTCCCCACACCACTACAGAGAGTAATGCCAGGTGAGTTATGCTAGTGATGCAATATCAGAAGTCTGTATTACCAGAGACTATTTAGTCAGTTTCCTTGGATGATGAACAAATAAAACTAGTCAGCGCATTAATCCAACTTGTCCACTTGGATTACCTACCGTGAATGGCAGCAGCTCCCCAAATTCTGGACACCTTTCCCCGCTACACCAGATCTTGTAAATGGCTGAAAACATGACCTCTGCTGCACGAAGGGCACATTCCTTCCCACAGAACTATAGGCTGCATACAATTTCAGGGTTCATTGGATACATAGTGGATAATCTTCTATGATGCTGAAGATACAAACTCATTTACTGAGATGCTACAGCCGACATGAGTATAATTTTCTGCTTAGGACTTAGGTGAGTTATGCCAGCCTAAGTTGGTTAGGACAGCACCACGAGAGTAATTCTGTAACATGTACAATGAGAGTAATTCTTCTTTAATACATGTTTGGTTCAGCCATTCTTGAAAGAACATGTTTGCTTAATACCAAAAACTTCCTTGCACTCCCAAAGCTTTGAAATTCAGCATTTCCTAAGGCAAAGGGGGCTTGTTAGAGAAAGACGGTAGGTATCCCCCCACTTTAGTTGTATCCAGTTGTGAGAAAGGTGGGTTAATAAGGGTTGAAATGCAGAGGGGTGGAAAGGCAGAGGGGTTGAAAGGCAGGTCTGCATGGCAGGAGACTGCAGTCAAAATCCGCTAACCGGGGGCTAAACTCTCCCCCCCCCCCCATGTAGACATGCCATGGCTGAGGTCTGTACTCATCTTCCATTCCCTGGACCCCTTTCCATCGGTCTCAGCAAGCCTCCAGGCAGAGCTTAAGCACCATTTCAAGGCTTGCATCCTCAGCTTCTCCATAATTCTGCACATTCTTATTGACTGGGAGAAAGAGGAACATCCTACCAGCTAGACACAGCTTGTCCATTAGCAGGACTTTAGCAGAATTAGCAATTCTGCCCAACTTCCTGAGATGCAAGTGAGTAACAGTGCAAGCTTATAAGCATGTCTACTCAGAAGTAAGTCCCATTCTGTTTGATTGTACTTACTCCCAGAAAAGTGTAATTAGGATTGCGGCCTAAATCCTTCCTTCTTCCTCCTCTACAGATCCCTGTGCAGATGTGGACATCTCCGTAACCACAATGTCAGGCCTAGCCAGCATGTGGATTCTGGCATGGAAATATTAATAGGGGAAATACTGAGACAAAATGGACAAGGGAGGAAGTTCAGCCAGCCTGTCTCACCTGTGAAGAGCTCCTGGATCAGTCCTCAAATGCTCTGGAGTTTCAAAGGGATGAGCTCCTTCCAGATCCACCTGTTTGCACACTCCCAGGTGTCACAGGAAGCCTCCAGGTATTTTTCTAGACTGAGTTCTTGCACACCCATACACCAGTCTATCCTTTCCCAAGATAGCAATACCTAAACTGCTCCCTCATTACATCCTTTTCTTAGCCAACGCCCCCCCCCCCCCCACACACACACCCGGTTGGAACACACACATTTGTGGCTCTCTGAGCTTCCATTGTCAAACTCATTGATGTACATCCAGTTGACAAACTCTTGTCATCTTCTCCATCTAAATCTGCAGGTGAACTTTCCCTGAGGATCCAAATCAGGACTTTCCAGCAATGGCTCAGCTGCACCAGGGAAACTGCAGCCTGCCTTCAGATCCTCTTTCCTGGAATTGTTGTACTATAGTATTCCAGAATTAATCCAAGCAGTACCCTTCTTCCGACTGAGAAAACCAGCAGTCCCACTGATTCGAGGACCTCAAATCCAGTCCAGGTGAACAGTTCCAGGAGACATCCTGGCTCCTTTGGGTGCCTTTGTTCTGTTGTCTTCAAATGGTCGGTCCCCAGCGTTGATCAGACGCAAGGTGTCTCTGAAGACCACCAGCAGCCAAGGGTGGTCTTCTGAGAAAGCAGCAGCTGAGCTTGGATAGGCTTTGGGTACAGAAAGAAGGGAGTGAACCGGCTGTGGAAGGCAAGCAATGTCCTGGGAATGGCAGCCCACTAGATGGCAACCCTGCCCAAGGTACGGAGCATCCTGCTCCTGCCCCACTTCTGCTTCTCTCCAAGCTTGTTAGCCAGGCAGCTAACAAGAAAATTGAGTGTGTTGGGGGTAGGTGGAGGCCACCCACCTCCCTTCCCACAAGCATGGGGGTCTGTTCTGGTGCGAGCTGGAATTATTGTGTTATTTCGCCTCCCATCGAGGAAAAAAGAGTATTATGCCTTCCATGAAGAAATAAAAATGTATTCAATAATTACCAGGCTAGGATAAGCAGGTTGCTCTTAGTGCACCCAACACTTCTGCCTTAGCTTGCCTTGCCCCACTGAAAGGTCTCATTAGTTTGATTTGGGAATCCACAGCTGACCTGGCCTCCAGCCCCATTGCTCCTTCTCCAGGGTTGGAAGGCATCACATTTGAGACTGAGGTGGTAGGGTTGGCCACAGGGATCTCCCGAAGGCAGTGGGAAGCTCCAAGGAAGTGAATGAGGGTGTTCAAAGAGTGTGTTTGGAGGACGGAAGGCAGAAGAGCCCAGACAAGCAGGCCTCCCAGAAACCTCCCCCCCCCCCCCAAGGAAAATCCTTTCCTGGGAGTAAGACCCATTGAACAAAAGGGGACTCACTTTTGAGTAGATATGGTTAGGATTGCATCCTTAGTCCCAGCAATTCAAAGGGACTGCGGAGAAAAACAGGCAGACCAATGAGCATGTTCTGGAATCTCCTGTGGAGGATACAAATCAGTGTAGAAAGAAAACAGTGGAAAAGACCCACTTCCAGGTTTCTTGGCGCCTCTTTTGCACCTAATGGAATAAGATAGCAGGCCTCCGTCAGTCTTGAAAGACTACGGTATCGTGCTTGGCGCTGCATACGGTGCATGCAAAGCATGAAAGCCTGGGTTGGATTGTTATGGAGGATAGGCTGTTACGCAAGCAGCAAATCCCCCCTCTCCACGCCACTGAATTAGTCCAATGGAAAGGCAGAGCCGATACGATTGGATCCAGCTGCGTCGCAGAGCTGGGCTAAGGACAGGAGCTTTAATATCTGCAGGGTTTTGATTCTGGGATGGAAAAATGGAATGATTGTTTGCATGACTGCCTCTCTACAACAGTAGAAAAGCAGTTTTTAACACTGTGATTTGCAGTGGCCATTCATGTTGAGTCAAATCCATGCATAAAAAATCCATGCATAACAAGGTTGAAGCTGTTCATTAGCCCTTTAATGACCTTCCTGGGCGGATTGTGGCAAGGGGGAGGCCAGTGCAGGGGGTTCCAGGAACTTTCTTGCTGCTTCATTGCGTGTCCTGCAGCAGGTAATTTTTCCTGCACTTGCTGAAAGGTCAGCAACTCCCTTGTAAAGAGCATTGAGAGTTGGGAAAAGGGCCCCCCAGCAATGCACCTGTCTTGCTGCACCAGCCACTACTATGGCTGTAATGGTTAGGCCAGCAGGGCTGGTTAGGGGCACCACTTAGGGCTGGTGAGATGGAGGTGACAATGGATGGGCACCATGGAGAGCTGGTCCAAAAGGCCAGGAAAGTGGGTGGCTGTGGCTGCAATCTTAAACCCACTTTCTTGGGAGTAACACACTGAACAAAATGGGGTTACTTCTGATTAGACATGCACAGTCATGGACTGAACCCGCAATCCTATCCACTTTCCTAGGAGGAAACCCATTAACTCGAGTGGGACTTACTTCTGAGTAGACATGCATGAGTTGGTGGTGTAGCTAGAAGGGGGTGCAGCAGTCAGTCTTAGGCGGGCTCACGCCTTCACAGCCATTCCAGCTGGCGGGGAGCCTGAGTCTGACCCTTGGTGGCACTGGGGAGTGTGAGTTGGTGGCGTAGCTAGTGGGGGGCGCAGCCGTCAGTTTTTTGGGTGGCAGAAGACTCCCCCCCGCCCAAACTCCAGCTACGCCACCAAGTGGGAAAAAAAAAACCCGGGAACTCTCCACCCGGGGGCCATTTCTCACCAGTATCGGGGGTGAGAGCCTGTCGCCCCTCGCCCGCACGAGACCATGGAGGGAAGGGTTGCCACTCTTCTCCCCATGGGGGCCGTGGGACTCGGGCCCTCTCCAGCTCCACCCCGACGCCTCGGCTCCCCCTTGGAACCGGACGCCAGCTGCGATCGCCCTGGTCCGCCCTTGAACCAGGGACCCCGGCAGGAGGAGGCTGGAGAGGGCTGAACCCACCTGCCACTTGGGCTGGCGACCCCAGACCCTGCCGGGAGCCCTTTGTTGCGGAGCGGCGGGAGGCAGTGCAGGCGGGGGGGGGGGAGAGCCTGGGGGTAACCTGGGCTGGGGCTGGCCCGCCTGGGACGAGAGAGGTACAGGGACCCCCATCGCTCAGCCGCGCCCCCTCCAGGGATGGATGGAACCTTCGGAAGATGAACGTTCTAAGATGGAACGTCGGGGGGATGAACGTCCTGATGATGGGAAGGCGAAGCTAGAAGGGGGCGCAGCTGTCAGTCTTGCGGGGCTCACCCCTTTTTAGCCATTCCAGGAGGGGGGAGGCTGACCCTCCTTGACAGGGCTGTTGGGGGTGGGGTGGTGGCGTAGCTACAGGGGGCGCAGCCGTCAGTATTGGGGATGAGACTCCCCCCCCAAAGTGACGGCTGCGCCCCCTCTTGCTACGCCACCAGCTCACACCCCCTACCCAGTGCCAGGAAGGGTAAGACTGGGGATGGCTGGAATGGCTATAACGGGGTGAGCCTCCCAAGATTAATAGCTGCGCCCCTCTAGCTGTGCCACCCCCACCCATCCACCCCCGTGTCAAGGAGGGTCAGGCTCTCCCCAATTGGAATGGCTCCGAAGGTGTGAGACCCCCCAAAATCTGTCAGCCGCGCCCCCCTCCAGCTCCGCCTCCACAGTCTTCCCATCAAACAAAGCACTCCTATCCACTTTCCTGGGAGGAAACCCATTAACTAGAGTGGGACTGACTTCTGAGTAGACAGACATTCAGGAGCATGTTCTTTCGGGCTGCATTCCTTGCTGCAGTTATTTGGGAGTAAGCGTCACTTCTGAGTTGCTATGCCTGGGAAGCAGCCGGCAAACTCCCATAGGAGTGAGTACCAGGTGGTGGAGTAGCTAGAGGGGGGCGGAGAACTCAGTCTTGGAGGGAGTCTCACCCCTTCAGAGCCATCCCAGGTGGGGGCGGGGGGGTAAAGGGAGGCATAATGAGAGTGGGGTTTCTTCTCTCCCCAGGGGCCTGCTTTGCAGGGATGTTGTGTGCTGGGCAGTGCAGGAGCCCCCAGAAGTGGAAGAGACGGATGGAATAGCTAGAGGGCGGCCGGAGCAGTTAGTCTTAGGGGGGAGTCTCACACCTTCAGAGCCATTCAAGTTGGAAGAAGCCTGACTGTTCTTGGCGCTGAGGGTAGGAGGTGGTGGCATAGCTAGAAGGGGGCGCAGCAGTCAGTCTTAGGCGGGCTCACGCCTTCACAGCCATTCCAGCTGGCGGGGAGCCTGAGTCCGGCCCTTGGTGGCACTGGGGAGTGTGAGTTGGTGGCGTAGCTAGTGGGGGGCGCAGCCGTCAGTTTTTTGGGTGGCAGAAGACTCCCCCCCGCCCAAACTCCAGCTACGCCACCAAGTGGGAAAAAAAAAACCCGGGAACTCTCCACCCGGGGGCCATTTCTCACCAGTATCGGGGGTGAGAGCCTGTCGCCCCTCGCCCGCACGAGACCATGGAGGGAAGGGTTGCCACTCTTCTCCCCATGGGGGCCGTGGGACTCGGGCCCTCTCCAGCTCCACCCCGACGCCTCGGCTCCCCCTTGGAACCGGACGCCAGCTGCGATCGCCCTGGTCCGCCCTTGAACCAGGGACCCCGGCAGGAGGAGGCTGGAGAGGGCTGAACCCACCTGCCACTTGGGCTGGCGACCCCAGACCCTGCCGGGAGCCCTTTGTTGCGGAGCGGCGGGAGGCAGTGCAGGCGGGGGGGGGGGGGAGAGAGCCTGGGGGTCACCTGGGCTGGGGCTGGCCCGCCTGGGACGAGAGAGGTACAGGGACCCCCATCGCTCAGCCGCGCCCCCTCCAGGGATGGATGGAACCTTCGGACGATGAACGTACTGAGAACGGAACGTCGGGGGGATGAACGTTCTGATGATGGGGAGGCGGCGGTGGAGGAGCTGGAGCGGGGCGCAGCTGCGAGTCTTGGGGGATCACCCCTTTATAGCCATTCCCGGTTTGGGGAGCCTGACCCTCCTTGACAGGGGTGTTGGGGTGGGGTGGTGGCGTAGCTACAGGGGGCGCAGCTGTCATTATTGGGCATGAGACTCCCCCCAAAATTGACGGCGCCGCCTCTAAGTACGCCACCAGCTAGCTAATTCCAGCTCGCACTAGATCAGACCCCCATGCTTGTGGGAAGGGAGGTGGGTGGCCTCCACCTACCCCCAACACACTCAATTTTCTTGTTAGCTGCCTGGCTAACAAGCTTGGAGAGAAGCAGAAGTGGGGCAGGAGCAGGATGCTCCGTACCTTGGGCAGGGTTGTCATCTAGTGGGCTGCCATTCCCAGGACATTGCTTGCCTTCCACAGCCGGTTCACTCCCTTCTTTCTGTACCCAAAGCCTATCCAAGCTCAGCTGCTGCTTTCTCAGAAGACCACCCTTGGCTGCTGGTGGTCTTCAGAGACACCTTGCGTCTGATCAACGCTGGGGACCGACCATTTGAAGACAACAGAACAAAGGCACCCAAAGGAGCCAGGATGTCTCCTGGAACTGTTCACCTGGACTGGATTTGAGGTCCTCGAATCAGTGGGACTGCTGGTTTTCTCAGTCGGAAGAAGGGTACTGCTTGGATTAATTCTGGAATACTATAGTACAACAATTCAGGAAAGAGGATCTGAAGGCAGGCTGCAGTTTCCCTGGTGCAGCTGAGCCATTGCTGGAAAGTCCTGATTTGGATCCTCAGGGAAAGTTCACCTGCAGATTTAGATGGAGAAGATGACAAGAGTTTGTCAACTGGGTGTACATCAATGAGTTTGACAATGGAAGCTCAGAGAGCCACAAATGTGTGTGTTCCAACTGGGTGTGTGTGTGGGGGGGGGGGGGGGCGTTGGCTAAGAAAAGGATGTAATGAGGGAGCAATTTAGGTATTGCTATCCTGGGAAAGGATAGACTGGTGTATGGGTGTGCAAGAACTCAGTCTAGAAAAATACCTGGAGGCCTGCTTTTCATAAGCAAATCCTGGGAATCAGAGACTTCCAGCCGCTGTTCATTTGAACTCAGCTGTGGAGGGGGGGGAGAGGGCAATGAAGGCAATGTGAAGTTACAGAAGTGGATGTGGTGCTTTCAGCTCATCAACTCACAGTTGTAATGCACATGTTCATTGCTCTGAAAGGCACACACACACTTCGATCTGCATGGTGTGAGATTGCAGAGGTGGTGTCTATCCCATGCTTTCAACATCTTAAAAGACAGGAATTATGGAGTCCAGTAATGTACAGCGGCATCCCAAAATGCAGCCTGGTTGCTTTAAAGGAGGTGTGTTTTCTCCATTTTAGAAGCTCTAATCTGGTAACCAGTTATCAGGATGACAGAACATCAGGCTCTGGAAGCAAATGGTACACTCAACAGTGATGGGAGTGGGATGGACCTGCAATGAAAGACTAAAATATTTGGGGACTTTTAGTTGTTTTTAAAAGAAAGATCTTGGGGAAACTTGACAAAGCGATGCATGGTGTGAGACGATTGAGGGATGTAGAGGAACTGTTACTCCTGGTATGGGAATTGGGGCCATCTAATGGAATGGATTGACAGCAAATTAAAGACAGACCAAAGAAAGTATTGAAGAAAGTGAATACTTGCAGGGTGTATGCATTGATAACCAAAGATTTGGACTGGGTTCATGGAGAGTGGGCATTCAACACCTGCTTTTGATTCCTAATTGGAATCTGATTGGCCACTATGAGGAGTAGGAGACTCAGTTGGGGGCGCAAGTGCCTGCTAACCTCCAGGCCAGGGTTTGAGACCCAGGTCCCCACAAGACAAGGATTTCCTGCTACAGGCAGGGGGTTGGACTAGAATGATCCACTGGGTCCCTTCCAACTCATGATTTGATGACTTCTATGACCCTACGGTCTTAAGCCTGCCTCAGTCACTCCACTCTCATCCATAGAGTTACTGATGCCCAAATGTGAGAGGCTGCAATTACGTCATGGCCGAATGTTGGTATTCCAGGCTGTGAATTGCTTTTTCCTGTCGTTTGGGTGAGCTGATTGGTTTCCAACCTGATCCTTCAGGATCTCCATTCCGGAGCAACCCAAACCACATTTACACTGGTGAGCCCAATGGATCGATAGTGTGAAATTGCAGCCTAATTGTGGTTCGATCTATTCCCGCCCTGACAACGGGGCAGGAGGTGGAAACCAGCTCTGGGATTTGCAGTGGAGATGAGATCAGTTGTTTGGTGCTATCTTGTGCTCCAGCGGCCTGTCGGCCTCTTCCAGAGCTGCATGGAAGTTTCTGGATGGAGCTTAATAAGTTTCTGTAGTGATTGGCAACCCTAAGGAAAAAGAAATGTGTGATTGCAGCAAAGAATTGGGTGGCCTGTTGGAATGGCAGGTGGTGGGGACGAGAGATGGAGAACAGGCTCTTTTAACTTTTCCTCACACATACTTAGGCTTCCTGTATCCAGAAGAGACGAGTAGTTTTGAGGTTTGCTGTTCTTTTCCGAATGAGAAAAACATCTCCAAACAAAAAGCATTAGCCTGATTCTGTCCTGATGCAGTCAGGCTGTGAGCCAAGCAACCTGGAGGGAGCTGACCTTAATCCAGAGTCGTTCAGTGCTTCCCAAAGTGTGGGTCGCAAGCCCAAGCACAGTGGGTCACGGTCTGTGCCCTCCTGCCTGTCCTTGTGCTAGTTTGGATCCAATTAAGGACCATTCCAGAAACCCCACTGCTTACCAAGGCCTCCCTCAGGGTGACCACATGACTGGAAATTTCCAGATTTGTCCTCGTTTACCCTGCTGTCTAGGTGTCCTCCAAAAGGACTTCATTGTCCTTCATTTTGGAACTTTGCAGTGGTGTGCAGTACCCCATCGTGTCATATGTTGTTGGATTTGTGTTGAAGAGCAGGATCCAATGCAGAAATCAGTTTTGAAATATCTCCTTCCTATCAAAAGGTATGGCCAAAAGAACTAAAAATAAATATGCATTGAGCTCTATTGGAAAGTGAAAGTGCCCAATATGGTGGCTTTACTTGTGAGTAGGCAGATGTGCCTTTGCCTGCTGGAAAGGCCAGGCTGAGAGGAAACCAAGACCTCGTCCTCCTTTTGAGGTTTGGGCATCTGGTCACCCTGGAACCGACTCTTCAGTCCATTCTTGGAACCCTCCATAAGCCAGATCCAGTTTTGGGAAGCCTCTTCCAGTTGGAGAACTCGTCGCCCCTCGGGTAGGAGAGGCCTCCAGCATCCCCAGAAGCAACATGAGCCACCACAGAGGACAAGGTGGGTCGCGCCACTGCTGAGTTTGGGAACTCCTGCTCTCCCTGCAAGAAACGGGTGCAGGCAGTGAGGTCAGCGCTTCAGGACCTTGGAGAGCACCCAAGGCTTGTTCTTCTCAGAGCTGGAAAACTCAAAGGTCAGTCCAGCACCACCGAGTGATGACATCCAGGCCCCTCTTATTTCCATCGCCATCTTTCCAGTGGTGATTCAAGTAAACAACAGGTTCTATGTCCTAATAACCCAGATTAACAACAGGGACTGTGTCCCATTCGTGACCGGTTCTCAGAACAGGGTTCTATAGAACCCCCTGAAGCCCACCACTGCGTGACCTTTCCCATGCCAAAGCTACAAAGTTTACTTTTATTCCTTTGTCCTCACAACAACCCTGTAAGGTAGGTGAGGCTGAGAGTAAGTGACCTGCTCAAGCTCATCCAGGAAGCTCCATGGCCAAGGTGGGATTTAAACCCTGACCTTCCAGGTCTTCCATTTTCTTGCCTGGAGCGGGGAGGGGGAATCTGAGTCTGGGGCACAGCAGGTGGGGGGTTCAAATCTCCTTCGGGGTGACCCATGAGGTTCATTTGCTTGGAAAAGTGGAAGATTCTCAAAGCAGCCTTCCATGTCCCTTCCTATAAAAAAAGGACCCGTCCTGGGGAAAAGGGAGAACTTTTTCCTGGGGCAGCGGCAAAAAGGAGGAAACGTCCTGGAGAAAGAGGTCATTAGATGTCATGACCTCACACCCAGGATAGAAGGCGAAAAAGGGGAGAAGTCCTGGGGAAAGGGGGCAGCAGATGTTATGCCCGGGACAGAAGGCCAAGGGGGCAGGTCCTGGAAGGGTCCTCCGTGCCCTGCTTGGCTCTCCCAGGCTGTGCAGCCGCAGGGCTATTGGGGGTCGCTCCCCATAAGAGGTCCTGGGAGGGCCTTTGTGCCGTCGGCCTGAGTGGCACCGTGGGTTCAGCCCGGTTCCTGCCACCTCCGCCCTCCCGGCGTGCGTTCTGGTGCAAGGGCTGCCCAGGGCGCGTCGGTGACGGGGGTGTCCGGGGTCGGGTCCCGAGTCCCATAAGCCCCAAGGGGGGCGAAGGTCGTGGCTGCTCGGCCAGGCAGCGGCGGCCACTCGCCCTCACTGGACCCGAATCCCTGCGCGCGGGGGAGACGGGCGGGCCGGCAGGTTCTCACCGTAGCCTGGATTAGATCTCCGGGCGCAGATGAGGAACGACCACCGGGTTCCCTTCCCGGTTTGTCTTTTTCCCACCCGGTGGCGTAGCTAGAGGGGGGCGCGGCCGGCTTCACACCGGGTGGGAAAAGTGGTACCCGGGAAGCCCACCCGGAGACCATTTCTCACCAACGGGAGGTGAGAGCCTGCCGCCCCCGCCCGTGTTCGAGTCCGTGGGGTTGTCCCATGGGGGCTGTGGGACTCGCGCCCCTCCAGCACCCTTCCCCCGACGCCCAGGCTCGCCCTCCAACCCGGGACTCCGGCGGAGGGAGGCTGGAGGGGGCGCAGCTGCGAGTCTTGGGGGATCACCCCTTTATAGCCATTCCGGGTGGGGGGAGCCTGACCCTCCTTGACACGAGTGGTGGGGGTGGGGAGGTGGGACAGCTAGAGGGGGCGCAGCCGTCAGTCTTGGGGGTGAGACTCCTCCAAAACTGACGGCTGCGCCCCCTCTAAGTACGCCACCAGCTCACACCCCCACCCCCCCACCCGGAATGGCTATAAAGCGGTGACCCCCCAAGACTGGCAGCTGCTCCCCCCCTCTAGCTCCGCCACCGCCGCCTCCCCATCATCAGAACGTTCATCCCCCCGATATTCCATCCTTAGAACGTCCATCTTCCGAAGGTTCCATCCATCCCTGGAGGGGGCGCGGCTGAGCGATGGGGGTCCCTGTACCTCTCTCGTCCCAGGCGGGCCAGCCCCAGCCCAGGTTCCCCCCCAGGCTCCCCAGGCTCCCCCCCCCCCGCCTGCACTGCCTCCCGCCGCTCCGCAACAAAGGGCTCCCGGCAGGGTCTGGGGTCGCCAGCCCAAGTGGCAGGTGGGGTCAGCCCTCTCCAGCCTCCTCCTGCCGGGGTCCCTGGTTCAAGGGCGGACCAGGGCGATCGCAGCTGGCGTCCGGTTCCAAGGGGGAGCCGAGGCGTCGGGGTGGAGCTGGAGAGGGCCCGAGTCCCACGGCCCCCATGGGGAGAAGAGTGGCAACCCTTCCCTCCATGGTCTCGTGCGGGCGAGGGGCGACAGGCTCTCACCCCCGATACTGGTGAGAAATGGCCCCCGGGGGAGAGTTCCCGGGTTTTTTTTTTCCCACTTGGTGGCGTAGCTGGAGTTTGGGCGGGGGGGATTCTTCTGCCACCCAAAAAACTGACCGCTGCGCCCCCCTCTAGCTACGCCACCAACTCCTGAATGTCTACTCAGAAGTAAGTCCCACTCTAGTTAGTGGGTTTCCTCCCAGGAAAGTGGATAGGATTGCTTTGGAGGCGGAGCTGGAGGGGGGCGCGGCTGACAGATTTTGGGGGGTCTCACACCTTCGGAGCCATTCCAATTGGGTAGAGCCTGACCCTCCTTGACACGGGGGTGGATGGGTGGGGGTGGCACAGCTAGAGGGGCGCAGCTATTAGTCTTGGGAGGCTCACCCCGTTATAGCCATTCCAGCCATCCCCAGTCTTACCCTTCCTGGCACTGGGTAGGGGGTGTGAGCTGGTGGCGTAGCAAGAGGGGGCGCAGCCGTCACTTTTGGGGGAGTCTCTTCCCCAATACTGACGGCTGCGCCCCCTGTAGCTACGCCACCACCCACCCCCAACACCCCTGTCAAAGATGGTGTTAGACGAACGTTCTGAAGATGGGGAGGCGGCGGTGGCGGAGCTGGAGGGGGGCGCAGCTGCCAGTTTTGGGGGGTCACCCCTTTACAGCCATTCCGGGTGGTGGTAAAAAGGGGTGAGCCCCCCAAGATTAATAGCTGCGCCCCTCTAGCTGTGGCACCCCCACCAATCCACCAATCAGTGGCAAGGCCGACTCATGATGCAGGGAGGCCCCCACTCAGCGGCAAGGCCAACCCCTGGAACTCTCTGCCTCATGACGCAGGGAGGCTCCCCCTCAGTGGCAAGGCCCACCCCTGGAACTCTCTACCTCATGATGCAGGGAGGCCCCCCTCAGTGGCAAGGCCCAACCCTGGAACTCTCTTCCTCATGAGGCAGGGAGGCCCCCCTCAGTGGCAAGGCCGACCCCTGGAACTCTCTGCCTCATGCGGCAGCGAGGCTTCACCTTAGTGGCAAGGCCGACCCCTGGAACTCTCTGCCTCATGACGCAGGGAGGCTCCACCTCAGTGGCAATGCCCACCCCTGGAACTCTCTGCCTCATGTTGCAGGGAGGCTCCACCTCAGTGGCAAGGCCGGCCCCTGGAACTCTCTGCCTCATGACGCAGGGAGGCTCCACCTCAGTGGCAATGCCCACCCCTGGAACTCTCTGCCTCATGACGCAGGGAGGCTCCACCTCAGTGGCCAGGCCGACCTTTGGAACTCATGATGCAGGGATTGCCAGCTGCTCAGTCGCATTGCGTGAGGGGATGACCCCCTAGCTGTGCAACTCTACTAGCTTAGCTGCCTTTTAAACCTTTCAACACCTTCATGCTGTTGGCTGAGGATCAGCAAGGCCTGTCAAGGTTAATATCCTCACAACCACATATATGGAACCTCCAGTTCTGGAGGAAGTCTATCCCTAATACCAAAATGCCAGGGAGCAACAACATAGAAGAGCCACTGCTTGCCTGCTGGGCGGCCACTGTGGGGAGGAGGAGAGTGGCAGAGCCGGGAGCCCCTTGTTCTGGCAGGCCCCCTTGTGCTAGTGGGGGTTGTGCGATTCTTCCACCATCTCAGAGCTACTGTGGACAGTGAGGAACCTTCTCACTTCTTGGCAAAGGAGCCCAGCAAGCAGACCCCGGCTCAGTATTTGATTTTTCCAAGCACTGCCTGGTTGTCTTCTCTGATGGGGGGGTAAATGTGTAACACAGTTATTTGTGTTGACCTGCAGGGATCACAGCAGGACCACCTCCCTGGTGTGAACATCCCCTCCAGTCAGCAGGACAGAGCCTGGGAGTTTCTCTTCATTGTTGCTTTAGGTCAGGGGTGTCCAACATGAGGCAGGTGGGCCGTATGCGGCCCAGGACGAGGGTGGATGTGGCCCTCCTGCAAAGCTGGCCACCACCATTGGAAAAACCGGCTTTGTGGCAGCAGCCATTTTCAAATTTTGTGTGCTTCTCTGCGCACTGCCCTGGGCGGCCGCCACAAAGCTGGTCTAGGCTGCCTGGATCGTCCCCCTACCTGCCTCCTGGCACGCAGAGCGCTTCAGACCCCTGCAGACCTTGCAGTGCTCGCCCACCCACATCCCCCAAAAGCAGCCTCAGCAGCGGCTGTTGCCTGCGGCCCTTGAGACGTACTAGGAAGTAAGCCCCGCTAAAGTCAATGAGGCTTACTCCCAAGTTGCGGTCTGACAGCCCAATGATGCATACGATGGGCTGTGATCCTCTCCAAGCTTCACTTTGGAGATATGCTGCAACTCTAACCATGTCTACACAGAAGTAAGGCCCATTGTATCCAGCGGGTCTTACTCCCAGGAAAGTTTTTTCAGGATTGCAGCATATCTCCAAGGTCAAGCTTGGAGAGGATCTCAGCCCATCCTATGCATCATGCCTCCTCAGAAGTAAGCCCCACTAAAGTCAGTGAGGCTTACACCCAAGTTGCCGTCTGAGAGCCCAATCCTATGCATGGCCCGTCAGCAGAAAACCCCATGATAATCAATGAGACTTACTCCAAGGTTTAGCTTGGAGAGGATCGCTGCCCATCCTATGCATCATGCCTACTCAGAAGTAAGCCCCATTACAATCAATTTGACGTAATCCAAGGTTTAAAAAATGTAGGACAAAATATAGGACATCCTTCAATTTGTCCTATATTTTTTAGAAGAAAGTTGTTAGTGTTTGTGTGCAGTCCACACCAACTTGTCTACTTCCAGTGCGGCCCAGGGAAGCGAAAAGGTTGGACACCCCTGTTTAGGTTCTTTAATGAAGCTCCTAGAATTTATTTAATGACTCTCCTAGGCCTTGGCATAAATTCTGTGCTGACCTGGGGGTGTCACTCCAGGGGGTGGGGAGTTAGGCCAAAGCACATGTACACGCCTATCTTCCCACACCGTCACGCAAAGGTTAGCCAGGTGAGTTAAAAGGTGTTTATATTGCTAGATGTGACCGACTGTAACACGTGGTGCTCATCCCCGTTTCTAAAGCCATAGAGCCAGCGTTGTCCGACATGTGGCTCGAATGTGCACGGAACGATGCTACCTTCCCACCAAAGTAGTACCTATTTATCTACTTGCATTTCCATGCTTTTGAAATGCTAGGTTGGCAGGAGCTGGGCTAAGGACAGGAGCTCACCCCATCTTGTAGCACCCGCATCTCAAACCCCTGCCTGCTGGTTAACAGGCACAATGTCTTAACCAGCTGCACCACCATAGCCTACTCCAGGTGAGTTAGGCTGGCCTAAATTTCTTGGGGCTCAGTTCGTAGGGCACAATCCTAACCTAGGCTGGCACAAGTCATCAGTCTTCCCATTCCCGTGGTGATGTAGGGAGGCTGGTGATTGTTGCACTGACCTAACCGTCCCCCAAAAGTGGCACAGACGTTTCTTACAGCACTTTTGTGACACCCCCAAGTCACTCACTCACTTTCACTTTCAAAACCTTTAATGGCATTAATCCAAAATACATATATAAATAATAATATACATCATAAAACAACATAGAAGAGTGGGACATCATGAAGGATCACTCAGACAACTTACAGTTAAGATTTAATTAGGACGTCCTGCAAAAAAACTCGCTGCAAGATCCGTTGTAGTACTAGAGGAGTCCTCAAGGAGGAAACCTACCAGATTCTGGGGAGTCCAATAAAACTGGATAAAATAGGCTCAAGGGTATGAATACGAGTCGTATTATGAGCCAGGGAAGGACAAAAAATATGGGAAACTGAATCAGGCTCAACACCACAAAACTGGCAAATTCTTTGGTCAAATGGGAATTGTTCATATCGCCCTTTTAGGACAGCAGAGGGAAAGATGTTTAAAGGTGCAAGCATAAATGCTCTCCTCTTAAGGGGATTGACCAGTTGTTCAAAATAACAAGACCCATAACCCAGATAAGGGGAAATACCAAAGAAACAAGGGGAGCAGACTGGGTTCACGTTGGAAATAAGCCATACAGATTCAGCCTCCCATAACCTCTCCTTAAGAGAGGACAGCGCCTGGTTAAAATTAGAATTAGAAAAAAATTCTAAGGAGTGGCCAATATCAGCAAGTTTCGATTCACAAAGAGAAAACCAGGAAAAATGGTAAGGGTCTTTCAAAAGTTCAAAAAGCAAAGAATCAGAGACAGTATTAAAAAAAAGACGGAGCCAGAATTTAAAAGTCAAGGCCCAGGCCACTGTTGAGGGCAGATGAATGCCAAGCTCCCAAATCAGGGTTGACAGTTTAATCGAATTGGGTACCCTAGGATTCGCCTTAGAAAGGTTGCAGCCAACAGGTCCACCTCTCTAAGAGTGACCTCCATCCAGATTGGAACTCCATAAAGAAGGCGGTTAACTAGCTTGGCCTGAAAAATTTGAAGCGCAGCTGGAACATATTGGTTCCCAGTGGTGTAATGAAGTCTAGCTATCGCATTAAGATAATGCGACGCCGAGGACTCTGCGAGTTTCCTATGAGGGGTCCACTTAAGTTGGTAGTGATAATTGATGCCCAGGTATTTAAAGGATTTTACCTGCTCAATAGGTTGGTTGTTGATTTTCCAGGTCAAGGGCTTCCATGTCTTGGAGAAAACCCAAATTTTGGTTTTCTCCACATTAATGGAAAGATCATTGCATAAGCAATAGGCTTGAAAAAGGGTAAGGAGTTTCCTGAGACCGGAGCTGGATAGAGATAGTAGAGCGGCATCGTCTGCATACAGCAGAATAGGCACCGGAACTTTATCCAGAAGAGGGGCAGTCTTGACACCAGAGGACAACTGGGGACGTAGATCAGCTAAAAAAAGGTTAAATAATAAATAAGGTTGTATTTTAATTACATTTTAATGTGTTTTTATCTCTATTTATTATCATATGTAATTTCAGTGGTCTTTTATTGTTTTTTAATTGTTTGGCCGCCTTGAGTTCCCCCCTGTGGGGGAAGAAAGGCGGGATAAAAATTACTTAAATAAATAAATAAAAATAAAATAAATAAAAAGGGGGCTGGAATGCATCCCTGCCGAACCCCTTTAGTAACTGGGATCTTCTCCGATAAAGAACCACATCGGTCAAAACGCACCTGGCAGGAATTAGAGGAGTGCAGCCTACGAATGAGGAAAAGTAAGCGAGGGGGGATTCCCCAAGATGCTAATTTTCTCCACAAAATAGCCCTAATAACTGAGTCAAACGCAGCTCTCAGATCAATAAAGGCCACATAAAGATTCCCCTTAAAACGGCACGAATATTTCTCGGCCAAAAAGGAAAGAAGAAATGCGTGATCTAATGTTGAGGAGCCCGGGCGGAAGCCAATTTGCTCGTAACCGGGAAGACCCTTGGACGAAGCCCAGGCAGTAAGGCGGGTTAGCCAATGTTTAGCGTATAGCTTCCCGATAGAAGAGAGCAGGCTAATTGGTCTATAATTCTCGGGCACTGACGGGTCACCTTTTTTGAAAATGGGCACTAAAACGGATGTTAGCCAATCACCCAGTATGATTCCAACCTGGTCAGTCAAAGTGAAGAGACTGGCCAGGGGGTCTGCCCACCAATTGGAGTTGTTAATTAGGAGATCATTAGAAATTCCATCAGGCCCAGGGGCCCTCTCAGATTTCAAAGATCGAATCAAATCAAGAATCTCACTGCTAGTAACAGGAGGCCAAAAAGGGAGGTCTGAAGGGAGGCTCCTTAGCTCAGATGGCAGGGCTTGACTAGAGAAAACCTTAGTGTAGTGGGCAATCAAGGGGGGAAATCGCCAAAAAATGATTAGAGGAGACCATCAAATTAGATCGAGAGACCAGCAGCCAAAATAGCTTGCTGTTATTGGCAGAGATAGCAGCAAGCAGCTGGGCCCACTTGCGCAGAGCAAAATTATGCTTCTTGACCCCCCATAGCTCACGCAAGTTCCTTCTGGCGTAAAAATAGGAGGTCTTCACCTCAGAAGAGGGAAGAGATCGAAACAGAAAAAACAGATGACGGACTAAACGCTTAGCAGACCAACACTCAGCGTCGAACCAGGAGTAGGAGTTAGCGTTTCTTTTGGAAGAATTAACAGAAATGAGTAGTCCAGCTGGGGTCCAGGTAATTGACTGGTAGGTCAAAACAGCCACTTCAGGTATCTGAGTTGATTTAATAATTTGCCTTGACAACATAGTGTCAAGATCCGTGGACCAGAGTTCAAGGGCTGGGAATATCCTGGGGGACCACTTAGGCCACTGATAAGAGTTATGGGATGGTGTCTCGTAGGTTGCCGTAGAGAGGGGAATCAAAAGTTTAATTGAAAGGGGTTGATGATCACTATCAATACGATCCCCAGTCGAGAAATCGTGACACTTTGTAAGTAACTCGGTGGAAACCAAGATGTAACCACTCACACCAGAGGGAGAAATAAAGGTAAAATCACCGGATGGGGGACACCGGGGGAACCATTCAAAATGCTAAGATTGTAGAGAGAGCATAGGTCTGCGAAATAGGGGGCATTCTTATTAATTATGGGATCCCTAGACCATCTATCACAACAAAGCCCAAAAGGTGACATTTCTTCAAGGTCCCAATTTAGATAATTAGCCAGTGCCAAATTACTGGGGCCTATCCTCGAACTAAAGTCACCGGCAATAAGAAGCAGGATAGAGGGGTAGGAAATTAACACGGTCTCTGTAAAATCTCTCAGTTCAAGCCAGCGATCCAGGGCGGTTGGTCCAGTCGGAGGAATAGTGAGATTAATCAGAAGGACACAGAGCCCACCACTACTAAAAAGAAAAGGTTGAATATAGGAAGACTTACAAGGGAGGGGAGACATAACAAAATGGGGAGAGGGTCTAACAAAACAGCATAAACCTGAAGAGTAATGGCCCATGTTTTTAAATGCAGCATTTTAAATGCAGCAACATTATAAGAAATGAAACCAGGGATAAAAGGTGGATTCGGGGTCCATGTTTCCTGCATGAAAATAATATCAAAATGGGACAAAAAACTGGAAAAACCAAGGTCCATCTTTTTCCTCTCTCATCCCGCTGTATTCCAGGAAAGTAGCTTCCATTTGAAATGAAAAAGTGGAGAAGCAGGAGCAGAGGCTGCAAGTCAATCAGAGGACACTTGGATATCCAAGCTCTCTGCAGGTTCATGATACACGCAGCCGTTAGCTGGGAGGGACTTGTCTAAGGGGCCAAAGTCCAGAACTGTCGAAGAGGGATCACCAAGGGGGTCTTGAGGTTTTACAGAGGGGGCTACAGAGTTAGTAGAAGCGGCAACAGAGGAGTTTTGATTGGAGCTAGTAAGATCAAGAACCAAAGGGGGGGGGTGATTTGAGTCTGGTCATCCACCAAGGTACATTCACCTGCCAAAGTTCGCTTTTCTATAAGGCAAGTAGGAAAGAGAGTTGAACTGGAAGCACTGGAAGGTGGTGAAATGTGGACAAGTGGGCAACCAGTAGACAATTGGGGGGTCCCACTAGCAATCAAGCAAGGAGGAGATTCCGTAGGTCTTGTAGCTTCAGAGCTTAAATGTCCAAAAGGGAGAGTCTTGTTGGGCGGGATATAAGTAGGAAGGCCAAAATGACCGGAAGGAACATCAGCAGGGTCAGGTGCATTCGGATAGCAGTTGTTGGTATTGTCAAGAAACACGCAACTGGCCTTGGAGTGTAAACTGATAGGAGAAGAATCCTTAGCCGGGATACTAGTAGGCTCCTTGCTGCGATCAGTGAAAGAATTTTCTTTAGCAGAGGTGTTTATTTTCACAGTTACACCTGGAATCAATTTTTGTATGTTCTGATTCTGGAAATATCTTGGGGGGGAAATTCCCAGGCCTCTAAGACTATGAACGTGGGAGAAGATCTGTGTTGGAATCCTGCTAGTATGGAAGTGTAATAAAAGACGTTTTTGACACCTTGAAGAAGGCAGTCTCAGCATGTTGCAAAGATCAATATCAGTTCGTTTTAAGTTTGGTATGGTTGCTAGATGTTTTTTAACCATCCAGTACTGAGACCAGTCCGGTGCCGGGCCGGGTAGTTGAGAAATGAAGAGAGCCACGCTCTTAGGTTTCAGGATCAACTTAACATCAGAGGAATTGTCCAGGGTTTGTTGTGCTGGAGCAGGTGAGATTTGTAGCTCTGTAGCTCGTGTGCTGGTGGCAGCTGGTGCTCGTACTATCGATGGGCCGTTGCTTTAAGAGAGTAATAATGTTCTCGTAAGAATTTAAGTATTTGCTTAAGGTCATCCGCTGTGGAAGCGGCATATTGCCGCATTAGATCAGGAGTGCTGCTTACCTGTGCAGCTGGTCTAGAGGAAGTAACTGGACCCTTCTGTTCATGAATCAGATCTGTAATTAGGTTTCTTGTCAGAGGGGAGAGACACAAAAACTCAGTCAGCTCTGAAGGATTAGAACAGCAGGTCGGCGATGACGTGGGGCAGCGTTTCTCAAAGTGGGGGTCGGGACCCCTTTGGGGGTCGCCTAGAGCTTTCCTGGGGGTCGACTAAAGACCCCTGGTGCAGGGGGCCAGATCAGGCTTGCCAGACCTCCAGCTGTAGCTGCGTGCGCACTGGGGCTGACTGACAGCCTCAGGGCCCAATCCTATGCATGCCTACTCTGAAATAAATCCCATTATAGTCAGGGGGCCTTTACTCCCATGTAAATGTGGATAGGATTGTAGCCTCCGGGCCCAATCCTATGCATGCCTACACTGAAAGAAATCCCATTGTGTTCAATGTGTGCATAGAACGCACATTTCATTTGTAACAATGAAAATACATCCTGCATATCGGATATTTACATTACGATTCATAACAGTAGCAAAATTCCAGTTCAAAAGTACCAACGAAAATAATTTTATGGTTGGGGTCCTCACAACATGAGGAACTTATAAAGGGGTCACGGCGTTAGGAGGATTGAGAACCACTGATATGGGGGATGGGATCTTAGAAGCTTTAGAAGCTTTACAGAAATCACGGATTTTCAACTGCTTGGATATTTTCTGGGGCACAGGGTGGGTCTCCGTGTCTGAGTTCTCTGAGGATAGCTGCCGTTTACGTCCCATTATGGGGGTAATAATGCAGTCACTAGAAGTCCCTAAAAATCAAAGATTTGGAAAAAATAGCCCCTTAATGAACTCACCAAGCCTGTCTCAGCAGCGTCTGTAAGTCAAAAATCCAATCAAATCCAATCAAAAATCCAGTCAAAATCCACTAACCGGGGGCTAAACTCCCCCCCCCATGTAGACATGCCATGGCTGAGGTCTGTACTCATCTTCCACTTCCCTGGACCCCTTTCCATCTGTCTCAGCAAGCCTCCAGGCAGAGCTTAAGCACCATTTCAAGGCTTGCATCCTCAGCTTCTCCATAATTCTGCACATTCTTATTAATTGGGAGAAAGAGGAACATCCTACCAGCTAGACACAGCTTGTCCATTAGCAGGACTTTAGCAGAATTAGCAATTCTGCCCAACTTCCTGAGATGCAAGTGAGTAACAGTGCAAGCTTATAAGCATGTCTACTCAGAAGTAAGTCCCATTCTGTTTGATTGTACTTACTCCCAGAAAAGTGTAATTAGGATTGCGGCCTAAATCCTTCCTTCTTCCTCCTCTACAGATCCCTGTGCAGATGTGGACATCTCCGTAACCACAATGTCAGGCCTAGCCAGCATGTGGATTCTGGCATGGAAATATTAATAGGGGAAATACTGAGACAAAATGGACAAGGGAGGAAGTTCAGCCAGCCTGTCTCACCTGTGAAGAGCTCCTGGATCAGTCCTCAAATGCTCTGGAGTTTCAAAGGGATGAGCTCCTTCCAGATCCACCTGTTTGCACACTCCCAGGTGTCACAGGAAGCCTCCAGGTATTTTTCTAGACTGAGTTCTTGCACACCCATACACCAGTCTATCCTTTCCCAGGATAGCAATACCTAAATTGCTCCCTCATTACATCCTTTTCTTAGCCAACGCCCCCCCCCCCCCCACACACACACCCAGTTGGAACACACACATTTGTGGCTCTCTGAGCTTCCAATGTCAAACTCATTGATGTACATCCAGTTGACAAACTCTTGTCATCTTCTCCATCTAAATCTGCAGGTGAACTTTCCCTGAGGATCCAAATCAGGACTTTCCAGCAATGGCTCAGCTGCACCAGGGAAACTGCAGCCTGCCTTCAGATCCTCTTTCCTGAATTGTTGTACTATAGTATTCCAGAATTAATCCAAGCAGTACCCTTCTTCCGACTGAGAAAACCAGCAGTCCCACTGATTCGAGGACCTCAAATCCAGTCCAGGTGAACAGTTCCAGGAGACATCCTGGCTCCTTTGGGTGCCTTTGTTCTGTTGTCTTCAAATGGTCGGTCCCCAGCGTTGATCAGACGCAAGGTGTCTCTGAAGACCACCAGCAGCCAAGGGTGGTCTTCTGAGAAAGCAGCAGCTGAGCTTGGATAGGCTTTGGGTACAGAAAGAAGGGAGTGAACCGGCTGTGGAAGGCAAGCAATGTCCTGGGAATGGCAGCCCACTAGATGGCAACCCTGCCCAAGGTACGGAGCATCCTGCTCCTGCCCCACTTCTGCTTCTCTCCAAGCTTGTTAGCCAGGCAGCTAACAAGAAAATTGAGTGTGTTGGGGGTAGGTGGAGGCCACCCACCTCCCTTCCCACAAGCATGGGGGTCTGTTCTGGTGCGAGCTGGAATTATTGTGTTATTTCGCCTCCCATCGAGGAAAAAAGAGTATTATGCCTTCCATGAAGAAATAAAAATGTATTCAATAATTACCAGGCTAGGATAAGCAGGTTGCTCTTAGTGCACCCAACACTTCTGCCTTAGCTTGCCTTGCCCCACTGAAAGGTCTCATTAGTTTGATTTGGGAATCCACAGCTGACCTGGCCTCCAGCCCCATTGCTCCTTCTCCAGGGTTGGAAGGCATCACATTTGAGACTGAGGTGGTAGGGTTGGCCACAGGGATCTCCCGAAGGCAGTGGGAAGCTCCAAGGAAGTGAATGAGGGTGTTCAAAGAGTGTGTTTGGAGGACGGAAGGCAGAAGAGCCCAGACAAGCAGGCCTCCCAGAAACCTCCCCCCCCCCCAAGGAAAATCCTTTCCTGGGAGTAAGACCCATTGAACAAAAGGGGACTCACTTTTGAGTAGATATGGTTAGGATTGCATCCTTAGTCCCAGCAATTCAAAGGGACTGCGGAGAAAAACAGGCAGACCAATGAGCATGTTCTGGAACCTCCTGTGGAGGATACAAATCAGTGTAGAAAGAAAACAGTGGAAAAGACCCACTTCCAGGTTTCTTGGCGCCTCTTTTGCACCTAATGGAATAAGATAGCAGGCCTCCGTCAGTCTTGAAAGACTACGGTATCGTGCTTGGCGCTGCATACGGTGCATGCAAAGCATGAAAGCCTGGGTTGGATTGTTATGGAGGATAGGCTGTTACCCAAGCAGCAAATCCCCCCTCTCCACGCCACTGAATTAGTCCAATGGAAAGGCAGAGCCGATACGATTGGATCCAGCTGCGTCGCAGAGCTGGGCTAAGGACAGGAGCTTTATTATCTGCAGGGTTTTGATTCTGGGATGGAAAAATGGAATGATTGTTTGCATGACTGCCTCTCTACAACAGTAGAAAAGCAGTTTTTAACACTGTGATTTGCAGTGGCCATTCATGTTGAGTCAAATCCATGCATAAAAAATCCATGCATAACAAGGTTGAAGCTGTTCATTAGCCCTTTAATGACCTTCCTGGGCGGATTGTGGCAAGGGGGAGGCCAGTGCAGGGGGTTCCAGGAACTTTCTTGCTGCTTCATTGCGTGTCCTGCAGCAGGTAATTTTTCCTGCACTTGCTGAAAGGTCAGCAACTCCCTTGTAAAGAGCATTGAGAGTTGGGAAAAGGGCCCCCCAGCAATGCACCTGTCTTGCTGCACCAACCACTACTATGGCTGAAATGGTTAGGCCAGCAGGGCTGGTTAGAGGCACCACTTAGGGCTGGTGAGATGGAGGTGACAATGGATGGGCACCATGGAGAGCTGGTCCAAAAGGCCAGGAAAGTGGGTGGCTGTGGCTGCAATCTTAAACCCACTTTCTTGGGAGTAACACACTGAACAAAATGGGGTTACTTCTGATTAGACATGCACAGTCATGGACTGAACCCGCAATCCTATCCACTTTCCTAGGAGGAAACCCATTAACTCGAGTGGGACTTACTTCTGAGTAGATATGCATGAGTTGGTGGTGTAGCTAGAAGGGGGTGCAGCAGTCAGTCTTAGGCGGGCTCACGCCTTCACAGCCATTCCAGCTGGCGGGGAGCCTGAGTCTGACCCTTGGTGGCACTGGGGAGTGTGAGTTGGTGGCGTAGCTAGTGGGGGGCGCAGCCGTCAGGTTTTTGGGTGGCAGAAGACTCCCCCCCGCCCAAACTCCAGCTACGCCACCAAGTGGGAAAAAAAACAACCCGGGAACTCTCCACCCGGGGGCCATTTCTCACCAGTATCGGGGGTGAGAGCCTGTCGCCCCTCGCCCGCACGAGACCATGGAGGGAAGGGTTGCCACTCTTCTCCCCATGGGGGCCGTGGGACTCGGGCCCTCTCCAGCTCCACCCCGACGCCTCGGCTCCCCCTTGGAACCGGACGCCAGCTGCGATCGCCCTGGTCCGCCCTTGAACCAGGGACCCCGGCAGGAGGAGGCTGGAGAGGGCTGAACCCACCTGCCACTTGGGCTGGCGACCCCAGGCCCTGCCGGGAGCCCTTTGTTGCGGAGCGGCGGGAGGCAGTGCAGGCGGGGGGGGGGGGAGAGCCTGGGGGTAACCTGGGCTGGGGCTGGCCCGCCTGGGACGAGAGAGGTACAGGGACCCCCATCGCTCAGCCGCGCCCCCTCCAGGGATGGATTTAACCTTCGGAAGATGAACGTTCTAAGATGGAACGTCGGGGGGATGAACGTCCTGATGATGGGAAGGCGAAGCTAGAAGGGGGCGCAGCTGTCATTCTTGCGGGGCTCACCCCTTTTTAGCCATTCCAGGAGGGGGGAGGCTGACCCTCCTTGACAGGGCTGTTGGGGGTGGGGTGGTGGCGTAGTTACAGGGGGCGCAGCCGTCAGTATTGGGGATGAGACTCCCCCCCCCAAGTGACGGCTGCGCCCCCTCTTGCTACGCCACCAGCTCACACCCCCTACCCAGTGCCAGGAAGGGTAAGACTGGGGATGGCTGGAATGGCTATAACGGGGTGAGCCTCCCAAGATTAATAGCTGCGCCCCTCTAGCTGTGCCACCCCCACCCATCCACCCCCGTGTCAAGGAGGGTCAGGCTCTCCCCAATTGGAATGGCTCCGAAGGTATGAGACCCCCCAAAATCTGTCAGCCGCGCCCCCCTCCAGCTCCGCCTCCACAGTCTTCCCATCAAACAAAGCACTCCTATCCACTTTCCTGGGAGGAAACCCATTAACTAGAGTGGGACTGACTTCTGAGTAGACAGACATTCAGGAGCATGTTCTTTCGGGCTGCATTCCTTGCTGCAGTTATTTGGGAGTAAGCGTCACTTCTGAGTTGCTATGCCTGGGAAGCAGCCGGCAAACTCCCATAGGAGTGAGTACCAGGTGGTGGAGTAGCTAGAGGGGGGCGGAGAACTCAGTCTTGGAGGGAGTCTCACCCCTTCAGAGCCATCCCAAGTGGGGGCAGGGGGGGGTAAAGGGAGGCATAATGAGAGTGGGGTTTCTTCTCTCCCCAGGGGCCTGCTTTGCAGGGATGTTGTGTGCTGGGCAGTGCAGGAGCCCCCAGAAGTGGAAGAGACCGGTGACATAGCTAGAGGGCGGCCGTAGCAGTTAGTCTTAGGGGGGAGTCTCACACCTTCAGAGCCATTCAAGTTGGAAGAAGCCTGACTGTTCTTGGCGCTGAGGGTAGGAGGTGGTGGCATAGCTAGAAGGGGGCGCAGCAGTCAGTCTTAGGCGGGCTCACGCCTTCACAGCCATTCCAGCTGGCGGGGAGCCTGAGTCCGGCCCTTGGTGGCACTGGGGAGTGTGAGTTGGTGGCGTAGCTAGTGGTGGGCGCAGCCGTCAGATTTTTGGGTGGCAGAAAACTCCCCCCCGCCCAAACTCCAGCTACGCCACCAAGTGGGAAAAAAAAAACCCGGGAACTCTCCACCCGGGGGCCATTTCTCACCAGTATCGGGGGTGAGAGCCTGTCGCCCCTCGCCCGCACGAGACCATGGAGGGAAGGGTTGCCACTCTTCTCCCCATGGGGGCCGTGGGACTCGGGCCCTCTCCAGCTCCACCCCGACGCCTCGGCTCCCCCTTGGAACCGGACGCCAGCTGCGATCGCCCTGGTCCGCCCTTGAACCAGGGACCCCGGCAGGAGGAGGCTGGAGAGGGCTGAACCCACCTGCCACTTGGGCTGGCGACCCCAGACCCTGCCGGGAGCCCTTTGTTGCGGAGCGGCGGGAGGCAGTGCAGGCGGGGGGGGGGGAGAGAGCCTGGGGGGAACCTGGGCTGGGGCTGGCCCGCCTGGGACGAGAGAGGTACAGGGACCCCCATCGCTCAGCCTCGCCCCCTCCAAGGATGGATGGAACCTTCGGAAGATGAACGTACTGAGAACGGAACGTCGGGGGGATGAACGTCCTGATGATGGGGAGGCGGCGGTGGAGGTGCTGGAGCGGGGCGCAGCTGCGAGTCTTGGGGGATCACCCCTTTATAGCCATTCCCGGTTTGGGGAGCCTGACCCTCCTTGACAGGGGTGTTGGGGTGGGGTGGTGGCGTAGCTACAGGGGGCGCAGCTGTCAGTATTGGGCATGAGACTCCCCCCAAAATTGACGGCGCCGCCTCTAAGTACGCCACCAGCTAGCTCATTCCAGCTCGCACTAGATCAGACCCCCATGCTTGTGGGAAGGGAGGTGGGTGGCCTCCACCTACCCCCAACACACTCAATTTTCTTGTTAGCTGCCTGGCTAACAAGCTTGGAGAGAAGCAGAAGTGGGGCAGGAGCAGGATGCTCCGTACCTTGGGCAGGGTTGCCATCTAGTGGGCTGCCATTCCCAGGACATTGCTTGCCTTCCACAGCCGGTTCACTCCCTTCTTTCTGTACCCAAAGCCTATCCAAGCTCAGCTGCTGCTTTCTCAGAAGACCACCCTTGGCTGCTGGTGGTCTTCAGAGACACCTTGCGTCTGATCAACGCTGGGGACCGACCATTTGAAGACAACAGAACAAAGGCACCCAAAGGAGCCAGGATGTCTCCTGGAACTGTTCACCTGGACTGGATTTGAGGTCCTCGAATCAGTGGGACTGCTGGTTTTCTCAGTCGGAAGAAGGGTACTGCTTGGATTAATTCTGGAATACTATAGTACAACAATTCCAGGAAAGAGGATCTGAAGGCAGGCTGCAGTTTCCCTGGTGCAGCTGAGCCATTGCTGGAAAGTCCTGATTTGGATCCTCAGGGAAAGTTCACCTGCAGATTTAGATGGAGAAGATGACAAGAGTTTGTCAACTGGATGTACATCAATGAGTTTGACAATGGAAGCTCAGAGAGCCACAAATGTGTGTGTTCCAACTGGGTGTGTGTGTGGGGGGGGGGGGGCGTTGGCTAAGAAAAGGATGTAATGAGGGAGCAATTTAGGTATTGCTATCTTGGGAAAGGATAGACTGGTGTATGGGTGTGCAAGAACTCAGTCTAGAAAAATACCTGGAGGCCTGCTTTTCATAAGCAAATCCTGGGAATCAGAGACTTCCAGCCGCTGTTCATTTGAACTCAGCTGGGGGGGGGGGGGGAGAGGGCAATGAAGGCAATGTGAAGTTACAGAAGTGGATGTGGTGCTTTCAGCTCATCAACTCACAGTTGTAATGCACATGTTCATTGCTCTGAAAGGCACACACACACTTCGATCTGCATGGTGTGAGATTGCAGAGGTGGTGTCTATCCCATGCTTTCAACATCTTAAAAGACAGGAATTATGGAGTCCAGTAATGTACAGCGGCATCCCAAAATGCAGCCTGGTTGCTTTAAAGGAGGTGTGTTTTCTCCATTTTAGAAGCTCTAATCTGGTAACCAGTTATCAGGGTGACAGAACATCAGGCTCTGGAAGCAAATGGTACACTCAACAGTGATGGGAGTGGGATGGACCTGCAATGAAAGACTAAAATATTTGGGGACTTTTAGTTGTTTTTAAAAGAAAGATCTTGGGGAAACTTGACAAAGCGATGCATGGTGTGAGACGATTGAGGGATGTAGAGGAACTGTTACTCCTGGTATGGGAATTGGGGCCATCTAATGGAATGGATTGACAGCAAATTAAAGACAGACCAAAGAAAGTATTGAAGAAAGTGAATACTTGCAGGGTGTATGCATTGATAACCAAAGATTTGGACTGGGTTCATGGAGAGTGGGCATTCAACACCTGCTTTTGATTCCTAATTGGATTCTGATTGGCCACTATGAGGAGTAGGAGACTCAATTGGGGGCGCAAGTGCCTGCTAACCTCCAGGCCAGGGTTTGAGACCCAGGTCCCCACAAGACAAGGATTTCCTGCTACAGGCAGGGGGTTGGACTAGAATGATCCACTGGGTCCCTTCCAACTCATGATTTGATGACTTCTATGACCCTACGGTCTTAAGCCTGCCTCAGTCACTCCACTCTCATCCATAGAGTTACTGATGCCCAAATGTGAGAGGCTGCAATTACGTCATGGCCGAATGTTGGTATTCCAGGCTGTGAATTGCTTTTTCCTGTCGTTTGGGTGAGCTGATTGGTTTCCAACCTGATCCTTCAGGATCTCCATTCCGGAGCAACCCAAACCACATTTACACTGGTGAGCCCAATGGATCGATAGTGTGAAATTGCAGCCTAATTGTGGTTCGATCTATTCCCGCCCTGACAACGGGGCAGAAGGTGGAAACCAGCTCTGGGATTTGCAGTGGAGATGAGATCAGTTGTTTGGTGCTATCTTGTGCTCCAGCGGCCTGTCGGCCTCTTCCAGAGCTGCATGGAAGTTTCTGGATGGAGCTTAATAAGTTTCTGTAGTGATTGGCAACCCTAAGGAAAAAGAAATGTGTGATTGCAGCAAAGAATTGGGTGGCCTGTTGGAATGGCAGGTGGTGGGGACGAGAGATGGAGAACAGGCTCTTTTAACTTTTCCTCACACATACTTAGGCTTCCTGTATCCAGAAGAGACGAGTAGTTTTGAGGTTTGCTGTTCTTTTCCGAATGAGAAAAACATCTCCAAACAAAAAGCATTAGCCTGATTCTGTCCTGATGCAGTCAGGCTGTGAGCCAAGCAACCTGGAGGGAGCTGACCTTAATCCAGAGTCGTTCAGTGCTTCCCAAAGTGTGGGTCGCAAGCCCAAGCACAGTGGGTCACGGTCTGTGCCCTCCTGCCTGTCCTTGTGCTAGTTTGGATCCAATTAAGGACCATTCCAGAAACCCCACTGCTTACCAAGGCCTCCCTCAGGGTGACCACATGACTGGAAATTTCCAGATTTGTCCTCGTTTACCCTGCTGTCTAGGTGTCCTCCAAAAGGACTTCATTGTCCTTCATTTTGGAACTTTGCAGTGGTGTGCAGTACCCCATCGTGTCATATGTTGTTGGATTTGTGTTGAAGAGCAGGATCCAATGCAGAAATCAGTTTTGAAATATCTCCTTCCTATCAAAAGGTATGGCCAAAAGAACTAAAAATAAATATGCATTGAGCTCTATTGGAAAGTGAAAGTGCCCAATATGGTGGCTTTACTTGTGAGTAGGCAGATGTGCCTTTGCCTGCTGGAAAGGCCAGGCTGAGAGGAAACCAAGACCTCGTCCTCCTTTTGAGGTTTGGGCATCTGGTCACCCTGGAACCGACTCTTCAGTCCATTCTTGGAACCCTCCATAAGCCAGATCCAGTTTTGGGAAGCCTCTTCCAGTTGGAGAACTCGTCGCCCCTCGGGTAGGAGAGGCCTCCAGCATCCCCAGAAGCAACATGAGCCACCACAGAGGACAAGGTGGGTCGCGCCACTGCTGAGTTTGGGAACTCCTGCTCTCCCTGCAAGAAACGGGTGCAGGCAGTGAGGTCAGCGCTTCAGGACCTTGGAGAGCACCCAAGGCTTGTTCTTCTCAGAGCTGGAAAACTCAAAGGTCAGTCCAGCACCACCGAGTGATGACATCCAGGCCCCTCTTATTTCCATCGCCATCTTTCCAGTGGTGATTCAAGTAAACAACAGGTTCTATGTCCTAATAACCCAGATTAACAACAGGGACTGTGTCCCATTCGTGACCGGTTCTCAGAACAGGGTTCTATAGAACCCCCTGAAGCCCACCACTGCGTGACCTTTCCCATGCCAAAGCTACAAAGTTTACTTTTATTCCTTTGTCCTCACAACGACCCTGTAAGGTAGGTGAGGCTGAGAGTAAGTGACCTGCTCAAGCTCATCCAGGAAGCTCCATGGCCAAGGTGGGATTTAAACCCTGACCTTCCAGGTCTTCCATTTTCTTGCCTGGAGAGGGGGGGGGGGAATCTGAGTCTGGGGCACAGCAGGTGGGGGGTTCAAATCTCCTTCGGGGTGACCCATGAGGTTCATTTGCTTGGAAAAGTGGAAGATTCTCAAAGCAGCCTTCCATGTCCCTTCCTATAAAAAAAGGACCCGTCCTGGGGAAAAGGGAGAACTTTTTCCTGGGGCAGCGGCAAAAAGGAGGGCACGTCCTGGAGAAAGAGGTCATTAGATGTCATGACCTCACACCCAGGATAGAAGGCGAAAAAGGGGAGAAGTCCTGGGGAAAGGGGGCAGCAGATGTTATGCCCGGGACAGAAGGCCAAGGGGGCAGGTCCTGGAAGGGTCCTCCGTGCCCTGCTTGGCTCTCCCAGGCTGTGCAGCCGCAGGGCTATTGGGGGTCGCTCCCCATAAGAGGTCCTGGGAGGGCCTTTGTGCCGTCGGCCTGAGTGGCACCGTGGGTTCAGCCCGGTTCCTGCCACCTCCGCCCTCCCGGCGTGCGTTCTGGTGCAAGGGCTGCCCAGGGCGCGTCGGTGACGGGGGTGTCCGGGGTCGGGTCCCGAGTCCCATAAGCCCCAAGGGGGGCGAAGGTCGTGGCTGCTCGGCCAGGCAGCGGCGGCCACTCGCCCTCACTGGACCCGAATCCCTGCGCGCGGGGGAGACGGGCGGGCCGGCAGGTTCTCACCGTAGCCTGGATTAGATCTCCGGGCGCAGATGAGGAACGACCACCGGGTTCCCTTCCCGGTTTGTCTTTTTCCCACCCGGTGGCGTAGCTAGAGGGGGGCGCGGCCGGCTTCACACCGGGTGGGAAAAGTGGTACCCGGGAAGCCCACCCGGAGACCATTTCTCACCAACGGGAGGTGAGAGCCTGCCGCCCCCGCCCGTGTTCGAGTCCGTGGGGTTGTCCCATGGGGGCTGTGGGACTCGCGCCCCTCCAGCACCCTTCCCCCGACGCCCAGGCTCGCCCTCCAACCCGGGACTCCGGCGGAGGGAGGCTGGAGGGGGCGCAGCTGCGAGTCTTGGGGGATCACCCCTTTATAGCCATTCCGGGTGGGGGGAGCCTGACCCTCCTTGACACGAGTGGTGGGGGTGGGGAGGTGGGACAGCTAGAGGGGGCGCAGCCGTCAGTCTTGGGGGTGAGACTCCTCCAAAACTGACGGCTGCGCCCCCTCTAAGTACGCCACCAGCTCACACCCCCCACCCCCCCACCCGGAATGGCTATAAAGCGGTGACCCCCCAAGACTGGCAGCTGTGCCCCCCCTCTAGCTCCGCCACCGCCGCCTCCCCATCATCAGAACGTTCATCCCCCCGACGTTCCATCCTTAGAACGTCCATCTTCCGAAGGTTCCATCCATCCCTGGAGGGGGCGCGGCTGAGCGATGGGGGTCCCTGTACCTCTCTCGTCCCAGGCGGGCCAGCCCCAGCCCAGGTTCCCCCCCAGGCTCCCCAGGCTCCCCCCCCCCCCCGCCTGCACTGCCTCCCGCCGCTCCGCAACAAAGGGCTCCCGGCAGGGTCTGGGGTCGCCAGCCCAAGTGGCAGGTGGGTTCAGCCCTCTCCAGCCTCCTCCTGCCGGGGTCCCTGGTTCAAGGGCGGACCAGGGCGATCGCAGCTGGCGTCCGGTTCCAAGGGGGAGCCGAGGCGTCGGGGTGGAGCTGGAGAGGGCCCGAGTCCCACGGCCCCCATGGGGAGAAGAGTGGCAACCCTTCCCTCCATGGTCTCGTGCGGGCGAGGGGCGACAGGCTCTCACCCCCGATACTGGTGAGAAATGGCCCCCGGGGGAGAGTTCCCGGGTTTTTTTTTCCCACTTGGTGGCGTAGCTGGAGTTTGGGCGGGGGGGATTCTTCTGCCACTCAAAAAACTGACCGCTGCGCCCCCCTCTAGCTACGCCACCAACTCCTGAATGTCTACTCAGAAGTAAGTCCCACTCTAGTTAGTGGGTTTCCTCCCAGGAAAGTGGATAGGATTGCTGTGGAGGCGGAGCTGGAGGGGGGCGCGGCTGACAGATTTTGGGGGGTCTCACACCTTCGGAGCCATTCCAATTGGGGAGAGCCTGACCCTCCTTGACACGGGGGTGGATGGGTGGGGGTGGCACAGCTAGAGGGGCGCAGCTATTAGTCTTGGGAGGCTCACCCCGTTATAGCCATTCCAGCCATCCCCTGTCTTACCCTTCCTGGCACTGGGTAGGGGGTGAGAGCTGGTGGCGTAGCAAGAGGGGGCGCAGCCGTCACTTTTGGGGGAGTCTCATCCCCAATACTGACGGCTGCGCCCCCTGTAGCTACGCCACCACCCACCCCCAACACCCCTGTCAAAGATGGTGTTAGACGAACGTTCTGAAGATGGGGAGGCGGCGGTGGCGGAGCTGGAGGGGGGCGCAGCTGCCAGTTTTGGGGGGGTCACCCCTTTACAGCCATTCCGGGTGGGGTGGGTGGGTGGGGGGTGTGAGCTGGTGGCGCACTTAGTGGGGGCGCAGCCGTCAGTTTTGGGGGAGTCTCACCCCCAACACTGACAGCTGCGCCCCCTCTAGCTATCCCACCTCCCCACCCTCACCACTCGTGTCAAGTAGGGTCAGGCTCCCCCCTCCTGGAATGGCTAAAAAGGGGTGAGCCCCCCAAGATTAATAGCTGCGCCCCTCTAGCTGTGGCACCCCCACCAATCCACCAATCAGTGGCAAGGCCGACTCATGATGCAGGGAGGCCCCCACTCAGCGGCAAGGCCAACCCCTGGAACTCTCTGCCTCATGACGCAGGGAGGCTCCCCCTCAGTGGCAAGGCCCACCCCTGGAATTCTCTACCTCATGACGCAGGGAGGCCCCCCTCAGTGGCAAGGCCCAACCCTGGAACTCTCTTCCTCATGAGGCAGGGAGGCCCCCCTCAGTGGCCAGGCCGACCCCTGGAACTCTCTGCCTCATGCGGCAGCGAGGCTTCACCTTAGTGGCAAGGCCGACCCCTGGAACTCTCTGCCTCATGACGCAGAGAGGCTCCCCCTCCTGCGTGTGAGCAGGGAGGCTCCCCCTCCTGGGTGTGGGGTGTGAGCTGGTGGCGTACTTAGTGGGGGCGCAGCCGTCAGTTTTGGGGGAGTCTCACCCCCAAGACTGACGGCTGCGCCCCCTCTAGCTATCCCACCTCCCCACCCCCACCACTCGTGTCAAATAGGGTCAGGCTCCCCCCTCCTAGAATGGCTAAAAAGGGGTGAGCCCCCCAAGATTAATAGCTACGCCCTGAAACTCACTGCCTCATGACAAAGGGAGGCTCTACCTCAATAGGAAGGCCCACCCATGGAACTCTTTGCTTCATGACGTAGGGAGTCTCCACCTCAGTGGCAAGCCACACCCCTGGAACACTCTGCCTCATGACGCAGGGAGGCCCCCCTCAGTGGCACGTCCAACCCCTGGAACTCTCTGCCTCATGACGCAGGGAGGCCCCCCTCAGTGGCAATGCCCACCCCTGGAACTCTCTGCCTCATGTTGCAGGGAGGCTCCACCTCACTGGCAAGGCCGGCCCCTGGAACTCTCTGCCTCCTGACGCAAGGAGGCTCCACCTCAGTGGCAATGCCCACCCCTGGAACTCTCTGCCTCATGACGCAGGGAGGCTCCACCTCAGTGGCCAGGCCGACCTTTGGAACTCATGATGCAGGGATTGCCAGCTGCTCAGTCGCATTGCGTGAGGGGATGACCCCCTAGCTGTGCAACTCTACTAGCTTAGCTGCCTTTTAAACCTTTCAACACCTTCATGCTGTTGGCTGAGGATCAGCAAGGCCTGTCAAGGTTAATATCCTCACAACCACATATATGGAACCTCCAGTTCTGGAGGAAGTCTATCCCTAATACCAAAATGCCAAGGAGCAACAACATAGAAGAGCCACTGCTTGCCTGCTGGGCGGCCACTGTGGGGAGGAGGAGAGTGGCAGAGCCGGGAGCCCCTTGTTCTGGCAGGCCCCCTTGTGCTAGTGGGGGTTGTGCGATCCTTCCACCATCTCAGAGCTACTGTGGACAGTGAGGAACCTTCTCACTTCTTGGCAAAGGAGCCCAGCAAGCAGACCCCGGCTCAGTATTTGATTTTTCCAAGCACTGCCTGGTTGTCTTCTCTGATGGGGGGTAAATGTGTAACACAGTTATTTGTGTTGACCTGCAGGGATCACAGCAGGACCACCTCCCTGGTGTGAACATCCCCTCCAGTCAGCAGGACAGAGCCTGGGAGTTTCTCTTCATTGTTGCTTTAGGTCAGGGGTGTCCAACATGAGGCAGGTGGGCCGTATGCGGCCCAGGACGAGGGTGGATGTGGCCCTCCTGCAAAGCTGGCCACCACCATTGGAAAAACCGGCTTTGTGGCAGCAGCCATTTTCAAATTTTGTGTGCTTCTCTGCGCACTGCCCTGGGCGGCCGCCACAAAGCTGGTCTAGGCTGCCTGGATCCTCCCCCTACCTGCCTCCTGGCACGCAGAGCGCTTCAGACCCCTGCAGACCTTGCAGTGCTCGCCCACCCACATCCCCCAAAAGCAGCCTCAGCAGAGGCTGTTGCCTGCGGCCCTTGAGACGTACTAGGAAGTAAGCCCCGCTAAAGTCAATGAGGCTTACTCCCAAGTTGCGGTCTGACAGCCCAATGATGCATAGGATGGGCTGTGATCCTCTCCAAGCTTCACTTTGGAGATATGCTGCAACTCTAACCATGTCTACACAGAAGTAAGGCCCATTGTATCCAGCGGGTCTTACTCCCAGGAAAGTTTTTTCAGGATTGCAGCATATCTCCAAGGTCAAGCTTGGAGAGGATCTCAGCCCATCCTATGCATCATGCCTCCTCAGAAGTAAGCCCCACTAAAGTCAATGAGGCTTACACCCAAGTTGCCGTCTGAGAGCCCAATCCTACGCATGGCTACTCAGCAGAAAACCCCATGATAATCAATGAGACTTACTCCAAGGTTTAGCTTGGAGAGGATCGCTGCCCATCCTATGCATCATGCCTACTCAGAAGTAAGCCCCATTACAATCAATGAGACTTAATCCAAGGTTTAAAAAATGTAGGACAAAATATAGGACATCCTTCAATTTGTGCTATATTTTTTAAAAGAAAGTTGTTAGTGTTTGTGTGCAGTCCACACCAACTTGTCTACTTCCAGTGCGGCCCAGGGGAGCTAAAAGGTTGGACACCCCTGTTTAGGTTATTTCATGAAGCTCCAAGAATTTATTGAATGACTCTCCTAAGCCTTGGCATAAATTCTGTGCTGACCTGGGGGTGTCACTCCAGGGGGTGGGGAGTTAGGCCAAAGCACATGTACACGCCTATCTTCCCACACCGTCACGCAAAGGTTAGCCAGGTGAGTTAAAAGGTGTTTATATTGCTAGATGTGACCGACTGTCACCAGTGATGGGCATCAAAGAAATTAAGAACCGGTTCTCTGTCCATCTGGCAGCCACTTTTAAATGGCTATTTTTAAACTTTACATGTACTATCTCTTGTTAACAACCGGTTCTATAGAGTAGGTGCGAACCTGCTGGAGCCCACCACAGACTGTAACAAGTGGTGCTCTTCCCCGTTTCTAAAGCCATAGAGCCAGCGTTGTCCGACATGTGGCTCGCATGTGCATGGAAGGATGCTACCTTCCCACCAAAGTAGTACCTATTTATCTACTTGCATTTCCATGCTTTTGAAATGCTAGGTTGGCAGGAGCTGGGCTAAGGACAGGAGCTCACCCATCTGGTAGGACCCGCATCTCAAACCCCTGCCTGCTGGTTAACAGGCACAATGTCTTAACCAGCTGCACCACCATAGCCTACTCCAGGTGAGTTAGGCTGGCCTAAATTTCTTGGGGCTCAGTTCGTAGGGCACAATCCTAACCTAGGCCGGCACAAGTCATCAGTCTTCCCATTCCCGTGGTGATGTAGGGAGGCTGGTGATTGTTGCGCTGACCTAACCGTCCCCCAAAAGTGGCACAGACGTTTCTTACAGCACTTTTGTGACACCCCCAAGTCACTCACTCACTTTCACTTTCAAAACCTTTAATGGCATTAATCCAAAATACATATATAAATAATAATATACATCATAAAACAACATAGAAGAGTGGGACATCATGAAGGATCACTCAGACAACTTACAGTTAAGATTTAATTAGGACGTCCTGCAAAAAAACTCGCTGCAAGATCCGTTGTAGTACTAGAGGAGTCCTCAAGGAGGAAACCTACCAGATTCTGGGGAGTCCAATAAAACTGGATAAAATAGGCTCAAGGGTATGAATACGAGTCGTATTATGAGCCAGGGAAGGACAAAAAATATGGGAAACTGAATCAGGCTCAACACCACAAAACTGGCAAATTCTTTGGTCAAATGGGAATTGTTCATATCGCCCTTTTAGGACAGCAGAGGGAAAGATGTTTAAAGGTGCAAGCATAAATGCTCTCCTCTTAAGGGGATTGACCAGTTGTTCAAAATAACAAGACCCATAACCCAGATAAGGGGAAATACCAAAGAAACAAGGGGAGCAGACTGGGTTCACGTTGGAAATAAGCCATACAGATTCAGCCTCCCATAACCTCTCCTTAAGAGAGGACAGCGCCTGGTTAAAATTAGAATTAGAAAAAAATTCTAGGGAGTGGCCAATATCAGCAAGTTTCGATTCACAAAGAGAAAACCAGGAAAAATGGTAAGGGTCTTTCAAAAGTTCAAAAAGCAAAGAATCAGAGACAGTATTAAAAAAAAGACGGAGCCAGAATTTAAAAGTCAAGGCCCAGGCCACTGTTGAGGGCAGATGAATGCCAAGCTCCCAAATCAGGGTTGACAGTTTAATCGAATTGGGTACCCCTAGGATTCGCCTTAGAAAGGTTGCAGCCAACAGGTCCACCTCTCTAAGAGTGACCTCCATCCAGATTGGAACTCCATAAAGAAGGCGGTTAACTAGCTTGGCCTGAAAAATTTGAAGCGCAGCTGGAACATATTGGTTCCCAGTGGTGTAATGAAGTCTAGCTATCGCATTAAGATAATGCGACGCCGAGGACTCTGCGAGTTTCCTATGAGGGGTCCACTTAAGTTGGTAGTGATAATTGATGCCCAGGTATTTAAAGGATTTTACCTGCTCAATAGGTTGGTTGTTGATTTTCCAGGTCAAGGGCTTCCATGTCTTGGAGAAAACCCAAATTTTGGTTTTCTCCACATTAATGGAAAGATCATTGCATAAGCAATAGGCTTGAAAAAGGGTAAGGAGTTTCCTGAGACCGGAGCTGGATAGAGATAGTAGAGCGGCATCGTCTGCATACAGCAGAATAGGCACCGGAACTTTATCCAGAAGAGGGGCAGTCTTAACACCAGAGGACAACTGGGGACGTAGATCAGCTAAAGAAAGGTTAAATAATAAATAAGGTTGTATTTTAATTACATTTTAATGTGTTTTTATCTCTATTTATTATCATATGTAATTTCAGTGGTCTTTTATTGTTTTTTAATTGTTTGGCCGCCTTGAGTTCCCCCCTGTGGGGGAAGAAAGGCGGGATAAAAATTACTTAAATAAATAAATAAAAATAAAATAAATAAAAAGGGGGCTGGAATGCATCCCTACCGAACCCCTTTAGTAACTGGGATCTTCTCCGATAAAGAACCACATCGGTCAAAACGCACCTGGCAGGAATTAGAGGAGTGCAGCCTACGAATGAGGAAAAGTAAGCGAGGGGGGATTCCCCAAGATGCTAATTTTCTCCACAAAATAGCCCTAATAACTGAGTCAAACGCAGCTCTCAGATCAATAAAGGCCACACAAAGATTCCCCTTAAAACGGCACGAATATTTCTCGGCCAAAAAGGAAAGAAGAAATGCGTGATCTAATGTTGAGGAGCCCGGGCGGAAGCCAATTTGCTCGTAACCGGGAAGACCCTTGGACGAAGCCCAGGCAGTAAGGCGGGTTAGCCAATGTTTAGCGTATAGCTTCCCGATAGAAGAGAGCAGGCTAATTGGTCTATAATTCTCGGGCACTGACGGGTCACCTTTTTTGAAAATGGGCACTAAAACGGATGTTAGCCAATCACCCGGTATGATTCCAACCTGGTCAGTCAAAGTGAAGAGACTGGCCAGGGGGTCTGCCCACCAATTGGAGTTGTTAATTAGGAGATCATTAGAAATTCCATCAGGCCCAGGGGCCCTCTCAGATTTCAAAGATCGAATCAAATCAAGAATCTCACTGCTAGTAACAGGAGGCCAAAAAGGGAGGTCTGAAGGGAGGCTCCTTAGCTCAGATGGCAGGGCTTGACTAGAGAAAACCTTAGTGTAGTGGGCAATCAAGGGGGGAAATCGCCAAAAAATGATTAGAGGAGACCATCAAATTAGATCGAGAGACCAGCAGCCAAAATAGCTTGCTGTTATTGGCAGAGATAGCAGCAAGCAGCTGGGCCCACTTGCGCAGAGCAAAATTATGCTTCTTGACCCCCCATAGCTCACGCAAGTTCCTTCTGGCGTAAAAATAGGAGGTCTTCACCTCAGAAGAGGGAAGAGATCGAAACAGAAAAAACAGATGACGGACTAAACGCTTAGCAGACCAACACTCAGCGTCGAACCAGGAGTAGGAGTTAGCATTTCTTTTGGAAGAATTAGCAGAAATGAGTAGTCCAGCTGGGGTCCAGGTAATTGACTGGTAGGTCAAAACAGCCACTTCAGGTATCTGAGTTGATTTAATAATTTGCCTTGACAACATAGTGTCAAGATCCGTGGACCAGAGTTCAAGGGCTGGGAATATCCTGCGGGACCACTTAGGCCACTGATAAGAGTTATGGGATGGTGTCTCGTAGGTTGCCGTAGAGAGGGGAATCAAAAGTTTAATTGAAAGGGGTTGATGATCACTATCAATACGATCCCCAGTCGAGAAATCGTGACACTTTGTAAGTAACTCGGTGGAAACCAAGATGTAACCACTCACACCAGAGGGAGAAATAAAGGTAAAATCACCGGATGGGGGACACCGGGGGAACCATTCAAAATGCTAAGATTGTAGAGAGAGCATAGGTCTGCGAAATAGGGGGCATTCTTATTAATTATGGGATCCCTAGACCATCTATCACAACAAAGCCCAAAAGGTGACATTTCTTCAAGGTCCCAATTTAGATAATTAGCCAGTGCCAAATTACTGGGGCCTATCCTCGAACTAAAGTCACCGGCAATAAGAAGCAGGATAGAGGGGTAGGAAATTAACACGGTCTCTGTAAAATCTCTCAGTTCAAGCCAGCGATCCAGGGCGGTTGGTCCAGTCGGAGGAATAGTGAGATTAATCAGAAGGACACAGAGCCCACCACTACTAAAAAGAAAAGGTTGAATATAGGAAGACTTACAAGGGAGGGGAGACATAACAAAATGGGGAGAGGGTCTAACAAAACAGCATAAACCTGAAGAGTAATGGCCCATGTTTTTAAATGCAGCATTTTAAATGCAGCAACATTATAAGAAATGAAACCAGGGATAAAAGGTGGATTCGGGGTCCATGTTTCCTGCATGAAAATAATATCAAAATGGGACAAAAAACTGGAAAAACCAAGGTCCATCTTTTTCCTCTCTCATCCCGCTGTATTCCAGGAAAGTAGCTTCCATTTGAAATGAAAAAGTGGAGAAGCAGGAGCAGAGGCTGCAAGTCAATCAGAGGACACTTGGATATCCAAGCTCTCTGCAGGTTCATGATACACGCAGCCGTTAGCTGGGAGGGACTTGTCTAAGGGGCCAAAGTCCAGAACTGTCGAAGAGGGATCACCAAGGGGGTCTTGAGGTTTTACAGAGGGGGCTACAGAGTTAGTAGAAGCGGCAACAGAGGAGTTTTGATTGGAGCTAGTAAGATCAAGAACCAAAGGGGGGGGGGTGATTTGAGTCTGGTCATCCACCAAGGTACATTCACCTGCCAAAGTTCGCTTTTCTATAAGGCAAGTAGGAAAGAGAGTTGAACTGGAAGCACTGGAAGGTGGTGAAATGTGGACAAGTGGGCAACCAGTAGACAATTGGGGGGTCCCACTAGCAATCAAGCAAGGAGGAGATTCCGTAGGTCTTGTAGCTTCAGAGCTTAAATGTCCAAAAGGGAGAGTCTTGTTGGGCGGGATATAAGTAGGAAGGCCAAAATGACCGGAAGGAACATCAGCAGGGTCAGGTGCATTCGGATAGCAGTTGTTGGTATTGTCAAGAAACACGCAACTGGCCTTGGAGTGTAAACTGATAGGAGAAGAATCCTTAGCCGGGATACTAGTAGGCTCCTTGCTGCGATCAGTGAAAGAATTTTCTTTAGCAGAGGTGTTTATTTTCACAGTTACACCTGGAATCAATTTTTGTATGTTCTGATTCTGGAAATATCTTGGGGGGGAAATTCCCAGGCCTCTAAGACTATGAACGTGGGAGAAGATCTGTGTTGGAATCCTGCTAGTACGGAAGTGTAATAAAAGACGTTTTTGACACCTTGAAGAAGGCAGTCTCAGCATGTTGCAAAGACCAATATCAGTTCGTTTTAAGTTTGGTATGGTTGCTAGATGTTTTTTAACCATCCAGTACTGAGACCAGTCCGGTGCCGGGCCGGGTAGTTGAGAAATGAAGAGAGCCACGCTCTTAGGTTTCAGGATCAACTTAACATCAGAGGAATTGTCCAGGGTTTGTTGTGCTGGAGCAGGTGAGATTTGTAGCTCTGTAGCTCGTGTGCTGGTGGCAGCTGGTGCTCGTACTATCGATGGGCCGTTGCTTTAAGAGAGTAATAATGTTCTCGTAAGAATTTAAGTATTTGCTTAAGGTCATCCGCTGTGGAAGCGGCATATTGCCGCATTAGATCAGGAGTGCTGCTTACCTGTGCAGCTGGTCTAGAGGAAGTAACTGGACCCTTCTGTTCATGAATCAGATCTGTAATTAGGTTTCTTGTCAGAGGGGAGAGACACAAAAACTCAGTCAGCTCTGAAGGATTAGAACAGCAGGTCGGCGATGACGTGGGGCAGCGTTTCTCAAAGTGGGGGTCGGGACCCCTTTGGGGGTCGCCTAGAGCTTTCCTGGGGGTCGACTAAAGACCCCTGGTGCAGGGGGCCAGATCAGGCTTGCCAGACCTCCAGCTGTAGCTGCGTGCGCACTGGGGCTGACTGACAGCCTCAGGGCCCAATCCTATGCATGCCTACTCTGAAATAAATCCCATTATAGTCAGGGGGCCTTTACTCCCATGTAAATGTGGATAGGATTGTAGCCTCCGGGCCCAATCCTATGCATGCCTACACTGAAAGAAATCCCATTGTGTTCAATGTGTGCATAGAACGCACATTTCATTTGTAACAATGAAAATACATCCTGCATATCGGATATTTACATTACGATTCATAACAGTAGCAAAATTCCAGTTCAAAAGTACCAACGAAAATAATTTTATGGTTGGGGTCCTCACAACGTGAGGAACTTATAAAGGGGTCACGGCGTTAGGAGGATTGAGAACCACTGATATGGGGGATGGGATCTTAGAAGCTTTAGAAGCTTTACAGAAATCACGGATTTTCAACTGCTTGGATATTTTCTGGGGCACAGGCTGGGTCTCCGTGTCTGAGTTCTCTGAGGATAGCTGCCGTTTACGTCCCATTATGGGGGTAATAATGCAGTCACTTGAAGTCCCTAAAAATCAAAGATTTGGAAAAAATAGCCCCTTAATGAACTCACCAAGCCTGTCTCAGCAGCGTCTGTAAGTCAAAAATCCAATCAAATCCAATCAAAAATCCAGTCAAAATCCACTAACCGGGGGCTAAACTCCCCCCCCCCCCATGTAGACATGCCATGGCTGAGGTCTGTACTCATCTTCCACTTCCCTGGACCCCCTTCCATCGGTCTCAGCAAGCCTCCAGGCAGAGCTTAAGCACCATTTCAAGGCTTGCATCCTCAGCTTCTCCATAATTCTGCACATTCTTATTGACTGGGAGAAAGAGGAACATCCTACCAGCTAGACACAGCTTGTCCATTAGCAGGACTTTAGCAGAATTAGCAATTCTGCCCAACTTCCTGAGATGCAAGTGAGTAACAGTGCAAGCTTATAAGCATGTCTACTCAGAAGTAAGTCCCATTCTGTTTGATTGTACTTACTCCCAGAAAAGTGTAATTAGGATTGCGGCCTAAATCCTTCCGTCTTCCTCCTCTACAGATCCCTGTGCAGATGTGGACATCTCCGTAACCACAATGTCAGGCCTAGCCAGCATGTGGATTCTGGCATGGAAATATTAATAGGGGAAATACTGAGACAAAATGGACAAGGGAGGAAGTTCAGCCAGCCTGTCTCACCTGTGAAGAGCTCCTGGATCAGTCCTCAAATGCTCTGGAGTTTCAAAGGGATGAGCTCCTTCCAGATCCACCTGTTTGCACACTCCCAGGTGTCACAGGAAGCCTCCAGGTATTTTTCTAGACTGAGTTCTTGCACACCCATACACCAGTCTATCCTTTCCCAGGATAGCAATACCTAAATTGCTCCCTCATTACATCCTTTTCTTAGCCAACGCCCCCCCCCCCCCCCACACACACACCCAGTTGGAACACACACATTTGTGGCTCTCTGAGCTTCCAATGTCAAACTCATTGATGTACACCCAGTTGACAAACTCTTGTCATCTTCTCCATCTAAATCTGCAGGTGAACTTTCCCTGAGGATCCAAATCAGGACTTTCCAGCAATGGCTCAGCTGCACCAGGGAAACTGCAGCCTGCCTTCAGATCCTCTTTCCTGAATTGTTGTACTATAGTATTCCAGAATTAATCCAAGCAGTACCCTTCTTCCGACTGAGAAAACCAGCAGTCCCACTGATTCGAGGACCTCAAATCCAGTCCAGGTGAACAGTTCCAGGAGACATCCTGGCTCCTTTGGGTGCCTTTGTTCTGTTGTCTTCAAATGGTCGGTCCCCAGCGTTGATCAGACGCAAGGTGTCTCTGAAGACCACCAGCAGCCAAGGGTGGTCTTCTGAGAAAGCAGCAGCTGAGCTTGGATAGGCTTTGGGTACAGAAAGAAGGGACTGAACCGGCTGTGGAAGGCAAGCAATGTCCTGGGAATGGCAGCCCACTAGATGGCAACCCTGCCCAAGGTACGGAGCATCCTGCTCCTGCCCCACTTCTGCTTCTCTCCAAGCTTGTTAGCCAGGCAGCTAACAAGAAAATTGAGTGTGTTGGGGGTAGGTGGAGGCCACCCACCTCCCTTCCCACAAGCATGGGGGTCTGATCTAGTGCGAGCTGGAATGAGCTAGCTGGTGGCGTACTTAGAGGCGGCGCCGTCAATTTTGGGGGGAGTCTCATGCCCAATACTGACAGCTGCGCCCCCTGTAGCTACGCCAACACCCCACCCCAACACCCCTGTCAAGGAGGGTCAGGCTCCCCAAACCGGGAATGGCTATAAAGGGGTGATCCCCCAAGACTCGCAGCTGCGCCCCGCTCCAGCTCCTCAACCGCCGCCTCCCCATCATCAGGACGTTCATCCCCCCGACGTTCCGTTCTCAGTACGTTCATCGTCCGAAGGTTCCATCCATCCCTGGAGGGGGCGCGGCTGAGCGATGGGGGTCCCTGTACCTCTCTCGTCCCAGGCGGGCCAGCCCCAGCCCAGGTTACCCCCAGGCTCTCCCCCCCCCCCGCCTGCACTGCCTCCCGCCGCTCCGCAACAAAGGGCTCCCGGCAGGGTCTGGGGTCGCCAGCCCAAGTGGCAGGTGGGTTCAGCCCTCTCCAGCCTCCTCCTGCCGGGGTCCCTGGTTCAAGGGCGGACCAGGGCGATCGCAGCTGGCGTCCGGTTCCAAGGGGGAGCCGAGGCGTCGGGGTGGAGCTGGAGAGGGCCCGAGTCCCACGGCCCCCATGGGGAGAAGAGTGGCAACCCTTCCCTCCATGGTCTCGTGCGGGCGAGGGGCGACAGGCTCTCACCCCCGATACTGGTGAGAAATGGCCCCCGGGGGAGAGTTCCCGGGTTTTTTTTCCCCACTTGGTGGCGTAGCTGGAGTTTGGGCGGGGGGGAGTCTTCTGCCACCCAAAAAACTGACGGCTGCGCCCCCCTCTAGCTACGCCACCACCTCCTATCCTCAGTGCCAAGAACAATCAGGCTTCTTCCAACTTGAATGGCTCTGAAGGTGTGAGACTCCCCCCTAAGACTAACTGCTGCGGCCCCCCTCTAGCTATGCCACCGGTCTCTTCCACTTCTGGGGGATCCTGCACTGCCCAGCACACAACATCCCTGCAAAGCAGGCCCCTGGGCAGAGAAGAAACTCCACTATCATTATGCCTCCCTTTAACCCCCCCACCCCCACCTGGGACGGCTCTGAAGGGGTGAGACTCCCTCCAAGACTGAATTCTCCGTCCCCCTCGAGATACTCCACCTCCTGGTACTCACTCCTATGGGAGTTTGCCGGCTGCATCCCAGGCATAGCAGCTCAGAAGTGACGCTTACTCCCAGGTAACTGTGGCCAGGAATGCAGCCCGAAAGAACATGCTCTGAATGTCTGTCTACTCAGAAGCAAGTCCCACTCTAGTTAATGGGTTTCCTCCCAGGAAAGTGGATAGGATTGCTGTGTTTGATGGGAAGACTGTGGAGGCGGAGCTGGAGGGGGGCGCGGCTGACAAGTTTTTGGGGGTCTCACACCTTCGGAGCCATTCCAATTGGGGAGAGCCTGACCCTCCTTGACACGGGTTGGATGGGTGGGGGTGGCACAGCTAGAGGGGCGCAGCTATTAGTCTTGGGAGGCTCACCCCGTTATAGCCATTCCAGCCATCCCCAGTCTTACCCTTCCTGGCACTGGGTAGGGGGTGTGAGCTGGTGGCGTAGCATGAGGGGGCGCAGCCGTCACTTTGGGGGGAGTCTCACCCCCAACACTGACGGCTGCGCCCCCTCTAGCTATCCCACCTCCCCACCCCCACCACTCGTGTCAAGTAGGGTCAGGCTCCCCCCTCCTGGAATGGCTAAAAAGGGGTGAGCACCACAAGATTAATAGCTGCGCCCCTCTAGCTGTGGCACCCCCACCAATCCACCAATCGGTGGCAAGGCCGACTCCAGGAACTCTCTGCCTCATGATGCAGGGAGGCCCCCACTCAGTGGCAAGGCCCACCCCTGAAACTCTCTTCCTCATGAGGCAGGGAGGCTCCACCGCAATGGGAAGGCCAACCCCTGAAACTAACTGCCTCATGACGCAGGGGGCTCCACCTCAATGGGAAGGCCCACCCCTGGAACTCTCTGCCTCATGACACAGGGAGGCTGCACCTCAGTGGCAAGGCCCACCCCTGGAACTCTCTGCCTCATGACGCAGGAGGCCCCCCTCAGTGGAAAGGCCAACCCTTGGAACTCTCTGCCTCATGATGCAGGAGGCCCCCCCTCAGTGGCAAGGCCCAGCCCTGGAACTCTCTGCCTCATGACGCAGGGAGGCTACCCCTCAGTGGCAAGGCCCAGCCCTGGAACTCTCTGCCTCATGATGCAGGGAGGCTACCCCTCAGTGGCAAGGCCCAGCCCTGGAACTCTCTGCCTCATGACGCAGGGAGGCCCCCCCTCAGTGGCAAGGCCCACCCCTAGGACTCTCTGCCTAATGACGCATGGAGGCCCCCCCTCAGTGGCAAGGCCCACTCCTGGAACTTGCTTCCTCATGAGGCAGGGAGGCTCCAGCTCAATGGGAAGGCAAACCCCTGAAACTCACTGCCTCATGACGCAGGGAGCCTCCACCTCAATGGCAGGGCCCACCCCTGGAACTCTGCCTCATGACGCAGGGAAGCTCCACCTCAATGGGAAGGCCAACCCCTGAAACTCACTGCCTCATGACGCAGGGAGGCTCCACCTCAATGGGAAGGCCCACCCCTGGAACTCTCTGCCTCATGACGTAGGGAGTCTCCACCTCAGTGGCAAGGCCCACCCCTGGAACTCTCTGCCTCATGACGCAGGGAGGCCCCCCTCAGCGGCAAGGCCAACCCCTGGAACTCTCTGCCTCATGACGCAGGAGGTCCCCCCTCATTGGCAAGGCCCAGCCCTGGAACTCTCTGCCTTATGATGCAGGGAGGCCCCCCTCAGTGGCAAGGCCGACCCCTGGGACTCTCTGCCTCATCACGCATAGAGGCCCCCCCTCAGTGGCAAGGCCCACTCCTGGAACTGTCTTCCTAACGAGGCAGGGAGGCTCCACCTCAGTGGCAAGGCCGGCCCCTGGAACTCTGTGCCTCATGACGCAGGGAGGCTCCACCTCAGTGGCAATGCCCACCCCTGGAACTCTCTGCCTCATGTTGCAGGGAGGCTCCACCTCAGTGTCAAGGCCGGCCCCTGGAACTCTCTGCCTCATGACGCAGGGAGGCTCCACCTCAGTGGCAATGCCCACCCCTGGAACTCTCTGCCTCATGTTGCAGGGAGGCTCCACCTCAGTGGCAAGGCCGGCCCCTGGAACTCTCTGCCTCATGACGCATGGAGGCTCCACCTCAGTGGCAATGCCCACCCCTGGAACTCTCTGCCTCATGACGCAGGGAGGCTCCACCTCAGTGGCAAGGCCGACCCGTGGAACTCATGATGCAGGGATTGCCACCTGCTCAGTCGCATTGCGTGAGGGGATGACCCCCTAGCTGTGCAACTCTACTAGCTTAGCTGCCTTTTAAACCTTTCAACACCTTCATGCTGTTGGCTGAGGATCAGCAAGGCCTGTCAAGGTTAATATCCTCACAACCACATATATGGAACCTCCAGTTCTGGAGGAAGTCTATCCCTAATACCAAAATGCCAGGGAGCAACAACATAGAAGAGCCACTGCTTGCCTGCTGGGCGGCCACTGTGGGGAGGAGGAGAGTGGCAGAGCCGGGAGCCCCTTGTTCTGGCAGGCCCCCTTGTGCTAGTGGGGGTTGTGCGATCCTTCCACCATCTCAGAGCTACTGTGGACAGTGAGGAACCTTCTCACTTCTTGGCAAAGGAGCCCAGCAAGCAGACCCCGGCTCAGTATTTGATTTTTCCAAGCACTGCCTGGTTGTCTTCTCTGATGGGGGGTAAATGTGTCATGACAGTTATTTGTGTTGACCTGCAGGGATCACAGCAGGACCACCTCCCTGGTGTGAACATCCCCTCCAGTCAGCAGGACAGAGCCTGGGAGTTTCTCTTCATTGTTGCTTTAGGTCAGGGGTGTCCAACATGAGGCAGGTGGGCCGTATGCGGCCCAGGACGAGGGTGGATGTGGCCCTCCTGCAAAGCTGGCCACCACCATTGGAAAAACCGGCTTTGTGGCAGCAGCCATTTTCAAATTTTGTGTGCTTCTCTGCGCACTGCCCTCGGCGGCCGCCACAAAGCTGGTCTAGGCTGCCTGGATCCTCCCCCTACCTGCCTCCTGGCACGCAGAGCGCTTCAGACCCCTGCAGACCTTGCAGTGCTCGCCCACCCACATCCCCCAAAAGCAGCCTCAGCAGAGGCTGTTGCCTGCGGCCCTTGAGACGTACTAGGAAGTAAGCCCCGCTAAAGTCAATGAGGCTTACTCCCAAGTTGCGGTCTGACAGCCCAATGATGCATAGGATGGGCTGTGATCCTCTCCAAGCTTCACTTTGGAGATATGCTGCAACTCTAACCATGTCTACACAGAAGTAAGGCCCATTGTATCCAGCGGGTCTTACTCCCAGGAAAGTATGTTCAGGATTGCAGCATATCTCCAAGGTCAAGCTTGGAGAGGATCTCAGCCCATCCTATGCATCATGCCTCCTCAGAAGTAAGCCCCACTAAAGTCAATGAGGCTTACACCCAAGTTGCCGTCTGAGAGCCCAATCCTACGCATGGCCAGTCAGCAGAAAACCCCATGATAATCAATGAGACTTACTCCAAGGTTTAGCTTGGAGAGGATCGCTGCCCATCCTATGCATCATGCCTACTCAGAAGTAAGCCCCATTACAATCAATGAGACTTAATCCAAGGTTTAAAAAATGTAGGACAAAATATAGGACATCCTTCAATTTGTGCTATATTTTTTAAAAGAAAGTTGTTAGTGTTTGTGTGCAGTCCACACCAACTTGTCTACTTCCAGTGCGGCCCAGGGAAGCGAAAAGGTTGGACACCCCTGTTTAGGTTATTTCATGAAGCTCCAAGAATTTATTGAATGACTCTCCTAAGCCTTGGCATAAATTCTGTGCTGACCTGGGGGTGTCACTCCAGGGGGTGGGGAGTTAGGCCAAAGCACATGTACACGCCTATCTTCCCACACCGTCACGCAAAGGTTAGCCAGGTGAGTTAAAAGGTGTTTATATTGCTAGATGTGACCGACTGTAACACGTGGTGCTCATCCCCGTTTCTAAAGCCATAGAGCCAGCGTTGTCCGACATGTGGCTCGCATGTGCATGGAAGGATGCTACCTTCCCACCAAAGTAGTACCTATTTATCTACTTGCATTTCCATGCTTTTGAAATGCTAGGTTGGCAGGAGCTGGGCTAAGGACAGGAGCTCACCCATCTGGTAGGACCCGCATCTCAAACCCCTGCCTGCTGGTTAACAGGCACAATGTCTTAACCAGCTGCACCACCATAGCCTACTCCAGGTGAGTCAGGCTGGCCTAAATTTCTTGGGGCTCAATTTGTAGGGCACAATCCTAACCTAGGCCAGCGCAAGTCATCAGTCTTCCCATTCCCGTGGTGATGTAGGGAGGCTGGTGATCGTTGCACTGACCTAACCGTCCCCCAAAAGTGGCACAGACGTTTCTTACAGCACTTTTGTGACACCCCCAAGTCAGCACAGGTCTTATGCCGGGACTTAGGTCAGACTTAGGGCAAGGTGCTCATTTTGTTCCCTTCTAGAGCCCAGCTTGTGAATGGTTGGTCTGTCCCAAATGAGAAATATAGATGATGTGACAAGGGAGATGAGAAACAGGCGTGGCTCTATCAGCAGGACGTATAAGGGCCATTGCCCCTCATCAAGCCTTTCTTTGCAAGGGGCATTTGAGTCCGCTCCCCCATCCCAACTGACTTTGCAGACCCAACTCTTCCTTCTCTCTGCCAGAAAAGAGAGAGAAGGGGGAATTTTAGGTGGGTGGGGGTGTGATTGGGGGTTGTAGTGTGTGCGTTGGGTCTGGTCTCTGGGTGTCTTGTGAGTTTCGTTGTATGTGTACACTGTGTATACGTACAATGACAATAAAGAATTTATTTATATTTCAAAACTATGGTTCACATTTACTGCCCATTATCAGCATCCCTAACCTCGAAAATCAAGCAGGCGTGACAGGAGCACAGGATATCCTGGTGTCCTTCTTGTGCACGAGGCTAGTTTCAGGATGCACAGTTATAATGACATTCAGAAAACTGACCCACAACGCTCGGACCCAGACAGTTCTGTGTTGGAAACGGCCCTGTATTGGCTGCATACTTGGAGTCAGTTTCCTTTGGAGCGCTATAAATGAAGAAGTCAATCCTAACCAGTTTAGGCCGGCATAACTCACCTGGCATCACTACTTGAGGCCAGCACGTGTCTGTGCGCACTGTCCTAACCCCCCCAAGACAGAACTTGCTCCAGCCTCCCCACACCACTACAGAGAGTAATGCCAGGTGAGTTATGCTAGTGATGCAATATCAGAAGTCTGTATTACCAGAGACTATTGAGTCAGTTTCCTTGGATGATGAACAAATAAAACTAGTCAGCGCATTAATCCAACTTGTCCACTTGGATTACCTACAGTGAATGGCAGCAGCTCCCCAAATTCTGGACACCTTTCCCCGCTACACCAGATCTTGTAAATGGCTGAAAACATGACCTCTGCTGCACGAAGGGCACATTCCTTCCCACAGAACTATAGGCTGCATACAATTTCAGGGTTCATTGGATACATAGTGGATAATCTTCTATGATGCTGAAGATACAAACTCATTTACTGAGATGCTACAGCCGACATGAGTATAATTTTCTGCTTAGGACTTAGGTGAGTTATGCCAGCCTAAGTTGGTTAGGACAGCACCACGAGAGTAATTCTGTAACATGTACAATGAGAGTAATTCTTCTTTAATACATGTTTGGTTCAGCCATTCTTGAAAGAACATGTTTCCTTAACACCAAAAACTTCCTTGCACTCCCAAAGCTTTGAAATTCAGCATTTTCTAAGGCAAAGGAGGCTTGTTAGAGAAAGATGGTAGGTATCCCCCCACTTTAGTTGTATCCAGTTGTGAGAAAGGTGGGTTAGTAAGGGTTGAAAGGCAGAGGGGTTGAAAGGCAGGTCTGCATGACAGGAGACTGCAGTCAAAATCCACTAACCGGGGGCTAAACTCCCCCCCCCCATGTAGACATGCCATGGCTGAGGTCTGTACTCATCTTCCATTCCCTGGACCCCTTTCCATCGGTCTCAGCAAGCCTCCAGGCAGAGCTTAAGCACCATTTCAAGGCTTGCATCCTCAGCTTCTCCATAATTCTGCACATTCTTATTAATTGGGAGAAAGAGGAACATCCTACCAGCTAGACACAGCTTGTCCATTAGCAGGACTTTAGCAGAATTAGCAATTCTGCCCAACTTCCTGAGATGCAAGTGAGTAACAGTGCAAGCTTATAAGCATGTCTACTCAGAAGTAAGTCCCATTCTGTTTGATTGTACTTACTCCCAGAAAAGTGTAATTAGGATTGTGGCCTAAATCCTTCCTTCTTCCTCCTCTACGGATCCCTGTGCAGATGTGGACATCTCCGTAACCACAATGTCAGGCCTAGCCAGCATGTGGATTCTGGCATGGAAATATTAATAGGGGAAATACTGAGACAAAATGGACAAGGGAGGAAGTTCAGCCAGCCTGTCTCACCTGTGAAGAGCTCCTGGATCAGTCCTCAAATGCTCTGGAGTTTCAAAGGGATGAGCTCCTTCCAGATCCACCTGTTTGCACACTCCCAGGTGTCACAGGAAGCCTCCAGGTATTTTTCTAGACTGAGTTCTTGCACACCCATACACCAGTCTATCCTTTCCCAGGATAGCAATACCTAAATTGCTCCCTCATTACATCCTTTTCTTAGCCAACGCCCCCCCCCCCCCCCACACACACACCCAGTTGGAACACACACACTTGTGGCTCTCTGAGCTTCCATTGTCAAACTCATTGATGTACATCCAGTTGACAAACTCTTGTCATCTTCTCCATCTAAATCTGCAGGTGAACTTTCCCTGAGGATCCAAATCAGGACTTTCCAGCAATGGCTCAGCCGCACCAGGGAAACTGCAGCCTGCCTTCAGATCCTCTTTCCTGAATTGTTGTACTATAGTATTCCAGAATTAATCCAAGCAGTACCCTTCTTCCGACTGAGAAAACCAGCAGTCCCACTGATTCGAGGACCTCAAATCCAGTCCAGGTGAACAGTTCCAGGAGACATCCTGGCTCCTTTGGGTGCCTTTGTTCTGTTGTCTTCAAATGGTCGGTCCCCAGCGTTGATCAGACGCAAGGTGTCTCTGAAGACCACCAGCAGCCAAGGGTGGTCTTCTGAGAAAGCAGCAGCTGAGCTTGGATAGGCTTTGGGTACAGAAAGAAGGGACTGAACCGGCTGTGGAAGGCAAGCAATGTCCTGGGAATGGCAGCCCACTAGATGGCAACCCTGCCCAAGGTACGGAGCATCCTGCTCCTGCCCCACTTCTGCTTCTCTCCAAGCTTGTTAGCCAGGCAGCTAACAAGAAAATTGAGTGTGTTGGGGGTAGGTGGAGGCCACCCACCTCCCTTCCCACAAGCATGGGGGTCTGTTCTAGTGCGAGCTGGAATTATTGTGTTATTTCGCCTCCCATCGAGGAAAAAAGAGTATTATGCCTTCCATGAAGAAATAAAAATGTATTCAATAATTACCAGGCTAGGATAAGCAGGTTGCTCTTAGTGCACCCAACACTTCTGCCTTAGCTTGCCTTGCCCCACTGAAAGGTCTCATTAGTTTGATTTGGGAATCCACAGCTGACCTGGCCTCCAGCCCCATTGCTCCTTCTCCAGGGTTGGAAGGCATCACATTTGAGACTGAGGTGGTAGGGTTGGCCACAGGGATCTCCCGAAGGCAGTGGGAAGCTCCAAGGAAGTGAATGAGGGTGTTCAAAGAGTGTGTTTGGAGGACGGAAGGCAGAAGAGCCCAGACAAGCAGGCCTCCCAGAAACCTCCCCCCCCCCCCCCAAGGAAAATCCTTTCCTGGGAGTAAGACCCATTGAACAAAAGGGGACTCACTTTTGAGTAGATATGGTTAGGATTGCATCCTTAGTCCCAGCAATTCAAAGGGACTGCGGAGAAAAACAGGCAGACCAATGAGCATGTTCTGGAACCTCCTGTGGAGGATACAAATCAGTGTAGAAAGAAAACAATGGAAAAGACCCACTTCCAGGTTTCTTGGCGCCTCTTTTGCACCTAATGGAATAAGATAGCAGGCCTGTATCGTGCTTGGCGCTGCATACGGTGCATGCAAAGCATGAAAGCCTGGGTTGGATTGTTATGGAGGATAGGCTGTTACCCAAGCAGCAAATCCCCCCTCTCCACGCCACTGAATTAGTCCAATGGAAAGGCAGAGCCGATACGATTGGATCCAGCTGCGTCGCAGAGCTGGGCTAAGGACAGGAGCTTTAATATCTGCAGGGTTTTGATTCTGGGATGGAAAAATGGAATGATTGTTTGCATGACTGCCTCTCTACAACAGTAGAAAAGCAGTTTTTAACACTGTGATTTGCAGTGGCCATTCATGTTGAGTCAAATCCATGCATAAAAAATCCATGCATAACAAGGTTGAAGCTGTTCATTAGCCCTTTAATGACCTTCCTGGGCGGATTGTGGCAAGGGGGAGGCCAATGCAGGGGGTTCCAGGAACTTTCTTGCTGCTTCATTGCGTGTCCTGCAGCAGGTAATTTTTCCTGCACTTGCTGAAAGGTCAGCAACTCCCTTGTAAAGAGCATTGAGAGTTGGGAAAAGGGCCCCCCGGCAATGCACCTGTCTTGCTGCACCAACCACTACTATGGCTGTAATGGTTAGGCCAGCAGGGCTGGTTAGGGGCACCACTTAGGGCTGGTGAGATGGAGGTGACAATGGATGGGCACCATGGAGAGCTGGTCCAAAAGGCCAGGAAAGTGGGTGGCTGTGGCTGCAATCTTAACCCACTTTCTTGGGAGTAACACACTGAACAAAATGGGGTTACTTCTGATTAGACATGCACAGTCATGGACTGAACCCGCAATCCTATCCACTTTCCTAGGAGGAAACCCATTAACTCGAGTGGGACTTACTTCTGAGTAGACATGCATGAGTTGGTGGTGTAGCTAGAAGGGGGTGCAGCAGTCAGTCTTAGGCGGGCTCACGCCTTCACAGCCATTCCAGCTGGCGGGGAGCCTGAGTCTGACCCTTGGTGGCACTGGGGAGTGTGAGTTGGTGGCGTAGCTAGTGGGGGGCGCAGCCGTCAGTTTTTTGGGTGGCAGAAGACTCCCCCCCGCCCAAACTCCAGCTACGCCACCAAGTGGGGAAAAAAAAACCCGGGAACTCTCCACCCGGGGGCCATTTCTCACCAGTATCGGGGGTGAGAGCCTGTCGCCCCTCGCCCGCACGAGACCATGGAGGGAAGGGTTGCCACTCTTCTCCCCATGGGGGCCGTGGGACTCGGGCCCTCTCCAGCTCCACCCCGACGCCTCGGCTCCCCCTTGGAACCGGACGCCAGCTGCGATCGCCCTGGTCCGCCCTTGAACCAGGGACCCCGGCAGGAGGAGGCTGGAGAGGGCTGAACCCACCTGCCACTTGGGCTGGCGACCCCAGACCCTGCCGGGAGCCCTTTGTTGCGGAGCGGCGGGAGGCAGTGCAGGCGGGGGGGGGGAGAGAGCCTGGGGGCAACCTGGGCTGGGGCTGGCCCGCCTGGGACGAGAGAGGTACAGGGACCCCCATCGCTCAGCCGCGCCCCCTCCAGGGATGGGTGGAACCTTCGGAAGATGAACGTTCTAAGATGGAACGTCGGGGGGATGAACGTCCTGATGATGGGAAGGCGAAGCTAGAAGGGGGCGCAGCTGTCATTCTTGCGGGGCTCACCCCTTTTTAGCCATTCCAGGAGGGGGGAGGCTGACCCTCCTTGACAGGGCTGTTGGGGGTGGGGCGGTGGCGTAGTTACAGGGGGCGCAGCCGTCAGTATTGGGGATGAGACTCCCCCCCCAAAGTGACGGCTGCGCCCCCTCTTGCTACGCCACCAGCTCACACCCCCTACCCAGTGCCAGGAAGGGTAAGACTGGGGATGGCTGGAATGGCTATAACGGGGTGAGCCTCCCAAGATTAATAGCTGCGCCCCTCTAGCTGTGCCACCCCCACCCATCCACCCCCCTGTCAAGGAGGGTCAGGCTCTCCCCAATTGGAATGGCTCCGAAGGTGTGAGACCCCCCAAAATCTGTCAGCCGCGCCCCCCTCCAGCTCCGCCTCCACAGTCTTCCCATCAAACACAGCACTCCTATCCACTTTCCTGGGAGGAAACCCATTAACTAGAGTGGGACTGACTTCTGAGTAGACAGACATTCAGGAGCATGTTCTTTCGGGCTGCATTCCTTGCTGCAGTTATTTGGGAGTAAGCGTCACTTCTGAGTTGCTATGCCTGGGAAGCAGCCGGCAAACTCCCATAGGAGTGAGTACCAGGTGGTGGAGTAGCTAGAGGGGGGCGGAGAACTCAGTCTTGGAGGGATTCTCACCCCTTCAGAGCCATCCCAGGTGGGGGCGGGGGGGTAAAGGGAGGCATAATGAGAGTGGGGTTTCTTCTCTCCCCAGGGGCCTGCTTTGCAGGGATGTTGTGTGCTGGGCAGTGCAGGAGCCCCCAGAAGTGGAAGAGACCGGTGACATAGCTAGAGGGCGGCCGTAGCAGTTAGTCTTAGGGGGGAGTCTCACACCTTCAGAGCCATTCAAGTTGGAAGAAGCCTGACTGTTCTTGGCGCTGAGGGTAGGAGGTGGTGGCATAGCTAGAAGGGGGCGCAGCAGTCAGTCTTAGGCGGGCTCACGCCTTCACAGCCATTCCAGCTGGCGGGGAGCCTGAGTCCGGCCCTTGGTGGCACTGGGGAGTGTGAGTTGGTGGCGTAGCTAGTGGGGGGCGCAGCCGTCAGTTTTTTGGGTGGCAGAAGACTCCCCCCCGCCCAAACTCCAGCTACGCCACCAAGTGGGAAAAAAAAAACCCGGGAACTCTCCACCCGGGGGCCATTTCTCACCAGTATCGGGGGTGAGAGCCTGTCGCCCCTCGCCCGCACGAGACCATGGAGGGAAGGGTTGCCACTCTTCTCCCCATGGGGGCCGTGGGACTCGGGCCCTCTCCAGCTCCACCCCGACGCCTCGGCTCCCCCTTGGAACCGGACGCCAGCTGCGATCGCCCTGGTCCGCCCTTGAACCAGGGACCCCGGCAGGAGGAGGCTGGAGAGGGCTGAACCCACCTGCCACTTGGGCTGGCGACCCCAGACCCTGCCGGGAGCCCTTTGTTGCGGAGCGGCGGGAGGCAGTGCAGGCGGGGGGAGGGGGGAGAGAGCCTGGGGGGAACCTGGGCTGGGGCTGGCCCGCCTGGGACGAGAGAGGTACAGGGACCCCCATCGCTCAGCCGCGCCCCCTCCAAGGATGGATGGAACCTTCGGAAGATGAACGTACTGAGAACGGAACGTCGGGGGGATGAACGTCCTGATGATGGGGAGGCGGCGGTGGAGGTGCTGGAGCGGGGCGCAGCTGCGAGTCTTGGGGGATCACCCCTTTATAGCCATTCCCGGTTTGGGGAGCCTGACCCTCCTTGACAGGGGTGTTGGGGTGGGGTGGTGGCGTAGCTACAGGGGGCGCAGCTGTCAGTATTGGGCATGAGACTCCCCCCAAAATTGACGGCGCCGCCTCTAAGTACGCCACCAGCTAGCTCATTCCAGCTCGCACTAGATCAGACCCCCATGCTTGTGGGAAGGGAGGTGGGTGGCCTCCACCTACTCCCAACACACTCAATTTTCTTGTTAGCTGCCTGGCTAACAAGCTTGGAGAGAAGCAGAAGTGGGGCAGGAGCAGGATGCTCCGTACCTTGGGCAGGGTTGCCATCTAGTGGGCTGCCATTCCCAGGACATTGCTTGCCTTCCACAGCCGGTTCAGTCCCTTCTTTCTGTACCCAAAGCCTATCCAAGCTCAGCTGCTGCTTTCTCAGAAGACCACCCTTGGCTGCTGGTGGTCTTCAGAGACACCTTGCGTCTGATCAACGCTGGGGACCGACCATTTGAAGACAACAGAACAAAGGCACCCAAAGGAGCCAGGATGTCTCCTGGAACTGTTCACCTGGACTGGATTTGAGGTCCTCGAATCAGTGGGACTGCTGGTTTTCTCAGTCGGAAGAAGGGTACTGCTTGGATTAATTCTGGAATACTATAGTACAACAATTCCAGGAAAGAGGATCTGAAGGCAGGCTGCAGTTTCCCTGGTGCAGCTGAGCCATTGCTGGAAAGTCCTGATTTGGATCCTCAGGGAAAGTTCACCTGCAGATTTAGATGGAGAAGATGACAAGAGTTTGTCAACTGGGTGTACATCAATGAGTTTGACAATGGAAGCTCAGAGAGCCACAAATGTGTGTGTTCCAACTGGGTGTGTGTGTGGGGGGGGGGGGGGCGTTGGCTAAGAAAAGGATGTAATGAGGGAGCAATTTAGGTATTGCTATCCTGGGAAAGGATAGACTGGTGTATGGGTGTGCAAGAACTCAGTCTAGAAAAATACCTGGAGGCCTGCTTTTCATAAGCAAATCCTGGGAATCAGAGACTTCCAGCCGCTGTTCATTTGAACTCAGCTGGGGGGGGGGGGGGGGGAGAGGGCAATGAAGGCAATGTGAAGTTACAGAAGTGGATGTGGTGCTTTCAGCTCATCAACTCACAGTTGTAATGCACATGTTCCTTGCTCTGAAAGGCACACGCACACTTCGATCTGCATGGTGTGAGATTGCAGAGGTGGCGTCTATCCCATGCTTTCAACATCTTAAAAGACAGGAATTATGGAGTCCAGTAATGTACAGTGACATCCCAAAATGCAGCCTTGTTGCTTTAAAGGAGGTCTGTTTTCTCCATTTTAGAAGCTCTAATCTGGTAACCAGTTGTCAGGATGACAGAACATCAGGCTCTGGAAGCAAATGGTACACTCAACAGTGATGGGAGTGGGATGGACCTGCAATGAAAGACTAAAATATTTGGGGACTTTTAGTTGTTTTTAAAAGAAAGATCTTGGGGAAACTTGACAAAGCGATGCATGGTGTGAGACGATTGAGGGATGTAGAGGAACTGTTACTCCTGGTATGGGAATTGGGGCCATCTAATGGAATGGATTGACAGCAAATTAAAGACAGACCAAAGAAAGTATTGAAGAAAGTGAATACTTGCACGGTGTATGCATTGATAACCAAAGATTTGGACTGGGTTCATGGAGAGTGGGCATTCAACACCTGCTTTTGATTCCTAATTGGAATCTGATTGGCCACTATGAGGAGTAGGAGACTCAATTGGGGGCGCAAGTGCCTGCTAACCTCCAGGCCAGGGTTTGAGACCCAGGTCCCCACAAGACAAGGATTTCCTGCTACAGGCAGGGGGTTGGACTAGAATGATCCACTGGGTCCCTTCCAACTCATGATTTGATGACTTCTATGACCCTACGGTCTTAAGCCTGCCTCAGTCACTCCACTCTCATCCATAGAGTTACTGATGCCCAAATGTGAGAGGCTGCAATTACGTCATGGCCGAATGTTGGTATTCCAGGCTGTGAATTGCTTTTTCCTGTCGTTTGGGTGAGCTGATTGGTTTCCAACCTGATCCTTCAGGATCTCCATTCCGGAGCAACCCAAACCACATTTACACTGGTGAGCCCAATGGATCGATAGTGTGAAATTGCAGCCTAATTGTGGTTCGATCTATTCCCGCCCTGACAACGGGGCAGGAGGTGGAAACCAGCTCTGGGATTTGCAGTGGAGATGAGATCAGTTGTTTGGTGCTATCTTGTGCTCCAGCGGCCTGTCGGCCTCTTCCAGAGCTGCATGGAAGTTTCTGGATGGAGCTTAATAAGTTTCTGTAGTGATTGGCAACCCTAAGGAAAAAGAAATGTGTGATTGCAGCAAAGAATTGGGTGGCCTGTTGGAATGGCAGGTGGTGGGGACGAGAGATGGAGAACAGGCTCTTTTAACTTTTCCTCACACATACTTAGGCTTCCTGTATCCAGAAGAGACGAGTAGTTTTGAGGTTTGCTGTTCTTTTCCGAATGAGAAAAACATCTCCAAACAAAAAGCATTAGCCTGATTCTGTCCTGATGCAGTCAGGCTGTGAGCCAAGCAACCTGGAGGGAGCTGACCTTAATCCAGAGTCGTTCAGTGCTTCCCAAAGTGTGGGTCGCAAGCCCAAGCACAGTGGGTCACGGTCTGTGCCCTCCTGCCTGTCCTTGTGCTAGTTTGGATCCAATTAAGGACCATTCCAGAAACCCCACTGCTTACCAAGGCCTCCCTCAGGGTGACCACATGACTGGAAATTTCCAGATTTGTCCTCGTTTACCCTGCTGTCTAGGTGTCCTCCAAAAGGACTTCATTGTCCTTCATTTTGGAACTTTGCAGTGGTGTGCAGTACCCCATCGTGTCATATGTTGTTGGATTTGTGTTGAAGAGCAGGATCCAATGCAGAAATCAGTTTTGAAATATCTCCTTCCTATCAAAAGGTATGGCCAAAAGAACTAAAAATAAATATGCATTGAGCTCTATTGGAAAGTGAAAGTGCCCAATATGGTGGCTTTACTTGTGAGTAGGCAGATGTGCCTTTGCCTGCTGGAAAGGCCAGGCTGAGAGGAAACCAAGACCTCGTCCTCCTTTTGAGGTTTGGGCATCTGGTCACCCTGGAACCGACTCTTCAGTCCATTCTTGGAACCCTCCATAAGCCAGATCCAGTTTTGGGAAGCCTCTTCCAGTTGGAGAACTCGTCGCCCCTCGGGTAGGAGAGGCCTCCAGCATCCCCAGAAGCAACATGAGCCACCACAGAGGACAAGGTGGGTCGCGCCACTGCTGAGTTTGGGAACTCCTGCTCTCCCTGCAAGAAACGGGTGCAGGCAGTGAGGTCAGCGCTTCAGGACCTTGGAGAGCACCCAAGGCTTGTTCTTCTCAGAGCTGGAAAACTCAAAGGTCAGTCCAGCACCACCGAGTGATGACATCCAGGCCCCTCTTATTTCCATCGCCATCTTTCCAGTGGTGATTCAAGTAAACAACAGGTTCTATGTCCTAATAACCCAGATTAACAACAGGGACTGTGTCCCATTCGTGACCGGTTCTCAGAACAGGGTTCTATAGAACCCCCTGAAGCCCACCACTGCGTGACCTTTCCCATGCCAAAGCTACAAAGTTTACTTTTATTCCTTTGTCCTCACAACGACCCTGTAAGGTAGGTGAGGCTGAGAGTAAGTGACCTGCTCAAGCTCATCCAGGAAGCTCCATGGCCAAGGTGGGATTTAAACCCTGACCTTCCAGGTCTTCCATTTTCTTGCCTGGAGAGGGGGGGGGGAATCTGAGTCTGGGGCACAGCAGGTGGGGGGTTCAAATCTCCTTCGGGGTGACCCATGAGGTTCATTTGCTTGGAAAAGTGGAAGATTCTCAAAGCAGCCTTCCATGTCCCTTCCTATAAAAAAAGGACCCGTCCTGGGGAAAAGGGAGAACTTTTTCCTGGGGCAGCGGCAAAAAGGAGGAAACGTCCTGGAGAAAGAGGTCATTAGATGTCATGACCTCACACCCAGGATAGAAGGCGAAAAAGGGGAGAAGTCCTGGGGAAAGGGGGCAGCAGATGTTATGCCCGGGACAGAAGGCCAAGGGGGCAGGTCCTGGAAGGGTCCTCCGTGCCCTGCTTGGCTCTCCCAGGCTGTGCAGCCGCAGGGCTATTGGGGGTCGCTCCCCATAAGAGGTCCTGGGAGGGCCTTTGTGCCGTCGGCCTGAGTGGCACCGTGGGTTCAGCCCGGTTCCTGCCACCTCCGCCCTCCCGGCGTGCGTTCTGGTGCAAGGGCTGCCCAGGGCGCGTCGGTGACGGGGGTGTCCGGGGTCGGGTCCCGAGTCCCATAAGCCCCAAGGGGGGCGAAGGTCGTGGCTGCTCGGCCAGGCAGCGGCGGCCACTCGCCCTCACTGGACCCGAATCCCTGCGCGCGGGGGAGACGGGCGGGCCGGCAGGTTCTCACCGTAGCCTGGATTAGATCTCCGGGCGCAGATGAGGAACGACCACCGGGTTCCCTTCCCGGTTTGTCTTTTTCCCACCCGGTGGCGTAGCTAGAGGGGGGCGCGGCCGGCTTCACACCGGGTGGGAAAAGTGGTACCCGGGAAGCCCACCCGGAGACCATTTCTCACCAACGGGAGGTGAGAGCCTGCCGCCCCCGCCCGTGTTCGAGTCCGTGGGGTTGTCCCATGGGGGCTGTGGGACTCGCGCCCCTCCAGCACCCTTCCCCCGACGCCCAGGCTCGCCCTCCAACCCGGGACTCCGGCGGAGGGAGGCTGGAGGGGGCGCAGCTGCGAGTCTTGGGGGATCACCCCTTTATAGCCATTCCGGGTGGGGGGAGCCTGACCCTCCTTGACACGAGTGGTGGGGGTGGGGAGGTGGGACAGCTAGAGGGGGCGCAGCCGTCAGTCTTGGGGGTGAGACTCCTCCAAAACTGACGGCTGCGCCCCCTCTAAGTACGCCACCAGCTCACACCCCCCACCCCCCCACCCGGAATGGCTATAAAGCGGTGACCCCCCAAGACTGGCAGCTGCGCCCCCCCTCTAGCTCCGCCACCGCCGCCTCCCCATCATCAGAACGTTCATCCCCCCGATATTCCATCCTTAGAACGTCCATCTTCCGAAGGTTCCATCCATCCCTGGAGGGGGCGCGGCTGAGCGATGGGGGTCCCTGTACCTCTCTCGTCCCAGGAGGGCCAGCCCCAGCCCAGGTTCCCCCCAGGCTCTCTCCCCCCCCCCCCCCGCCTGCACTGCCTCCCGCCGCTCCGCAACAAAGGGCTCCCGGCAGGGTCTGGGGTCGCCAGCCCAAGTGGCAGGTGGGTTCAGCCCTCTCCAGCCTCCTCCTGCCGGGGTCCCTGGTTCAAGGGCGGACCAGGGCGATCGCAGCTGGCGTCCGGTTCCAAGGGGGAGCCGAGGCGTCGGGGTGGAGCTGGAGAGGGCCCGAGTCCCACGGCCCCCATGGGGAGAAGAGTGGCAACCCTTCCCTCCATGGTCTCGTGCGGGCGAGGGGCGACAGGCTCTCACCCCCGATACTGGTGAGAAATGGCCCCCGGGGGAGAGTTCCCGGGTTTTTTTTTCCCCACTTGGTGGCGTAGCTGGAGTTTGGGCGGGGGGAATTCTTCTGCCACCCAAAAAACTGACGGCTGCGCCCTCCTCTAGCTACGCCACCAACTCACACTCCCCAGTGCCACCAAGGGCCGGACTCAGGCTCCCCGCCAGCTGGAATGGCTGTGAAGGCGTGAGCCCGCCTAAGACTGACTGCTGCGCCCCCTTCTAGCTATGCCACCACCTCCTACCCTCAGCGCCAAGAACAGTCAGGCTTCTTCCAACTTGAATGGCTCTGAAGGTGTGAGACTCCCCCCTAAGACTAACTGCTGCGGCCCCCCTCTAGCTATGCCACCGGTCTCTTCCACTTCTGGGGGATCCTGCACTGCCCAGCACACAACATCCCTGCAAAGCAGGCCCCTGGGGAGAGAAGAAACTCCACTCTCATTATGCCTCCCTTTAACCCCCCCACCCCCACCTGGGACGGCTCTGAAGGGGTGAGACTCCCTCCAAGACTGAATTCTCCGTCCCCCTCGAGATACTCCACCTCCTGGTACTCACTCCTATGGGAGTTTGCCGGCTGCATCCCAGGCATAGCAGCTCAGAAGTGACGCTTACTCCCAGGTAACTGTGGCCAGGAATGCAGCCCGAAAGAACATGCTCTGAATGTCTGTCTACTCAGAAGCAAGTCCCACTCTAGTTAAAGGGTTTCCTCCCAGGAAAGTGGATAGGATTGCTGTGTTTGATGGGAAGACTGTGGAGGCGGAGCTGGAGGGGGGCGCGGCTGACAAGTTTTTGGGGGTCTCACACCTTCGGAGCCATTCCAATTGGGGAGAGCCTGACCCTCCTTGACAGGGGGGTGGATGGGTGGGGGTGGCACAGCTAGAGGGGCGCAGCTATTAGTCTTGGGAGGCTCACCCCGTTATAGCCATTCCAGCCATCCCCAGTCTTACCCTTCCTGGCACTGGGTAGGGGGTGTGAGCTGGTGGCGTAGCAAGAGGGGGCGCAGCCGTCACTTTGGGGGGGGGGAGTCTCATCCCCAATACTGACGGCTGCGCCCCCTGTAGCTACGCCACCACCCCACCCCCAACTCCCCTGTCAAGTAGGGTCAGGCTCCCCCCTCCTGGAATGGCTAAAAAGGGGTGAGCACCACAAGATTAATAGCTGCGCCCCTCTAGCTGTGGCACCCCCACCAATCCACCAATCGGTGGCAAGGCCGACTCCAGGAACTCTCTGCCTCATGATGCAGGGAGGCCCCCACTCAGTGGCAAGGCCCACCCCTGAAACTCTCTTCCTCATGAGGCAGGGAGGCTCCACCGCAATGGGAAGGCCAACCCCTGAAACTAACTGCCTCATGACGCAGGGGGCTCCACCTCAATGGGAAGGCCCACCCCTGGAACTCTCTGCCTCATGACACAGGGAGGCTGCACCTCAGTGGCAAGGCCCACCCCTGGAACTCTCTGCCTCATGACGCAGGAGGCCCCCCTCAGTGGAAAGGCCAACCCTTGGAACTCTCTGCCTCATGATGCAGGGAGGCTACCCCTCAGTGGCAAGGCCCACTCCTGGAACTTGCTTCCTCATGAGGCAGGGAGGCTCCACCTCAATGGGAAGGCAAACCCCTGAAACTCACTGCCTCATGACGCAGGGAGCCTCCACCTCAATGGCAGGGCCCACCCCTGGAACTCTGCCTCATGACGCAGGGAAGCTCCACCTCAATGGGAAGGCCAACCCCTGAAACTCACTGCCTCATGACGCAGGGAGGCTCCACCTCAGTGGCAAGGCCCACCCCTGGAACTCTCTGCCTCATGACGCAGGGAGGCCCCCCTCAGCGGCAAGGCCAACCCCTGGAACTCTCTGCCTCATGACGCAGGAGGTCCCCCCTCATTGGCAAGGCCCAGCCCTGGAACTCTCTGCCTTATGATGCAGGGAGGCCCCCCTCAGTGGCAAGGCCGACCCCTGGGACTCTCTGCCTCATCACGCATAGAGGCCCCCCCTCAGTGGCAAGGCCCACTCCTGGAACTGTCTTCCTAACGAGGCAGGGAGGCTCCACCTCAGTGGCAAGGCCGGCCCCTGGAACTCTGTGCCTCATGACGCAGGGAGGCTCCACCTCAGTGGCAATGCCCACCCCTGGAACTCTCTGCCTCATGTTGCAGGGAGGCTCCACCTCAGTGTCAAGGCCGGCCCCTGGAACTCTCTGCCTCATGACGCAGGGAGGCTCCACCTCAGTGGCAATGCCCACCCCTGGAACTCTCTGCCTCATGTTGCAGGGAGGCTCCACCTCAGTGGCAAGGCCGGCCCCTGGAACTCTCTGCCTCATGACGCATGGAGGCTCCACCTCAGTGGCAATGCCCACCCCTGGAACTCTCTGCCTCATGACGCAGGGAGGCTCCACCTCAGTGGCCAGGCCGACCTGTGGAACTCATGATACAGGGATTGCCAGCTGCTCAGTCGCATTGTGTGAGGGGATGACCCCCTAGCTGTGCAACTCTACTAGCTTAGCTGCCTTTTAAACCTTTCAACACCTTCATGCTGTTGGCTGAGGATCAGCAAGGCCTGTCAAGGTTAATATCCTCACAACCACATATATGGAACCTCCAGTTCTGGAGGAAGTCTGTCCCTAATACCAAAATGCCAGGGAGCAACAACATAGAAGAGCCACTGCTTGCCTGCTGGGCGGCCACTGTGGGGAGGAGGAGAGTGGCAGAGCCGGGAGCCCCTTGTTCTGGCAGGCCCCCTTGTGCTAGTGGGGGTTGTGCGATCCTTCCACCATCTCAGAGCTACTGTGGACAGTGAGGAACCTTCTCACTTCTTGGCAAAGGAGCCCAGCAAGCAGACCCCGGCTCAGTATTTGATTTTTCCAAGCACTGCCTGGTTGTCTTCTCTGATGGGGGGTAAATGTGTCATGACAGTTATTTGTGTTGACCTGCAGGGATCACAGCAGGACCACCTCCCTGGTGTGAACATCCCCTCCAGTCAGCAGGACAGAGCCTGGGAGTTTCTCTTCATTGTTGCTTTAGGTCAGGGGTGTCCAACATGAGGCAGGTGGGCCGTATGCGGCCCAGGACGAGGGTGGATGTGGCCCTCCTGCAAAGCTGGCCACCACCATTGGAAAAACCGGCTTTGTGGCAGCAGCCATTTTCAAATTTTGTGTGCTTCTCTGCGCACTGCCCTGGGCGGCCGCCACAAAGCTGGTCTGGGCTGCCTGGATCCTCCCCCTACCTGCCTCCTGGCACGCAGAGCGCTTCAGACCCCTGCAGACCTTGCAGTGCTCACCCACCCACATCCCCCAAAAGCAGCCTCAGCAGAGGCTGTTGCCTGCGGCCCTTGAGACGTACTAGGAAGTAAGCCCCGCTAAAGTCAATGAGGCTTACTCCCAAGTTGCGGTCTGACAGCCCAATGATGCATAGGATGGGCTGTGATCCTCTCCAAGCTTCACTTTGGAGATATGCTGCAACTCTAACCATGTCTACACAGAAGTAAGGCCCATTGTATCCAGCGGGTCTTACTCCCAGGAAAGTATGTTCAGGATTGCAGCATATCTCCAAGGTCAAGCTTGGAGAGGATCTCAGCCCATCCTATGCATCATGCCTCCTCAGAAGTAAGCCCCACTAAAGTCAATGAGGCTTACACCCAAGTTGCCGTCTGAGAGCCCAATCCTACGCATGGCCAGTCAGCAGAAAACCCCATGATAATCAATGAGACTTACTCCAAGGTTTAGCTTGGAGAGGATCGCTGCCCATCCTATGCATCATGCCTACTCAGAAGTAAGCCCCATTACAATCAATGAGACTTAATCCAAGGTTTAAAAAATGTAGGACAAAATATAGGACATCCTTCAATTTGTGCTATATTTTTTAAAAGAAAGTTGTTAGTGTTTGTGTGCAGTCCACACCAACTTGTCTACTTCCAGTGCGGCCCAGGGAAGCGAAAAGGTTGGACACCCCTGTTTAGGTTATTTCATGAAGCTCCAAGAATTTATTGAATGACTCTCCTAAGCCTTGGCATAAATTCTGTGCTGACCTGGGGGTGTCACTCCAGGGGGTGGGGAGTTAGGCCAAAGCACATGTACACGCCTATCTTCCCACACCGTCACGCAAAGGTTAGCCAGGTGAGTTAAAAGGTGTTTATATTGCTAGATGTGACCCGACTGTAACACGTGGTGCTCATCCCCGTTTCTAAAGCCATAGAGCCAGCGTTGTCCGACATGTGGCTCGCATGTGCATGGAAGGATGCTACCTTCCCACCAAAGTAGTACCTATTTATCTACTTGCATTTCCATGCTTTTGAAATGCTAGGTTGGCAGGAGCTGGGCTAAGGACAGGAGCTCACCCATCTGGTAGGACCCGCATCTCAAACCCCTGCCTGCTGGTTAACAGGCACAATGTCTTAACCAGCTGCACCACCATAGCCTACTCCAGGTGAGTCAGGCTGGCCTAAATTTCTTGGGGCTCAATTTGTAGGGCACAATCCTAACCTAGGCCAGCGCAAGTCATCAGTCTTCCCATTCCCGTGGTGATGTAGGGAGGCTGGTGATCGTTGCACTGACCTAACCGTCCCCCAAAAGTGGCACAGACGTTTCTTACAGCACTTTTGTGACACCCCCAAGTCAGCACAGGTCTTATGCCGGGACTTAGGTCAGACTTAGGGCAAGGTGCTCATTTTGTTCCCTTCTAGAGCCCAGCTTGTGAATGGTTGGTCTGTCCCAAATGAGAAATATAGATGATGTGACAAGGGAGATGAGAAACAGGCGTGGATCTATCAGCAGGACGTATAAGGGCCATTGCCCCTCATCAAGCCTTTCTTTGCAAGGGGCATTTGAGTCCGCTCCCCCATCCCAACTGACTTTGCAGACCCAACTCTTCCTTCTCTCTGCCAGAAAAGAGAGAGAAGGGGGAATTTTAGGTGGGTGGGGGTGTGATTGGGGGTTGTAGTGTGTGCGTTGGGTCTGGTCTCTGGGTGTCTTGTGAGTTTCGTTGTATGTGTACACTGTGTATACGTACAATGACAATAAAGAATTTATTTATATTTCAAAACTATGGTTCACATTTACTGCCCATTATCAGCATCCCTAACCTCGAAAATCAAGCAGGCGTGACAGGAGCACAGGATATCCTGGTGTCCTTCTTGTGCACGAGGCTAGTTTCAGGATGCACAGTTATAATGACATTCAGAAAACTGACCCACAACGCTCGGACCCAGACAGTTCTGTGTTGGAAACGGCCCTGTATTGGCTGCATACTTGGAGTCAGTTTCCTTTGGAGCGCTATAAATGAAGAAGTCAATCCTAACCAGTTTAGGCCGGCATAACTCACCTGGCATCACTACCTGAGGCCAGCACGTGTCTGTGCGCACTGTCCTAACCCCCCCAAGACAGAACTTGCTCCAGCCTCCCCACACCACTACAGAGAGTAATGCCAGGTGAGTTATGCTAGTGATGCAATATCAGAAGTCTGTATTACCAGAGACTATTTAGTCAGTTTCCTTGGATGATGAACAAATAAAACTAGTCAGCGCATTAATCCAACTTGTCCACTTGGATTACCTACAGTGAATGGCAGCAGCTCCCCAAATTCTGGACACCTTTCCCCGCTACACCAGATCTTGTAAATGGCTGAAAACATGACCTCTGCTGCACGAAGGGCACATTCCTTCCCACAGAACTATAGGCTGCATACAATTTCAGGGTTCATTGGATACATAGTGGATAATCTTCTATGATGCTGAAGATACAAACTCATTTACTGAGATGCTACAGCCGACATGAGTATAATTTTCTGCTTAGGACTTAGGTGAGTTATGCCAGCCTAAGTTGGTTAGGACAGCACCACGAGAGTAATTCTGTAACATGTACAATGAGAGTAATTCTTCTTTAATACATGTTTGGTTCAGCCATTCTTGAAAGAACATGTTTCCTTAATACCAAAAACTTCCTTGCACTCCCAAAGCTTTGAAATTCAGCATTTCCTAAGGCAAAGGGGGCTTGTTAGAGAAAGACGGTAGGTATCCCCCCACTTTAGTTGTATCCAGTTGTGAGAAAGGTGGGTTAATAAGGGTTGAAATGCAGAGGGGTTGAAAGGCAGAGGGGTTGAAAGGCAGGTCTGCATGGCAGGAGACTGCAGTCAAAATCCACTAACCAGGGGCTAAACTCCCCCCCCCCCCATGTAGACATGCCATGGCTGAGGTCTGTACTCATCTTCCATTCCCTGGACCCCTTTCCATCGGTCTCAGCAAGCCTCCAGGCAGAGCTTAAGCACCATTTCAAGGCTTGCATCCTCAGCTTCTCCATAATTCTGCACATTCTTATTAATTGGGAGAAAGAGGAACATCCTACCAGCTAGACACAGCTTGTCCATTAGCAGGACTTTAGCAGAATTAGCAATTCTGCCCAACTTCCTGAGATGCAAGTGAGTAACAGTGCAAGCTTATAAGCATGTCTACTCAGAAGTAAGTCCCATTCTGTTTGATTGTACTTACTCCCAGAAAAGTGTAATTAGGATTGCGGCCTAAATCCTTCCTTCTTCCTCCTCTACAGATCCCTGTGCAGATGTGGACATCTCCGTAACCACAATGTCAGGCCTAGCCAGCATGTGGATTCTGGCATGGAAATATTAATAGGGGAAATACTGAGACAAAATGGACAAGGGAGGAAGTTCAGCCAGCCTGTCTCACCTGTGAAGAGCTCCTGGATCAGTCCTCAAATGCTCTGGAGTTTCAAAGGGATGAGCTCCTTCCAGATCCACCTGTTTGCACACTCCCAGGTGTCACAGGAAGCCTCCAGGTATTTTTCTAGATTGAGTTCTTGCACACCCATACACCAGTCTATCCTTTCCCAGGATAGCAATACCTAAATTGCTCCCTCATTACATCCTTTTCTTAGCCAAAGCCCCCCCCCCCCCCCACACACACACCCAGTTGGAACACACACATTTGTGGCTCTCTGAGCTTCCAATGTCAAACTCATTGATGTACATCCAGTTGACAAACTCTTGTCATCTTCTCCATCTAAATCTGCAGGTGAACTTTCCCTGAGGATCCAAATCAGGACTTTCCAGCAATGGCTCAGCTGCACCAGGGAAACTGCAGCCTGCCTTCAGATCCTCTTTCCTGGAATTGTTGTACTATAGTATTCCAGAATTAATCCAAGCAGTACCCTTCTTCCGACTGAGAAAACCAGCAGTCCCACTGATTCGAGGACCTCAAATCCAGTCCAGGTGAACAGTTCCAGGAGACATCCTGGCTCCTTTGGGTGCCTTTGTTCTGTTGTCTTCAAATGGTCGGTCCCCAGCGTTGATCAGACGCAAGGTGTCTCTGAAGACCACCAGCAGCCAAGGGTGGTCTTCTGAGAAAGCAGCAGCTGAGCTTGGATAGGCTTTGGGTACAGAAAGAAGGGAGTGAACCGGCTGTGGAAGGCAAGCAATGTCCTGGGAATGGCAGCCCACTAGATGGCAACCCTGCCCAAGGTACGGAGCATCCTGCTCCTGCCCCACTTCTGCTTCTCTCCAAGCTTGTTAGCCAGGCAGCTAACAAGAAAATTGAGTGTGTTGGGGGTAGGTGGAGGCCACCCACCTCCCTTCCCACAAGCATGGGGGTCTGTTCTAGTGCGAGCTGGAATTATTGTGTTATTTCGCCTCCCATCGAGGAAAAAAGAGTATTATGCCTTCCATGAAGAAATAAAAATGTATTCAATAATTACCAGGCTAGGATAAGCAGGTTGCTCTTAGTGCACCCAACACTTCTGCCTTAGCTTGCCTTGCCCCACTGAAAGGTCTCATTAGTTTGATTTGGGAATCCACAGCTGACCTGGCCTCCAGCCCCATTGCTCCTTCTCCAGGGTTGGAAGGCATCACATTTGAGACTGAGGTGGTAGGGTTGGCCACAGGGATCTCCCGAAGGCAGTGGGAAGCTCCAAGGAAGTGAATGAGGGTGTTCAAAGAGTGTGTTTGGAGGACGGAAGGCAGAAGAGCCCAGACAAGCAGGCCTCCCAGAAACCTCCCCAACCCCCCCAAGGAAAATCCTTTCCTGGGAGTAAGACCCATTGAACAAAAGGGGACTCACTTTTGAGTAGATATGGTTAGGATTGCATCCTTAGTCCCAGCAATTCAAAGGGACTGCGGAGAAAAACAGGCAGACCAATGAGCATGTTCTGGAACCTCCTGTGGAGGATACAAATCAGTGTAGAAAGAAAACAATGGAAAAGACCCACTTCCAGGTTTCTTGGCGCCTCTTTTGCACCTAATGGAATAAGATAGCAGGCCTGTATCGTGCTTGGCGCTGCATACGGTGCATGCAAAGCATGAAAGCCTGGGTTGGATTGTTATGGAGGATAGGCTGTTACCCAAGCAGCAAATCCCCCCTCTCCACGCCACTGAATTAGTCCAATGGAAAGGCAGAGCCCATACGATTGGATCCAGCTGCGTCGCAGAGCTGGGCTAAGGACAGGAGCTTTAATATCTGCAGGGTTTTGATTCTGGGATGGAAAAATGGAATGATTGTTTGCATGACTGCCTCTCTACAACAGTAGAAAAGCAGTTTTTAACACTGTGACTTGCAGTGGCCATTCATGTTGAGTCAAATCCATGCATAAAAAATCCATGCATAACAAGGTTGAAGCTGTTCATTAGCCCTTTCATGACCTTCCTGGGCGGATTGTGGCAAGGGGGAGGCCAGTGCAGGGGGTTCCAGGAACTTTCTTGCTGCTTCATTGCGTGTCCTGCAGCAGGTAATTTTTCCTGCACTTGCTGAAAGGTCAGCAACTCCCTTGTAAAGAGCATTGAGAGTTGGGAAAAGGGCCCCCCAGCAATGCACCTGTCTTGCTGCACCAACCACTACTATGGCTGTAATGGTTAGGCCAGCAGGGCTGGTTAGGGGCACCACTTAGGGCTGGTGAGATGGAGGTGACAATGGATGGGCACCATGGAGAGCTGGTCCAAAAGGCCAGGAAAGTGGGTGGCTGTGGCTGCAATCTTAAACCCACTTTCTTGGGAGTAACACACTGAACAAAATGGGGTTACTTCTGATTAGACATGCACAGTCATGGACTAAACCCGCAATCCTATCCACTTTCCTAGGAGGAAACCCATTAACTCGAGTGGGACTTACTTCTGAGTAGACATGCATGAGTTGGTGGTGTAGCTAGAAGGGGGTGCAGCAGTCAGTCTTAGGCGGGCTCACGCCTTCACAGCCATTCCAGCTGGCGGGGAGCCTGAGTCTGACCCTTGGTGGCACTGGGGAGTGTGAGTTGGTGGCGTAGCTAGTGGGGGGCGCAGCCGTCAGTTTTTTGGGTGGCAGAAGACTCCCCCCCGCCCAAACTCCAGCTACGCCACCAAGTGGGGAAAAAAAAAACCCGGGAACTCTCCACCCGGGGGCCATTTCTCACCAGTATCGGGGGTGAGAGCCTGTCGCCCCTCGCCCGCACGAGACCATGGAGGGAAGGGTTGCCACTCTTCTCCCCATGGGGGCCGTGGGACTCGGGCCCTCTCCAGCTCCACCCCGACGCCTCGGCTCCCCCTTGGAACCGGACGCCAGCTGCGATCGCCCTGGTCCGCCCTTGAACCAGGGACCCCGGCAGGAGGAGGCTGGAGAGGGCTGAACCCACCTGCCACTTGGGCTGGCGACCCCAGACCCTGCTGGGAGCCCTTTGTTGCGGAGCGGCGGGAGGCAGTGCAGGCGGGGGGGGGGGAGAGCCTGGGGGTAACCTGGGCTGGGGCTGGCCCGCCTGGGACGAGAGAGGTACAGGGACCCCCATCGCTCAGCCGCGCCCCCTCCAGGGATGGATGGAACCTTCGGAAGATGAACGTTCTAAGATGGAACGTCGGGGGGATGAACGTCTTGATGATGGGAAGGCGAAGCTAGAAGGGGGCGCAGCTGTCATTCTTGCGGGGCTCACCCCTTTTTAGCCATTCCAGGAGGGGGGAGGCTGACCCTCCTTGACAGGGCTGTTGGGGGTGGGGTGGTGGCGTAGTTACAGGGGGCGCAGCCGTCAGTATTGGGGATGAGACTCCCCCCCCAAAGTGACGGCTGCGCCCCCTCTTGCTACGCCACCAGCTCACACCCCCTACCCAGTGCCAGGAAGGGTAAGACTGGGGATGGCTGGAATGGCTATAACGGGGTGAGCCTCCCAAGATTAATAGCTGCGCCCCTCTAGCTGTGCCACCCCCACCCATCCACCCCCGTGTCAAGGAGGGTCAGGCTCTCCCCAATTGGAATGGCTCCGAAGGTGTGAGACCCCCCAAAATCTGTCAGCCGCGCCCCCCTCCAGCTCCGCCTCCACAGTCCTCCCACCAAACACAGCACTCCTATCCACTTTCCTGGGAGGAAACCCATTAACTAGAGTGGGACTGACTTCTGAGTAGACAGACATTCAGGAGCATGTTCTTTCGGGCTGCATTCCTTGCTGCAGTTATTTGGGAGTAAGCGTCACTTCTGAGTTGCTATGCCTGGGAAGCAGCCGGCAAACTCCCATAGGAGTGAGTACCAGGTGGTGGAGTAGCTAGAGGGGGGCGGAGAACTCAGTCTTGGAGGGATTCTCACCCCTTCAGAGCCATCCCAGGTGGGGGCGGGGGGGTAAAAGGAGGCATAATGAGAGTGGGGTTTCTTCTTTCCCCAGAGGCCTGCTTTGCAGGGATGTTGTGTGCTGGGCAGTGCAGGAGCCCCCAGAAGTGGAAGAGACGGGTGGAATAGCTAGAGGGCGGCCGTAGCAGTTAGTCTTAGGGGGGAGTCTCAGACCTTCAGAGCCATTCAAGTTGGAAGAAGCCTGACTGTTCTTGGCGCTGAGGGTAGGAGGTGGTGGCATAGCTAGAAGGGGGCGCAGCAGTCAGTCTTAGGCGGGCTCACGCCTTCACAGCCATTCCAGCTGGCGGGGAGCCTGAGTCCGGCCCTTGGTGGCACTGGGGAGTGTGAGTTGGTGGCGTAGCTAGTGGGGGGCGCAGCCGTCAGTTTTTTGGGTGGCAGAAGACTCCCCCCCGCCCAAACTCCAGCTACGCCACCAAGTGGGAAAAAAAAAACCCGGGAACTCTCCACCCGGGGGCCATTTCTCACCAGTATCGGGGGTGAGAGCCTGTCGCCCCTCGCCCGCACGAGACCATGGAGGGAAGGGTTGCCACTCTTCTCCCCATGGGGGCCGTGGGACTCGGGCCCTCTCCAGCTCCACCCCGACGCCTCGGCTCCCCCTTGGAACCGGACGCCAGCTGCGATCGCCCTGGTCCGCCCTTGAACCAGGGACCCCGGCAGGAGGAGGCTGGAGAGGGCTGAACCCACCTGCCACTTGGGCTGGCGACCCCAGACCCTGCTGGGAGCCCTTTGTTGCGGAGCGGCGGGAGGCAGTGCAGGCGGGGGGGGGGGAGAGCCTGGGGGTAACCTGGGCTGGGGCTGGCCCGCCTGGGACGAGAGAGGTACAGGGACCCCCATCGCTCAGCCGCGCCCCCTCCAGGGATGGATGGAACCTTCGGAAGATGAACGTTCTAAGATGGAACGTCGGGGGGATGAACGTCTTGATGATGGGAAGGCGAAGCTAGAAGGGGGCGCAGCTGTCATTCTTGCGGGGCTCACCCCTTTTTAGCCATTCCAGGAGGGGGGAGGCTGACCCTCCTTGACAGGGCTGTTGGGGGTGGGGTGGTGGCGTAGTTACAGGGGGCGCAGCCGTCAGTATTGGGGATGAGACTCCCCCCCCAAAGTGACGGCTGCGCCCCCTCTTGCTACGCCACCAGCTCACACCCCCTACCCAGTGCCAGGAAGGGTAAGACTGGGGATGGCTGGAATGGCTATAACGGGGTGAGCCTCCCAAGATTAATAGCTGCGCCCCTCTAGCTGTGCCACCCCCACCCATCCACCCCCGTGTCAAGGAGGGTCAGGCTCTGCCCAACTGGAATGGCTCCGAAGGTGTTAGACCCCCCAAAATCTGTCAGCCGCGCCCCCCTCCAGCTCCGCCTCCACAGTCTTCCCATCAAACACAGCACTCCTTTCCACTTTCCTGGGAGGAAACCCATTAACTAGAGTGGGACTGACTTCTGAGTAGACAGACATTCAGGAGCATGTTCTTTCGGGCTGCATTCCTTGCTGCAGTTATTTGGGAGTAAGCGTCACTTCTGAGTTGCTATGCCTGGGAAGCAGCCGGCAAACTCCCATAGGAGTGAGTACCAGGTGGTGGAGTAGCTAGAGGGGGGCGGAGAACTCAGTCTTGGAGGGATTCTCACCCCTTCAGAGCCATCCCAGGTGGGGGCGGGGGGGTAAAGGGAGGCATAATGAGAGTGGGGTTTCTTCTCTCCCCAGGGGCCTGCTTTGCAGGGATGTTGTGTGCTGGGCAGTGCAGGAGCCCCCAGAAGTGGAAGAGACGGGTGGAATAGCTAGAGGGCGGCCGTAGCAGTTAGTCTTAGGGGGGAGTCTCACACCTTCAGAGCCATTCAAGTTGGAAGAAGCCTGACTGTTCTTGGCGCTGAGGGTAGGAGGTGGTGGCATAGCTAGAAGGGGGCGCAGCAGTCAGTCTTAGGCGGGCTCACGCCTTCACAGCCATTCCAGCTGGCGGGGAGCCTGAGTCCGGCCCTTGGTGGCACTGGGGAGTGTGAGTTGGTGGCGTAGCTAGTGGGGGGCGCAGCCGTCAGTTTTTTGGGTGGCAGAAGACTCCCCCCCGCCCAAACTCCAGCTACGCCACCAAGTGGGAAAAAAAAAACCCGGGAACTCTCCACCCGGGGGCCATTTCTCACCAGTATCGGGGGTGAGAGCCTGTCGCCCCTCGCCCGCACGAGACCATGGCCACTCTTCTCCCCATGGGGGCCGTGGGACTCGGGCCCTCTCCAGCTCCACCCCGACGCCTCGGCTCCCCCTTGGAACCGGACGCCAGCTGCGATCGCCCTGGTCCGCCCTTGAACCAGGGACCCCGGCAGGAGGAGGCTGGAGAGGGCTGAACCCACCTGCCACTTGGGCTGGCGACCCCAGACCCTGCCGGGAGCCCTTTGTTGCGGAGCGGCGGGAGGCAGTGCAGGCGGGGGGGGGGGGGGAGAGAGCCTGGGGGGAACCTGGGCTGGGGCTGGCCCGCCTGGGACGAGAGAGGTACAGGGACCCCCATCGCTCAGCCGCGCCCCCTCCAGGGATGGATGGAACCTTCGGAAGATGAACGTTCTAAGATGGAACGTCGGGGGGATGAACGTCCTGATGATGGGAAGACGAAGCTAGAAGGGGGCGCAGCTGTCATTCTTGCGGGGCTCACCCCTTTTTAGCCATTCCAGGAGGGGGGAGGCTGACCCTCCTTGACAGGGCTGTTGGGGGTGGGGTGGTGGCGTAGTTACAGGGGGCGCAGCCGTCAGTATTGGGGATGAGACTCCCCCCCCAAAGTGACGGCTGCGCCCCCTCTTGCTACGCCACCAGCTCACACCCCCTACCCAGTGCCAGGAAGGGTAAGACTGGGGATGGCTGGAATGGCTATAACGGGGTGAGCCTCCCAAGATTAATAGCTGCGCCCCTCTAGCTGTGCCACCCCCACCCATCCACCCCCGTGTCAAGGAGGGTCAGGCTCTCCCCAATTGGAATGGCTCCGAAGGTGTGAGACCCCCCAAAATCTGTCAGCCGCGCCCCCCTCCAGCTCCGCCTCCACAGTCTTCCCATCAAACACAGCACTCCTATCCACTTTCCTGGGAGGAAACCCATTAACTAGAGTGGGACTGACTTCTGAGTAGACAGACATTCAGGAGCATGTTCTTTCGGGCTGCATTCCTTGCTGCAGTTATTTGGGAGTAAGCGTCACTTCTGAGTTGCTATGCCTGGGAAGCAGCCGGCAAACTCCCATAGGAGTGAGTACCAGGTGGTGGAGTAGCTAGAGGGGGGCGGAGAACTCAGTCTTGGAGGGAGTCTTACCCCTTCAGAGCCATCCCAGGTGGGGGCGGGGGGGTAAAGGGAGGCATAATGAGAGTGGGGTTTCTTCTCTCCCCGGGGGCCTGCTTTGCAGGGATGTTGTGTGCTGGGCAGTGCAGGAGCCCCCAGAAGTGGAAGAGAGGGGTGGAATAGCTAGAGGGCGGCCGTAGCAGTTAGTCTTAGGGGGGAGTCTCACACCTTCAGAGCCATTCAAGTTGGAAGAAGCCTGACTGTTCTTGGCGCTGAGGGTAGGAGGTGGTGGCATAGCTAGAAGGGGGCGCAGCAGTCAGTCTTAGGCGGGCTCACGCCTTCACAGCCATTCCAGCTGGCGGGGAGCCTGAGTCCGGCCCTTGGTGGCACTGGGGAGTGTGAGTTGGTGGCGTAGCTAGTGGGGGGCGCAGCCGTCAGTTTTTTGGGTGGCAGAAGACTCCCCCCCGCCCAAACTCCAGCTACGCCACCAAGTGGGAAAAAAAAAAACCCGGGAACTCTCCACCCGGGGGCCATTTCTCACCAGTATCGGGGGTGAGAGCCTGTCGCCCCTCGCCCGCACGAGACCATGGAGGGAAGGGTTGCCACTCTTCTCCCCATGGGGGCCGTGGGACTCCGGCCCTCTCCAGCTCCACCCCGACGCCTCGGCTCCCCCTTGGAACCGGACGCCAGCTGCGATCGCCCTGGTCCGCCCTTGAACCAGGGACCCCGGCAGGAGGAGGCTGGAGAGGGCTGAACCCACCTGCCACTTGGGCTGGCGACCCCAGACCCTGCCGGGAGCCCTTTGTTGCGGAGCGGCGGGAGGCAGTGCAGGCGGGGGGGGGGAGAGAGCCTGGGGGGAACCTGGGCTGGGGCTGGCCCGCCTGGGACGAGAGAGGTACAGGGACCCCCATCGCTCAGCCGCGCCCCCTCCAAGGATGGATGGAACCTTCGGAAGATGAACGTACTGAGAACGGAACGTCGGGGGGATGAACGTCCTGATGATGGGGAGGCGACCCCCCAACACTGACGGCTGCGCCCCCTCTAGCTATCCCATCTCCCCACCCCCACCACTCGTGTCAAGTAGGGTCAGGCTCCCCCCTCCTGGAATGGCTAAAAAGGGGTGAGCCCCCCAAGATTAATAGCTGCGCCCCTCTAGCTGTGGCACCCCCACCAATCCACCAATCCACCAATCGGTGGCAAGGCCGACTCCAGGAACTCTCTGCCTCATGATGCAGGGAGGCCCCCACTCAGTGGCAAGGCCCACCCCTGGAACACTCTGCCTCATGACGCAGGGAGGCCCCCCTCAGTGGCACGTCCAACCCCTGGAACTCTCTGCCTCATGACGCAGGGAGGCCCCCCTCAGTGGCACGTCCAACTCCTGGAACTCTCTGCCTCATGACGCAGGGAGGCTCCACCTCAGTGGCAAGCCACACCCCTGGAACTCTCTGCCTCATGACGCAGAGAGGCCTCCTTCAGTGGCAAGGCCCACCCCTGGAACTCTCTGCCTCATGCCGCACGGAGGCCCACCTCAGTGGCAAGGCCCACCCCTGGAACTCTCTGCCTCGTGACGCAGGAAAGCCCCACCCCAGTGGCGAGGCCGACCCGTGGAACTCATAATGCAGGGATTGCCACCTGCTCAGTCGCATTGCGTGAGGGGATGACCCCCTAGCTGTGCAACTCTACTAGCTTAGCTGCCTTTTAAACCTTTCAACACCTTCATGCTGTTGGCTGAGGATCAGCAAGGCCTGTCAAGGTTAATATCCTCACAACCACATATATGGAACCTCCAGTTCTGGAGGAAGTCTATCCCTAAAACCAAAATGCCAGGGAGCAACAACATAGAAGAGCCACTGCTTGCCTGCTGGGCGGCCACTGTGGGGAGGAGGAGAGTGGCAGAGCCGGGAGCCCCTTGTTCTGGCAGGCCCCCTTGTGCTAGTGGGGGTTGTGCGATCCTTCCACCATCTCAGAGCTACTGTGGACAGTGAGGAACCTTCTCACTTCTTGGCAAAGGAGCCCAGCAAGCAGACCCCGGCTCAGTATTTGATTTTTCCAAGCACTGCCTGGTTGTCTTCTCTGATGGGGGGTAAATGTGTAACACAGTTATTTGTGTTGACCTGCAGGGATCACAGCAGGACCACCTCCCTGGTGTGAACATCCCCTCCAGTCAGCAGGACAGAGCCTGGGAGTTTCTCTTCATTGTTGCTTTAGGTCAGGGGTGTCCAACATGAGGCAGGTGGGCCGTATGCGGCCCAGGACGAGGGTGGATGTGGCCCTCCTGCAAAGCTGGCCACCACCATTGGAAAAACCGGCTTTGTGGCAGCAGCCATTTTCAAATTTTGTGTGCTTCTCTGCGCACTGCCCTGGGCGGCCGCCACAAAGCTGGTCTGGGCTGCCTGGATCCTCCCCCTACCTGCCTCCTGGCACGCAGAGCGCTTCAGACCCCTGCAGACCTTGCAGTGCTCGCCCACCCACATCCCCCAAAAGCAGCCTCAGCAGAGGCTGTTGCCTGCGGCCCTTGAGACGTACTAGGAAGTAAGCCCCGCTAAAGTCAATGAGGCTTACTCCCAAGTTGCGGTCTGACAGCCCAATGATGCATAGGATGGGCTGTGATCCTCTCCAAGCTTCACTTTGGAGATATGCTGCAACTCTAACCATGTCTACACAGAAGTAAGGCCCATTGTATCCAGCGGGTCTTACTCCCAGGAAAGTATGTTCAGGATTGCAGCATATCTCCAAGGTCAAGCTTGGAGAGGATCTCAGCCCATCCTATGCATCATGCCTCCTCAGAAGTAAGCCCCACTAAAGTCAATGAGGCTTACACCCAAGTTGCCGTCTGAGAGCCCAATCCTACGCATGGCTACTCAGCAGAAAACCCCATGATAATCAATGAGACTTACTCCAAGGTTTAGCTTGGAGAGGATCGCTGCCCATCCTATGCATCATGCCTACTCAGAAGTAAGCCCCATTACAATCAATGAGACTTAATCCAAGGTTTAAAAAATGTAGGACAAAATATAGGACATCCTTCAATTTGTGCTATATTTTTTAAAAGAAAGTTGTTAGTGTTTGTGTGCAGTCCACACCAACTTGTCTACTTCCAGTGCGGCCCAGGGGAGCTAAAAGGTTGGACACCCCTGTTTAGGTTATTTCATGAAGCTCCAAGAATTTATTGAATGACTCTCCTAAGCCTTGGCATAAATTCTGTGCTGACCTGGGGGTGTCACTCCAGGGGGTGGGGAGTTAGGCCAAAGCACATGTACACGCCTATCTTCCCACACCGTCACGCAAAGGTTAGCCAGGTGAGTTAAAAGGTGTTTATATTGCTAGATGTGACCGACTGTCACCAGTGATGGGCATCAAAGAAATTAAGAACCGGTTCTCTGTCCATCTGGCAGCCACTTTTAAATGGCTATTTTTAAACTTTACATGTACTATCTCTTGTTAACAACCGGTTCTATAGAGTAGGTGCGAACCTGCTGGAGCCCACCACAGACTGTAACAAGTGGTGCTCTTCCCCGTTTCTAAAGCCATAGAGCCAGCGTTGTCCGACATGTGGCTCGCATGTGCATGGAAGGATGCTACCTTCCCACCAAAGTAGTACCTATTTATCTACTTGCATTTCCATGCTTTTGAAATGCTAGGTTGGCAGGAGCTGGGCTAAGGACAGGAGCTCACCCATCTGGTAGGACCCGCATCTCAAACCCCTGCCTGCTGGTTAACAGGCACAATGTCTTAACCAGCTGCACCACCATAGCCTACTCCAGGTGAGTTAGGCTGGCCTAAATTTCTTGGGGCTCAGTTCGTAGGGCACAATCCTAACCTAGGCCGGCACAAGTCATCAGTCTTCCCATTCCCGTGGTGATGTAGGGAGGCTGGTGATTGTTGCGCTGACCTAACCGTCCCCCAAAAGTGGCACAGACGTTTCTTACAGCACTTTTGTGACACCCCCAAGTCACTCACTCACTTTCACTTTCAAAACCTTTAATGGCATTAATCCAAAATACATATATAAATAATAATATACATCATAAAACAACATAGAAGAGTGGGACATCATGAAGGATCACTCAGACAACTTACAGTTAAGATTTAATTAGGACGTCCTGCAAAAAAACTCGCTGCAAGATCCGTTGTAGTACTAGAGGAGTCCTCAAGGAGGAAACCTACCAGATTCTGGGGAGTCCAATAAAACTGGATAAAATAGGCTCAAGGGTATGAATACGAGTCGTATTATGAGCCAGGGAAGGACAAAAAATATGGGAAACTGAATCAGGCTCAACACCACAAAACTGGCAAATTCTTTGGTCAAATGGGAATTGTTCATATCGCCCTTTTAGGACAGCAGAGGGAAAGATGTTTAAAGGTGCAAGCATAAATGCTCTCCTCTTAAGGGGATTGACCAGTTGTTCAAAATAACAAGACCCATAACCCAGATAAGGGGAAATACCAAAGAAACAAGGGGAGCAGACTGGGTTCACGTTGGAAATAAGCCATACAGATTCAGCCTCCCATAACCTCTCCTTAAGAGAGGACAGCGCCTGGTTAAAATTAGAATTAGAAAAAAATTCTAAGGAGTGGCCAATATCAGCAAGTTTCGATTCACAAAGAGAAAACCAGGAAAAATGGTAAGGGTCTTTCAAAAGTTCAAAAAGCAAAGAATCAGAGACAGTATTAAAAAAAAGACGGAGCCAGAATTTAAAAGTCAAGGCCCAGGCCACTGTTGAGGGCAGATGAATGCCAAGCTCCCAAATCAGGGTTGACAGTTTAATCGAATTGGGTACCCCTAGGATTCGCCTTAGAAAGGTTGCAGCCAACAGGTCCACCTCTCTAAGAGTGACCTCCATCCAGATTGGAACTCCATAAAGAAGGCGGTTAACTAGCTTGGCCTGAAAAATTTGAAGCGCAGCTGGAACATATTGGTTCCCAGTGGTGTAATGAAGTCTAGCTATCGCATTAAGATAATGCGACGCCGAGGACTCTGCGAGTTTCCTATGAGGGGTCCACTTAAGTTGGTAGTGATAATTGATGCCCAGGTATTTAAAGGATTTTACCTGCTCAATAGGTTGGTTGTTGATTTTCCAGGTCAAGGGCTTCCATGTCTTGGAGAAAACCCAAATTTTGGTTTTCTCCACATTAATGGAAAGATCATTGCATAAGCAATAGGCTTGAAAAAGGGTAAGGAGTTTCCTGAGACCGGAGCTGGATAGAGATAGTAGAGCGGCATCGTCTGCATACAGCAGAATAGGCACCGGAACTTTATCCAGAAGAGGGGCAGTCTTAACACCAGAGGACAACTGGGGACGTAGATCAGCTAAAGAAAGGTTAAATAATAAATAAGGTTGTATTTTAATTACATTTTAATGTGTTTTTATCTCTATTTATTATCATATGTAATTTCAGTGGTGTTTTATTGTTTTTTAATTGTTTGGCCGCCTTGAGTTCCCCCCTGTGGGGGAAGAAAGGCGGGATAAAAATTACTTAAATAAATAAATAAAAATAAAATAAATAAAAAGGGGGCTGGAATGCATCCCTGCCGAACCCCTTTAGTAACTGGGATCTTCTCCGATAAAGAACCACATCGGTCAAAACGCACCTGGCAGGAATTAGAGGAGTGCAGTCTACGAATGAGGAAAAGTAAGCGAGGGGGGATTCCCCAAGATGCTAATTTTCTCCACAAAATAGCCCTAATAACTGAGTCAAACGCAGCTCTCAGATCAATAAAGGCCACATAAAGATTCCCCTTAAAACGGCACGAATATTTCTCGGCCAAAAAGGAAAGAAGAAATGCGTGATCTAATGTTGAGGAGCCCGGGCGGAAGCCAATTTGCTCGTAACCGGGAAGACCCTTGGACGAAGCCCAGGCAGTAAGGCGGGTTAGCCAATGTTTAGCGTATAGCTTCCCGATAGAAGAGAGCAGGCTAATTGGTCTATAATTCTCGGGCACTGACGGGTCACCTTTTTTGAAAATGGGCACTAAAATGGATGTTAGCCAATCACCCGGTATGATTCCAACCTGGTCAGTCAAAGTGAAGAGACTGGCCAGGGGGTCTGCCCACCAATTGGAGTTGTTAATTAGGAGATCATTAGAAATTCCATCAGGCCCAGGGGCCCTCTCAGATTTCAAAGATCGAATCAAATCAAGAATCTCACTGCTAGTAACAGGAGGCCAAAAAGGGAGGTCTGAAGGGAGGCTCCTTAGCTCAGATGGCAGGGCTTGACTAGAGAAAACCTTAGTGTAGTGGGCAATCAAGGGGGGAAATCGCCAAAAAATGATTAGAGGAGACCATCAAATTAGATCGAGAGACCAGCAGCCAAAATAGCTTGCTGTTATTGGCAGAGATAGCAGCAAGGAGCTGGGCCCACTTGCGCAGAGCAAAATTATGCTTCTTGACCCCCCATAGCTCACGCAAGTTCCTTCTGGCGTAAAAATAGGAGGTCTTCACCTCAGAAGAGGGAAGAGATCGAAACAGAAAAAACAGATGACGGACTAAACGCTTAGCAGACCAACACTCAGCGTCGAACCAGGAGTAGGAGTTAGCGTTTCTTTTGGAAGAATTAACAGAAATGAGTAGTCCAGCTGGGGTCCAGGTAATTGACTGGTAGGTCAAAACAGCCACTTCAGGTATCTGAGTTGATTTAATAATTTGCCTTGACAACATAGTGTCAAGATCCGTGGACCAGAGTTCAAGGGCTGGGAATATCCTGCGGGACCACTTAGGCCACTGATAAGAGTTATGGGATGGTGTCTCGTAGGTTGCCGTAGAGAGGGGAATCAAAAGTTTAATTGAAAGGGGTTGATGATCACTATCAATACGATCCCCAGTCGAGAAATCGTGACACTTTGTAAGTAACTCGGTGGAAACCAAGATGTAACCACTCACACCAGAGGGAGAAATAAAGGTAAAATCACCGGATGGGGGACACCGGGGGAACCATTCAAAATGCTAAGATTGTAGAGAGAGCATAGGTCTGCGAAATAGGGGGCATTCTTATTAATTATGGGATCCCTAGACCATCTATCACAACAAAGCCCAAAAGGTGACATTTCTTCAAGGTCCCAATTTAGATAATTAGCCAGTGCCAAATTACTGGGGCCTATCCTCGAACTAAAGTCACCGGCAATAAGAAGCAGGATAGAGGGGTAGGAAATTAACACGGTCTCTGTAAAATCTCTCAGTTCAAGCCAGCGATCCAGGGCGGTTGGTCCAGTCGGAGGAATAGTGAGATTAATCAGAAGGACACAGAGCCCACCACTACTAAAAAGAAAAGGTTGAATATAGGAAGACTTACAAGGGAGGGGAGACATAACAAAATGGGGAGAGGGTCTAACAAAACAGCATAAACCTGAAGAGTAATGGCCCATGTTTTTAAATGCAGCATTTTAAATGCAGCAACATTATAAGAAATGAAACCAGGGATAAAAGGTGGATTCGGGGTCCATGTTTCCTGCATGAAAATAATATCAAAATGGGACAAAAAACTGGAAAAATCAAGGTCCATCTTTTTCCTCTCTCATCCCGCTGTATTCCAGGAAAGTAGCTTCCATTTGAAATGAAAAAGTGGAGAAGCAGGAGCAGAGGCTGCAAGTCAATCAGAGGACACTTGGATATCCAAGCTCTCTGCAGGTTCATGATACACGCAGCCGTTAGCTGGGAGGGACTTGTCTAAGGGGCCAAAGTCCAGAACTGTCGAAGAGGGATCACCAAGGGGGTCTTGAGGTTTTACAGAGGGGGCTACAGAGTTAGTAGAAGCGGCAACAGAGGAGTTTTGATTGGAGCTAGTAAGATCAAGAACCAAAGGGGGGGGGTGATTTGAGTCTGGTCATCCACCAAGGTACATTCACCTGCCAAAGTTCGCTTTTCTATAAGGCAAGTAGGAAAGAGAGTTGAACTGGAAGCACTGGAAGGTGGTGAAATGTGGACAAGTGGGCAACCAGTAGACAATTGGGGGTCCCACTAGCAATCAAGCAAGGAGGAGATTCCGTAGGTCTTGTAGCTTCAGAGCTTAAATGTCCAAAAGGGAGAGTCTTGTTGGGCGGGATATAAGTAGGAAGGCCAAAATGACCGGAAGGAACATCAGCAGGGTCAGGTGCATTCGGATAGCAGTTGTTGGTATTGTCAAGAAACACGCAACTGGCCTTGGAGTGTAAACTGATAGGAGAAGAATCCTTAGCCGGGATACTAGTAGGCTCCTTGCTGCGATCAGTGAAAGAATTTTCTTTAGCAGAGGTGTTTATTTTCACAGTTACACCTGGAATCAATTTTTGTATGTTCTGATTCTGGAAATATCTTGGGGGGGGAAATTCCCAGGCCTCTAAGACTATGAACGTGGGAGAAGATCTGTGTTGGAATCCTGCTAGTATGGAAGTGTAATAAAAGACATTTTTGACACCTTGAAGAAGGCAGTCTCAGCATGTTGCAAAGATCAATATCAGTTCGTTTTAAGTTTGGTATGGTTGCTAGATGTTTTTTAACCATCCAGTACTGAGACCAGTCCGGTGCCGGGCCGGGTAGTTGAGAAATGAAGAGAGCCACGCTCTTAGGTTTCAGGATCAACTTAACATCAGAGGAATTGTCCAGGGTTTGTTGTGCTGGAGCAGGTGAGATTTGTAGCTCTGTAGCTCGTGTGCTGGTGGCAGCTGGTGCTCGTACTATCGATGGGCCGTTGCTTTAAGAGAGTAATAATGTTCTCGTAAGAATTTAAGTATTTGCTTAAGGTCATCCGCTGTGGAAGCGGCATATTGCCGCATTAGATCAGGAGTGCTGCTTACCTGTGCAGCTGGTCTAGAGGAAGTAACTGGACCCTTCTGTTCATGAATCAGATCTGTAATTAGGTTTCTTGTCAGAGGGGAGAGACACAAAAACTCAGTCAGCTCTGAAGGATTAGAACAGCAGGTCGGCGATGACGTGGGGCAGCGTTTCTCAAAGTGGGGGTCGGGACCCCTTTGGGGGTCGCCTAGAGCTTTCCTGGGGGTCGACTAAAGACCCCTGGTGCAGGGGGCCAGATCAGGCTTGCCAGACCTCCAGCTGTAGCTGCGTGCGCACTGGGGCTGACTGACAGCCTCAGGGCCCAATCCTATGCATGCCTACTCTGAAATAAATCCCATTATAGTCAGGGGGCCTTTACTCCCATGTAAATGTGGATAGGATTGTAGCCTCCGGGCCCAATCCTATGCATGCCTACACTGAAAGAAATCCCATTGTGTTCAATGTGTGCATAGAACGCACATTTCATTTGTAACAATGAAAATACATCCTGCATATCGGATATTTACATTACGATTCATAACAGTAGCAAAATTCCAGTTAAAAAGTAGCAACGAAAATAATTTTATGGTTGGGGTCCTCACAACATGAGGAACTTATAAAGGGGTCACGGCGTTAGGAGGATTGAGAACCACTGATATGGGGGATGGGATCTTAGAAGCTTTACAGAAATCACGGATTTTCAACTGCTTGGATATTTTCTGGGGCACAGGCTGGGTCTCCGTGTCTGAGTTCTCTGAGGATAGCTGCCGTTTACGTCCCATTATGGGGGTAATAATGCAGTCACTAGAAGTCCCTAAAAATCAAAGATTTGGAAAAAATAGCCCCTTAATGAACTCACCAAGCCTGTCTCAGCAGCGTCTGTAAGTCAAAAATCCAATCAAATCCAATCAAAAATCCAGTCAAAATCCACTAACCGGGGGCTAAACTCCCCCCCCCCATGTAGACATGCCATGGCTGAGGTCTGTACTCATCTTCCACTTCCCTGGACCCCTTTCCATCGGTCTCAGCAAGCCTCCAGGCAGAGCTTAAGCACCATTTCAAGGCTTGCATCCTCAGCTTCTCCATAATTCTGCACATTCTTATTAATTGGGAGAAAGAGGAACATCTACCAGCTAGACACAGCTTGTCCATTAGCAGGACTTTAGCAGAATTAGCAATTCTGCCCAACTTCCTGAGATGCAAGTGAGTAACAGTGCAAGCTTATAAGCATGTCTACTCAGAAGTAAGTCCCATTCTGTTTGATTGTACTTACTCCCAGAAAAGTGTAATTAGGATTGCGGCCTAAATCCTTCCTTCTTCCTCCTCTACAGATCCCTGTGCAGATGTGGACATCTCCGTAACCACAATGTCAGGCCTAGCCAGCATGTGGATTCTGGCATGGAAATATTAATAGGGGAAATACTGAGACAAAATGGACAAGGGAGGAAGTTCAGCCAGCCTGTCTCACCTGTGAAGAGCTCCTGGATCAGTCCTCAAATGCTCTGGAGTTTCAAAGGGATGAGCTCCTTCCAGATCCACCTGTTTGCACACTCCCAGGTGTCACAGGAAGCCTCCAGGTATTTTTCTAGACTGAGTTCTTGCACACCCATACACCAGTCTATCCTTTCCCAGGATAGCAATACCTAAATTGCTCCCACATTACATCCTTTTCTTAGCCAACGCCCCCCCCCCCCCACACACACACACCCAGTTGGAACACACACATTTGTGGCTCTCTGAGCTTCCAATGTCAAACTCATTGATGTACATCCAGTTGACAAACTCTTGTCATCTTCTCCATCTAAATCTGCAGGTGAACTTTCCCTGAGGATCCAAATCAGGACTTTCCAGCAATGGCTCAGCCGCACCAGGGAAACTGCAGCCTGCCTTCAGATCCTCTTTCCTGAATTGTTGTACTATAGTATTCCAGAATTAATCCAAGCAGTACCCTTCTTCCGACTGAGAAAACCAGCAGTCCCACTGATTCGAGGACCTCAAATCCAGTCCAGGTGAACAGTTCCAGGAGACATCCTGGCTCCTTTGGGTGCCTTTGTTCTGTTGTCTTCAAATGGTCGGTCCCCAGCGTTGATCAGACGCAAGGTGTCTCTGAAGACCACCAGCAGCCAAGGGTGGTCTTCTGAGAAAGCAGCAGCTGAGCTTGGATAGGCTTTGGGTACAGAAAGAAGGGACTGAACCGGCTGTGGAAGGCAAGCAATGTCCTGGGAATGGCAGCCCACTAGATGGCAACCCTGCCCAAGGTACGGAGCATCCTGCTCCTGCCCCACTTCTGCTTCTCTCCAAGCTTGTTAGCCAGGCAGCTGACAAGAAAATTGAGTGTGTTGGGGGTAGGTGGAGGCCACCCACCTCCCTTCCCACAAGCATGGGGGTCTGTTCTAGTGCGAGCTGGAATGAGCTAGCTGGTGGCGTACTTAGAGGCGGCGTCGTCAATTTTGGGGGGAGTCTCATGCCCAATACTGACAGCTGCGCCCCCTGTAGCTACGCCACCACCCCACCCCAACACCCCTGTCAAGGAGGGTCAGGCTCCCCAAACCGGGAATGGCTATAAAGGGGTGATCCCCCAAGACTCGCAGCTGCGCCCCGCTCCAGCTCCTCAACCGCCGCCTCCCCATCATCAGGACGTTCATCCCCCCGACGTTCCGTTCTCAGTACGTTCATCGTCCGAAGGTTCCATCCATCCCTGGAGGGGGCGCGGCTGAGCGATGGGGGTCCCTGTACCTCTCTCGTCCCAGGCGGGCCAGCCCCAGCCCAGGTTCCCCCCAGGCTCTCTCCCCCCCCCCCCGCCTGCACTGCCTCCCGCCGCTCCGCAACAAAGGGCTCCCGGCAGGGTCTGGGGTCGCCAGCCCAAGTGGCAGGTGGGTTCAGCCCTCTCCAGCCTCCTCCTGCCGGGGTCCCTGGTTCAAGGGCGGACCAGGGCGATCGCAGCTGGCGTCCGGTTCCAAGGGGGAGCCGAGGCGTCGGGGTGGAGCTGGAGAGGGCCCGAGTCCCACGGCCCCCATGGGGAGAAGAGTGGCAACCCTTCCCTCCATGGTCTCGTGCGGGCGAGGGGCGACAGGCTCTCACCCCCGATACTGGTGAGAAATGGCCCCCGGGGGAGAGTTCCCGGGTTTTTTTTCCCCACTTGGTGGCGTAGCTGGAGTTTGGGCGGGGAGGAGTCTTCTGCCACCCAAAAAACTGACGGCTGCGCCCCCCTCTAGCTACGCCACCACCTCCTATCCTCAGTGCCAAGAACAGTCAGGCTTCTTCCAACTTGAATGGCTCTGAAGGTGTGAGACTCCCCCCTAAGACTAACTGCTGCGGCCCCCCTCTAGCTATGCCACCGGTCTCTTCCACTTCTGGGGGATCCTGCACTGCCCAGCACACAACATCCCTGCAAAGCAGGCCCCTGGGGAGAGAAGAAACTCCACTCTCATTATGCCTCCCTTTAACCCCCCCACCCCCACCTGGGACGGCTCTGAAGGGGTGAGACTCCCTCCAAGACTGAATTCTCCGTCCCCCTCGAGATACTCCACCTCCTGGTACTCACTCCTATGGGAGTTTGCCGGCTGCATCCCAGGCATAGCAGCTCAGAAGTGACGCTTACTCCCAGGTAACTGTGGCCAGGAATGCAGCCCGAAAGAACATGCTCTGAATGTCTGTCTACTCAGAAGCAAGTCCCACTCTAGTTAATGGGTTTCCTCCCAGGAAAGTGGATAGGATTGCTGTGTTTGATGGGAAGACTGTGGAGGCGGAGCTGGAGGGGGGCGCGGCTGACAAGTTTTTGGGGGTCTCACACCTTCGGAGCCATTCCAATTGGGGAGAGCCTGACCCTCCTTGACACGGGTTGGATGGGTGGGGGTGGCACAGCTAGAGGGGCGCAGCTATTAGTCTTGGGAGGCTCACCCCGTTATAGCCATTCCAGCCATCCCCAGTCTTACCCTTCCTGGCACTGGGTAGGGGGTGTGAGCTGGTGGCGTAGCATGAGGGGGCGCAGCCGTCACTTTGGGGGGAGTCTCACCCCCAACACTGACGGCTGCGCCCCCTCTAGCTATCCCACCTCCCCACCCCCACCACTCGTGTCAAGTAGGGTCAGGCTCCCCCCTCCTGGAATGGCTAAAAAGGGGTGAGCACCACAAGATTAATAGCTGCGCCCCTCTAGCTGTGGCACCCCCACCAATCCACCAATCGGTGGCAAGGCCGACTCCAGGAACTCTCTGCCTCATGATGCAGGGAGGCCCCCACTCAGTGGCAAGGCCCACCCCTGAAACTCTCTTCCTCATGAGGCAGGGAGGCTCCACCGCAATGGGAAGGCCAACCCCTGAAACTAACTGCCTCATGACGCAGGGGGCTCCACCTCAATGGGAAGGCCCACCCCTGGAACTCTCTGCCTCATGACACAGGGAGGCTGCACCTCAGTGGCAAGGCCCACCCCTGGAACTCTCTGCCTCATGACGCAGGAGGCCCCCCTCAGTGGAAAGGCCAACCCTTGGAACTCTCTGCCTCATGATGCAGGGAGGCTACCCCTCAGTGGCAAGGCCCACTCCTGGAACTTGCTTCCTCATGAGGCAGGGAGGCTCCACCTCAATGGGAAGGCAAACCCCTGAAACTCACTGCCTCATGACGCAGGGAGCCTCCACCTCAATGGCAGGGCCCACCCCTGGAACTCTGCCTCATGACGCAGGGAAGCTCCACCTCAATGGGAAGGCCAACCCCTGAAACTCACTGCCTCATGACGCAGGGAGGCCCCCCTCAGCGGCAAGGCCAACCCCTGGAACTCTCTGCCTCATGACGCAGGAGGTCCCCCCTCATTGGCAAGGCCCAGCCCTGGAACTCTCTGCCTTATGATGCAGGGAGGCCCCCCTCAGTGGCAAGGCCGACCCCTGGGACTCTCTGCCTCATCACGCATAGAGGCCCCCCCTCAGTGGCAAGGCCCACTCCTGGAACTGTCTTCCTAACGAGGCAGGGAGGCTCCACCTCAGTGGCAAGGCCGGCCCCTGGAACTCTGTGCCTCATGACGCAGGGAGGCTCCACCTCAGTGGCAATGCCCACCCCTGGAACTCTCTGCCTCATGTTGCAGGGAGGCTCCACCTCAGTGTCAAGGCCGGCCCCTGGAACTCTCTGCCTCATGACGCAGGGAGGCTCCACCTCAGTGGCAATGCCCACCCCTGGAACTCTCTGCCTCATGTTGCAGGGAGGCTCCACCTCAGTGGCAAGGCCGGCCCCTGGAACTCTCTGCCTCATGACGCATGGAGGCTCCACCTCAGTGGCAATGCCCACCCCTGGAACTCTCTGCCTCATGACGCAGGGAGGCTCCACCTCAGTGGCCAGGCCGACCTGTGGAACTCATGATACAGGGATTGCCAGCTGCTCAGTCGCATTGTGTGAGGGGATGACCCCCTAGCTGTGCAACTCTACTAGCTTAGCTGCCTTTTAAACCTTTCAACACCTTCATGCTGTTGGCTGAGGATCAGCAAGGCCTGTCAAGGTTAATATCCTCACAACCACATATATGGAACCTCCAGTTCTGGAGGAAGTCTGTCCCTAATACCAAAATGCCAGGGAGCAACAACATAGAAGAGCCACTGCTTGCCTGCTGGGCGGCCACTGTGGGGAGGAGGAGAGTGGCAGAGCCGGGAGCCCCTTGTTCTGGCAGGCCCCCTTGTGCTAGTGGGGGTTGTGCGATCCTTCCACCATCTCAGAGCTACTGTGGACAGTGAGGAACCTTCTCACTTCTTGGCAAAGGAGCCCAGCAAGCAGACCCCGGCTCAGTATTTGATTTTTCCAAGCACTGCCTGGTTGTCTTCTCTGATGGGGGGTAAATGTGTCATGACAGTTATTTGTGTTGACCTGCAGGGATCACAGCAGGACCACCTCCCTGGTGTGAACATCCCCTCCAGTCAGCAGGACAGAGCCTGGGAGTTTCTCTTCATTGTTGCTTTAGGTCAGGGGTGTCCAACATGAGGCAGGTGGGCCGTATGCGGCCCAGGACGAGGGTGGATGTGGCCCTCCTGCAAAGCTGGCCACCACCATTGGAAAAACCGGCTTTGTGGCAGCAGCCATTTTCAAATTTTGTGTGCTTCTCTGCGCACTGCCCTGGGCGGCCGCCACAAAGCTGGTCTGGGCTGCCTGGATCCTCCCCCTACCTGCCTCCTGGCACGCAGAGCGCTTCAGACCCCTGCAGACCTTGCAGTGCTCACCCACCCACATCCCCCAAAAGCAGCCTCAGCAGAGGCTGTTGCCTGCGGCCCTTGAGACGTACTAGGAAGTAAGCCCCGCTAAAGTCAATGAGGCTTACTCCCAAGTTGCGGTCTGACAGCCCAATGATGCATAGGATGGGCTGTGATCCTCTCCAAGCTTCACTTTGGAGATATGCTGCAACTCTAACCATGTCTACACAGAAGTAAGGCCCATTGTATCCAGCGGGTCTTACTCCCAGGAAAGTATGTTCAGGATTGCAGCATATCTCCAAGGTCAAGCTTGGAGAGGATCTCAGCCCATCCTATGCATCATGCCTCCTCAGAAGTAAGCCCCACTAAAGTCAATGAGGCTTACACCCAAGTTGCCGTCTGAGAGCCCAATCCTACGCATGGCCAGTCAGCAGAAAACCCCATGATAATCAATGAGACTTACTCCAAGGTTTAGCTTGGAGAGGATCGCTGCCCATCCTATGCATCATGCCTACTCAGAAGTAAGCCCCATTACAATCAATGAGACTTAATCCAAGGTTTAAAAAATGTAGGACAAAATATAGGACATCCTTCAATTTGTGCTATATTTTTTAAAAGAAAGTTGTTAGTGTTTGTGTGCAGTCCACACCAACTTGTCTACTTCCAGTGCGGCCCAGGGAAGCGAAAAGGTTGGACACCCCTGTTTAGGTTATTTCATGAAGCTCCAAGAATTTATTGAATGACTCTCCTAAGCCTTGGCATAAATTCTGTGCTGACCTGGGGGTGTCACTCCAGGGGGTGGGGAGTTAGGCCAAAGCACATGTACACGCCTATCTTCCCACACCGTCACGCAAAGGTTAGCCAGGTGAGTTAAAAGGTGTTTATATTGCTAGATGTGACCCGACTGTAACACGTGGTGCTCATCCCCGTTTCTAAAGCCATAGAGCCAGCGTTGTCCGACATGTGGCTCGCATGTGCATGGAAGGATGCTACCTTCCCACCAAAGTAGTACCTATTTATCTACTTGCATTTCCATGCTTTTGAAATGCTAGGTTGGCAGGAGCTGGGCTAAGGACAGGAGCTCACCCATCTGGTAGGACCCGCATCTCAAACCCCTGCCTGCTGGTTAACAGGCACAATGTCTTAACCAGCTGCACCACCATAGCCTACTCCAGGTGAGTCAGGCTGGCCTAAATTTCTTGGGGCTCAATTTGTAGGGCACAATCCTAACCTAGGCCAGCGCAAGTCATCAGTCTTCCCATTCCCGTGGTGATGTAGGGAGGCTGGTGATCGTTGCACTGACCTAACCGTCCCCCAAAAGTGGCACAGACGTTTCTTACAGCACTTTTGTGACACCCCCAAGTCAGCACAGGTCTTATGCCGGGACTTAGGTCAGACTTAGGGCAAGGTGCTCATTTTGTTCCCTTCTAGAGCCCAGCTTGTGAATGGTTGGTCTGTCCCAAATGAGAAATATAGATGATGTGACAAGGGAGATGAGAAACAGGCGTGGATCTATCAGCAGGACGTATAAGGGCCATTGCCCCTCATCAAGCCTTTCTTTGCAAGGGGCATTTGAGTCCGCTCCCCCATCCCAACTGACTTTGCAGACCCAACTCTTCCTTCTCTCTGCCAGAAAAGAGAGAGAAGGGGGAATTTTAGGTGGGTGGGGGTGTGATTGGGGGTTGTAGTGTGTGCGTTGGGTCTGGTCTCTGGGTGTCTTGTGAGTTTCGTTGTATGTGTACACTGTGTATACGTACAATGACAATAAAGAATTTATTTATATTTCAAAACTATGGTTCACATTTACTGCCCATTATCAGCATCCCTAACCTCGAAAATCAAGCAGGCGTGACAGGAGCACAGGATATCCTGGTGTCCTTCTTGTGCACGAGGCTAGTTTCAGGATGCACAGTTATAATGACATTCAGAAAACTGACCCACAACGCTCGGACCCAGACAGTTCTGTGTTGGAAACGGCCCTGTATTGGCTGCATACTTGGAGTCAGTTTCCTTTGGAGCGCTATAAATGAAGAAGTCAATCCTAACCAGTTTAGGCCGGCATAACTCACCTGGCATCACTACCTGAGGCCAGCACGTGTCTGTGCGCACTGTCCTAACCCCCCCAAGACAGAACTTGCTCCAGCCTCCCCACACCACTACAGAGAGTAATGCCAGGTGAGTTATGCTAGTGATGCAATATCAGAAGTCTGTATTACCAGAGACTATTTAGTCAGTTTCCTTGGATGATGAACAAATAAAACTAGTCAGCGCATTAATCCAACTTGTCCACTTGGATTACCTACAGTGAATGGCAGCAGCTCCCCAAATTCTGGACACCTTTCCCCGCTACACCAGATCTTGTAAATGGCTGAAAACATGACCTCTGCTGCACGAAGGGCACATTCCTTCCCACAGAACTATAGGCTGCATACAATTTCAGGGTTCATTGGATACATAGTGGATAATCTTCTATGATGCTGAAGATACAAACTCATTTACTGAGATGCTACAGCCGACATGAGTATAATTTTCTGCTTAGGACTTAGGTGAGTTATGCCAGCCTAAGTTGGTTAGGACAGCACCACGAGAGTAATTCTGTAACATGTACAATGAGAGTAATTCTTCTTTAATACATGTTTGGTTCAGCCATTCTTGAAAGAACATGTTTCCTTAATACCAAAAACTTCCTTGCACTCCCAAAGCTTTGAAATTCAGCATTTCCTAAGGCAAAGGGGGCTTGTTAGAGAAAGACGGTAGGTATCCCCCCACTTTAGTTGTATCCAGTTGTGAGAAAGGTGGGTTAATAAGGGTTGAAATGCAGAGGGGTTGAAAGGCAGAGGGGTTGAAAGGCAGGTCTGCATGGCAGGAGACTGCAGTCAAAATCCACTAACCAGGGGCTAAACTCCCCCCCCCCCATGTAGACATGCCATGGCTGAGGTCTGTACTCATCTTCCATTCCCTGGACCCCTTTCCATCGGTCTCAGCAAGCCTCCAGGCAGAGCTTAAGCACCATTTCAAGGCTTGCATCCTCAGCTTCTCCATAATTCTGCACATTCTTATTAATTGGGAGAAAGAGGAACATCCTACCAGCTAGACACAGCTTGTCCATTAGCAGGACTTTAGCAGAATTAGCAATTCTGCCCAACTTCCTGAGATGCAAGTGAGTAACAGTGCAAGCTTATAAGCATGTCTACTCAGAAGTAAGTCCCATTCTGTTTGATTGTACTTACTCCCAGAAAAGTGTAATTAGGATTGCGGCCTAAATCCTTCCTTCTTCCTCCTCTACAGATCCCTGTGCAGATGTGGACATCTCCGTAACCACAATGTCAGGCCTAGCCAGCATGTGGATTCTGGCATGGAAATATTAATAGGGGAAATACTGAGACAAAATGGACAAGGGAGGAAGTTCAGCCAGCCTGTCTCACCTGTGAAGAGCTCCTGGATCAGTCCTCAAATGCTCTGGAGTTTCAAAGGGATGAGCTCCTTCCAGATCCACCTGTTTGCACACTCCCAGGTGTCACAGGAAGCCTCCAGGTATTTTTCTAGACTGAGTTCTTGCACACCCATACACCAGTCTATCCTTTCCCAGGATAGCAATACCTAAATTGCTCCCTCATTACATCCTTTTCTTAGCCAAAGCCCCCCCCCCCCCCCCCCACACACACCCAGTTGGAACACACACATTTGTGGCTCTCTGAGCTTCCAATGTCAAACTCATTGATGTACATCCAGTTGACAAACTCTTGTCATCTTCTCCATCTAAATCTGCAGGTGAACTTTCCCTGAGGATCCAAATCAGGACTTTCCAGCAATGGCTCAGCTGCACCAGGGAAACTGCAGCCTGCCTTCAGATCCTCTTTCCTGGAATTGTTGTACTATAGTATTCCAGAATTAATCCAAGCAGTACCCTTCTTCCGACTGAGAAAACCAGCAGTCCCACTGATTCGAGGACCTCAAATCCAGTCCAGGTGAACAGTTCCAGGAGACATCCTGGCTCCTTTGGGTGCCTTTGTTCTGTTGTCTTCAAATGGTCGGTCCCCAGCGTTGATCAGACGCAAGGTGTCTCTGAAGACCACCAGCAGCCAAGGGTGGTCTTCTGAGAAAGCAGCAGCTGAGCTTGGATAGGCTTTGGGTACAGAAAGAAGGGACTGAACCGGCTGTGGAAGGCAAGCAATGTCCTGGGAATGGCAGCCCACTAGATGGCAACCCTGCCCAAGGTACGGAGCATCCTGCTCCTGCCCCACTTCTGCTTCTCTCCAAGCTTGTTAGCCAGGCAGCTAACAAGAAAATTGAGTGTGTTGGGGGTAGGTGGAGGCCACCCACCTCCCTTCCCACAAGCATGGGGGTCTGTTCTAGTGCGAGCTGGAATTATTGTGTTATTTCGCCTCCCATCGAGGAAAAAAGAGTATTATGCCTTCCATGAAGAAATAAAAATGTATTCAATAATTACCAGGCTAGGATAAGCAGGTTGCTCTTAGTGCACCCAACACTTCTGCCTTAGCTTGCCTTGCCCCACTGAAAGGTCTCATTAGTTTGATTTGGGAATCCACAGCTGACCTGGCCTCCAGCCCCATTGCTCCTTCTCCAGGGTTGGAAGGCATCACATTTGAGACTGAGGTGGTAGGGTTGGCCACAGGGATCTCCCGAAGGCAGTGGGAAGCTCCAAGGAAGTGAATGAGGGTGTTCAAAGAGTGTGTTTGGAGGACGGAAGGCAGAAGAGCCCAGACAAGCAGGCCTCCCAGAAACCTCCCCAACCCCCCCAAGGAAAATCCTTTCCTGGGAGTAAGACCCATTGAACAAAAGGGGACTCACTTTTGAGTAGATATGGTTAGGATTGCATCCTTAGTCCCAGCAATTCAAAGGGACTGCGGAGAAAAACAGGCAGACCAATGAGCATGTTCTGGAACCTCCTGTGGAGGATACAAATCAGTGTAGAAAGAAAACAATGGAAAAGACCCACTTCCAGGTTTCTTGGCGCCTCTTTTGCACCTAATGGAATAAGATAGCAGGCCTGTATCGTGCTTGGCGCTGCATACGGTGCATGCAAAGCATGAAAGCCTGGGTTGGATTGTTATGGAGGATAGGCTGTTACCCAAGCAGCAAATCCCCCCTCTCCACGCCACTGAATTAGTCCAATGGAAAGGCAGAGCCGATACGATTGGATCCAGCTGCGTCGCAGAGCTGGGCTAAGGACAGGAGCTTTAATATCTGCAGGGTTTTGATTCTGGGATGGAAAAATGGAATGATTGTTTGCATGACTGCCTCTCTACAACAGTAGAAAAGCAGTTTTTAACACTGTGACTTGCAGTGGCCATTCATGGTGAGTCAAATCCATGCATAAAAAATCCATGCATAACAAGGTTGAAGCTGTTCATTAGCCCTTTCATGACCTTCCTGGGCGGATTGTGGCAAGGGGGAGGCCAGTGCAGGGGGTTCCAGGAACTTTCTTGCTGCTTCATTGCGTGTCCTGCAGCAGGTAATTTTTCCTGCACTTGCTGAAAGGTCAGCAACTCCCTTGTAAAGAGCATTGAGAGTTGGGAAAAGGGCCCCCCAGCAATGCACCTGTCTTGCTGCACCAACCACTACTATGGCTGTAATGGTTAGGCCAGCAGGGCTGGTTAGGGGCACCACTTAGGGCTGGTGAGATGGAGGTGACAATGGATGGGCACCATGGAGAGCTGGTCCAAAAGGCCAGGAAAGTGGGTGGCTGTGGCTGCAATCTTAAACCCACTTTCTTGGGAGTAACACACTGAACAAAATGGGGTTACTTCTGATTAGACATGCACAGTCATGGACTAAACCCGCAATCCTATCCACTTTCCTAGGAGGAAACCCATTAACTCGAGTGGGACTTACTTCTGAGTAGACATGCATGAGTTGGTGGTGTAGCTAGAAGGGGGTGCAGCAGTCAGTCTTAGGCGGGCTCACGCCTTCACAGCCATTCCAGCTGGCGGGGAGCCTGAGTCCGGCCCTTGGTGGCACTGGGGAGTGTGAGTTGGTGGCGTAGCTAGTGGGGGGCGCAGCCGTCAGTTTTTTGGGTGGCAGAAGACTCCCCCCCGCCCAAACTCCAGCTACGCCACCAAGTGGGGAAAAAAAAAAACCCGGGAACTCTCCACCCGGGGGCCATTTCTCACCAGTATCGGGGGTGAGAGCCTGTCGCCCCTCGCCCGCACGAGACCATGGAGGGAAGGGTTGCCACTCTTCTCCCCATGGGGGCCGTGGGACTCGGGCCCTCTCCAGCTCCACCCCGACGCCTCGGCTCCCCCTTGGAACCGGACGCCAGCTGCGATCGCCCTGGTCCGCCCTTGAACCAGGGACCCCGGCAGGAGGAGGCTGGAGAGGGCTGAACCCACCTGCCACTTGGGCTGGCGACCCCAGACCCTGCCGGGAGCCCTTTGTTGCGGAGCGGCGGGAGGCAGTGCAGGCAGGGGGGGGGGAGAGCCTGGGGGTAACCTGGGCTGGGGCTGGCCCGCCTGGGACGAGAGAGGTACAGGGACCCCCATCGCTCAGCCGCGCCCCCTCCAGGGATGGATGGAACCTTCGGAAGATGAACGTTCTAAGATGGAACGTCGGGGGGATGAACGTCCTGATGATGGGAAGGCGAAGCTAGAAGGGGGCGCAGCTGTCATTCTTGCGGGGCTCACCCCTTTTTAGCCATTCCAGGAGGGGGGAGGCTGACCCTCCTTGACAGGGCTGTTGGGGGTGGGGCGGTGGCGTAGTTACAGGGGGCGCAGCCGTCAGTATTGGGGATGAGACTCCCCCCCCAAAGTGACGGCTGCGCCCCCTCTTGCTACGCCACCAGCTCACACCCCCTACCCAGTGCCAGGAAGGGTAAGACTGGGGATGGCTGGAATGGCTATAACGGGGTGAGCCTCCCAAGATTAATAGCTGCGCCCCTCTAGCTGTGCCACCCCCACCCATCCACCCCCGTGTCAAGGAGGGTCAGGCTCTCCCCAACTGGAATGGCTCCGAAGGTGTTAGACCCCCCAAAATCTGTCAGCCGCGCCCCCCTCCAGCTCCGCCTCCACAGTCTTCCCATCAAACACAGCACTCCTTTCCACTTTCCTGGGAGGAAACCCATTAACTAGAGTGGGACTGACTTCTGAGTAGACAGACATTCAGGAGCATGTTCTTTCGGGCTGCATTCCTTGCTGCAGTTATTTGGGAGTAAGCGTCACTTCTGAGTTGCTATGCCTGGGAAGCAGCCGGCAAACTCCCATAGGAGTGAGTACCAGGTGGTGGAGTAGCTAGAGGGGGGCGGAGAACTCAGTCTTGGAGGGATTCTCACCCCTTCAGAGCCATCCCAGGTGGGGGCGGGGGGGTAAAGGGAGGCATAATGAGAGTGGGGTTTCTTCTCTCCCCAGGGGCCTGCTTTGCAGGGATGTTGTGTGCTGGGCAGTGCAGGAGCCCCCAGAAGTGGAAGAGACGGGTGGAATAGCTAGAGGGCGGCCGTAGCAGTTAGTCTTAGGGGGGAGTCTCACACCTTCAGAGCCATTCAAGTTGGAAGAAGCCTGACTGTTCTTGGCGCTGAGGGTAGGAGGTGGTGGCATAGCTAGAAGGGGGCGCAGCAGTCAGTCTTAGGCGGGCTCACGCCTTCACAGCCATTCCAGCTGGCGGGGAGCCTGAGTCCGGCCCTTGGTGGCACTGGGGAGTGTGAGTTGTTGGCGTAGCTAGTGGGGGGCGCAGCCGTCAGTTTTTTGGGTGGCAGAAGACTCCCCCCCGCCCAAACTCCAGCTACGCCACCAAGTGGGAAAAAAAAACCCGGGAACTCTCCACCCGGGGGCCATTTCTCACCAGTATCGGGGGTGAGAGCCTGTCGCCCCTCGCCCGCACGAGACCATGGAGGGAAGGGTTGCCACTCTTCTCCCCATGGGGGCCGTGGGACTCGGGCCCTCTCCAGCTCCACCCCGACGCCTCGGCTCCCCCTTGGAACCGGACGCCAGCTGCGATCGCCCTGGTCCGCCCTTGAACCAGGGACCCCGGCAGGAGGAGGCTGGAGAGGGCTGAACCCACCTGCCACTTGGGCTGGCGACCCCAGACCCTGCCGGGAGCCCTTTGTTGGGGAGCGGCGGGAGGCAGTGCAGGCGGGGTTGGGGGGGAGAGAGCCTGGGGGTAACCTGGGCTGGGGCTGGCCCGCCTGGGACGAGAGAGGTACAGGGACCCCCATCGCTCAGCCGCGCCCCCTCCAGGGATGGATGGAACCTTCGGAAGATGAACGTTCTAAGATGGAACGTCGGGGGGATGAACGTCCTGATGATGGGAAGGCGAAGCTAGAAGGGGGCGCAGCTGTCATTCTTGCGGGGCTCACCCCTTTTTAGCCATTCCAGGAGGGGGGAGGCTGACCCTCCTTGACAGGGCTGTTGGGGGTGGGGCGGTGGCGTAGTTACAGGGGGCGCAGCCGTCAGTATTGGGGATGAGACTCCCCCCCCAAAGTGACGGCTGCGCCCCCTCTTGCTACGCCACCAGCTCACACCCCCTACCCAGTGCCAGGAAGGGTAAGACTGGGGATGGCTGGAATGGCTATAACGGGGTGAGCCTCCCAAGATTAATAGCTGCGCCCCTCTAGCTGTGCCACCCCCACCCATCCACCCCCGTGTCAAGGAGGGTCAGGCTCTCCCCAACTGGAATGGCTCCGAAGGTGTTAGACCCCCCAAAATCTGTCAGCCGCGCCCCCCTCCAGCTCCGCCTCCACAGTCTTCCCATCAAACACAGCACTCCTTTCCACTTTCCTGGGAGGAAACCCATTAACTAGAGTGGGACTGACTTCTGAGTAGACAGACATTCAGGAGCATGTTCTTTCGGGCTGCATTCCTTGCTGCAGTTATTTGGGAGTAAGCGTCACTTCTGAGTTGCTATGCCTGGGAAGCAGCCGGCAAACTCCCATAGGAGTGAGTACCAGGTGGTGGAGTAGCTAGAGGGGGGCGGAGAACTCAGTCTTGGAGGGATTCTCACCCCTTCAGAGCCATCCCAGGTGGGGGCGGGGGGGTAAAGGGAGGCATAATGAGAGTGGGGTTTCTTCTCTCCCCAGGGGCCTGCTTTGCAGGGATGTTGTGTGCTGGGCAGTGCAGGAGCCCCCAGAAGTGGAAGAGACCGGTGACATAGCTAGAGGGCGGCCGTAGCAGTTAGTCTTAGGGGGGAGTCTCACACCTTCAGAGCCATTCAAGTTGGAAGAAGCCTGACTGTTCTTGGCGCTGAGGGTAGGAGGTGGTGGCATAGCTAGAAGGGGGCGCAGCAGTCAGTCTTAGGCGGGCTCACGCCTTCACAGCCATTCCAGCTGGCGGGGAGCCTGAGTCCGGCCCTTGGTGGCACTGGGGAGTGTGAGTTGGTGGCGTAGCTAGTGGGGGGCGCAGCCGTCAGTTTTTTGGGTGGCAGAAGACTCCCCCCCCGCCCAAACTCCAGCTACGCCACCAAGTGGGAAAAAAAAAACCCGGGAACTCTCCACCCGGGGGCCATTTCTCACCAGTATCGGGGGTGAGAGCCTGTCGCCCCTCGCCCGCACGAGACCATGGAGGGAAGGGTTGCCACTCTTCTCCCCATGGGGGCCGTGGGACTCGGGCCCTCTCCAGCTCCACCCCGACGCCTCGGCTCCCCCTTGGAACCGGACGCCAGCTGCGATCGCCCTGGTCCGCCCTTGAACCAGGGACCCCGGCAGGAGGAGGCTGGAGAGGGCTGAACCCACCTGCCACTTGGGCTGGCGACCCCAGACCCTGCCGGGAGCCCTTTGTTGCGGAGCGGCGGGAGGCAGTGCAGGCGGGGGGGGGGGGGAGAGAGCCTGGGGGTAACCTGGGCTGGGGCTGGCCCGCCTGGGACGAGAGAGGTACAGGGACCCCCATCGCTCAGCCGCGCCCCCTCCAAGGATGGATGGAACCTTCGGAAGATGAACGTACTGAGAACGGAACGTCGGGGGGATGAACGTCCTGATGATGGGGAGGCGGCGGTGGAGGTGCTGGAGCGGGGCGCAGCTGCGAGTCTTGGGGGATCACCCCTTTATAGCCATTCCCGGTTTGGGGAGCCTGACCCTCCTTGACAGGGGTGTTGGGGTGGGGTGGTGGCGTAGCTACAGGGGGCGCAGCTGTCAGTATTGGGCATGAGACTCCCCCCAAAATTGACGGCGCCGCCTCTAAGTACGCCACCAGCTAGCTCATTCCAGCTCGCACTAGATCAGACCCCCATGCTTGTGGGAAGGGAGGTGGGTGGCCTCCACCTACCCCCAACACACTCAATTTTCTTGTTAGCTGCCTGGCTAACAAGCTTGGAGAGAAGCAGAAGTGGGGCAGGAGCAGGATGCTCCGTACCTTGGGCAGGGTTGCCATCTAGTGGGCTGCCATTCCCAGGACATTGCTTGCCTTCCACAGCCGGTTCAGTCCCTTCTTTCTGTACCCAAAGCCTATCCAAGCTCAGCTGCTGCTTTCTCAGAAGACCACCCTTGGCTGCTGGTGGTCTTCAGAGACACCTTGCGTCTGATCAACGCTGGGGACCGACCATTTGAAGACAACAGAACAAAGGCACCCAAAGGAGCCAGGATGTCTCCTGGAACTGTTCACCTGGACTGGATTTGAGGTCCTCGAATCAGTGGGACTGCTGGTTTTCTCAGTCGGAAGAAGGGTACTGCTTGGATTAATTCTGGAATACTATAGTACAACAATTCCAGGAAAGAGGATCTGAAGGCAGGCTGCAGTTTCCCTGGTGCAGCTGAGCCATTGCTGGAAAGTCCTGATTTGGATCCTCAGGGAAAGTTCACCTGCAGATTTAGATGGAGAAGATGACAAGAGTTTGTCAACTGGATGTACATCAATTAGTTTGACATTGGAAGCTCAGAGAGCCACAAATGTGTGTGTTCCAACTGGGTGTGTGTGTGTGGGGGGGGGGGCGTTGGCTAAGAAAAGGATGTAATGAGGGAGCAATTTAGGTATTGCTATCTTGGGAAAGGATAGACTGGTGTATGGGTGTGCAAGAACTCAGTCTAGAAAAATACCTGGAGGCCTGCTTTTCATAAGCAAATCCTGGGAATCAGAGACTTCCAGCCGCTGTTCATTTGAACTCAGCTGTGGAGGGGGGGGGGGGGAGAGGGCAATGAAGGCAATGTGAAGTTACAGAAGTGGATGTGGTGCTTTCAGCTCATCAACTCACAGTTGTAATGCACATGTTCATTGCTCTGAAAGGCACACACACACTTCGATCTGCATGGTGTGAGATTGCAGAGGTGGCGTCTATCCCATGCTTTCAACATCTTAAAAGACAGGAATTATGGAGTCCAGTAATGTACAGTGGCATCCCAAAATGCAGCCTGGTTGCTTTAAAGGAGGTGTGTTTTCTCCATTTTAGAAGCTCTAATCTGGTAACCAGTTATCAGGATGACAGAACATCAGGCTCTGGAAGCAAATGGTACACTCAACAGTGATGGGAGTGGGATGGACCTGCAATGAAAGACTAAAATATTTGGGGACTTTTAGTTGTTTTTAAAAGAATGATCTTGGGGAAACTTGACAAAACGATGCATGGTGTGAGACTATTGAGGGATGTAGAGGAACTGTTACTCCTGGTATGGGAATTGGGGCCATCTAATGGAATGGATTGACAGCAAATTAAAGACAGACCAAAGAAAGTATTGAAGAAAGTGAATACTTGCACGGTGTATGCATTGATAACCAAAGATTTGGACTGGGTTCATGGAGAGTGGGCATTCAACACCTGCTTTTGATTCCTAATTGGAATCTGATTGGCCACTATGAGGAGTAGGAGACTCAATTGGGGGCGCAAGTGCCTGCTAACCTCCAGGCCAGGGTTTGAGACCCAGGTCCCCACAAGACAAGGATTTCCTGCTACAGGCAGGGGGTTGGACTAGAATGATCCACTGGGTCCCTTCCAACTCATGATTTGATGACTTCTATGACCCTACGGTCTTAAGCCTGCCTCAGTCACTCCACTCTCATCCATAGAGTTACTGATGCCCAAATGTGAGAGGCTGCAATTACGTCATGGCCGAATGTTGGTATTCCAGGCTGTGAATTGCTTTTTCCTGTCGTTTGGGTGAGCTGATTGGTTTCCAACCTGATCCTTCAGGATCTCCATTCCGGAGCAACCCAAACCACATTTACACTGGTGAGCCCAATGGATCGATAGTGTGAAATTGCAGCCTAATTGTGGTTCCATCTATTCCCGCCCTGACAACGGGGCAGGAGGTGGAAACCAGCTCTGGGATTGGCAGTGGAGATGAGATCAGTTGTTTGGTGCTATCTTGTGCTCCAGCGGCCTGTCGGCCTCTTCCAGAGCTGCATGGAAGTTTCTGGATGGAGCTTAATAAGTTTCTGTAGTGATTGGCAACCCTAAGGAAAAAGAAATGTGTGATTGCAGCAAAGAATTGGGTGGCCTGTTGGAATGGCAGGTGGTGGGGACGAGAGATGGAGAACAGGCTCTTTTAACTTTTCCTCACACATACTTAGGCTTCCTGTATCCAGAAGAGACGAGTAGTTTTGAGGTTTGCTGTTCTTTTCCGAATGGGAAAAACATCTCCAAACAAAAAGCATTAGCCTGATTCTGTCCTGATGCAGTCAGGCTGTGAGCCAAGCAACCTGGAGGGAGCTGACCTTAATCCAGAGTCGTTCAGTGCTTCCCAAAGTGTGGGTCGCAAGCCCAAGCACAGTGGGTCACGGTCTGTGCCCTCCTGCCTGTCCTTGTGCTAGTTTGGATCCAATTAAGGACCATTCCAGAAACCCCACTGCTTACCAAGGCCTCCCTCAGGGTGACCACATGACTGGAAATTTCCAGATTTGTCCTCGTTTACCCTGCTGTCTAGGTGTCCTCCAAAAGGACTTCATTGTCCTTCATTTTGGAACTTTGCAGTGGTGTGCAGTACCCCATCGTGTCATATGTTGTTGGATTTGTGTTGAAGAGCAGGATCCAATGCAGAAATCAGTTTTGAAATATCTCCTTCCTATCAAAAGGTATGGCCAAAAGAACTAAAAATAAATATGCATTGAGCTCTATTGGAAAGTGAAAGTGCCCAATATGGTGGCTTTACTTGTGAGTAGGCAGATGTGCCTTTGCCTGCTGGAAAGGCCAGGCTGAGAGGAAACCAAGACCTCGTCCTCCTTTTGAGGTTTGGGCATCTGGTCACCCTGGAACCGACTCTTCAGTCCATTCTTGGAACCCTCCATAAGCCAGATCCAGTTTTGGGAAGCCTCTTCCAGTTGGAGAACTCGTCGCCCCTCGGGTAGGAGAGGCCTCCAGCATCCCCAGAAGCAACATGAGCCACCACAGAGGACAAGGTGGGTCGCGCCACTGCTGAGTTTGGGAACTCCTGCTCTCCCTGCAAGAAACGGGTGCAGGCAGTGAGGTCAGCGCTTCAGGACCTTGGAGAGCACCCAAGGCTTGTTCTTCTCAGAGCTGGAAAACTCAAAGGTCAGTCCAGCACCACCGAGTGATGACATCCAGGCCCCTCTTATTTCCATCGCCATCTTTCCAGTGGTGATTCAAGTAAACAACAGGTTCTATGTCCTAATAACCCAGATTAACAACAGGGACTGTGTCCCATTCGTGACCGGTTCTCAGAACAGGGTTCTATAGAACCCCCTGAAGCCCACCACTGCGTGACCTTTCCCATGCCAAAGCTACAAAGTTTACTTTTATTCCTTTGTCCTCACAACAACCCTGTAAGGTAGGTGAGGCTGAGAGTAAGTGACCTGCTCAAGCTCATCCAGGAAGCTCCATGGCCAAGGTGGGATTTAAACCCTGACCTTCCAGGTCTTCCATTTTCTTGCCTGGGGCGGGGGGGGGAATCTGAGTCTGGGGCACAGCAGGTGGGGGGTTCAAATCTCCTTCGGGGTGACCCATGAGGTTCATTTGCTTGGAAAAGTGGAAGATTCTCAAAGCAGCCTTCCATGTCCCTTCCTATAAAAAAAGGACCCGTCCTGGGGAAAAGGGAGAACTTTTTCCTGGGGCAGCGGCAAAAAGGAGGACACGTCCTGGAGAAAGAGGTCATTAGATGTCATGACCTTACACCCAGGATAGAAGGCGAAAAAGGGGAGAAGTCCTGGGGAAAGGGGGCAGCAGATGTTATGCCCGGGACAGAAAGCCAAGGGGGCAGGTCCTGGAAGGGTCCTCCCTGCCCTGCTTGGCTCTCCCAGGCTGTGCAGCCGCAGGGCTATTGGGGGTCGCTCCCCATAAGAGGTCCTGGGAGGGCCTTTGTGCCGTCGGCCTGAGTGGCACCGTGGGTTCAGCCCGGTTCCTGCCACCTCCGCCCTCCCGGCGTGCGTTCTGGTGCAAGGGCTGCCCAGGGCGCGTCGGTGACGGGGGTGTCCGGGGTCGGGTCCCGAGTCCCATAAGCCCCAAGGGGGGCGAAGGTCGTGGCTGCTCGGCCAGGCAGCGGCGGCCACTCGCCCTCACTGGACCCGAATCCCTGCGCGCGGGGGAGACGGGCGGGCCGGCAGGTTCTCACCGTAGCCTGGATTAGATCTCCGGGCGCAGATGAGGAACGACCACCGGGTTCCCTTCCCGGTTTGTCTTTTTCCCACCCGGTGGCGTAGCTAGAGGGGGGCGCGGCCGGCTTCACACCGGGTGGGAAAAGTGGTACCCGGGAAGCCCACCCGGAGACCATTTCTCACCAACGGGAGGTGAGAGCCTGCCGCCCCCGCCCGTGTTCGAGTCCGTGGGGTTGTCCCATGGGGGCTGTGGGACTCGCGCCCCTCCAGCACCCTTCCCCCGACGCCCAGGCTCGCCCTCCAACCCGGGACTCCGGCGGAGGGAGGCTGGAGGGGGCGCAGCTGCGAGTCTTGGGGGGTCACCCCTTTATAGCCATTCCGGGTGGGGGGAGCCTGACCCTCCTTGACACGAGTGGTGGGGGTGGGGAGGTGGGACAGCTAGAGGGGGCGCAGCCGTCAGTCTTGGGGGTGAGACTCCTCCAAAACTGACGGCTGCGCCCCCTCTAAGTACGCCACCAGCTCACACCCCCCACCCCCCCACCCGGAATGGCTATAAAGCGGTGACCCCCCAAGACTGGCAGCTGCGCCCCCCCTCTAGCTCCGCCACCGCCGCCTCCCCATCATCAGAACGTTCATCCCCCCGATATTCCATCCTTAGAACGTCCATCTTCCGAAGGTTCCATCCATCCCTGGAGGGGGCGCGGCTGAGCGATGGGGGTCCCTGTACCTCTCTCGTCCCAGACGGGCCAGCCCCAGCCCAGGTTCCCCCCAGGCTCCCCCCCCCCCCGCCTGCACTGCCTCCCGCCGCTCCGCAACAAAGGGCTCCCGGCAGGGTCTGGGGTCGCCAGCCCAAGTGGCAGGTGGGTTCAGCCCTCTCCAGCCTCCTCCTGCCGGGGTCCCTGGTTCAAGGGCGGACCAGGGCGATCGCAGCTGGCGTCCGGTTCCAAGGGGGAGCCGAGGCGTCGGGGTGGAGCTGGAGAGGGCCCGAGTCCCACGGCCCCCATGGGGAGAAGAGTGGCAACCCTTCCCTCCATGGTCTCGTGCGGGCGAGGGGCGACAGGCTCTCACCCCCGATACTGGTGAGAAATGGCCCCCGGGGGAGAGTTCCCGGGTTTTTTTTTCCCACTTGGTGGCGTAGCTGGAGTTTGGGGGGGGGGAATTCTTCTGCCACCCAAAAAACTGACCGCTGCGCCCCCCTCTAGCTACGCCACCAACTCCTGAATGTCTACTCAGAAGTAAGTCCCACTCTAGTTAGTGGGTTTCCTCCCAGGAAAGTGGATAGGATTGCTTTGGAGGCGGAGCTGGAGGGGGGCGCGGCTGACAGATTTTGGGGGGTCTCACACCTTCGGAGCCATTCCAATTGGGGAGAGCCTGACCCTCCTTGACACGGGGGTGGATGGGTGGGGGTGGCACAGCTAGAGGGGCGCAGCTATTAGTCTTGGGAGGCTCACCCCGTTATAGCCATTCCAGCCATCCCCAGTCTTACCCTTCCTGGCACTGGGTAGGGGGTGTGAGCTGGTGGCGTAGCAAGAGGGGGCGCAGCCGTCACTTTTGGGGGAGTCTCATCCCCAATACTGACGGCTGCGCCCCCTGTAGCTACGCCACCACCCCACCCCCAACTCCCCTGTCAAAGATGGTGTTAGACGAACGTTCTGAAGATGGGGAGGCGGCGGTGGCGGAGCTGGAGGGGGGCGCAGCTGCCAGTTTTGGGGGGTCACCCCTTTACAGCCATTCCGGGTGGTGGTAAAAAGGGGTGAGCCCCCCAAGATTAATAGCTGCGCCCCTCTAGCTGTGGCACCCCCACCAATCCACCAATCAGTGGCAAGGCCGACTCATGATGCAGGGAGGCCCCCACTCAGCGGCAAGGCCAACCCCTGGAACTCTCTTCCTCATGACGCAGGGAGGCTCCCCCTCAGTGGCAAGGCCCACCCCTGGAACTCTCTACCTCATGACGCAGGGAGGCCCCCCTCAGTGGCAAGGCCCAACCCTGGAACTCTCTTCCTCATGAGGCAGGGAGGCCCCCCTCAGTGGCAAGGCCGACCCCTGGAACTCTCTGCCTCATGCGGCAGCGAGGCTTCACCTTAGTGGCAAGGCCGACCCCTGGAACTCTCTGCCTCATGACGTAGAGAGGCTCCCCCTCCTGCGTGTGAGCAGGGAGGCTCCCCCTCCTGGGTGTGGGGTGTGAGCTGGTGGCGTACTTAGTGGGGGCGCAGCCGTCAGTTTTGGGGGAGTCTCACCCCCAAGACTGACGGCTGCGCCCCCTCTAGCTATCCCACCTCCCCACCCCCACCACTCGTGTCAAATAGGGTCCGGCTCCCCCCTCCTAGAATGGCTAAAAAGGGGTGAGCCCCCCAAGATTAATAGCTACGCCCTGAAACTCACTGCCTCATGACAAAGGGAGGCTCTACCTCAATAGGAAGGCCCACCCATGGAACTCTTTGCTTCATGACGTAGGGAGTCTCCACCTCAGTGGCAAGCCACACCCCTGGAACACTCTGCCTCATGACGCAGGGAGGCCCCCCTCAGTGGCACGTCCAACCCCTGGAACTCTCTGCCTCATGACGCAGGGAGGCCCCCCTCAGTGGCACGTCCAACTCCTGGAACTCTCTGCCTCATGACGCAGGGAGGCTCCACCTCAGTGGCAATGCCCACCCCTGGAACTCTCTGCCTCATGTTGCAGGGAGGCTCCACCTCAGTGTCAAGGCCGGCCCCTGGAACTCTCTGCCTCATGACGCAGGGAGGCTCCACCTCAGTGGCAATGCCCACCCCTGGAACTCTCTGCCTCATGTTGCAGGGAGGCTCCACCTCAGTGGCAAGGCCGGCCCCTGGAACTCTCTGCCTCCTGACGCAAGGAGGCTCCACCTCAGTGGCAATGCCCACCCCTGGAACTCTCTGCCTCATGACGCAGGGAGGCTCCACCTCAGTGGCCAGGCCGACCTTTGGAACTCATGATGCAGGGATTGCCAGCTGCTCAGTCGCATTGCGTGAGGGGATGACCCCCTAGCTGTGCAACTCTACTAGCTTAGCTGCCTTTTAAACCTTTCAACACCTTCATGCTGTTGGCTGAGGATCAGCAAGGCCTGTCAAGGTTAATATCCTCAGAACCCCATATATGGAACCTCCAGTTCTGGAGGAAGTCTATCCCTAATACCAAAATGCCAAGGAGCAACAACATAGAAGAGCCACTGCTTGCCTGCTGGGCGGCCACTGTGGGGAGGAGGAGAGTGGCAGAGCCCGGAGCCCCTTGTTCTGGCAGGCCCCCTTGTGCTAGTGGGGGTTGTGCGATCAATCCACCATCTCAGAGCTACTGTGGACAGTGAGGAACCTTCTCACTTCTTGGCAAAGGAGCCCAGCAAGCAGACCCCGGCTCAGTATTTGATTTTTCCAAGCACTGCCTGGTTGTCTTCTCTGATGGGGGGTAAATGTGTAACACAGTTATTTGTGTTGACCTGCAGGGATCACAGCAGGACCACCTCCCTGGTGTGAACATCCCCTCCAGTCAGCAGGACAGAGCCTGGGAGTTTCTCTTCATTGTTGCTTTAGGTCAGGGGTGTCCAACATGAGGCAGGTGGGCCGTATGCGGCCCAGGACGAGGGTGGATGTGGCCCTCCTGCAAAGCTGGCCACCACCATTGGAAAAACCGGCTTTGTGGCAGCAGCCATTTTCAAATTTTGTGTGCTTCTCTGCGCACTGCCCTGGGCGGCCGCCACAAAGCTGGTCTAGGCTGCCTGGATCCTCCCCCTACCTGCCTCCTGGCACGCAGAGCGCTTCAGACCCCTGCAGACCTTGCAGTGCTCGCCCACCCACATCCCCCAAAAGCAGCCTCAGCAGAGGCTGTTGCCTGCGGCCCTTGAGACGTACTAGGAAATAAGCCCCGCTAAAGTCAATGAGGCTTACTCCCAAGTTGCGGTCTGACAGCCCAATGATGCATAGGATGGGCTGTGATCCTCTCCAAGCTTCACTTTGGAGATATGCTGCAACTCTAACCATGTCTACACAGAAGTAAGGCCCATTGTATCCAGCGGGTCTTACTCCCAGGAAAGTTTTTTCAGGATTGCAGCATATCTCCAAGGTCAAGCTTGGAGAGGATCTCAGCCCATCCTATGCATCATGCCTCCTCAGAAGTAAGCCCCACTAAAGTCAGTGAGGCTTACACCCAAGTTGCCGTCTGAGAGCCCAATCCTATGCATGGCCCGTCAGCAGAAAACCCCATGATAATCAATGAGACTTACTCCAAGGTTTAGCTTGGAGAGGATCGCTGCCCATCCTATGCATCATGCCTACTCAGAAGTAAGCCCCATTACAATCAATTTGACGTAATCCAAGGTTTAAAAAATGTAGGACAAAATATAGGACATCCTTCAATTTGTCCTATATTTTTTAGAAGAAAGTTGTTAGTGTTTGTGTGCAGTCCACACCAACTTGTCTACTTCCAGTGCGGCCCAGGGAAGCGAAAAGGTTGGACACCCCTGTTTAGGTTCTTTAATGAAGCTCCAAGAATTTATTGAATGACTCTCCTAGGCCTTGGCATAAATTCTGTGCTGACCTGGGGGTGTCACTCCAGGGGGTGGGGAGTTAGGCCAAAGCACATGTACACGCCTATCTTCCCACACCGTCACGCAAAGGTTAGCCAGGGGAGTTAAAAGGTGTTTATATTGCTAGATGTGACCGACTGTCACCAGTGATGGGCATCAAAGAAATTAAGAACCGGTTCTCTGTCCATCTGGCAGCCACTTTTAAATGGCTATTTTTAAACTTTACATGTACTATCTCTTGTTAACAACCGGTTCTATAGAGTAGGTGCGAACCTGCTGGAGCCCACCACAGACTGTAACACGTGGTGCTCTTCCCCGTTTCTAAAGCCATAGAGCCAGCGTTGTCCGACATGTGGCTCAAATGTGCACGGAACGATGCTACCTTCCCACCAAAGTAGTACCTATTTATCTACTTGCATTTCCATGCTTTTGAAATGCTAGGTTGGCAGGAGCTGGGCTAAGGACAGGAGCTCACCCCATCTTGTAGCACCCGCATCTCAAACCCCTGCCTGCTGGTTAACAGGCACAATGTCTTAACCAGCTGCACCACCATAGCCTACTCCAGGTGAGTTAGGCTGGCCTAAATTTCTTGGGGCTCAGTTCGTAGGGCACAATCCTAACCTAGGCCGGCACAAGTCATCAGTCTTCCCATTCCCGTGGTGATGTAGGGAGGCTGGTGATTGTTGCGCTGACCTAACCGTCCCCCAAAAGTGGCACAGACGTTTCTTACAGCACTTTTGTGACACCCCCAAGTCACTCACTCACTTTCACTTTCAAAACCTTTAATGGCATTAATCCAAAATACATATATAAATAATAATATACATCATAAAACAACATAGAAGAGTGGGACATCATGAAGGATCACTCAGACAACTTACAGTTAAGATTTAATTAGGACGTCCTGCAAAAAAACTCGCTGCAAGATCCGTTGTAGTACTAGAGGAGTCCTCAAGGAGGAAATCTACCAGATTCTGGGGAGTCCAATAAAACTGGATAAAATAGGCTCAAGGGTATGAATACGAGTCGTATTATGAGCCAGGGAAGGACAAAAAATATGGGAAACTGAATCAGGCTCAACACCACAAAACTGGCAAATTCTTTGGTCAAATGGGAATTGTTCATATCGCCCTTTTAGGACAGCAGAGGGAAAGATGTTTAAAGGTGCAAGCATAAATGCTCTCCTCTTAAGGGGATTGACCAGTTGTTCAAAATAACAAGACCCATAACCCAGATAAGGGGAAATACCAAAGAAACAAGGGGAGCAGACTGGGTTCACGTTGGAAATAAGCCATACAGATTCAGCCTCCCATAACCTCTCCTTAAGAGAGGACAGCGCCTGGTTAAAATTAGAATTAGAAAAAAATTCTAAGGAGTGGCCAATATCAGCAAGTTTCGATTCACAAAGAGAAAACCAGGAAAAATGGTAAGGGTCTTTCAAAAGTTCAAAAAGCAAAGAATCAGAGACAGTATTAAAAAAAAGACGGAGCCAGAATTTAAAAGTCAAGGCCCAGGCCACTGTTGAGGGCAGATGAATGCCAAGCTCCCAAATCAGGGTTGACAGTTTAATCGAATTGGGTACCCCTAGGATTCGCCTTAGAAAGGTTGCAGCCAACAGGTCCACCTCTCTAAGAGTGACCTCCATCCAGATTGGAACTCCATAAAGAAGGCGGTTAACTAGCTTGGCCTGAAAAATTTGAAGCGCAGCTGGAACATATTGGTTCCCAGTGGTGTAATGAAGTCTAGCTATCGCATTAAGATAATGCGACGCCGAGGACTCTGCGAGTTTCCTATGAGGGGTCCACTTAAGTTGGTAGTGATAATTGATGCCCAGGTATTTAAAGGATTTTACCTGCTCAATAGGTTGGTTGTTGATTTTCCAGGTCAAGGGCTTCCATGTCTTGGAGAAAACCCAAATTTTGGTTTTCTCCACATTAATGGAAAGATCATTGCATAAGCAATAGGCTTGAAAAAGGGTAAGGAGTTTCCTGAGACCGGAGCTGGATAGAGATAGTAGAGCGGCATCGTCTGCATACAGCAGAATAGGCACCGGAACTTTATCCAGAAGAGGGGCAGTCTTAACACCAGAGGACAACTGGGGACGTAGATCAGCTAAAGAAAGGTTAAATAATAAATAAGGTTGTATTTTAATTACATTTTAATGTGTTTTTATCTCTATTTATTATCATATGTAATTTCAGTGGTGTTTTATTGTTTTTTAATTGTTTGGCCGCCTTGAGTTCCCCCCTGTGGGGGAAGAAAGGCGGGATAAAAATTACTTAAATAAATAAATAAAAATAAAATAAATAAAAAGGGGGCTGGAATGCATCCCTGCCGAACCCCTTTAGTAACTGGGATCTTCTCCGATAAAGAACCACATCGGTCAAAACGCACCTGGCAGGAATTAGAGGAGTGCAGTCTACGAATGAGGAAAAGTAAGCGAGGGGGGATTCCCCAAGATGCTAATTTTCTCCACAAAATAGCCCTAATAACTGAGTCAAACGCAGCTCTCAGATCAATAAAGGCCACATAAAGATTCCCCTTAAAACGGCACGAATATTTCTCGGCCAAAAAGGAAAGAAGAAATGCGTGATCTAATGTTGAGGAGCCCGGGCGGAAGCCAATTTGCTCGTAACCGGGAAGACCCTTGGACGAAGCCCAGGCAGTAAGGCGGGTTAGCCAATGTTTAGCGTATAGCTTCCCGATAGAAGAGAGCAGGCTAATTGGTCTATAATTCTCGGGCACTGACGGGTCACCTTTTTTGAAAATGGGCACTAAAATGGATGTTAGCCAATCACCCGGTATGATTCCAACCTGGTCAGTCAAAGTGAAGAGACTGGCCAGGGGGTCTGCCCACCAATTGGAGTTGTTAATTAGGAGATCATTAGAAATTCCATCAGGCCCAGGGGCCCTCTCAGATTTCAAAGATCGAATCAAATCAAGAATCTCACTGCTAGTAACAGGAGGCCAAAAAGGGAGGTCTGAAGGGAGGCTCCTTAGCTCAGATGGCAGGGCTTGACTAGAGAAAACCTTAGTGTAGTGGGCAATCAAGGGGGGAAATCGCCAAAAAATGATTAGAGGAGACCATCAAATTAGATCGAGAGACCAGCAGCCAAAATAGCTTGCTGTTATTGGCAGAGATAGCAGCAAGCAGCTGGGCCCACTTGCGCAGAGCAAAATTATGCTTCTTGACCCCCCATAGCTCACGCAAGTTCCTTCTGGCGTAAAAATAGGAGGTCTTCACCTCAGAAGAGGGAAGAGATCGAAACAGAAAAAACAGATGACGGACTAAACGCTTAGCAGACCAACACTCAGCGTCGAACCAGGAGTAGGAGTTAGCGTTTCTTTTGGAAGAATTAACAGAAATGAGTAGTCCAGCTGGGGTCCAGGTAATTGACTGGTAGGTCAAAACAGCCACTTCAGGTATCTGAGTTGATTTAATAATTTGCCTTGACAACATAGTGTCAAGATCCGTGGACCAGAGTTCAAGGGCTGGGAATATCCTGGGGGACCACTTAGGCCACTGATAAGAGTTATGGGATGGTGTCTCGTAGGTTGCCGTAGAGAGGGGAATCAAAAGTTTAATTGAAAGGGGTTGATGATCACTATCAATACGATCCCCAGTCGAGAAATCGTGACACTTTGTAAGTAACTCGGTGGAAACCAAGATGTAACCACTCACACCAGAGGGAGAAATAAAGGTAAAATCACCGGATGGGGGACACCGGGGGAACCATTCAAAATGCTAAGATTGTAGAGAGAGCATAGGTCTGCGAAATAGGGGGCATTCTTATTAATTATGGGATCCCTAGACCATCTATCACAACAAAGCCCAAAAGGTGACATTTCTTCAAGGTCCCAATTTAGATAATTAGCCAGTGCCAAATTACTGGGGCCTATCCTCGAACTAAAGTCACCGGCAATAAGAAGCAGGATAGAGGGGTAGGAAATTAACACGGTCTCTGTAAAATCTCTCAGTTCAAGCCAGCGATCCAGGGCGGTTGGTCCAGTCGGAGGAATAGTGAGATTAATCAGAAGGACACAGAGCCCACCACTACTAAAAAGAAAAGGTTGAATATAGGAAGACTTACAAGGGAGGGGAGACATAACAAAATGGGGAGAGGGTCTAACAAAACAGCATAAACCTGAAGAGTAATGGCCCATGTTTTTAAATGCAGCATTTTAAATGCAGCAACATTATAAGAAATGAAACCAGGGATAAAAGGTGGATTCGGGGTCCATGTTTCCTGCATGAAAATAATATCAAAATGGGACAAAAAACTGGAAAAACCAAGGTCCATCTTTTTCCTCTCTCATCCCGCTGTATTCCAGGAAAGTAGCTTCCATTTGAAATGAAAAAGTGGAGAAGCAGGAGCAGAGGCTGCAAGTCAATCAGAGGACACTTGGATATCCAAGCTCTCTGCAGGTTCATGATACACGCAGCCGTTAGCTGGGAGGGACTTGTCTAAGGGGCCAAAGTCCAGAACTGTCGAAGAGGGATCACCAAGGGGGTCTTGAGGTTTTACAGAGGGGGCTACAGAGTTAGTAGAAGCGGCAACAGAGGAGTTTTGATTGGAGCTAGTAAGATCAAGAACCAAAGGGGGGGGGTGATTTGAGTCTGGTCATCCACCAAGGTACATTCACCTGCCAAAGTTCGCTTTTCTATAAGGCAAGTAGGAAAGAGAGTTGAACTGGAAGCACTGGAAGGTGGTGAAATGTGGACAAGTGGGCAACCAGTAGACAATTGGGGGTCCCACTAGCAATCAAGCAAGGAGGAGATTCCGTAGGTCTTGTAGCTTCAGAGCTTAAATGTCCAAAAGGGAGAGTCTTGTTGGGCGGGATATAAGTAGGAAGGCCAAAATGACCGGAAGGAACATCAGCAGGGTCAGGTGCATTCGGATAGCAGTTGTTGGTATTGTCAAGAAACACGCAACTGGCCTTGGAGTGTAAACTGATAGGAGAAGAATCCTTAGCCGGGATACTAGTAGGCTCCTTGCTGCGATCAGTGAAAGAATTTTCTTTAGCAGAGGTGTTTATTTTCACAGTTACACCTGGAATCAATTTTTGTATGTTCTGATTCTGGAAATGTCTTGGGGGGGAAATTCCCAGGCCTCTAAGACTATGAACGTGGGAGAAGATCTGTGTTGGAATCCTGCTAGTATGGAAGTGTAATAAAAGACGTTTTTGACACCTTGAAGAAGGCAGTCTCAGCATGTTGCAAAGACCAATATCAGTTCGTTTTAAGTTTGGTATGGTTGCTAGATGTTTTTTAACCATCCAGTACTGAGACCAGTCCGGTGCCGGGCCGGGTAGTTGAGAAATGAAGAGAGCCACGCTCTTAGGTTTCAGGATCAACTTAACATCAGAGGAATTGTCCAGGGTTTGTTGTGCTGGAGCAGGTGAGATTTGTAGCTCTGTAGCTCGTGTGCTGGTGGCAGCTGGTGCTCGTACTATCGATGGGCCGTTGCTTTAAGAGAGTAATAATGTTCTCGTAAGAATTTAAGTATTTGCTTAAGGTCATCCGCTGTGGAAGCGGCATATTGCCGCATTAGATCAGGAGTGCTGCTTACCTGTGCAGCTGGTCTAGAGGAAGTAACTGGACCCTTCTGTTCATGAATCAGATCTGTAATTAGGTTTCTTGTCAGAGGGGAGAGACACAAAAACTCAGTCAGCTCTGAAGGATTAGAACAGCAGGTCGGCGATGACGTGGGGCAGCGTTTCTCAAAGTGGGGGTCGGGACCCCTTTGGGGGTCGCCTAGAGCTTTCCTGGGGGTCGACTAAAGACCCCTGGTGCAGGGGGCCAGATCAGGCTTGCCAGACCTCCAGCTGTAGCTGCGTGTGCACTGGGGCTGACTGACAGCCTCAGGGCCCAATCCTATGCATGCCTACTCTGAAATAAATCCCATTATAGTCAGGGGGCCTTTACTCCCATGTAAATGTGGATAGGATTGTAGCCTCCGGGCCCAATCCTATGCATGCCTACACTGAAAGAAATCCCATTGTGTTCAATGTGTGCATAGAACGCACATTTCATTTGTAACAATGAAAATACATCCTGCATATCGGATATTTACATTACGATTCATAACAGTAGCAAAATTCCAGTTCAAAAGTAGCAAAGAAAATAATTTTATGGTTGGGGTCCTCACAACATGAGGAACTTATAAAGGGGTCACGGCGTTAGGAGGATTGAGAACCACTGATATGGGGGATGGGATCTTAGAAGCTTTAGAAGCTTTACAGAAATCACGGATTTTCAACTGCTTGGATATTTTCTGGGGCACAGGCTGGGTCTCCGTGTCTGAGTTCTCTGAGGATAGCTGCCGTTTACGTCCCATTATGGGGGTAATAATGCAGTCACTAGAAGTCCCTAAAAACCCAAGATTTGGAAAAAATAGCCCCTAAATGAGCTCACCAAGCCTGTCTCAGCAGCGTCTGTAAGTCAAAAATCCAATCAAATCCAATCAAAAATCCAGTCAAAACCCACTAACCGGGGGCTAAACTCCCCCCCCCATGTAGACATGCCATGGCTGAGGTCTGTACTCATCTTCCACTTCCCTGGACCCCTTTCCATCGGTCTCAGCAAGCCTCCAGGCAGAGCTTAAGCACCATTTCAAGGCTTGCATCCTCAGCTTCTCCATAATTCTGCACATTCTTATTAATTGGGAGAAAGAGGAACATCTACCAGCTAGACACAGCTTGTCCATTAGCAGGACTTTAGCAGAATTAGCAATTCTGCCCAACTTCCTGAGATGCAAGTGAGTAACAGTGCAAGCTTATAAGCATGTCTACTCAGAAGTAAGTCCCATTCTGTTTGATTGTACTTACTCCCAGAAAAGTGTAATTAGGATTGCGGCCTAAATCCTTCCTTCTTCCTCCTCTACAGATCCCTGTGCAGATGTGGACATCTCCGTAACCACAATGTCAGGCCTAGCCAGCATGTGGATTCTGGCATGGAAATATTAATAGGGGAAATACTGAGACAAAATGGACAAGGGAGGAAGTTCAGCCAGCCTGTCTCACCTGTGAAGAGCTCCTGGATCAGTCCTCAAATGCTCTGGAGTTTCAAAGGGATGAGCTCCTTCCAGATCCACCTGTTTGCACACTCCCAGGTGTCACAGGAAGCCTCCAGGTATTTTTCTAGACTGAGTTCTTGCACACCCATACACCAGTCTATCCTTTCCCAGGATAGCAATACCTAAATTGCTCCCTCATTACATCCTTTTCTTAGCCAACGCCCCCCCCCCCCCCCCCACACACCCAGTTGGAACACACACATTTGTGGCTCTCTGAGCTTCCAATGTCAAACTAATTGATGTACATCCAGTTGACAAACTCTTGTCATCTTCTCCATCTAAATCTGCAGGTGAACTTTCCCTGAGGATCCAAATCAGGACTTTCCAGCAATGGCTCAGCCGCACCAGGGAAACTGCAGCCTGCCTTCAGATCCTCTTTCCTGGAATTGTTGTACTATAGTATTCCAGAATTAATCCAAGCAGTACCCTTCTTCCGACTGAGAAAACCAGCAGTCCCACTGATTCGAGGACCTCAAATCCAGTCCAGGTGAACAGTTCCAGGAGACATCCTGGCTCCTTTGGGTGCCTTTGTTCTGTTGTCTTCAAATGGTCGGTCCCCAGCGTTGATCAGACGCAAGGTGTCTCTGAAGACCACCAGCAGCCAAGGGTGGTCTTCTGAGAAAGCAGCAGCTGAGCTTGGATAGGCTTTGGGTACAGAAAGAAGGGACTGAACCGGCTGTGGAAGGCAAGCAATGTCCTGGGAATGGCAGCCCACTAGATGGCAACCCTGCCCAAGGTACGGAGCATCCTGCTCCTGCCCCACTTCTGCTTCTCTCCAAGCTTGTTAGCCAGGCAGCTAACAAGAAAATTGAGTGTGTTGGGGGTAGGTGGAGGCCACCCACCTCCCTTCCCACAAGCATGGGGGTCTGATCTAGTGCGAGCTGGAATGAGCTAGCTGGTGGCGTACTTAGAGGCGGCGCCGTCAATTTTGGGGGGAGTCTCATGCCCAGTACTGACAGCTGCGCCCCCTATAGCTACGCCACCACCCCACCCCAACAGCCCTGTCAAGGAGGGTCAGGCTCCCCAAACCGGGAATGGCTATAAAGGGGTGATACCCCAAGACTCGCAGCTGCGCCCCGCTCCAGCTCCTCAACCGCCGCCTCCCCCTCATCAGGACGTTCATCCCCCCGACGTTCCGTTCTCAGTACGTTCATCGTCCGAAGGTTCCATCCATCCCTGGAGAGGGCGCGGCTGAGCGATGGGGGTCCCTGTACCTCTCTCGTCCCAGGCGGGCCAGCCCCAGCCCAGGTTCCCCCCCAGGCTCCCCAGGCTCCCCCCCCCCCCGCCTGCACTGCCTCCCGCCGCTCCGCAACAAAGGGCTCCCGGCAGGGTCTGGGGTCGCCAGCCCAAGTGGCAGGTGGGTTCAGCCCTCTCCAGCCTCCTCCTGCCGGGGTCCCTGGTTCAAGGGCGGACCAGGGCGATCGCAGCTGGCGTCCGGTTCCAAGGGGGAGCCGAGGCGTCGGGGTGGAGCTGGAGAGGGCCCGAGTCCCACGGCCCCCATGGGGAGAAGAGTGGCAACCCTTCCCTCCATGGTCTCGTGCGGGCGAGGGGCGACAGGCTCTCACCCCCGATACTGGTGAGAAATGGCCCCCGGGGGAGAGTTCCCGGGTTTTTTTTCCCCCACTTGGTGGCGTAGCTGGAGTTTGGGCGGGGGGGAGTCTTCTGCCACCCAAAAAACTGACGGCTGCGCCCCCCTCTAGCTACGCCACCAACTCACACTCCCCAGTGCCACCAAGGGTCAGACTCAGGCTCCCCGCCAGCTGGAATGGCTGTGAAGGCGTGAGCCCGCCTAAGACTGACTGCTGCGCCCCCTTCTAGCTACACCACCAACTCATGAATGTCTACTCAGAAGTAAGTCCCACTCGAGTTAATGGGTTTCCTCCTAGGAAAGTGGATAGGATTGCGGGTTCAGTCCATGACTGTGCATGTCTAATCAGAAGTAACCCCATTTTGTTCAGTGTGTTACTCCCAAGAAAGTGGGTTTAAGATTGCAGCCACAGCCACCCACTTTCCTGGCCTTTTGGACCAGCTCTCCATGGTGCCCATCCATTGTCACCTCCATCTCACCAGCCCTAAGTGGTGCCCCTAACCAGCCCTGCTGGCCTAACCATTACAGCCATAGTAGTGGTTGGTGCAGCAAGACAGGTGCATTGCTGGGGGGCCCTTTTCCCAACTCTCAATGCTCTTTACAAGGGAGTTGCTGACCTTTCAGCAAGTGTAGGAAAAATTACCTGCTGCAGGACACGCAATGAAGCAGCAAGAAAGTTCCTGGAACCCCCTGCACTGGCCTCCCCCTTGCCACAATCCGCCCAGGAAGGTCATTAAAGGGCTAATGAACAGCTTCAACCTTGTTATGCATGGATTTTTTATGCATGGATTTGACTCAACATGAATGGCCACTGCAAGTCACAGTGTTAAAAACTGCTTTTCTACTGTTGTAGAGAGGCAGTCATGCAAACAATCATTCCATTTTTCCATCCCAGAATCAAAACCCTGCAGATATTAAAGCTCCTGTCCTTAGCCCAGCTCTGCGACGCAGCTGGATCCAATCGTATCGGCTCTGCCTTTCCATTGGACTAATTCAGTGGCGTGGAGAGGGGGGATTTGCTGCTTGGGTAACAGCCTATCCTCCATAACAATCCAACCCAGGCTTTCATGCTTTGCATGCACCGTATGCAGCGCCAAGCACGATACAGGCCTGCTATCTTATTCCATTAGGTGCAAAAGAGGCGCCAAGAAACCTGGAAGTGGGTCTTTTCCATTGTTTTCTTTCTACACTGATTTGTATCCTCCACAGGAGGTTCCAGAACATGCTCATTGGTCTGCCTGTTTTTCTCCGCAGTCCCTTTGAATTGCTGGGACTAAGGATGCAATCCTAACCATATCTACTCAAAAGTGAGTCCCCTTTTGTTCAATGGGTCTTACTCCCAGGAAAGGATTTTCCTTGGGGGGGGGGGGGGAGGTTTCTGGGAGGCCTGCTTGTCTGGGCTCTTCTGCCTTCCGTCCTCCAAACACACTCTTTGAACACCCTCATTCACTTCCTTGGAGCTTCCCACTGCCTTCGGGAGATCCCTGTGGCCAACCCTACCACCTCAGTCTCAAATGTGATGCCTTCCAACCCTGGAGAAGGAGCAATGGGGCTGGAGGCCAGGTCAGCTGTGGATTCCCAAATCAAACTAATGAGACCATTCAGTGGGGCAAGGCAAGCTAAGGCAGAAGTGTTGGGTGCACTAAGAGCAACCTGCTTATCCTAGCCTGGTAATTATTGAATACATTTTTATTTCTTCATGGAAGGCATAATACTCTTTTTTCCTCGATGGGAGGCGAAATAACACAATAATTCCAGCTCGCACTAGAACAGACCCCCATGCTTGTGGGAAGGGAGGTGGGTGGCCTCCACCTACCCCCAACACACTCAATTTTCTTGTTAGCTGCCTGGCTAACAAGCTTGGAGAGAAGCAGAAGTGGGGCAGGAGCAGGATGCTCCGTACCTTGGGCAGGGTTGCCATCTAGTGGGCTGCCATTCCCAGGACATTGCTTGCCTTCCACAGCCGGTTCAGTCCCTTCTTTCTGTACCCAAAGCCTATCCAAGCTCAGCTGCTGCTTTCTCAGAAGACCACCCTTGGCTGCTGGTGGTCTTCAGAGACACCTTGCGTCTGATCAACGCTGGGGACCGACCATTTGAAGACAACAGAACAAAGGCACCCAAAGGAGCCAGGATGTCTCCTGGAACTGTTCACCTGGACTGGATTTGAGGTCCTCGAATCAGTGGGACTGCTGGTTTTCTCAGTCGGAAGAAGGGTACTGCTTGGATTAATTCTGGAATACTATAGTACAACAATTCCAGGAAAGAGGATCTGAAGGCAGGCTGCAGTTTCCCTGGTGCAGCTGAGCCATTGCTGGAAAGTCCTGATTTGGATCCTCAGGGAAAGTTCACCTGCAGATTTAGATGGAGAAGATGACAAGAGTTTGTCAACTGGATGTACATCAATGAGTTTGACAATGGAAGCTCAGAGAGCCACAAATGTGTGTGTTCCAACTGGGTGTGTGTGTGGGGGGGGGGGGGGGCTTTGGCTAAGAAAAGGATGTAATGAGGGAGCAATTTAGGTATTGCTATCCTGGGAAAGGATAGACTGGTGTATGGGTGTGCAAGAACTCAGTCTAGAAAAATACCTGGAGGCTTCCTGTGACACCTGGGAGTGTGCAAACAGGTGGATCTGGAAGGAGCTCATCCCTTTGAAACTCCAGAGCATTTGAGGACTGATCCAGGAGCTCTTCACAGGTGAGACAGGCTGGCTGAACTTCCTCCCTTGTCCATTTTGTCTCAGTATTTCCCCTATTAATATTTCCATGCCAGAATCCACATGCTGGCTAGGCCTGACATTGTGGTTACGGAGATGTCCACATCTGCACAGGGATCTGTAGAGGAGGAAGAAGGAAGGATTTAGGCCGCAATCCTAATTACACTTTTCTGGGAGTAAGTACAATCAAACAGAATGGGACTTACTTCTGAGTAGACATGCTTATAAGCTTGCACTGTTACTCACTTGCATCTCAGGAAGTTGGGCAGAATTGCTAATTCTGCTAAAGTCCTGCTAATGGACAAGCTGTGTCTAGCTGGTAGGATGTTCCTCTTTCTCCCAGTCAATAAGAATGTGCAGAATTATGGAGAAGCTGAGGATGCAAGCCTTGAAATGGTGCTTAAGCTCTGCCTGGAGGCTTGCTGAGACCGATGGAAAGGGGTCCAGGGAATGGAAGATGAGTACAGACCTCAGCCATGGCATGTCTACATGGGGGGGGGGGAGTTTAGCCCCCGGTTAGCGGATTTTGACTGCAGTCTCCTGCCATGCAGACCTGCCTTTCAACCCCTCTGCCTTTCAACCCCTCTGCATTTCAACCCTTATTAACCCACCTTTCTCACAACTGGATACAACTAAAGTGGGGGGATACCTACCGTCTTTCTCTAACAAGCCCCCTTTGCCTTAGGAAATGCTGAATTTCAAAGCTTTGGGAGTGCAAGGAAGTTTTTGGTATTAAGGAAACATGTTCTTTCAAGAATGGCTGAACCAAACATGTATTAAAGAAGAATTACTCTCATTGTACATGTTACAGAATTACTCTCGTGGTGCTGTCCTAACCAACTTAGGCTGGCATAACTCACCTAAGTCCTAAGCAGAAAATTATACTCATGTCGGCTGTAGCATCTCAGTAAATGAGTTTGTATCTTCAGCATCATAGAAGATTATCCACTATGTATCCAATGAACCCTGAAATTGTATGCAGCCTATAGTTCTGTGGGAAGGAATGTGCCCTTCGTGCAGCAGTGGTCATGTTTTCAGCCATTTACAAGATCTGGTGTAGCGGGGAAAGGTGTCCAGAATTTGGGGAGCTGCTGCCATTCACTGTAGGTAATCCAAGTGGACAAGTTGGATTAATGCGCTGACTAGTTTTATTTGTTCATCATCCAAGGAAACTGACTAAATAGTCTCTGGTAATACAGACTTCTGATATTGCATCACTAGCATAACTCACCTGGCATTACTCTCTGTAGTGGTGTGGGGAGGCTGGAGCAAGTTCTGTCTTGGGGGGGTTAGGACAGTGCGCACAGACACGTGCTGGCCTCAGGTAGTGATGCCAGGTGAGTTATGCTGGCCTAAACTGGTTAGGATTGACTTCTTCATTTATAGCGCTCCAAAGGAAACTGACTCCAAGTATGCAGCCAATACAGGGCCGTTTCCAACACAGAACTGTCTGGGTCCGAGCGTTGTGGGTCAGTTTTCTGAATGTCATTATAACTGTGCATCCTGAAACTAGCCTCGTGCACAAGAAGGACACCAGGATATCCTGTGCTCCTGTCACGCCTGCTTGATTTTCGAGGTTAGGGATGCTGATAATGGGCAGTAAATGTGAACCATAGTTTTGAAATATAAATAAATTCTTTATTGTCATTGTACGTATACACAGTGTACACATACAACGAAACTCACAAGACACCCAGAGACCAGACCCAACGCACACACTACAACCCCCAATCACACCCCCACCCACCTAAAATTCCCCCTTCTCTCTCTTTTCTGGCAGAGAGAAGGAAGAGTTGGGTCCGCAAAGTCAGTTGGGATGGGGGAGCGGACTCAAATGCCCCTTGCAAAGAAAGGCTTGATGAGGGGCAATGGCCCTTATACGTCCTGCTGATAGATCCACGCCTGTTTCTCATCTCCCTTGTCACATCATCTATATTTCTCATTTGGGACAGACCAACCATTCACAAGCTGGGCTCTAGAAGGGAACAAAATGAGCACCTTGCCCTAAGTCTGACCTAAGTCCCGGCATAAGACCTGTGCTGACTTGGGGGTGTCACAAAAGTGCTGTAAGAAACGTCTGTGCCACTTTTGGGGGACGGTTAGGTCAGTGCAACGATCACCAGCCTCCCTACATCACCACGGGAATGGGAAGACTGATGACTTGCGCTGGCCTAGGTTAGGATTGTGCCCTACAAATTGAGCCCCAAGAAATTTAGGCCAGCCTGACTCACCTGGAGTAGGCTATGGTGGTGCAGCTGGTTAAGACATTGTGCCTGTTAACCAGCAGGCAGGGGTTTGAGATGCGGGTCCTACCAGATGGGTGAGCTCCTGTCCTTAGCCCAGCTCCTGCCAACCTAGCATTTCAAAAGCATGGAAATGCAAGTAGATAAATAGGTACTACTTTGGTGGGAAGGTAGCATCCTTCCATGCACATGCGAGCCACATGTCGGACAACGCTGGCTCTATGGCTTTAGAAACGGGGATGAGCACCACGTGTTACAGTCGGTCACATCTAGCAATATAAACACCTTTTAACTCACCTGGCTAACCTTTGCGTGACGGTGTGGGAAGATAGGCGTGTACATGTGCTTTGGCCTAACTCCCCACCCCCTGGAGTGACACCCCCAGGTCAGCACAGAATTTATGCCAAGGCTTAGGAGAGTCATTCAATAAATTCTTGGAGCTTCATGAAATAACCTAAACAGGGGTGTCCAACCTTTTCGCTTCCCTGGGCCGCACTGGAAGTAGACAAGTTGGTGTGGACTGCACACAAACACTAACAACTTTCTTTTAAAAAATATAGCACAAATTGAAGGATGTCCTATATTTTGTCCTACATTTTTTAAACCTTGGATTAAGTCTCATTGATTGTAATGGGGCTTACTTCTGAGTAGGCATGATGCATAGGATGGGCAGCGATCCTCTCCAAGCTAAACCTTGGAGTAACAGCCCAATCCAGAGCAACTAATCTGTCCACATAAGAGCCCTTAGGTTGCCCTATCTAACACTAGGGTGGAGCAACTGCAAGATGCTCCAGCCCAGTTACTCTGAAGGAGGCTTAGGGCAGAGCAAGGCAAGATAGGGTGCCCTAAGAGAGGTGGACCTGCTCTGCCCTAACTGGGGCAGCCTAAGCAGCTCAGGAGAGGCAAGTTGAGGGCATGTTCAGCATTGCCTAGGGCAGAGCAGTTACTCTGTATCCAAAGCCTGTTTCAAGGCAGAAATGCCCTCTTCCAGTTCCTCAGAGATATACCACCTCAGGAGCAGGTATAGTAAGGGGTGATGTGCCAGAGGAGTTTGACTGTCCTTTGGCAGGCCCCGGGCGTCAGCACACCCATTCAGGCCTGCTCCAAGGCGGAGAATCAGCCAGAAGCTGACACTTGTCTGAGGAGCTGGCCTGAACGGCCATCGGAGGTGCACTGCGCAGAAACACACTGAGCATGCCCAACAGCTTCAGAGGAGACTTCCTTAGAGCAGAGAAAGTCCGCGCCTCTGCACAGCCATTCGGCCTCACTCAGGAGGCGGAGCGGCAGCCGAATGGCTTCAGAAAGAGTACTGCACAGACACCAACTCTGACGCCTGCACAGTCTCCCCTGAAGCCAAAAGGCTTCAGAAAAGTATTGTGCAGGTGTCAGAGATGGTGCCAGTTGGCTTCAGAAACAACTGCGCAGGCGCCAACTTTGGTGACTGTGCAGTCCAGGTGGGGGGGGGGCGCGCATCCCAGGGATGACGCACAGACTTCCGCACCAGGTGATGTGCAGAGTCATGTCACCACTGTAGGCACCACAGCTGTTCCTTGTTCAGTGTGATCTGAGGGGTGTCTCCTCAGGAGCAAGTCTTCCCCTTGTGTCAATTACTTAGCATGCTCTGGAGCAGTTAGGGCAGCCCAGGCTTCCTGCCTCTCTGGATTCAGCATAACTTTCTGCTCTGGATACAGAATAGTTAGGAGAGTGCAGTTAGGTCAGAGCAGGCTGAATTTGCTCTGGATTGCAGCCTAAGTCTCATTGATTATCATGGGGTTTTCTGCTGACTGGCCATGCATAGGATTGGGCTCTCAGACGGCAACTTGGGTGTAAGCCTCACTGACTTTAGTGGGGCTTACTTCTGAGGAGGCATTATGCATAGGATGGGCTGAGATCCTCTCCAAGCTTGACCTTGGAGATATGCTGCAATCCTGAAAAAACTTTCCTGGGAGTAAGACCCGCTGGATACAATGGGCCTTACTTCTGTGTAGACATGGTTAGAGTTGCAGCATATCTCCAAAGTGAAGCTTGGATCACAGCCCATCCTATGCATCATTGGGCTGTCAGACTGCAACTTGGGAGTAAGCCTCATTGACTTTAGCGGGGCTTACTTCCTAGTACGTCTCAAGGGCCGCAGGCAACAGCCTCTGCTGAGGCTGCTTTTGGGGGATGTGGGTGGGCGAGCACTGCAAGGTCTGCAGGGGTCTGAAGCGCTCTGCGTGCCAGGAGGCAGGTAGGGGGAGGATCCAGGCAGCCCAGACCAGCTTTGTGGCGGCCGCCCAGGGCAGTGCGCAGAGAAGCACACAAAATTTGAAAATGGCGGCTGCCACAAAGCCGGTTTTTCCAATGGTGGTGGCCAGCTTTGCAGGAGGGCCACATCCACCCTCGTCCTGGGCCGCATACGGCCCACCTGCCTCATGTTGGACACCCCTGACCTAAAGCAACAATGAAGAGAAACTCCCAGGCTCTGTCCTGCTGACTGGAGGGGATGTTCACACCAGGGAGGTGGTCCTGCTGTGATCCCTGCAGGTCAACACAAATAACTGTCATGACACATTTACCCCCCATCAGAGAAGACAACCAGGCAGTGCTTGGAAAAATCAAATACTGAGCCGGGGTCTGCTTGCTGGGCTCCTTTGCCAAGAAGTGAGAAGGTTCCTCACTGTCCACAGTAGCTCTGAGATGGTGGAAGGATCGCACAACCCCCACTAGCACAAGGGGGCCTGCCAGAACAAGGGGCTCCCGGCTCTGCCACTCTCCTCCTCCCCACAGTGGCCGCCCAGCAGGCAAGCAGTGGCTCTTCTATGTTGTTGCTCCCTGGCATTTTGGTATTAGGGATAGACTTCCTCCAGAACTGGAGGTTCCATATATGTGGTTGTGAGGATATTAACCTTGACAGGCCTTGCTGATCCTCAGCCAACAGCATGAAGGTGTTGAAAGGTTTAAAAGGCAGCTAAGCTAGTAGAGTTGCACAGCTAGGGGGTCATCCCCTCACGCAATGCGACTGAGCAGGTGGCAATCCCTGTATCATGAGTTCCAAAGGTCGGCCTGGCCACTGAGGTGGAGCCTCCCTGCGTCATGAGGCACAGAGTTCCAGGGGTGGGCATTGCCACTGAGGTGGAGCCTCCATGCGTCATGAGGCAGAGAGTTCCAGGGGCCGGCCTTGCCACTGAGGTGGAGCCTCCCTGCAACATGAGGCAGAGAGTTCCAGGGGTGGGCATTGCCACTGAGGTGGAGCCTCCCTGCGTCATGAGGCACAGAGTTCTAGGGGCCGGCCTTGACACTGAGGTGGAGCCTCCATGCCTCATGAGGAAGACAGTTCCAGGGGTCGGCCTTGCCACTGAGGGGGGCCTCCCTGCATCATAAGGCAGAGAGTTCCAGGGCTGGGCCTTGCCAATGAGGGGGGACCTCCTGCGTCATGAGGCAGAGAGTTCCAGGGGTTGGCCTTGCCGCTGAGGGGGACCTCCGGCGTCATGAGGCAGAGAGTTCCATGGGTGGGCCTTGCCACTGAGGTGGAGACTCCCTACGTCATGAGGCAGAGAGTTCCTGGGGTGGGCCTTCCCATTGACGTGGAGCCTCCCTGCGTCATGAGGCAGTGAGTTTCAGGGGTTGGCCTTCCCATTGAGGTGGAGCTTCCCTGCGTCATGAGGCAGAGAGTTCCAGGGGTGGGCCTTCCCATTGAGGTGGAGCCCCCTGCGTCATGAGGCAGTGAGTTTCAGGGGTTGGCCTTCCCATTGAGGTGGAGCTTCCCTGCGTCATGAGGCAGAGAGTTCCAGGGGTGGGCCTTCCCATTGAGGTGGAGCCCCCTGCGTCATGAGGCAGTGAGTTTCAGGGGTTGGCCTTCCCATTGAGGTGGAGCCTCTTGCCTCATGAGGCAGAGAGTTCCTGGAGTCGGCCTTGCCACCGATTGGTGGATTGGTGGATTGGTGGGGGTGCCACAGCTAGAGGGGCGCAGCTATTAGTCTTGGGGGGCTCACCCCTTTTTAGCCATTCCAGGAGGGGGGAGCCTGACCCTACTTGACACGAGTGGTGGGGGTGGGGAGATGGGATAGCTAGAGGGGGCGCAGCCGTCAGTGTTGGGGGTGAGACTCCCCCAAAACTGACGGCTGCGCCCCCACTAAGTACGCCACCAGCTCACACCCCCCACCCACCCACCCCACCCGGAATGGCTATAAAGGGGTGACCCCCCAAAACTGGCAGCTGCGCCGCCCTCCAGCTCCGCCCCGCCGCCTCCCCATCTTCAGAACGTTCGTCTAACACCATCTTTGACAGGGGAGTTGGGGGTGGGGTGGTGGCGTAGCTACAGGGGGCGCAGCCGTCAGTATTGGGGATGAGACTCCCCCCAAAGTGACGGCTGCGCCCCCTCTTGCTACGCCACCAGCTCACACCCCCTACCCAGTGCCAGGAAGGGTAAGACTGGGGATGGCTGGAATGGCTATAACGGGGTGAGCCTCCCAAGACTAATAGCTGCGCCCCTCTAGCTGTGCCACCCCCACCCATCCACCCCCGTGTCAAGGAGGGTCAGGCTCTCCCCAATTGGAATGGCTCCGAAGGTGTGAGACCCCCCAAAATCTGTCAGCCGCGCCCCCCTCCAGCTCCGCCTCCACAGTCTTCCCATCAAACACAGCACTCCTATCCACTTTCCTGGGAGGAAACCCATTAACTAGAGTGGGACTGACTTCTGAGTAGACAGACATTCAGGAGCATGTTCTTTCGGGCTGCATTCCTTGCTGCAGTTATTTGGGAGTAAGCGTCACTTCTGAGTTGCTATGCCTGGGAAGCAGCCGGCAAACTCCCATAGGAGTGAGTACCAGGTGGTGGAGTAGCTAGAGGGGGGCGGAGAACTCAGTCTTGGAGGGATTCTCACCCCTTCAGAGCCATCCCAGGTGGGGGCGGGGGGGTAAAGGGAGGCATAATGAGAGTGGGGTTTCTTCTCTCCCCAGGGGCCTGCTTTGCAGGGATGTTGTGTGCTGGGCAGTGCAGGAGCCCCCAGAAGTGGAAGAGACCGGTGACATAGCTAGAGGGCGGCCGTAGCAGTTAGTCTTAGGGGGGAGTCTCACACCTTCAGAGCCATTCAAGTTGGAAGAAGCCTGACTGTTCTTGGCGCTGAGGGTAGGAGGTGGTGGCATAGCTAGAAGGGGGCGCAGCAGTCAGTCTTAGGCGGGCTCACGCCTTCACAGCCATTCCAGCTGGCGGGGAGCCTGAGTCCGGCCCTTGGTGGCACTGGGGAGTGTGAGTTGGTGGCGTAGCTAGTGGGGGGCGCAGCCGTCAGTTTTTTGGGTGGCAGAAGACTCCCCCCCGCCCAAACTCCAGCTACGCCACCAAGTGGGAAAAAAAAACCCGGGAACTCTCCACCCGGGGGCCATTTCTCACCAGTATCGGGGGTGAGAGCCTGTCGCCCCTCGCCCGCACGAGACCATGGAGGGAAGGGTTGCCACTCTTCTCCCCATGGGGGCCGTGGGACTCGGGCCCTCTCCAGCTCCACCCCGACGCCTCGGCTCCCCCTTGGAACCGGACGCCAGCTGCGATCGCCCTGGTCCGCCCTTGAACCAGGGACCCCGGCAGGAGGAGGCTGGAGAGGGCTGAACCCACCTGCCACTTGGGCTGGCGACCCCAGACCCTGCCGGGAGCCCTTTGTTGCGGAGCGGCGGGAGGCAGTGCAGGCGGGGGGGGGGAGCCTGGGGAGCCTGGGGGGGAACCTCGGCTGGGGCTGGCCCGCCTGGGACGAGAGAGGTACAGGGACCCCCATCGCTCAGCCGCGCCCCCTCCAGGGATGGATGGAACCTTCGGAAGATGGACGTTCTAAGGATGGAATATCGGGGGGATGAACGTTCTGATGATGGGGAGGCGGCGGTGGCGGAGCTAGAGGGGGGGCGCAGCTGCCAGTCTTGGGGGGTCACCGCTTTATAGCCATTCCGGGTGGGGGGGTGGGGGGTGTGAGCTGGTGGCGTACTTAGAGGGGGCGCAGCCGTCAGTTTTGGAGGAGTCTCACCCCCAAGACTGACGGCTGCGCCCCCTCTAGCTGTCCCACCTCCCCACCCCCACCACTCGTGTCAAGGAGGGTCAGGCTCCCCCCACCCGGAATGGCTATAAAGGGGTGATCCCCCAAGACTCGCAGCTGCGCCCCCTCCAGCCTCCCTCCGCCGGAGTCCCGGGTTGGAGGGCGAGCCTGGGCGTCGGGGGAAGGGTGCTGGAGGGGCGCGAGTCCCACAGCCCCCATGGGACAACCCCACGGACTCGAACACGGGCGGGGGCGGCAGGCTCTCACCTCCCGTTGGTGAGAAATGGTCTCCGGGTGGGCTTCCCGGGTACCACTTTTCCCACCCGGTGTGAAGCCGGCCGCGCCCCCCTCTAGCTACGCCACCGGGTGGGAAAAAGACAAACCGGGAAGGGAACCCGGTGGTCGTTCCTCATCTGCGCCCGGAGATCTAATCCAGGCTACGGTGAGAACCTGCCGGCCCGCCCGTCTCCCCCGCGCGCAGGGATTCGGGTCCAGTGAGGGCGAGTGGCCGCCGCTGCCTGGCCGAGCAGCCACGACCTTCGCCCCCCTTGGGGCTTATGGGACTCGGGACCCGACCCCGGACACCCCCGTCACCGACGCGCCCTGGGCAGCCCTTGCACCAGAACGCACGCCGGGAGGGCGGAGGTGGCAGGAACCGGGCTGAACCCACGGTGCCACTCAGGCCGACGGCACAAAGGCCCTCCCAGGACCTCTTATGGGGAGCGACCCCCAATAGCCCTGCGGCTGCACAGCCTGGGAGAGCCAAGCAGGGCACGGAGGACCCTTCCAGGACCTGCCCCCTTGGCCTTCTGTCCCGGGCATAACATCTGCTGCCCCCTTTCCCCAGGACTTCTCCCCTTTTTCGCCTTCTATCCTGGGTGTAAGGTCATGACATCTAATGACCTCTTTCTCCAGGACGTGTCCTCCTTTTTGCCGCTGCCCCAGGAAAAAGTTCTCCCTTTTCCCCAGGACGGGTCCTTTTTTTATAGGAAGGGACATGGAAGGCTGCTTTGAGAATCTTCCACTTTTCCAAGCAAATGAACCTCATGGGTCACCCCGAAGGAGATTTGAACCCCCCACCTGCTGTGCCCCAGACTCAGATTCCCCCCCGCCCCAGGCAAGAAAATGGAAGACCTGGAAGGTCAGGGTTTAAATCCCACCTTGGCCATGGAGCTTCCTGGATGAGCTTGAGCAGGTCACTTACTCTCAGCCTCACCTACCTTACAGGGTTGTTGTGAGGACAAAGGAATAAAAGTAAACTTTGTAGCTTTGGCATGGGAAAGGTCACGCAGTGGTGGGCTTCAGGGGGTTCTATAGAACCCTGTTCTGAGAACCGGTCACGAATGGGACACAGTCCCTGTTGTTAATCTGGGTTATTAGGACATAGAACCTGTTGTTTACTTGAATCACCACTGGAAAGATGGCGATGGAAATAAGAGGGGCCTGGATGTCATCACTCGGTGGTGCTGGACTGACCTTTGAGTTTTCCAGCTCTGAGAAGAACAAGCCTTGGGTGCTCTCCAAGGTCCTGAAGCGCTGACCTCACTGCCTGCACCCGTTTCTTGCAGGGAGAGCAGGAGTTCCCAAACTCAGCAGTGGCGCGACCCACCTTGTCCTCTGTGGTGGCTCATGTTGCTTCTGGGGATGCTGGAGGCCTCTCCTACCCGAGGGGCGACGAGTTCTCCAACTGGAAGAGGCTTCCCAAAACTGGATCTGGCTTATGGAGGGTTCCAAGAATGGACTGAAGAGTCGGTTCCAGGGTGACCAGATGCCCAAACCTCAAAAGGAGGACGAGGTCTTGGCTTCCTCTCAGCCTGGCCTTTCCAGCAGGCAAAGGCACATCTGCCTACTCACAAGTAAAGCCACCATATTGGGCACTTTCACTTTCCAATAGAGCTCAATGCATATTTATTTTTAGTTCTTTTGGCCATACCTTTTGATAGGAAGGAGATATTTCAAAACTGATTTCTGCATTGGATCCTGCTCTTCAACACAAATCCAACAACATATGACACGATGGGGTACTGCACACCACTGCAAAGTTCCAAAATGAAGGACAATGAAGTTCTTTTGGAGGACACCTAGACAGCAGGGTAAACGAGGACAAATCTGGAAATTTCCAGTCATGTGGTCACCCTGAGGGAGGCCTTGGTAAGCAGTGGGGTTTCTGGAATGGTCCTTAATTGGATCCAAACTAGCACAAGGACAGGCAGGAGGGCACAGACCGTGACCCACTGTGCTTGGGCTTGCGACCCACACTTTGGGAAGCACTGAACGACTCTGGATTAAGGTCAGCTCCCTCCAGGTTGCTTGGCTCACAGCCTGACTGCATCAGGACAGAATCAGGCTAATGCTTTTTGTTTGGAGATGTTTTTCTCATTCGGAAAAGAACAGCAAACCTCAAAACTACTCGTCTCTTCTGGATACAGGAAGCCTAAGTATGTGTGAGGAAAAGTTAAAAGAGCCTGTTCTCCATCTCTCGTCCCCACCACCTGCCATTCCAACAGGCCACCCAATTCTTTGCTGCAATCACACATTTCTTTTTCCTTAGGGTTGCCAATCACTACAGAAACTTATTAAGCTCCATCCAGAAACTTCCATGCAGCTCTGGAAGAGGCCGACAGGCCGCTGGAGCACAAGACAGCACCAAACAACTGATCTCATCTCCACTGCAAATCCCAGAGCTGGTTTCCACCTCCTGCCCCGTTGTCAGGGCGGGAATAGATCGAACCACAATTAGGCTGCAATTTCACACTATCGATCCATTGGGCTCACCAGTGTAAATGTGGTTTGGGTTGCTCCGGAATGGAGATCCTGAAGGATCAGGTTGGAAACCAATCAGCTCACCCAAACGACAGGAAAAAGCAATTCACAGCCTGGAATACCAACATTCGGCCATGACGTAATTGCAGCCTCTCACATTTGGGCATCAGTAACTCTATGGATGAGAGTGGAGTGACTGAGGCAGGCTTAAGACCGTAGGGTCATAGAAGTCATCAAATCATGAGTTGGAAGGGACCCAGTGGATCATTCTAGTCCAACCCCCTGCCTGTAGCAGGAAATCCTTGTCTTGTGGGGACCTGGGTCTCAAACCCTGGCCTGGAGGTTAGCAGGCACTTGCGCCCCCAACTGAGTCTCCTACTCCTCATAGTGGCCCATCAGATTCCAATTAGGAATCAAAAGCAGGTGTTGAATGCCCACTCTCCATGAACCCAGTCCAAATCTTTGGTTATCAATGCATACACCGTGCAAGTATTCATTTTCTTCAATACTTTCTTTGGTCTGTCTTTAATTTGCTGTCAATCCATTCCATTAGATGGCCCCAATTCCCATACCAGGAGTAACAGTTCCTCTACATCCCTCAATCGTCTCACACCATGCATCGCTTTGTCAAGTTTCCCCAAGATCTTTCTTTTAAAAACAACTAAAAGTCCCCAAATATTTTAGTCTTTCATTGCAGGTCCATCCCACTCCCATCACTGTTGAGTGTACCATTTGCTTCCAGAGCCTGATGTTCTGTCATCCTGACAACTGGTTACCAGATTAGAGCTTCTAAAATGGAGAAAACACACCTCCTTTAAAGCAACAGGGGTGCATTTTGGGATGTCACTGTACAATACTGGACTCCATAATTCCTGTCTTTTAAGATGTTGAAAGCATGGGATAGACGCCACCTCTGCAATCTCACACCATGCAGATCGAAGTGTGTGTGTGCCTTTCAGAGCAATGAACATGTGCATTACAACTGTGAGTTGATGAGCTGAAAGCACCACATCCACTTCTGTAACTTCACATTGCCTTCATTGCCCTCTCCCCCCCCCCCCCAGCTGAGTTCAAATGAATAGCGGCTGGAAGTCTCTGATTCCCAGGATTTGCTTATGAAAAGCAGGCCATAATTGAACTTGTCAAAAGGGGATTTGATTAATGCACTTCATGAAGCCAACTTAGAAACTTAATATTCCTCAAGAGTATATGGGAGGGCAAGTCCTGATTGAAAACAAACAAGACTTGTGGTGCAACAGACCAAGGTCTGATTTCAACTTTAAACCTTGTAACTTGTGAGCATCATCTTATTATTCAGTGGTGTGGCTAGAGGGGGGTGGAGGAGTTAAATCTTGGAGGGAGCCTCATCCCTTGGGAGTCATTCCAGGTCAGGGGAGCAAAAGAGAGCTGTACCACTCCATACAGTCGTTTTCTGTACAGACTCCCTCCAAGACTTGACTCCATGCCCCCTCTAGCTATGCCTCTGTTACTATGAACTTCCATTTCAAAGGAACTCCCTCCCAACCCTTTCCACTGGCCCCAACAATTAATACTGGCCAAAGAGGCTGCGACTGCTATGTCCCAAAAAACCAGGAACAGACCCAGGAAAACCATATAGGACATGTAGGAAAACCAATTTTTCTCCCAAGACTTGTTATAAATGATACAAGGCCACCTGGATGATGTCTGGGCTCAGTCATCAAGGTAGGACCACTGTTATAGTTCTATAGGGAGGGCACAGTTCTTGCAGGATTCACAACCCAATATGCCCAATAGACATCACTAATTGTCTATCATTTATTGATGTATGCCTTATTGATATATCATTCATTGGCATATGCCTTAGTGCATGATCCAAAGTAGTTATGGGAGCTCTTAAGAGACATTTACATCGACAGTTACAGCACCACCTAGTGGAAACTATGGGAAATTCAGAGCAATCCAGGACGTAAGGGCTCCCATAGTTACTCTGGATCGTGCAGTTATTGTCCATCACTTATTGATATATGCCTCACTAGGCATCACTGGTGGAGGCAGACTGCTCTCCTTTTCCATGCCACTAAAATGCAGAAGACCCACTGAGAAAATGTGCTTGTAGCATCAAAAACCATGCAATAGAGGGCTAGACAGTTTCACAGGGTGGTTGTTGTGTACTTTTTGTGGTTTTTTTGGTAACTTTTATTTGAACACAAGTATTCTGACAGAATGCAAAGTCAAAATTCTCCATTAGTATCAGTATTTACATTGGTGAGAATGGAAAGAAAGGTGGTGTCCATGTTTCACTTGGTAAAAAGTTTTTTGTCTTTTGTTTTTTATAACAAGAGAGAAGGCCCCTAAAACAGGGAATGCTGGGCAGGGATGTGAATGGAGGGCTGAGAACCACTATCACCATTGCCTAAGTGAACCAGATGGTCTGAAGACAGACACAGAAACAAAACAAAAAGCCAGAGACAAACCCACACAGCTCCAAATAAAAAACTCCTTATGCTAAAACTCAAGCATGAGATGTGCTATTTTTTCCCTAATACACTGCATGAAATACATTTTCTTTGACTGTACTACAAGAAGCTGGGTGGCCATATAGATATATATGTATGATGCATACATATATAAATATATACTGTACATCGTAAACAGTGTATTGTTGGTCCCTCTTCAAAGGTTTGTGTCCACTTGAAGAATAAAAATATACAGATATAAAAATAAAGCGAACGTGAAGACACCTTGTTAAGGAAAAAAAATGGAAATGTTTCTAAACAAAGACCAAAAATATCTTATTACTCTGCCAAAGAAGTGGGCAAGACGCTCACAAGAAAATCCAGAAATGTGCCAGAAATGGGGTTGCCATTTTTGGACCTGGTTGTGGTGCCTGTTTAAGTACCCTGGGTTAAATGGGGAGAGTGTCCATGCCTTGGACTCTCCCTTGTGCCACCAACCAAGGAAAGCAATACCTGCCTGGTGAAGGAAAAGGAGCCATTGGTTGTGTGCCCTCTTAGATGGGGCACAGGCAGAGTTTGCTCTTTGTCTCCACAAGTGGAGCTGCCTGGAAAGCTCTGGGAATCTTTCAATCTTTCCAGGAGTGACTCTTGGGGCCTCCTAAAGGTCACCTATAGAGAGGCCACCACCCCTGCTAGGTGTGTTCCCACACCCATAAATCCTTCATCTGCATGACTCTCATTTCTTTGAACCTGGGGGGCACAGACGGACTGGAGGAAATTATTGGTGGGTCAGGGCTGTACCTACTTCCCATTAACTATGTAGCGCCTCACAGTGGCAGGGTCTGCACAAGTCAGCCTTTGGTAGCCAGGTACGTCATTAGCCTTGAAGTCCCTGCCTGCTGTCCGGGTCTCTTCCACCAGAAAATGGATTGAAGCCCTTTTAATGGCCTTCTCACCATTAAGTTCCTTTGAGGGCAAAAATTCCCTTTCCCCCCAAATGGTCACCCATGGCAAGCAGCCCCAGGTTCTTCCTTGTCCCAGCTGCCTACAAAAGGGGATGAGCGTGGCATGTATGAGTGGGCACATGTGTGTGTGTGGGTCTCTATCAAGAGAGCCTCCATTTCCACCCCTCACCCAGTAACTGAAAACAATAACAGCAATAACATAAAAGGCACACACCCTGCACCCGCCCCCACATTTAGCAAAATAACAAAGACTCTTATTTTTCACAGTTCAAAATTATAGCTGAGATGCCACACAAAGGACTGTGTACATGAGAGCATTATACCGAAATGCACGGCTGTTTGCTTAGGCTGGACTGCAGTCCCTCCCACCGTTGTCACCTCCTCCCTTCCTTTGGCCCTTCTAACCTCAGCGCAAAGGAAAATTACATTATCACATTCAATCTTGCAGGTTCTCTATTTATTTAAAGGCTACTCTTCCAGTTGCAAACAATGGTTTTCTCTTCCATTTTACGTTTCCTGAATCAAGGTCTCGTTTGGATTTTTGTATTGATCGCTTGAACTATTCCTGGAAAACCTGATGCCTTCCACATCCAAACCACGTTGAAGTGTCTTTAATTCCTTCTGATTTTAAAAATTTGATACTATGACAAAAAACACATTTCACACTAAGATATTCACGCACCCACAGTGCACAAGCTTGCAGATCTAACAAAAAACAAAAACCCTTTCTTTTTAGAAAAAAGCAAAACTGCTCTATACAAGGGACTGGTCCTCCCCAACTCCATATTTCGGGTTTGCAGACTTGCATTACTATTTTAGAAGGAGCAAAGTCCCGGCATTAGCACAAGGCCACTGCTGCATTTTGTCCCTTGTGGGCAGGATCCTACAAAGAACAGAGGCCCTTCATTTCAAACAGGCATAGACTTGCGAGGCAGGTTGGATCAACTTCTAGAGGCTTACTCAGGGGAAGTTACATTAAGCACATCTTCTGAGTGCCTCCATAAACCTGAGATTCTGGCAAGACTACCCCTTCCAGATCAGCGTAACAAAAAAGGTCAGAGATTCCTAGCAACTTCCAAAGGCCGTGTAGTGAATCACTTGTGGAATCAATAGCTGGGCTGGAGAAGGGGCAATCCTACTTCTCTGGTGACATTCTACCCATACGGACAAAATACTGCAACCCAAGTCCACAGGCTCTGGAGCACAGCTGTGTGAACCTGGCCAGAAGACTCACAACTGCACACCCCCCTGCAACATGCACACTGATTTGCTAATGTGGACATGGCAGGGCAGTTTCTGCTGCTACTCTGAGGATGCAGAAGCCCGACTGGGCTTTGGATGTGGTCACAATCCATAAATAGCTTTGCTATGCAAAAACAACTTCATCTTCAGGGGTTCCCTGCATAGGCCTCTTTGAAAACATGCTGGCTTTCGGTTGATTGCCCCTCTCGTGCCCTCTTCACCAAATATAGTGCCAATTCCCTTAAGAGGGAAGCTTCGCTACATTTTAAAATTAAATGTTGTATAGAAAGAAAACCATCTTTACAGGGATATATTTTAAATAAGAAAGGAGAGTGGGTTTTTTTTAAAAAAAACTTATTTTCTCACGGAGACCAGCCCTAACTGTACAACCTCCCCTTTGGCTCAGCTAAATTTTGGGAGGGATTCCTGGAGAGAAAAGGGGAAAGAATGTCTTAGAAAAACAAAGAAACCTATTTCCCGTATACAGTTCAGAACATGATACAGCACCATCCCTGAGCAGGTGTTTAAATTTAAGCCAGTGAAACTTTCCTAAAGGGGTAAAATGTTCAAAAGCGCATATACACACACAGCTCTGCACATGACGGACCTTCAGTCTTTCAAGGCGCTGAGCACAGAACACCAACATGGACTGAGCCACACCACAGCTCTAAGCAGAAGTCTTTGAGTCAGACAACATATGGATGTTAATCTATGGGAGATGCTCCTGTGCAATCCCGCTGGACAAATGGAAGTCCAGCAGAAGAGCTTGTCAGTGCTTTCGTACAGGGGAGCATGCATGGAGGATGTTCCAGCAATTCAGACATCACACACACATGGAACAGCTGAACAAAAGGCTCAAGGCAGCCAGGCTTTGGCCATTTAAATATCTCATATTGCCATTGTAAGAATCTAAGTGGACAGCCTTGAAACTGCAGCCAAAGCTCAAGGGAATCAGTTGACTTAAAAACATCTACATCCCTGTGTTCTAAATTGCACCACGTTTGACTCGTAGGGTCAGTTTGTACAATTAAAAACATATACGTATGATGCCAAGACCAGTTGACTTAACAGGGAACAATCTGGTGTGTTGCATAGATTTGACCAATGCTCCCACGCTTGCTATGACTCAAGAGCATCTGGGGAAAACCCTGTGAGATTTGAGTTGTGCCAGAACAAGATCAGCAGCAGTCTGGTAGGAGGTTTCACGGGACCAACCTTATATCCAAGAAAGTCCCAGCAAAAAATGAAACTTGATGAAACTGGCCAATAAATTCAACTGAATTTTATGCTAAACTCAAATATTGTTAATTTGGAGACAAATTCACAAACAGTAAAAGGACTTTTTTTGGTGACACACATCTCAATGTGTCACTCCCCAAAGTGAACATAGTACTATGCACAAGGAGGGGATACATCCCTTTACTTCAGCGATGGTGAGCACATAAGAATGTTTCACATCACAGGAAGCCTCTGCTCATACACAGCCCTACGTGTGCCTCAAAGAGCCCATGTGTAAGAGAGTATTCACAGTATAAGCAGTACTGAAGATAAAAAGGAGAGTGGGCAGAAGTCAAAGTTTAAAAGCTTAAAAAAACCCAAAATTGTAGCTGAAGAAAATCAGCCGTCATTAAGCATCACTGAAATCAATGAGACAAATTAGTCACAACTTCAGTCCCACTCATTTCAATGTGATTTAGCAATGATTTTGTTAGGAAAGAATCCACAACACAGATTAAAAGAGCTTAACTTTGGCTGGATTGGGATTTTTCTGTGGAGTGCACTGCGGCTTTTCAAAACTTTACCCCTCTATTCACCCGCTTAAAGTTAAGCATGTGCTTACCAGGAGGCTACTCTGAACCAGGACACCGGTTGGCTATGGAGTGACCCATCAGTACAAAAAAGAGAACAAGTCTAGAATTGGACTGATTTTCTTACTCCAGCAGAAAATGAAAAACAATTTTTAAAAAGAAGATAAAGGGGAAACTATCTGTAAACATCCGTATTTTAAAATGTCCCCCTTTGGAAAGCAAGCATGCCGCTCATTGACCTAATAACTATATAGCCTGTATTTACTTTCTCTCTCTCTCTCTCTTTTTAAAAGGCAGCTATTTTACATAGACATTTAAACACAACAAAAGTTTTTTAAAACATTTTGTCAATTGTAAACACTGGAAGAAAAAAAAGTTGGCAAAACAATTTAAAAAAAACAAACAAACTGAAATTCCCCCTCCCCAAAAAAGGAATACTGCAGTTTGAAATATATACTCCCAAAGCTGCCTGATGGCATTCTTCCTAAAACAAAACAAAATTATATAGAACTGTAATGAAACGAAGAGAGTACCACAAGAGCAACAATCCGCCAAGACCATCTCTTGTGTCGGCCCTGTGCCGAGTGGGCACGTGGCCCGTTCATTGCAAAAGGCAGGTTTGTGGCGATTGTGCTCAGGAGCTTCAGAAAGAAGAAGAGAATTCTGTAAAGAAGAACAAACACACTTTTAAGTTCAGATCAAATTCAAAGCCAACGGGGGAAAATAAAAAAAACAATAACTTACTTCTGAGAGTTTACAGACTTTTTCTTATCTTGACTGAAAAGTATAAAAATAAAAGATTCACCACCAGCTGTCCCAGTCAGCTCGCCCCAGTCGGCCAGCACTACAGCTTCCTAATTCTGTTCTATATCTCCTAAACATGCTGCGGTTGATCCCTGTCTGCTTACAACTCAGTCTGGGTATTTGCAAGAACTATGGCGTCCTCGTGGGATTACGGGCTTATTATCAACAAACAAAACAAAAGCATTCATGTTTCTCTTAAAAGGAAGTGCACATGAAATAAGTTTTTTTCCTACAAACCTACAAAAAAAATATTTCTCCCATGTATGCATTTTTTGTCTGTTTTCTTTTAAAAAAAGGCAAAGACACTAGAGGGATGAGATGTGTGTTGTGTTTTAAATGCGCAGGTGAAGTTGTTCTGTCATTTTTTTAAATTTTTGTTTTGTTTTGTCTTGCTTCAGCCGAGTTGCCCATCATGCTTTGCTCTCGTTCTCATTTGTTTGCGTGGCTTCGGTGGGCACCGTCTTGACTTCTGCGGGGGCTGTCTTGATGTCTGTGGCTTGATTGGCAGGCTTTTCTTCTACAGGGGTTTTCCTGTCAGGAGATCGTTAAAACCAGTTAAAATGGAGCTGGGAGAGGGGAAGCTACCATTTCACCCATACATGGCAGGAGAAAGACAGCCTTCCCTGAAAATTGTGTTGGAAGAGGATTGGCTAGAGGGGAGAGGAGCAGTCAGTTTTTTTTGGGGGGGGGCCTCACCCTTTCTGGGTTGTTCCAGGTCAGGGGGGAGCAGGGGGCCATAGTACCAGATTTTTCCTCCTTTTTAGCCTTATGTCCGGGTGTCCTCCAAAAGGACTCCATTTTGGCACTTTGCAATAGTGTGCAGGCCCCCTCATGTCATATGTCATTGGATTTGAATTGAAGAGCAGAATCCAATGCAAAAATCGGTTTTTAAATATCTCCTTCCTATCCAAAGTTATGGCCAAAAAACAAAAAAATATGCATTGAGGTCTATGGGAAAGTGAAAGTGCCCAATATCATGGCTTTACTTGTAAGTAGTCATATATGCCACTGTCTGCCAGAAAGGCCAGGCTGAGAGGAATCAAAGGCCTTGTCTTCCTTTTGAGGTTTGGGCATCTGGTCAAAACACAGCATATGGCTGGAATGACTTCGAAGGGGTGAGGCTCCCTCTAAAACTTGACTGCTCTGCCCCCCTCTAGCTACACCACTGGGACTGACCATTCTTAAAGCAAGACACTCAACCCGGCCTGAAAGGTTGTTGGTACAGAATACACAAATGTCAAGCTGGAGACCATGGCTGGATCTTGGACCAGCCTCAGGAGCTGCTGTGACGTCCTACATCAACCTCTCATAGCACCAGAATTAATGTTATTAATGAAGAGGGTTACAATAAGTCTCAGCTGGTTCAATCAGATAATATTCTGACAAGCTTAAACCCTTTTAGATTGTTTAGTAATTTGGAAAAATTCTTTGTTTTCATTCTGCTTCTCTGCATGCAAACTAAAGATTTTCTAAACTAAAGATTGCTAAGTAATCTTTAGCAAACATAGAGACGATGATTGCAATCCTAACCATGTCTACTCAGAAGGAAGCCCTATTGGGACTTATTCCCAGGAAAATGTGCTTAGGGTTGCAGCCTATATGAATCTTTAGGAACTATAATACAGTATTATGTCTTTCATTTTAAATTTTTTTTAAAATTAAAGAACACTTCTGATCAGCCACGAATGTTGCCTTATTTGGGCAGCAGCATTAAAAAGTGATTATTTTTAAACCAAGCAGTTACAAAGCAAACAGGAGGCAAACAGGGCTGTCTTAAGTGACGCCTTTGCCTTCCTCCTGCGCACTGGACAGAAGGACTGCCAGGGCCAGCACTGAGCTCTTTCCCAGCAACCAGCAAAAAATCTCTCCCCCCTGCTCTTCTGCAACTCTTGGCTGTGCTGCTTCACAGTCCTGCAAAAAGGACACTCTTATTCTAGCATTCCCCTCCCAGGTTAGCAAAACTAGGAGGTTTCCAGCAAGACACTGGAAGAAGCAAGCCCTTTGTCATTTTGAAGCAGCCTGGATCTCTTCCGAGGAGAGACCCCTAAACTGGAACTAGAGCCAGTTGCTGGGAGAACGTGATATATGATAAGGCCTCTTGTATACGTCCCAAGCACAGCAGGTCTAAGGAAGGCACCTGAATTCCAAACCTTCTGCTACAGCCATGTGGTGAAATAGCCAGGTTAGCTTGCTTACTGAAATAGTCAGGTTAATTCAAAACAAGCACACAAAAGTGCAGCAAACACAGCACGGCACAAGGACAGTCAGCACACCGACAAGAGAAGTTTAAAGGGGGAGGCATACTCTGTCTTTGCAGGTGCTGGCGACGGAGAGCTCTCTGGAGCAGGAGCAGGAGCGGCAGCTTGGCCTCCAGTCCCAGTGGTAGGAGCCGCTGAGCCCAAGGCGGCAAAAACATCCTTGGCAAGGTCAATGTCTGGCGTCTTGAAGGTCGCTTCATCCATTTTAAAGTCCTCATTCTGAGTGGGGTTTGCAGTGCCCCCAACGGCAGGCTCACCCTTCTGGTTCACGGTGTTCTTAGCTGTCTCCGTTGGACTCTTTGCTGCACTGGATGCCGAGGCTTCCTTCTCCGTACTCTTGCCGTTAGAGGCCTCCGGCTTTGGCTCTGATGAGGCTGAAGGACTGGCTGAACTGGGGGGAGGTGGGGCAGGGGACTTGCTAGATGGGGCAGGCGGCTTAGTAGCCTCTGGGGCTTTTGTGGTGGAGCTGGGGCTCAGCACTGCCCCCTGGTTGGTCAGGACATTTGACGACAAGTTGCCTGCGGCAGGAGCGGATGTTGGGGTGTCACTGAGGTCAACCAGGGGAGCTACTTTGGGAGCAGAAGTGGGTGGGGAGGAAGCCACCGCAGGGGTTTTGGAGGGCGTGCCCTGACTAGGTGCTGCAGAGTTGGCGTCAGGCATGGGTGTAGCTGGCAGCGTGATGCTGGAGGTGAGGGTGGTGGTCTCACTGGTGGGACTATTCTGAGCAGTGGCAAAGGTCTCAGTGATCGTGTCAGAGTTTGTAGTGACTGTGGTCACAGACGGCAGCATGTCCTCCGCGGTGACAGCTGTGTGCCTGTGGGGAAGGGGCAGGAAGAGGAAGAGAGAAGGGAGAGGTGGAGGAAAGAGAAAACGCACAATGAAGCCCAACAAAGCCACAAGAGCAGTGTGAGTCAATGCAGCTGCGGAAACAACATGCGGTTATTTAACACACAAAGAAAGAGAAAGAGGAAGAAAAGAAGCAAGAAGAGCTTGGAGCCTGTTGGTATGATGGTGGCCATAATGAGGACCTACTAGGAACAAGGAGAAAGGCTTCAGGGAGACCTTTGTTTTCTCCGCACTGTGCTGTGGCATGAAGCACACCTTCTAAAGAGAGAGCATCCCCACTGCCTATCACTTGCTGCTGTCACCCACCATACTAGTGTTGCGTTTCCTAATTTAGCACCCCTTGTCTCTTTCTGTCACCTCTTCTGCTTTCTATCCCGTGGATGAATCTCAAACACCTCCAATGGGTCAGACTGCTCAGAAGATGCAACAGAAGCTGAAAGAGACCCTGCTCCCTGGACAGAGTGACACTCACAGCCAACCTTCTGCCCCCACTCAGTTGTCAACCTACTCTGGCTCCGTTAGGGGTGTGGTCTCATTCGGTTCTGTGTGTTTGCCTCCATCATGGTTTGGGGTCCGTTCCTCCTCTGTCCGCACTTCCACAATTGGCTCTTTCGATTCGTCTTTCCTGTAAAGGGTGAGAACAGTTAGTCTTTAGGTTTTTGTCAACTAAGTGTCAATGGCATGGGGGGCAGTAGCCAGAGATTGGCCAATGGGAGCCCCAGTTTAAGTCACTTTCCCTGGACCTTAAAAGAACTATCATTGCTGAAACTCTACTTGGGGGGGGACTACAAAGACACTTGCAAAAAGGATCAGCAGTAGATGGAAAAGAAAAACAAAACATCTCTGCCTGAAACTCTGGAGAAGCTGCACCCTGGACAACTTTGCAATGGAAAGTTTGCTTATAAATGTTGGGATGGGAGGATAGCTGCAGGGTCTGCTATGGGGAGAGATTAGCTTCCTTTTACTCACGAGAAGGCGGCCTTGCCCTCTTCCATGTCTTTGCCTTTGGCTCCAGGCCCAGATTTGCCACACAGGTTGACAGCAATGCACATCAAGAGGCCACACTTGTTCAGGAAGTAGCAGGTGATATCCACGGCCACTAGCAGGAGGACGAAGATGATGATGAGGATGCCCACAATGGCAGCCGTGCCCAGTCCTGATGTGGGGCTTGTGCTGGCTTAAAAGGAGAAAAACATCACCATCAGTGAGAAGGCGCCACCATCTTCCTAACACAAAAGATTTAAGAAACCCATTTTCCGTATACGTTCTTCTGGAAAGAAGACAGGTTCCTACAGGGCCGACATGAAGAGCTGTGTGGACCAATGCAGAACCCGTTTCTTTCCGCAAAGTTTTTGCAGAACTTTTTTCCCCACCCCTGCAATGCCCCCCCTCCACTTACCAGGACAAGCAACAGCAGTTGACCCGGGACTGACGGCTCCAGCTGCAAACAAAGCTCTGAACCTGGAAGTCACTGTCAACTGGTTCTGAGACCCTCAATATCAGGCCAACCAGGCTCAAAGTGGGCAGGAAGGTCTACTGGCTGAGAAGTTCCACTTGCTGCACCTGCCTTACAAGTGTCAGCTGCAGGGTGAGGTGCAAGCTCTGGCAATGAGCAACCCGCACTCCCTGACCTGGGGTCCAATTGCTTTAAAGTGGCCCTTGTTTTCTAGATCTCAAGTTTGTGCAAGGAGGTAAACTTGAACAGTCTAGATCCTGGGAAAAGGAAGGGTCTGCCTCTGAGCTGCAACACTTCTAAACCCTGGAGAGGGAGGTTGATTGATTTCCCACCTAACATGTCATCATAAGCTGAACTTTGTTGCCTGAAGAGACATTTATCATTTAAAATAAAGGGTAAACCTTATTTGCATTAGGATAAAATCATGGGTGAAAAAAATCAGCTGATAATTAGGTTATACCAGTATACATAAATCACATAGAGGGCAAAATCCTAACCAATTTAGGCCAGCGTAACTCACCAATCTGTCAATTCCTGCAGTGGTGTGGGGAGGCTGGCACATGCCTATGCACTGGTCTAACCCATCAGTAGTAGAAAAGAGCTTTACAGTACTTTTGAGACACTCCCAGGCTAGCACAGAATGTGTGCCAGGACTTAAGCCAGCCTTAGATTTCTTTTTGGAGTGTTGTTGTTTATGAAAATATGTTCTATACAGAGGATGGGAAACTACAGAAAGGAACTGAAAGGTACCAAAAATGCAGCAATCTTGGAGGATTCCTCAAGTGTAAGTTCCACTTCATAAATAAGGTTGATTTGGAACTCCAAAATCTGGAATTTTGGAAGCACCCCTACTTATTTGCTGATACCTGCTAGAGGACTGCAACTCCAGAGAATCCCTATTGGGCCTGATTCTGCTGCTCAGCTCAGCCAGGATAAAGCTCCCCGGGAACTTACACGACCGCCTCCCCCCCCCCCCCCCCTGCAAAGGAAGAACTCCACAAAAGGCAGTCTGGGCACAGAGCGTCCCTTTTGGCTGGTGAAGTGATGCTTGCATCAGAAGTCCACTAAGCGCTCTGCAGAATGTCTCCGCCAGCCAGATCAGTTCTCTGCCAAGATGTATAATTAAAGGAATTCATCACTTCTTGGAAAGGCGGGGGCACCCAATGCATTTCCTCCTCCAATGTATTCTGAATTCACACATGGATTATTCAGCTGTTAACAACCTACTCTCTTCTGCCAGCTCCAGAAGAAACCTCAGTGGATGAATATTTTTTTTCCTTTTCTTCCTCGTTCTAAATGTCATCCTGGGACATCCAAAATGAAATCAATTCTACTTGTCTGTGGTCCAGAGACCCTCCTTATAGCATGGCAAAGTTCTTTTGGTAGCTGGAAATGAGCTCAGCACCTCCTGGACAAAACACTGTGAATGCCAGAAAGTCTCCGTATGTTGAGGAATGAGCTATGTATAATACGACATTTGGCTAATTGGTTGATGGAAAAGTCTAACACTCAGCATTAAAACCCATCTGTGCCCATGAGTCTAAGCAAGCAACACAAAACATAGGTGCTGCCTGTAGGAGTTGTGGGTAGATATGGTCTAGCTGGGTTAGAATTAAACTGGGTTGATTTGTATTAATAGGAATCCAGGTTGATTTGTGTTAATAGGAAACACCTCTGAGTACAAGATGTTGTGGGAAAGGGAGAATAAGCTGAAGTTTTTTGCTCTGCTTTTCAACTACACTGGACCAATCCTATATCTTCTGTATGTGATGCAGCCCTGCTGTTGGAGTAAGAGCAACATTCAATAGAGTAATTGTCACTTACCAATAACCCACAGGTAAGTGCTTTTTGATATACCTCTAGGTAAGCTTTCTGGACACCTATGAGTCTCCTTGGACCCATACCAGCTTCATAGCTGGCATAAAACTGAGAAGAAAGGGAGCAAGGAGGATTGGGAATGGAAGATAGGATCCAATGTACACTTTTGCTTCAGAAATCTATCCTCTCCATGCTGCTACCTGCCCTTCTCTCCTTGCCCATGAACCTCCACTGCCAACTTACCTCGGTCAGTGGGAGCCAGGCTCCTTGATGGTAGGCACATAGAACTGCCAACCACTTGCATCAACAGCTCCAACTCTCCTTGTAGCAGTGCACCATCTTGCAGGAGCGGAAGGAAACTTCCGCTGTTATAACCAGCCCATGGGCTTGTGCTATAAATGGACCTTAGGTCTGATCTAGCAGACCATGACTGTGCTACAAGCAGGCAGGGTTGATGACGACACTAGATTTGGAGCTACGACTCTGCAATCATTCTGCTGGATGGTCCTTGGCAAGTTACGGTGCCTCCATTTCCCTAGATTTTTAAGGATGCAGATGACTGGGTGTGAGCAGGGATGATGTTTTGTTCAGTCTTACTTTTGGGAGGGCTGGCACTGCAAAACATGATCATACAGCAGGGTGTAAAGAACTTGGGAATCACTGTACCTACTGATGCGTCTTGCCAATAAAACAAGATTCGCTGCCATAGGGCAAGGACCACATAGTGCACCTTTTCTTCTCCAGGATGTCTATATGGTGCACTTCGGTTGTTCCACAGGTAACTGACCTGTGTGAAGTCCACTAAGAAAGCACAAGTCACCAGAAGCCATTCTGCCAACTACAAACCTTCTACCTAAGCCTGCATCCTAGAAATCCTGGTTGGATTGTTAGGACCAACCCTATACACAGGTAGTGAAAATGGAAGGGCAGCAGTCCCAATCCCTGCCCTAGATTCAGTGCTGATTGTGCCAGTCTACCTCATCTAATATTACTTAGGATTGTGTTGTCAAAAGCCCAGTCTGTGGCAGGGTGGCCAGATGCCTGAACCTCAAAAGGAGGACAAGATCTTGGATTCCTCTCAGCCTGGCCTTTCTGGCAGACAATGGCATGTTTGCCTATTCACAAGTAAAGCCGCGATACTGGGCATTTTCACTTTCCCATAGAACTCAATGCATATTTGTATTTTTAGTTTTTTGGTCATAACTTTTGATAGGAAGAAGATATTTAAAAACTGATTTTTGCAATGGATTCTGCTTTTCAATATGAATCCAATGATATATGACATGATGGGATACTGCACACCATTGCAAGATTCCAAAATGGAGGACAATGAAGCCCATTTGGAGGACATGCAGACAGGAGGCTAAAAAAGAGGACAAATCTGGAAATTTCCAGTCATATGGTCACCCTGGTCTGTGGGCTCTCCTAAGGTATGATGTGGGCTCTTCATCTGGGCCTTGATAGGTACCATGAGAGAAGCTCAAGAAATTGTCAGTGAACCTGGTAACAAAATAGCTTGTTTTGTGACAATGGAAGAGAAGGAAGTTTAAATGAAATTGCAAAAGAAGGCATAAAGCACATTTTGGCTGAGTGGTTTGGACTTTCCACAAAAAGGCAGAAGAGACACATCTACACAAGAAAAACCAGACAATCTCATATTGCTTGGTCTTGTTTTTGAATGTTTCCTTCTTTTTAATAATGCAAGTGTGTAAACATCATCAAAAGACTTATAACAGATTTCCTATGCTTAAGCATCATTGCTGTGTTAATAGCGGGTGCACTAAGATAAATCAGCATCAACGCTGGCGGCTCTGAGCCAATGAGCTGGAGAAGCCACTCCGACCACAGCCATGGACAACTGAGGTTTGCTTCTACTTGGGCTTGGAGATGTTTGTCACATGTAAAACATGCTCGACTCAGAAAACCAAGCCAGGCTGAAGTGGGATCATGGCAAGCTCACAAGTTTGACATCTTCCACTAATGCCCAGAGTGCAAGGCAGGGAATCATGCAGTAGGAGGTCAACCTCCCAAGGAATTCTCTATAGGGAAATGGAAGTTCTTATGGCATCCCACTGCATTGGCTCCTTGAAGACTCCTCTGCCCTCTTCATAAGCAAGCAATGGCAGATAATCTGGAACAGACACCTACAAGCAATAGCCGGGACATATTTTGGGAGAGTGGGATTTCTGCACTGATTTAAAGATTAGACGGTTCCCAATGTGGATTTCTACTATGGATTCCAACTGATTAGCCACAGAAGCAAAAACTTCGGAGTTCTGCTTGTTCAAAACAGTTGAGGCCACAAACCTCTCTATACTGATGACCTGTTTTCTTGGCGGGCCCTGAGCACCAACATTTAGCTTGAGCTTTTCACCAGAACATGTTTGATCCAGGAGTTGGCAGAGGAAAGGCTAAAGGATGTGTTGAAGGCTCTCCACTGATAACTTTTGGCAGGACACTTTGTAGAAAGGGTTGGGATGTAAAACAGGGTCTTCCCCAGTTTGGCTTTTTCTCTTGATGTCCTCTCCTTCCCTCACCCCCAAAATCTGCAGAATGATGCTATGGGATGACACACTGCATACTGTGAGGGATCTCACAATATGTGCGGGGGGAATATGTTAGGAGACATACTGGAGGGCTTTGGTTTTTTTCCATGGAAAGAAACTGCAGATGTATTTCTGGGCACCTTTAGCTGGTAAAGACATGCGTGCTTGTGGGTGCAATCCTAACCATGTCTACTAAAAAGTAAGCCCCATTGTGTTCAATGGGTCTTACTTCCAGAAAAGTGTCTTTAGGATTGCTGCATAAGTCTGCAAATCTCAGCACACAGCAATTACAGGAGAGGGATGGGGAATATTTTATAGCTCTGCAGAGTTCAGGGGCTCAGTAGTGTCCTGCAAATCATCAAAGATGAGCTTGACTCCCATTTTTGTTTTCCTATCCATGGAAATCCTGCCAAAATTTCTCTGCTTCTTGACACCCCTAAATAAGATGGAAGAAATGAGAGAGGGGAAGCAAGGTGTTGTTTTAGGCCTGTCCTAATGCACGCTCCCAACAGAGTTACATAGACAGCAGTGTCTACGTGCGCATGTGTGCTAGAGGTTCTCTCACAAGGAACCTCCCCTAAGAGCAGGTTCACATTAATTTATGAGCAGGTTCTTGAACCTTCCATAGACAGAATGACACCTTCTGTGTGAAGAAGGGGACATGTGCCACTTGTCTGAGGCTGCCATGCAGGATGTGTGCAGTCTGTGTGCCCCCCTTGTGCTGAATGATTTGCTGGTTTGGCCTTTGCTGCCATACATAGCCACTTGGGGTGCAATCCTAATCTAGGCCGCCACAACTCATCCGTCTTCCCATTCCTGTGGTGATGGAGGGATAGGGTTGCCATATGTCCTGAAAAATAGGGACAATCCTGATTTTGGGGGGGATTGTGTCCACATACTGGCAAATGGGACAGAGGGTCCGGTCCCAATTTTGTGGAAGAGAATTATGGCAACCCTATGTAGGGAGGCAAGTCCATGTCTGTGCATTGGCCTAACTCACCCCCAGCAATGGTGCTGAAGTGTCTTCTGGCACTTTTTCGACGCTCCCAGGACCAGTGCTAGGGCTTATGATGGCTTAACTGGGGCTTAGGATTCCAACAAAATTGAGCTGTCCCAACATAATGTTCCCTTATGCCATAATCTGGGAGAGAGTAGGCTGAACAGGGGCACTGAAAAGCCCAAAAAGTGGTGCTAAGCCCAAGAGAATAGCCTTCACATGCTTCAGCCTCACCAGTGACACAAAGAAGGTGCTCTTTTGCTGCGTTGTGCCAAAGTGAGGGCAGCAAATGGTTCTGCACCCCTTTTGTAGCCCATATGGAAAACTGCATTGGCATCCTTCGGTCTCGAAAGACTCTGGTATCGTGCTCTGATTGGAGGTTCTGAAACAGCATCTAGTGTGGCTAAAAAGGCCAACTGGAGAGTGTCCATTCCTTCCACACTGAGGACAAATAAATTCCTTCCCCTGCCCAGGCTTCGCTGCTTCCGGGTCTGTCTCTTTGCTTCAGCTTGCCGAACAAGTGTCTCTTCCAGTTGGAGAAGGCCATGCTGGGTCTTTTGCCTCCATGCTGAACGATTGGAGGTCAAGGTTTCCCAGCTGTTGATGTCCATTCCCAAGGCCTTTAGATCCCTCTTGTAGATGTCCTTGTATCGTAGCTGTGGTCTCCCTCTAGGGCACCTTCCCTGCATTAATTCTCCATATGGGTGGTGCAAGCGGTTAAGACACTGTGCCTGTTAACCAGCAGGCATGGGTTCGAGACCAGGGTCGGCCCCACAAGACAGGGTGAGCTCCTGTCTTTAGCCCAGCTCTGCAACGCAGCTGGAACCAATCGTATTGGCTCTGCCTTTCCATTGGACTAATTCAATGGAGAGGGGGGATTTGCTGCTTGGGTAACAGCCTATCCTCCATAACAATCTAACCCAGGCTTTTGTGCTTCGCATGCAGCGTATGCAGCGCTGAGCATGATACCATAGTCTTTCAAGACTGACGGAGGCCTGCTTTTTATGGAAAATACACTTCTGCAAAAGGGCATGAGAGGAGTACTATGTCTTTAAGCACCACTGGTCAAAGGGACGTGGGGGCAGATTAGACACATATTTAGCTGAACGCTTTTCCCGGTGCCAACTGACAGAGGTTTGCTAGACTCTCAAGACAGCAGAATGAGGAGGCAGAGGAGCCCTAGAACAAGAAAGGACATGGGGCAGTGCTTTCTGACACTGAAAACATTCTGCTAGCAAGCAATTCTCAGCCATTTCCCTAGTGCCTTCTTCCACATACAGGGGTTTTATAAAGACATTCTTCTTCCCTCCCTTCCTTCCCACCCAGAGATATGGAAGTCCACTATGCAGTATCCAACAGATCCAGAACACATTGCAGTCCACAATGCCATATCCAGAACAGATCCTCCTTGTCTGCTGTGTGTTGAGACCAGTCTGCTACTGTCATTACCATGTACTGGAAATGCAAATGGAACATACTGGTTGGGTTAGGCAAATTATGGACGTGCAGCCCCCATCCTGAACTGAACTCATTTAGGTGAATTTCCAACGCAGAAGAGCTGAAAACATCCACAGATACTGGGGGAGAAAAGGTTCAACTCTGGGATTCAACTCTGGGAACCCCAGTTTGGGCACATCAAGACTATAAGCATCAAGGGATCCCTGTCTTAATCTTTAAATTTGTCTCCTGAATAGTGTGTCACATTATTTTATTATTTTAAAAAATTGTTCCACTAACGGCATGGAAGAGACCAATAGTAATGTGTGAAAACAGCAAGAAAGGCCCAGTATTAGAAACATCATACTACTGTTTGAAATGAATAACCAATCCAGTATGTGTTTTCATCTGGTTTCTAAAAAGGGAGGTGGGGGAACGAATGGACACACAAAATGATAAAAATGCCAGGTTTAAATCCCCCCACAATTACAAAATAGAAAATCTTTCCAATAAAAGAATGATCTCTTGTGTTCTTCAGTTTATTTTCAGCCCCTTTATTTTCTGGCCCCAAAGAAAAGGCGCCATCCTTCAAATAAGGAGTTCTATCTTGCTCTCGGGCCTCGGTGAGAAAACCGGGTTCTTCCAAAGTTGTAGCTTGTTTTGCAAAAGTTTCTAAGACAGCAAAAGCAGAGCTGTGGCAGAGAGAAGCAATGAGACAAAGGAAGACGAGACAGCCGGGGATCCCAGCGTCGCTGCAGCCACCAAAAATGAGTCCCAGCAGGAAGGGCCAGGAAACCAGGACATGTGCGGGACGGTTTTTAAACAAAAAAATTGGTGCAAGTGCCAAAGTGGACATTTCCAGTGGAGTCCAAAGTGACATGTATGACGACAAACACAGGAAAGGAACAAGGGGGAGAGGGGTTTGGGTTTAAAAAAAAGAGAGAGAGACAGAGAGAGAGAAAGAGAGAAAAAATAGATAAAAGAAAAATGTCATAAATATAGAAAAAAAAACAAGAATTTAAAAGGTCTCTTTAACTTAGCATAAATTAAAAATGTCCAAAAGGTTAGAAGAATAGAGCAGCAGCAGCAATGATAATGGAAAAGGCACAATTTGGAAGTTGCAGCAAGATGGTGGGTGGGGAGTTAGCAAGCAATATGGAGATAAACAACGCAACACAGGAGTGCTGGGGAGACAAGGGGACAAAAGCGCTTGGTAAGGGGGTGCTGTCGTTCTTAAAGGAACCTGCCTGACCAAGGTGTCTGATCCTGATTTGAGTCCTCCCTTGCCTTCTGCCCATGCACAGTTCCAACAGTCCATGGCCACAAATTACTGGGTCGTGGTCCTGCACTAGCCCCAGTGAGCACACGCAAGGCATGCATCCAATCCAGAGAGCAACCAGAGCTTGTGACTCCACCAAAGACTCTCATAGCACCCCAAAGAGGGCCACTTCACTAAGAATTTGGAGCAGGCTAGATAGAGACGGCACACAATTCGAATGCATGTGCAACAAGGGGGGGAATCACCAGGTTAGAAATGAGCTTCACAAAGCAGTGAGGACATTAAATCTAGTATTGAGACTAGCAAAATTAAAAAGGCTATCAGAATCTGGTGGCCGTGGTGGCGCAAGTGGTTAAGACACTGTGCCTGTTAACAAGCAGTCCAGGGATCGAGACCCGGGTCCCCACAAGACAGGTTGAGCTCCTGTCCTTAGCCCAGCTCTGCAACGCAACTGGAACCAATCATATTGGCTCTGCTGTTCCATTGGACTATTTCAGTGGCGTGGAGAGGGGGGATTTCCTGCTTGGGTAACAGCCTATCCTCCATATCAATCTATCCAGGCCTTTGTGCTTCACATACAGCGTCAAGCACAATACCATAGACTTTCAAGACTGATGTATACCAAGTTTTTTTTAAAGAGTCTGGTACAGGATGACATTCTCTTTTGAAGCCAGGCTCAGCAATGTGGACAAGTAGTATTTCTCAGTTCCTTTACAGCCTAGATCAGTTTCTATTCGCTTCTTGCATTCCAAGCTCTGGACCTTCATGCTCTTTTCTTTGGGGTTCCCCAAAGAAGCAACCCCCCCATTCCAGCCTTCTTGGGAAAGCATCCATCAACAAGAGCTGCCCTTCTAAAGTCTTTTGCAAAATCCACTTTGTGAAAGAGCATGTGCGGTTCTCTTGCATTTTATTCTCCTGCTGCTGAAAATTTTAAGCACCCCTTCCCACAACTGACCATGCCAGCTTTCTGACCCCTGTCATCCTTTTTACTGTCATAACCCCCTTTCACCCCCCCATATAACACCTACAGCCGCTTAACCTCACAACACCAAGAGGCAAAATCAAGATTTCTCTCCAAAAAGAAAATTTAACAAAATCCACCCTCCTGAAAGCCAAACACTTTCCAGACTTTTTGGTTAAATATTGCATCAAATCCTATCCAATGTGTGTTGCATCCATGGGGGACTCGGGGGGAGGGAGTCACTGAGATCTCTAAGGATATGTTTGTTCTCTTACTTTGGGATTGCTATATCAGCAATAGAAGGTTGGATAAGGTTGGGTTCCTTACCTTTCAACAATGATTTTAAATTTGGTGGATGGCAATTGTAAGGCCTTCAACCTACCAAATCTAGTACCTCTTTTTCTGGGATATCTGAATCAGTGGTGGGCTCCAGCAGGTTCATACCTACTCTATAGAACTGGTTGTTAATGAGAGCTAGGACATATAAAGTTTAAAAATAGCCATTTAAAAGTGGCTGCCAGATGGGCATAATACTGGTTGTTAATTTCTTTGAATCCCATCACTGGTCTGAATCCAGCAATAACTGGAGTGCTTGGGAAGTAGGAGTTCAAATTAGAAAGACAGGCGGGAGGGACGAGGAAGTGGCACAACATTTGATTCAACTACCTTGGCAAACAATGTTGATTTTATTTTTCTACTTTTTTTCTGCTGCTTTCCTGACTAGATTCATGGCAAACGCCACATTCTCTGAGATTCCACTGTTTTTCTGCTCTAATCACATGGTTACCCTGAACATCTTGATGCCAAATCGGCTGCATTGGATGCATCCTCAGGGATTAAAGTAGCAAGGCCTTGGGTGCCCTTCAGGGAGAAAGGCAGAGTATAAATCCAATAAACAATTAATAAATACATAGCTAGGCAAAGAATTTAAACTAAAGCACCTGACTGGATCTCCCTTGGGAGGAAGTTTTCAGGCTATTATTCTGTTGCTGCCAACAGGTGTTCCATAGGTGAGTGACTGGATAGGTCCTTATAAATGTTCTATTCCAATAAGGCTGGATTGATACAATTAATGCTTAAACAACATGTCACCATAAGGTGATAGATCTTCTGTGGCAACTAATTTTTAAAAATATACCCTATGGATGAAGTAAATAACAACAGAAAATGCAACCCTGGAATACTGACGTTGTCTTTCCATTGGCTCTTGGGACATACCCTACAATCCAGAGTATCTATGGAAAGACGTAAGAGGCACTTACTCTGGATTGCTCTATGCATTTCCCATAGGTTTCCCATAGGTGGGACCATAACTACGTCAGTGTAAAAGTTCCCGTAGTTCCACTGGATTGTAGCCATAGCAGGTGTGAAAGAGAGAAGTTACAAGTGAGAGCCATGGCAGAGCACAGTTCTTGAGTGCTTCATGCTACCGAGATGTACTGGTCAGGTAATGGGATACTGCTTTCTAGTTCCTTTACTGAACTGGTTTTAGACCAGTGTGAGAGGAAAGCACACTACAAGAGAAACCCCAAATAGCAAAAGCAAAGTATTCCTCTTTGCTTTAGTGGTTTGCTTGGAAGAATTTCACTTCAGGAGCACCATGCATTTCCAAGAACAACCATTTCAAGGACTCTACATCGGGGAAGGGGGCGCGTTTGACAACCAGCAGGATCATACATACCATGGACCATCCTACCATGTTTGGTATGTACAAGGCTGAAATATTAAGCTTCAGATGGGGAACCAGTTATGAGGATGGCTGTAAGCAAGCACGTTGCCAAAGGTTTTGGTGTTTTTAATTTACTTTTTCTTTCAAAACTCAAGCACATTAAGGGATGTGGTGCCGTTGCATTAATTTCAAGCAGAAAACAATGGTGAGAAGCTGGTGGGCTGCCATACCTGGAATGATGGTTGGCTGTGCTGAAGTTCTGAAGGCATAATGGGCAGGTTTGGATTTCCCTTGCTGGTTCTCTGCAATTACATAGACTTCATATTCAGCATTCCAGTCGAGGGACTTGAGCATGACGTGGTCACTGCCTGAAGGGAGCCGGATCTCGGGCTTCCAGTCTGAGGACTGCTTCTGCAGAAACATGTCAGGAGAGGGAAAGCAAGGGAGAAGAGCTGAGCAGCAAACTTTGATTTAGAAAATTTATTTGCATGCAATATTATAGGAGTTCCTAGCAACTGGTTTCTCTCCCCCCTCCGCCCCATCACACACCTGGGACATCAACTTTTAGAGTGAAAAGGAGAAGAAGAGCACAATCCTAACCATGTCTACTCCAAAGTAAGCCCCATTGTATTCAATTGGTCTTACTCCCGGGAAATTTCTTTAGAAGTGCAGCTGAAATCAAGTAGAATGGGTTGACTCAATGGATCCCCAAAATGTCCAAAATCCCAGCCACTCCTTGCAGTCAAGTTTCAAAAGATTAGCTTCTCACTAGACATGTCGTTGAGCATGAACTCGTCTAAACAGAACTCTTGGGACATCACAACGTTCATTTTAAACAAGGTCAACATTACAACCCTTGAATTCCTTCAGATTGTGGACTGAAGGCAGAGATATATCCACTGCTTCCCTCACCCCACTCAAGCCAGCCACTTACTCCTTAAAGTAGCCTTTGGGAGATGTTTTCTCAAGGGTGACAGTTGTGTTGGAAGTGGATTCAGATTGGCTTTAAAAAAGCTGAGTATTCCTGATTTTTTGTTTGTTTATTTCTCGCCATAGATGCTTCCAAGAGATAATTCTGGAGGGGAGCTTAAACTTTCCACTGTATACCAGAGAAGGCTTGGGCCAGTGTAAATCTACTTACCCTACAATCCAGAGTAACTACGGGAGCATGTAAGAGGCATTTACGTTGACGTAGTTATGGCACCACCTAGTGAAAACCTATAGGAAATTCATATTGCAATCCAGAGTAAATTGTTCTTATGTCGGAGCAAGAACTCCCCATAGTTACTCTGAATATGCACCTTTAGGCTGGCCCAAGACAGATGGATCTGGGCCAGCATAGCAGTTCTAATCTAGACAGCTCAGCAGGGGAGGACTTGCTGAGAACAGTGCAGTTAGGCAGCATCCAGAATCTGTTTCCAGGGCAGATATGCCCCCTCCCCACTCCTCAGAATTAGGCCACCTCAGGAGCAGGCATAAAACTGAGTAGATCCATAAGGGCGCATGATATGCCAGAGTAAAAATGGAAGCAAAAGAAAAAGTGTGAAGTTTTAGACTAGCCAAATACCGTTCCTGCCTCTCAACCTCAGGATATGGCACAAATCCCACAGCCCAGTAAGCATGCTGCCCTTGTGCTGCAGAAGTTAGGCCATCATAGAGAGGCCTCCTAGCCCTGTGGATTTGGCCTAACTGTCAGCTGAGGATATGGCTTACTTAGACCAGATTAGCTGGGCCATTCCCAATCTCAGGATTGCACCCTTTGTGTGTTCTCAGATATATATGAGCAAAAATCAGAGTGTTTTTTATTCCCCTTTTGCAAACTGATTTCAAAGAAGAGTAAAACAACGGAAAGAGTAGATCTAGTTTTCACACAAAGGGTTTCTTTAACAGGGTGAAACCCCTTAAAAGTGAGCCAGAAAAAGCCAGCCCAACAGCTGCCATGCCACTTACAATTCTGTATCTGATGAGGTAATGTCGGATGGGTGAGCCTCCATCATCTTGCTTGATGAAGTGCACTTTCATCGAGTTGCCATCTTCTCCCATTTGGCCTTCCAATTTTGGTGCACTGGGTTCACCTGCAAGGACAACACAGTTTGCATTTATCACCTGGCTTGTACATCCACAAAGAAACCATCAGTAAAATGGGTTAGTGAAGACGTACACCAGAACCTGCCATTGCCACACTCCAGAGGGGACAGAGCTATAGAACCTCTTCCAACCCCACTCCGAGTAGTTCTATGTTTAAAAGGGATGTTATCTTCCTGCTGCACTGCTGCGCTTTGGATCTGTGCCAAAACAACTTCATGAGCAAGCGTTGCCACGTCTGGCAGGATGTGCATGTCTGAATACATGCAGTCCTTTCCTTTCCTCATCAGAAATGTTCGACCAGCCATAATGCCAGCAAGATCTGGCAGGACAGAAGTTCTGATGCTTTCAGCAAAGCATGTCAGGTTGCACTGCACTAGGGAATATTGTCAGGAATAATCAAAAACTGATGATTGTCAAAATAAACCAGCTGATTGACATCTGTTATGGGATGCTTTTCCCTTGTTTATTATGCATAGCCCCAGCTGTAACCTGTCCAGGTCACTCTGGAATGTCCCCCCCCCCCATACAAGTTTTTCCAAGCCAGCGGTCTGGGTGCAAGTTATGGGGGAAACAAGCAGAGGTGGGCTTCAGCAGGTTCTCACCTACTCTATAGAACTGTTTGCTGATGATGGTCATTAGGACATAGAACCCATTGTTAATTTATTTGAATCCCTCCACTGGAAACAACCCCTCCTGGAAGATCACCAGTGTTACTCTTTTCTTCATTTCAATGGGGCTTGCAGAATGCTACCTCTGCATTGACACTGGGACTCTATGTGGGAAATAACATTCCCATCTGAATCCTGATATGCCATCCTGATATGTCGAACCCGATTTTGGCAACTCCTAAATGCTGCTGAGCTAACAATGTAAGTCTTTGGCAAACCCTTCCTTCCCTGGCACCCTCAGGAATGAAGATCTCAGTGGGATCACAGGCAGGGTTTGTCTACGAAAGCTAGCCAGAAACTTGGCTTGTTCCAACGGCATCCATTAATTAAGCAGCCATGAGCTAGATCAACACGTGCTGTGATGGGTTCTCCAACCATCAGCTAATGCAACAGCTGATGCTCCGGAAGCTGCTTTGAAAAAAAGACATGTCTGGGATTTTTTGGCCCCAGAGGTGTTCTTAGATAAATAATGCAGTAAATTATTTTCACCCTATCATGAAGTCAATTTCTCCAGCTTTTGGGTTAACTAACCCACCAGCAATCATGTGCCGGTCACCAATTCTGCAGTCAGAGACCAGACACTGCTCTGATAGCTGCTAGGGATGAGCAGAGCCTCTCCATCAACGTATCTCATATCAGCCTAAAGAGATTGCAGAGAAAGACCCATAATAATGCAAAGCGAAGAAGCTGGATGTGCTTCTCAGAGGCCTCAGAACACCTTCAGAAGCAACCAGAAAGCATTTCTAGTGATATCCAAAGATCCTCTGGATTCTCCAGTTGTGGGTTTGGAACCCACAGTGGGTCACATCCATGGGTTCTGAAACTGTGAATAAGGAAGACTCACTCAATGCAAAGGGCATTTGGTTAGTAAAGGGCATGACATTATTAACTAACCCTGACCTGGACCCTACAAACAATTAGCGGCAGTGTCTGAATAACTTTGTATGAGGTATCCATCAAATAAGACAATTAATGAGCCATCAATGTGCTGCTATTTGAAGCAATAAAGAATGCTCTACTAAATACTGATAGTAATATAGATTTTATTTCGGTTGAGGTATTTGAAGCACAATTTTTTTTATTGCGGATATTTGAATTTTTTCTACTGAAATCAGCTTTAAATTATATTAAATACTAATAGCAAAGTATATTTTATTTTGGTTGAGGTATTTGAAGCACAATTTCTTTTGTATTGCAGATATTTGAACTTTTTTCTTTTCAATTCAGCTTTAAATGCTAATGAAATTGATAAATGAACATTTGCATTTAGTGAAACATACCCTACAATCCAGAGTAACTATGGGAGCAGTAAGAGACATTATGTGCACCAGTAGTTATGGCACCACCTAGTGAAAACCTATGGGAAATTCATATCGCAATCCAGAGTAAATTGTTCTTACACTGGAGCAAGGATTCCTCTTGCTCCAGTGTAAGAACAATTTAGAGTAGTTACTCTAAATTGCACCTATATTTCCTATAAGCCTGCAAATGTTCAAAACATGCTATTTTTAAAAGGTTTCCTCAATTTTGGCCACTAGTGTCAATAGGAACAAATGAGCTCTGAGAAGCCAGGAAGGACAGGGGTTCCCATAAAGATGTCCTGGTTCTGAAGACAACTTTCAGTCTGAATCTTGCAACTCGGGTTACACAGAAACTTCAGTAAACTATCCTGAGCAGAACCACCACATTGCAAAGGACACAGAACTGAGGTTTCTGTCTCCGACTCTGTGTTCTGATTTGCAACCAAGCTGTGGAAAGGAAACCATAATGATCCACACATGTGGATTAGAACATAAGGTATCCACCAAAAGAAAGACAGTTCTGTATGCTTAGTACATTAGTACACGTGTTCTCTCTGCTTCACCTATTAATCCTAGTATGACTTTGTTATATCAGTAGCTGAGGAGAAAAAGTTTATTTTTAATGTTCACAAAAATCATGCCCAAACCATGCACATGAAACCAAGATGGAAGAGAAAGAAGCTCAGAAGCAGGGAAGAAGTGGATAATGTAATTCCATTTACACAGTGCCTTGTAGATGGTGGTGAATTTACAAACCCAAAACAAAAACCCTAATACAGATGGACAGATTTCTGACAGGCAAGTGCAGGGGCCTTGTGCTTTGCAGTGTGAGTGTGGTTGGTGGTGGTTATTTACCCCAGAGGGGAAAATACACTCTGCCAATGAGCAGGCAACCCCACTTCTGACACACGTGTACACGAGAAAGAATACACACAACAGGTTTCTACCCCAAACAGGTCAGCTGGTATTCAAAGAATTCTAGTAGTCCGAGAGCACAATCCTAACCATGTCTACTCTGATGTAAGCCCTATTGTGCTCAATGGGTCTTACTCTTAGGAAAGTGTCTTTAGGATTGCAGCCTGAGACTGGGAATTAACCCTATAATCAAGAGTAACTACGGGAGCATGTAACAGACATTTACGTCAACATAGTTATGGCACCACCTAGTGTAAACCTATGGGAAATTCATATTGCAATCCAGAGTAAATTGTTCTTCATTGGAGCAAGGACTCCCTGTGGTTACTCTGGATTGCGCCCTAAATGTGTTGACATTTATTTCTATTTTCTTTCCACTGTGTGTGCTATTTTAATAGAAATTTTTCTATTGCTTTTCTATAGGATTGCTTTTCTGGGTTCAAAAGCTTACAAGTATGTGCAAGACTGTACTCTTTCTAAGTATGTGGGAGGACAGTGTGGCACACGTTTTAGAATACTGGATTTATATCAGGGAAACCTGGGCTCACTACACACTTTGCCAAAAAGCTTATTAGATGGCTTACTGCACAATCCAGAGTAACTACGGGAGCTCTTAAGAGATATTTACGTCAACATAGTTACGGCACCACCTAGCAGAAACCTATGGAAAATTCATGAGCAATCCAGAGTAAATTTTTCTTATGTCAACATAAGGGCTCCCCTAGTTACTCTGGATTGTGCAGTTAGGGCTAGTTACCTTTTCTTGGTGTAACCTACTCCATGCAGCTATTCTGAAAATTGAAGATGAAGAAGAAGACAAAGAAGGAGGGACCAACCTCAGCATTCTAATGGAGGCGTTGGATAAAAAAAATCAATAAATAAATCAAACTTTTTTGGCAAAAAGGCATTGCCTATCTTTCTGCCATCTCCAGCAGTTCATTAAATTCATTAAATGAAAACACATGCAATAAACTGTGAACATTTTTGAAAATCTGGGGATGCAAAGGACCTACATCCCTATAGTATTTCCATCTACCTAAGCTATCACCACTGAGCATGCTGTCCATTTTCCTTTCTGTGCTGCTCAGTCTTCAGCAATTATAATTTCTCTCTCAGTCGCTGTGTAAATGGTTGCAAAACTGTGACTGAACATTTGCCACAAGTGTAAGCCATCACAAACAGGAAAAAAGATGAGGCAGTAAGAAGAAGCAAGATTTAAGTAATGCATGAAGAAATGAGATGGGCCACCAAAACAAAATCAACATATGTGCAAAACCAAGACAGCAGGGGGTTAGTTCCGTGTGGATGTCGCCCAAACATCTGTGGAAGGAGAGGGAGAACAGGCCAGTGGTATGTTTCCATGCATGCGGCCACATTACTGGTGTTAGTTTCCTGGGATACCTCTGCCTGAATGCTTCCCTCACTACAGGGAGGAATAAGCACAACATGAGGGAGAAATGGGCTGCAGCACCTCCCAACTGGCACAGCAAGCCATCTTTCTGCTGGAAAGCAAAACTGCCAGGGTCCCCCCCCCCACCTTAAATGATGTCCATGGAGTGTGAAAGTGAGAACGGAAGACTTTGCTCCAAAGGACTCTCAGTTGGACAGTGAACACATTCCATTGCCAGGGTCAAATCGTTTGCTTCCTGATATGGAGAAACCACTTGATGTAATTTGCAAAGGGGTTAGGACTTTAATACATGTTTAAATGTCTCTTTTTGGCTTCAACAGCTATTGAGGCAAGCAGCGCCCAGAAAACATCAGCGCCCGTGGCTTTATGCCCACTCTATGAATGATGATGCGTAGGGCAGAAGGGTCTGCGGCTTGGCTTTGCCAATGTCCACATGAACCATTTACATCAATATATATATCTTGCACTCTTTTGGTATAAATCTTGTACTTGCAGTCCTTGACTGATTTCTTCCCAAAATGGGGATGGACTGCTGAGTGATACTCCTTTGGCTAAGACACTGTGCCTGTTAACCAGCAGGCCAGGGTTTGATTCCCAGGTCGGCCCCACAAGACAGGGTGAGCTCCTGTCCGTAGCCCAGCTCTGTGATGCCAGCTGGATCCAATCGTATTGGCTCTGCCTTTCCATTGGACTAATTCAGTGGCGTGGAGAGGGGTATTTGCTGCTTGGGGAACAGCCTATCCTCCATAACAATCTAACCCAGGCTGTTGTGCTTCGCATGCAGCGTATGCAGCGCTGAGCACGATACCATAGTCTTTCAAGACTGACGGAGGCCTGCATTTCAGCTAATTAATTTATAGTACAATCCTGTGCACATCTATTCAGAAATAAGACCTATTGTAAAGTAAGTTGTATCATGCAAAGGATTGCATAGCCAACTATACACAGCAAACTATGTGCATATTTCCCCAGCAAACTATGCATAAGATTGAAGCCTGCAATCCTGAGTGCACTTTCCTGGGAATAAGCCCAACTGAACTCAATGGAATTTACTTCTGAGTAGACACAGATAGGATGGCACTGTTGATCTGAAAGCAGTGTGTGCACACATACTGTTGATTGACTATGAAGATGCTGCTTATGGTGCTTTACCATCTCCCTGACTGCAGGCATAGAGCACAATCTACTCAGAAGTAAGCATCATTGTTTTCAATGGGTCTTATTCCCAGGAAATCCTCTAGGGCTGATGGGTAATTCTGCCTGTTTTGGTCTACACTACATACTAGTTTCTGATTGACTTTACCAGCCAGCCTGACAACCTAGAGCTTGCCAGTTGTGGAGACTTAGGTCTGAAAGCTGTGAGCTGCTTATCTGGAGAGTAATGTCAGTGCAGCAACTTAGATTAACAGCACTATCCAAAGTACCTTCCAGACCTCTTACGTCGACATAAGAGGCATTTACTCTGGATTGCTCTGTGCATTTCCCCTTAGGTGGCGCCATAACTACATCGACGTAAGAGGTCCCACAGGTACTCTGGATGGTTCCTTAGGACAACTGGGCTCACACATCAAGAGTGGAGCACATGGTCAGGATAGGCCAGGCAGATGACAACATTAAAACACGGTACTATCCACATCAAACCACCAATAGACCAAGAGCTGCAAGACCATGATCAAGGTAGCCTCCAAAATCTATTTTCATCCTAGAACGAATTCACACAGGATGCACCTAAGGCCATCAATGCATCAATGAAACATCAATGCATCAACATCAGCATCAATGGAAGCAAACCATTTGCCCCCACCCCTCCTTCTCTGATTGACGTGCTCTTTTGCCAGCTCAGTGTGATGGATTTTAGTTTATTTTGCATGCATATAAGAAGTGCTGAACAAAGATCTAAAGAAACTCCAAGGGTTATAGAAAGAAATTTCTGAGTGATGAAAATTTGGAAGTTTCAGGCTCCTGACTGGAAGGTATGTGGCTTGTTTGGATTTGTGTTTTGTTTTTTTTGTCCTGTGCACAAACCAACCAATCAGAACCAAGTTGTGCCTTTTTTTGTTTTAAATTTTACCTTCTGTTCACCAGCGTGGACGACATCAGCAGCACCATGCAAGCCACATGACAAAGTCACATGATACGCACGCACATGATTTGGTTGAAAGGAAAGTGGAGGTCACATGAAAAATACAAAACAAATTTAAAAAACTGATGTAAACAATGGGCAAAAAGAATTCACAACATTCAGATTTAAAATTAAAAAATCTAAACAAAATTAAATTAGCTAGTCTATAAAGGGAGAACACTGGGAAGAAGACAGTTCTAAACAACAACAACAAAATACATCAGCCTGCAAACAGAAGAAGAGAAAAGTTGTCAGCGGCAAGAGGGTTGGGGTTGCTGGTTGGGAAGAACTGCAGCTGCGTATTAAACCCGCATCAAAGGGGAAAAAATTACAGAATCCAAAGGTGTCGTCCTGCTAGAAACTGAATAGACAACTGACAGCATCTGCAACACTGTGAAAGAGAAACACAAAGCAACAAGGCCAGACACGGGGTTTAGGAACAGCTCGCCCACCCAAAGGAGGGCTGCAGAGACACAGGTTAGCCTTCAGGAGCTGCTGCTAATGGATCTTGTCCTCTCCTAGTGATGGATGCTCCTCTCTGTAGGGGCAGAAAAACAAAGCAAAACACACAAATCCATCCCCACATTTCCCTAGGAAGGAGAGAGGGAAAACATCACAAATCACATTCATTTCCCCAAAGGATGGTCACCGTAGGTCAACACAGGTTGCGTAGAAACACCAACGGTCAAGCTCCATGACTCTGGCCCAAACTGGTCAAGGGTCAATTCCTATGGCCAAACTGGCCTCGGACCAGGGCCAAAGTTGTCTGTGAAGCTTACTGGTGGCTATCCATGCAGAAGCTGGTGGGATCTGCATCTGCCCAGTGGCGTAGGTAGAGGTGGGTGGACCAGTGAACTTTTGGAGGGAGCCTCACCTCTTCTGAGCCATTCCAGGTGGGGGGCAGCAAAACAGAGTTTTGCTTCTGCCATATATACTCCAACTCACTCCGAGTGGAGAGGAAGACGCAGCAGAAGAAGTGATTTCCCACCATTCCCCTCTCTCCCAGGTGTCTCCTTCCATTCAGTTCTCCTTGTCCTGGTTTAATCCAGGTTTAAACTAGAGGAGGAGAGACAGGGAAGTGACTTACAACTTTAAAGGCCAGGGACAATAACAAGACCCTACAAAACTTCCCTCAAAGTTCTCAACATCTAGCATGACTGCTAGTGGGATAGTGAGTCATGGCTGGAAGTGGGGGAGCAATACAAATTTAACCATGTGCATCTGACCTCCCAAAATCTGCCAAGCCCAGATACACATGTGAACCAGTGGTGGACTTTCACTTGCCGGAAGAGTTCAACTGAGGACCCGCCTACGCAGGTCCTCTCTAGGAACTCTCCCTGCTTCCTAATTAGCTGCGAGCGCATGCGCACTGAATTTTTCAGTATTTTTTAGTAGCGCTCAGCCGCGGCTGCCGCTACTGCGGAAAGGAAGCCTCCAGTGACCCCCCCCAGCCCCCGGAACTGTATGTAAGCAGCCCCCCCTGCCCACAACTGCCCCCAGGTCACCCTCCAACCCCCACAATGCAGAGCACAATCCTGACTACTCAGAAGTAAGTCCCATGACAGGCAATGGGACTTACTCCCAAGAAAGTGGCTGGCTCTGCAGCCTGGATCCCAATCTGACTACACAGAAGTAAGCCTCATGCCAGTCAATGGGGCTTACTCCCAGGCCAGTGTGAAAAGGACAGCAGCCTCAGAGCAACATCCTATGCAGGTCTACTCAGAGGTAAGCCACATGCTTAATTTTTTTTGAATATTTTTAATTTTAAAAAAATTCTTGCTGGCCCCACCCCTTGACCTCAGCCCTGCCCCCTGACCTGGCCTGGCCCCGCCCACTTCCAGAGAACCGGTTGTTAGGGCCAGGCCTGCCCATCACTGATGTGAACCCCAAACTGTTTCAGCAAAAATTACAGGCAAGGGGAGAAGAAACCAGTTTGTGTTCTAATTGCCACACTTACATTTTACAATAAGTGTTTCCTTCTCTATTCATTGCCCGGGTCGGACACTAAAAAAGGAGGGCATGAGCAGGAGGATGCTGAAAAAGGCATCTCTGCCCCATCTGAATGCGGCTTGCGTAATGCCAGAGCCGCATTCAAGTAGCATAATGGCAACGGAAATGCAGGAGCAGATTTGATGTGCTCTCGCTTGGCAAGACATTATACGTTGTGACTCAAGATGAAGAGCCGTGCACGGTCATACTGATTTGCTATTATCTAACTGTATATTTCATTGCCTTTCCTTGTGAAACAACAAGTGTTGCTAAAGAAAAAAAATCATACAGATGGGGCAACAGACAGTCCTCTTCTTCTTCCATAATACTTTTAAAAATTGGTCAAAGCCTTTAAATCAGTCAAGTGCTGGGTCTGTTGGGGCTGTGAATCCTGAGCTTTTGGGTCCAGAGGGGCCAAAATTCCCAAGATCCTTCATCACAGGCAAACATCCAGTGTGGCCCAACGAGGCCTTAATGGCACAATCCTGACAACTTTCCAGCGCTGGCACAGCTGTGGCAGTGGGGCATGTGCTCCACCCTGCAGTTGAAGCGCGGTCACACAGGCCTCCTTAAGGTAAGGCAATGTTTGTTACTTTATCCCAGACGTGGAAAATTGGTTAGGATTACGCAGGGTGACTATATGACCTGAAATGTCCAGATTTGTCCCTTTTTAAAGCCTCCTGTCCAAAAGGGCTTCCTCGGCCTTCATTTTGGAACTTTTTGCACTATCCCATCATGCCTTTGGATTTGTACTGAAGAGCAGAATCCAATGCAAAACTTGGTTCTGAAATACCTCCTTCCTATCAAAAGCTATGGCCAAAAAACTAAAAATAAAAAAATACGCATTGAGTTCTATGGGAATGTGCAAATGCGCAATATTGTGGCTTTACTCATGAGTAGGCAAATGTGCCATTGTCTGCTGGAAGGGCCAGGCTGAGAGGAATCCAAAACTTTGTCCTCCTTTTGAGGTTTGTGCATCTGGTCACTCTGGGATTACACCATGAGTGTCCAGCTTTTTCTAAACTCTTCCTTGGGATCTCTAGGCAGCAGGATGTATGTACCAGTGAACAACTCCTTCCTCCACTTCCTCCCAGTGGGAGAGATAAACCTGCATTTGCAAAAGATGTGAATTTGCCCTGCACTACAGGGGGGAAAAAAACAAAGAGCAGAGAAATCCATGATAGCAAAGCTGAGTCCTCGGTGCAATACAGAACCACCAACTGGATGGAGAAATTGGAATTCCGAACAGGGTATGATGGAGAAAGCAGATATAATTGCTCTCTGAGCAAATAGCAAGACACACAATGATATACTCGCTGACAAGAGTGGTCTAGAAACACTGCAACACTCCCTCAATGTCAAAAGAAAAGGCATCCCATGCATGCTCTAGGAGGATTTCCTGCTACAGGCAGGGGGTTGGACTAGATGACCTACTAGGTCACTTCCAACTCTAGGATTTCTATGAGTCCCACGTAGCCCTAGGAATGAGACTCCACATGCTGAGGAGTTCAGAAAGTGCACCTTTGAGAAGATAGCAACCTGCTCCGCCTTGACATTAGCTGAAGTGCATTTGTGGGAGTCAGTGGGACTGGCAGGGTTTCTTGTGGCATCCAGGGTCTGAAAGTCTTTGTCAGGAGGGGCCTGAATGGCTCGTTTTTGGGACCGTATTCCAGCAGTTTGATTCCCTTGGACAAGCTAGTATGCAATTCTATGTAGTGCAGGATGTTTTTAAAAGTCTGTCCATTTTTATTGTACTCTTTTATAACAGGGAAGGTTAGCAGCGTTCTGTGCACTATGAAAGCCACATGACCATGTAGACGCCTTTAGACAATGCTGGTTTTTCAGCCAAAGAAATGGTGTTGAGTACCACACCCTATGGTCAGTCATGGCTAGCTGGGAAACCTGCGAGGGGTTATCTTACCTTACTTTTATAACAGCATCATTAGCCATCTTGAAAGCTCCTTGGAATGCAAAGTATATAAACTTCTCAAATAGTGTGGTTTCAAAATGTGCCCCCCTATATACAGTATTAGCCAGCTCCAGATGGCAAAAGTGGGGGGTTAAGTTTTTTATAGGGCACTGAATCAACTTTGGAGTATTTTGAGAATAAAGATTGTGACTGCAGTGGCTGCCCTGTGGTTTCCAAGAGCATCTTTGCTGCTGTGAGCCAGGTGATAACAGTGGAACACGGTAAGCTTAAAAGGGAACGTTTGTACCCCTGACCTATCAAACCCTAACCCTAAAGCTGTCTGCTAAGGTAAGGATTAACAAAAATTCCAATGCAGTCGAGTAGTTGTTAATATCCATCAATTCTTGGGCATGAGAGGCAAAAGGAAGCCCAGGCATATCCACTTTGCAAACCAAACATTGGGAAATTATCATGCGGGGAGGGATGTGCAAGGCCTTTCTTCACTCACATCCAGTTATACTCCAAGGGGACCACCACACTGGGAGGCACAACATGGTCACTGTCTCCAGCTGAACACGGCACCTGTCAGCACACAGGCTTGAACTGTGGTGTGCAAGACAAGGGTACGGGGAGGGGGGATAGAAATGCGGTGTCAGGAGGGAAGGGGCAGGCAGAGGGAAGTCTTGCCTGCTACTCACGGGCTATCTCTGGACTTTTAGATTTGGTAGGATGTTGGGTTGCTATAAAAAACATGAAAGGTAGAGAGGATGTGTGTTAAGATGAAGGCTAGTGGGAAGATAAAGCATGAAGGAAAATAAAGGACAGAGAAGCACAGCAGCAGCCCTAAGGGCTGCAAGAGATTCCCACCCTCAACTGAGAAGAGATTCAACAATTCCGGAGTCCACCGGCTTTCCACCCATGGCCAATGTGGAATTTCAGAGAAACAGAAGGCTCCTGTCAGCCCTGAGAAGGTGTTGGAGGAGCTGCACTTCAATGGCTGCAGTCTTTCTGCGTCACCTTCTGGTTACCAGTATTCCTTCAAGAACAACTCTGGACACAAGCACAACTCCAGTCAAGTTATTTCAGATTAATAAACCTTTCAAGTACATTTTTTCAGACTTTTTAAAAAAATCAAACCTGAAAATAGGGAGCAAGAGGAGAAAGATTTTATGCAAACCCAACTTTTTCCAAATCCGTCTCACAGTCTTGGAGATGCTAGCAAGTTGTGGCTGTTGATGAGAGCCGCTTCCCTTGACAAGACAGCAAGCTGAGCACAGGAAAATTCCTGAGTGCTATATCACTCAGGTTTCTTACTCTACAATCCAGAGTAACCACAGGAAGATGTAAGAGGCACTTACTCTCGACTGCTCTATGCATTTCCCATAGGTTTCCGTTAGGCGTTTCCATAACTATGTTGGTGTAAAAGGTCCCGCAGTTACTCTTGATTGTAGCATATCCCTACAATCCAGAGTAACTACGGGATACGCAAGAGACATTACATGCAGCCGTAATTACTGCACCACCTAGTGAAAACCTATGGGAAATTCATATTGTAATCCAGAGCAAATTGTTCTTACATGGAGCAAGGACTCCCAGTAATTACTCTGGTTTGCACCCTTAGGGTGCAATCCTAAACACATTTTCCTGAGAGTAAATCCCATAGAATATAATGGGACTTACTTTTGAGTAGACATGGTTGGGATTGTGCTCTTAGGTAGCCTGTCTCTTCCTCTGCCTTTACTCTCTCACCTTCAATATAATAATAATAATAATACTGCCTACTTTGGTTGTATAAGCAGAGCCTTTCAAAGGTTTTTTTGAATTTTGCTTTTAACACAAGTTATTTTATTCTATTTGAGCACTTCTATTTTGGGGTCTTCCAGGGACAGAATCTTTCTCTGTCTCTCTCACCCCCAGCAAAATTAAGAAAAAAACATTCCAGCAATTAAATTCAAAAGGTTATTAGCTCAATCAGCAGATGAAAGATTTAGTGACGAAAGCTTCCATGACATCTTCTAACCACGGTTCGTTTTCTGAACTGCAATCAGTGGCTTTTAATGAAGCATATTTGCTTTCCCATTTCCATCTGCCAATGTTTTGACAGCAGAGGCTTCTTTTAAAAAACACTCTGATCATGCAGAAAGGTTAGCAACTGCAGCCTCGCACTTCCGCAACCAGCCAGAAAATGTCCTGCTTTTTACTGACCCCTTCCTTTCACCCTTGCCAAGGCCACGGCGTGAGTCACGCCTTGCAAAACCTCGTGGAACCTCCATAAAATACAGCTCTTTTTTACCAGGCTTTGCAATACTGACTTGCAATTGTTGGTGGCATGTTCTCTGCACTGCTCAGGCATCTAAAAGCAGGTTGTTATTAATAATTATTTGCAGCACTGCTGCACTGGATAGCCACTTCATTGCACAAACAACTCTTAATATGTTAACGAACAAAGCGTTACCCACCAGGCTTTCCCTTCAGCCTGATTAACTGGAGATACCTGCACACCAGCAAGGTGCAACTAGTTGTCACACCAGGGCAATCAACAATTATCTGTGACATCTACATGGATCTTCCATATGCAGGGCAAGATACTTAAACATACCAGACAGACAAAGGGACAGACACCAGATTGCCTAGTAACAGACAACAGAGATATTCCCTACAATCCAGAGTAACTACAGGAAGACATAAGAGGCACTTACTCTGGATTGCTCTATAGGTTTCCCATAGGTGGCCCCATATCTACGTCAGTGTAAAAGGTCCCATAGTTACTCTAGATTGTAGCCATTGTCCTGCTTATACATGTCTCAGAAGCAGATGGCTGGATCTGCTTCAGAGAAAAGAGTAGATGGACCTTGGGTCTAATTCACCACAGCTCTCATGTACTTAGAATTCACCATGTGGCACACCTAAACTGTGCACTCAAAAAGTACCAAAAAGTACTTTCAAACTTTGAGGCCCCTAGCCAGAACAAAAAAGTTACATGAACAGAGATTAAAACATACAGGTGCCAACATAGTTAACAAATATGGAATTTGAGCCCCCCCCCCCCCCCCGAGCTTGTTACCCAGGTCAAAGCCCCTCACTTGGACTTCCTCCAGCCAAGAAACTGGATGAAGATTTTTGCCTGAATCTGGAATTTAGACTTTGCCAATTCCCACAAATTTCCACACTTTCACTGCAACCTGCCACAAAAGTGTCCCTGTTCCGTGCCTTATTTGGCAGGTTACAGCAGCAGCCAAGAAGAAAGACATGCCAAAAGAAATCGCACATGCGCACACACACACTTGTGCAGTGTGCATGCCTGGAGCTCTTATCATAGAGTGACAACCTCACAGAACTTCGAGATAAACCACTTCTCGTTCCTATAAAGCTTCAGGCTCCTGATCTTGTTCAAGAGAATGCAGAACTGAATGGAGGTCTCAACAACGGCCAGGTTTTTGGTGGTTTGGGCACTAACAGTGCAATCCTTGTTAGGTCAGCATAAATCCTGGCACAAGTTCTGTGCTGGCCTGGGGGTGTCACATAAGTGCCCTAAGAAACTCCTGAAGAGGTTAGGCCAATGCACATACGTGCGCCAGCCTCCCCATAGCACCAAAGGAACAGGGAGTGGGCAAGTTATGCTGGCCTAAATCGGTTACGATTATGCCCTGAGCAGAATTGCAATGCTAAGGGCAGATGGTACTCAGCAAGCCCAACTCATCTGCTGGCAGGGAAGGCCAAACTCTCATAGATGGATGCATGAACAGCTCCACACCCAATCTGACCAACCCCCAAACTGAGCTGAAATCTGGAAGCAGAAATAAAGAAACAAACCCAAACACTAGACATTAAGGCTGTAATCCTAAAGTATAGGATCCGACAGAATAGTGGGCCACTCTGAAAGTGTGTACAGGAAGCTGGACCAGAGGGCTATGTTCTCATAAAGGACACAATTACGTATTTACTTGAATTTAATGCGCCATCGAATATAACGCACACCCTATTTTGATCATAATCAAAATACTGTATTTACTCAATTATAATTAACATCAAATCTAATATGCACCCTGATTTTGGAGACTGAATTCAGCTGAAAAAAGTGAGCTTTATATTTGAGTAAATACAGTATACTTTCATTTAGGAGGTTTTTCCCAGAAAAGCAAAATCTGAGTTAATTTCCTCCAACCTTTCTCTGTAGTTGTTATGGAGTCATGTTTGAGGTTATACTTTTTGCACTTTGGAGTAAAAACAGAATTGAGGACTGGCCACAAAGGACACTCCTTGAGTCCCCAGGGAGAAAGGCAGGGTAAAAATGAAGTTGTTTTTATTATTATTATTATTATTATTATTATTATTATTATTATTATTATTATTATTATTATTATTATAATATCCATAAATACACAGCGAACAATTTTGTGCTGGTTTCATTCACATCACCAGTCGGACCTTTCCCAAGAGTCTAGGACTGTGTGATGTAGCGGCGTATAATTTGTGCTGATCCCAAAAGAGCGGCTTTCTGCAGTTGGCAGAGTGATATTTGGTCAATGCCAATAGTTTTCAGGTGCCTGCCAAGGCCTGAAATTTGAAAAATGCTTTGGACTAGCTGAGCAAGAGAAGCTGGTGACCTACTACTCGTGCAGCTACTGGAGAGGCCGCATGCCCTGCCAGAGGTGGTTATACTTGAGCACCAATTTCCTCAGCTTTTACTCATTCCTCCTGGGAACTGAAAGTTAGTGGAGTTTGGTCACTGATGATAATTTTTCTCTTCTGTCTCTTGTATTTTTAAAAGTTCTCTTTGCTTTTCTTATTTTGAATCATTGTAACCCTTAGATGACCAACTGGATTTATTGACCAGCAATTATAATTTATGCAAATTAGGTTATTTTTAGATGGTCATCTGAGGGTTTTAACAAAAAATAGCCTAATTTGCATAAATTATATTTAAACAATGTCATTAAATGTTTAACTTGTTTTAACATTTTTTAACAAGTGAAACTTTAAAAAAAAGATTGCACAGATCTTCAGCCCAGAGTAATTCATATGTGCTTTAATTAATATTATTTTAATAGGCTGTGGGTGGCACAAGCAGTTAAGACGCTGTGCCTGTTAACCAGCAGGCCAGGGTTCGAGATCCAGGTCTGCCCCACAAGACAGGGTGAGCTCCTGTCCTTAGCCTAGCTCTGCGACGCCAGCTGGATCCAATTGTATTGGCTCTGCCTTTCCATTGGACTAATTCAGTGGCGTGGAGAGGGGGGATTTGCTGCTTGGGTAACAGCCTATCCTCCATAACAATCCAACCCAGGCTTTCGTGCTTCGCATGCAGCATATGCAGCGCCGAGCATGATACCATAGTCTTTCAAGACTGACGGAGGCCTGCTTTTTATTATTATTATCATCATCATCATCATCATTATCCTCAACAGAGGCTTTTGCTAGAAAAGAAAGCATTTTCTTTGGAATACCTGATCCATAGGAGAGTTGGCATGTGGTGGCAGAGCATAATGCCTTGGCAGGCTGGAGACAGCCTGTGGGCCATGATTGCCAACCCCTGTGGTGGGAACACAGAACTATCACAAGTGCATAGGTGTCCATGCAGATACAAACAACACTGCATGCTTTGGAGAGGGGAAAGGAGGAGGCATCAACCTCTCAACGGAATTCTACACACAGCAGTGTTAACTGGAAAACACCACAGCTACTCTAGAGTCAGTGTTATTAGGAGATGCAACAATTTCTCTGCTACTTTTGTTTCTAAGGACAAGAAGAAGGAAGGAATTTTTTTAAAAAGAGAGAGAAAAATAAACACTAAATTTTAAAGGGCAGGGCTAGATCTACATTCAGTGTTAGGAGTAAGAGAGCACTCCAGGAATAGGAATTCAGAAGCACTTACGTGGTGGTGGAGTGCCTGCAGTTTTCCCATGGTTGGAACACGGATGAAAAGGAAAGACAGACACAGACCCCAAAAAAGAAAAAGATGTAACAGAGATGAAAAAAGAGGCGAGAGAACAAGGTGCTGGAAATTTAAATCAAACAAGCAGGTGTGGGTGAGGGTCACAGCTCTCAGCTGCGGGAGGGAAAACAATGTTCACGGATCTGAGCAATGGGTCCGCATGGAGAGGAAACAAATGTCTTAGGAGCCAGATACGAGGTCAGTCTCAGCATCCTATGGGAAAATTGGGGGTGTAGGAGAGTGAATAGATCCCCCTTTGCTGGTATGCTCTGGTCAGGGCAGGGATTTAAGTCGGAGAGAAGGTGATAGTTTGTTCTTGTTTAGGAAGATGGTGACATGCAGAGAACCCCAGCTCTAAAACCAAATGGAAGGAGTCGAGAAACTGAACCAGGAAGGGGCACCCTGGGTTGGAGACATAGGCTGCAATCCTAAAGACAAATTCCTGAGAGTAAGCCCCAGGCTTACTTTTTAGTAGACATGGTTGGGATTGTGCTCATAATCTTCCTGTTTGGGATGTGTCTCCTGGTCTCATGCAGCTTGCACTGTTATATGGCAGGAAGGTGCAAACCATCTCAAGGTGTTCTCCTTCACTCATGAGAAGAAGGCTGCCCCCTCCATTGGGGTCTTGTGGGCGAGTTCCCACTTGTTAACTCCAAACCCATCCATATATGGCAGGGCTTGCAGTATACTAACCACAGCCAGGAAGTTGTTAGTGGGAGCCATAACCAAATCCACTCATTCGCTACCATCAGAGCATAGACAACTCTAACAATCTTTCCCCTAATTAGCCATCTCTCCTATCAGTTCCTTAACTAGCTGAGATTCAATGCATGCTCACCAAGAATGACTATTTTCACCTAGAGATGGGGAGATATTTTGGGGGAGGGTGTGATCCAGGCAATGTTAAGAACATTGTGCTATCCAGGTTAAATTCTCAAAAGAATGTGAACACTAAAGATATTGATGGTGTAACTGGCAGAACTTGGGCAAAGGGGCCTTTCTTTCATTTTCCGGTATCTTTCACCCTCTCCACGAAGAATCTGGGCTGTGCTCGGCACCTCCTTTTGCTTTCTGTCAAGTAGCGAAGAAGGAGTGAAGGCTAGTTAAAAACACACACGCAAAAGTCAACCTACAGAATGATGTCTTTGTTTCTGCGACCAATCCCTAGGGATAGAGTTTGATTTCAAGAGGAAAAAGCATGCCCTCCAAAGAGAGAACATATTAGAAATCGGCTGACGTTTCAATCTGGTGACATGTTTGCAAAGGGCACAGTGAGATCTGAGAGAGGCACAGGCTCTATCCATGCATGGCAGGGGAAAAGAGAAAGGCCCATGGCTGCAAAGGCCGGGAGGAAGGGAAGAGGAGGGTGTCACTTACGAACTGGCTGTGTCTTGAACTCGGAGAGCGCACTAATCTCGCCTGCGCCTTTGCCATTGATAGCAGACAATCGGATTGCATAGGTCGTCTCCGGTTTCAGGCCCACAACAGTGACCACACCTTCAGAGTTGGCTGTTGCAAAGAGAAGAAAAGGAATGCTGAATCCGTCCTTGAAAACTTTTCAGTTGGATAGAAACTTTATTATCATTGTACACAAATATACAACAAAATTTGGGGTGCACCGTCAGGATACAGACTTCACCGATCATTGGAGTGCTGAGCCGCTACAGGTTAATGCACCACTACAGCAACCTATGAGGTAGGTGGTTATTCTATGGGCAGCTTCTCTCCCAGGTGGAGTCCTTCAGTCAATTACCACTCACCAACATGGACTCAGATTTACAGGACTAGAAAGGAAGATGGAGCAAGGCCTTCCATCCAGACTGGAGTGTTCACAGGTGCATGCCACTCCTGGAAGTGAAGGGCAATCATGTTGTCCTCAGTTTGGATTCAGAGGCCCCAAACACCACCTCTAACAGTAGTAAGAGGGGAAGGGCAGGTGGGAGGACCTCTTCTCACCATGCTAAGCCTCCAGCCACTGTTTGGAGCAGTGCGTACTCCCTGCTGAGTAGTGGGAGGACCTTAAAACAAGGGCCCGAGCTTGTTAGTACTATCTTTATTTCAAGACACACACCAGAAGTTAGAGCAAGTTCAGGTACCAGAACATATTAGAAAGATCAGAGTTAATTAAAGAAATTTAGAGCGAAGTTAGAGCAAAGAAAGTTAGAGCAAGTTCAAGTACCAGAACATATTAGAAAGATCAAATATTTATATCTCACTTTTCACTGCAGTTCAGGGTACTGCATACAATAAAAAATACAATATGCAAGAAAAAAGCATACAATATGCATATAATATGAAAGAACATAGCCTAGAACTAAGCTGAGTTCCACAAGCTGAAATGCAGAGAACCACAAGATGTGCCAAAAAACCTCCCCCGGTGATCCATGAGGACTAGAAACTCAAATGGACTATCAAATGGACTCTCTCTCCTAGTTGACACTCCTTCACTGGAGATCTTCAAGCAGACTGACAGGCACCTGTTGGAGATGGTCTAGGAGGACTTCCTGATACAGGCAGGGGGTTGGACTAGATGACCTATTTGGTGCCTTCCAAATCTGTGATTCTAAGAAATGGTGGCAGCTGTCACATTTCAGGTAAAATGGAAACAAGATTCAAATAAGGCCCCAAGCAGAACATCTCTCGGCCACCATGCTTTACCATGCATTTGTAAAGCATGGTATTTTGGTTTGTTTTTAGAGGAATTACAAGTCTTCTGATCCCTGCAAGAAATGATACTTCAAGGCCTGGTGAGAAGCCTGGTTTCGTGTCTCCATGTTCTGAATAGCAGGACTGGCTCCTGCCAGCATCAGGCTTCCTTCCCACTGCTATCTCCTGGGAAGAGCATTCCGGATGACCTACCTTCCTTGGCATCATACATCCTGGCATGCCAGTCTTCTTCACCCATCGCTCGCCACTCAGCCTTGTACCGAAGAATGGGCACCCCACCGGTAGCCTCCGGTTCATCAAACTCCACATGGGCTGTGCTGGAGTAGGGCTCTACCCTCTCAATGGAAGGTGCAGAAGGTGTATCTGAAGAATAAGGGAAAAGGATACAGAACAATGAAACAGAAATCTAGATGTGATTGGGGAGAGGCAAAAATTACAAGTTTTAGGGGTTCATTAGAAAGAAATGAATGAGAGGCTCGGTGAGCACCTGTCAGAGATGCTCTAGGAGGATTTCCTGCTACAGACAGGGGTTAGACTAAATGACCTACTGGATCCCTTTCAACTCTGGGATTCTATCCCCACAATCCAAAGTAATTATGGGAAGACGTAAGAGGTACTTACTCTGGATTGCTCTATGCATTTCCCATAAATGGCACCATAACTACACTGGTTTAAAAGGTCTCATAGTTACTCTGGATTGTAGCCTATTATTCAGTCATCATGGAAGCAGGCTCCAACTCTGACCCATGCTTCATGCACTCTGAGAGTGAGGTCATAGGGATGCAGTTTCCTGCTGTCATCGAGCACAATCTTAACCACATCCACTCAAAAGTAAGCCCCATTGTGTTTAATGGGTCTTACTCCCAGGAAAGTGTCTTTAGGATTGCAACCATCATCCCCTCCCCATCCAATATCCCCTAACAAAACTGCAGACACAGATGCCAAATAGCAACTGCAAAACAGGCAGGACAATTTGACCACCCCTTTTATTCCCATACCCTTATTTCTAATGTGGCTTGTGGGTCTGGTACAGAGTACTTTTCACCCACACATCATAGTAATATCTATTAAACCATGCTTTGTACATCCACAGAAATGATGGTTCAGGAATGAGCAGGAATGCAAGGCAGATCCATCCAAACAAAGGAATTCCTTGGGTAAAACAACCCCCCCTCTTGCCCCAGCATGGAAAGGCAAGGACTAATACCAGGTAAGCTACTGGATGCCTTGGAGCATGGACTATTCTACATGTACTGATCCTATTCAAGGACTGATAGGCAAGTTCATCATCAAGGTACAGAAAAGATGGTTTGATCAGCTCTCTGGCTCAGGGTGAGTAGGGAGAAATTTTCCTGTTTGGGGTGCTTGATTCTGGACTCTAGGAAGTTGTACAATCCAAATAGCTGATCACAAACCACAATAAAGAAGAAAAAAGCCATCAACTAATTTGAAGAATATAAAGTTTAATTTAAAAATAAATTTTAAAAAGAGACTGAGTTTCTGATGCTTCTGTAGATTGTCTGGATGACTCACCTGCTTGTACAAGGATGAACTCAAAAGACTCCTGCCCAATTCGGTTGACAGCTGTGCAGTTGTAGTTCCCAAAGTCATTCTCTGAGTCTGGCATCACCTGCAAAGGACCAATGGATCACCTTTCTGAGAAGAAGATGCTAAAGCCCCTTTCTGGAATTAAAAAGCCTGCATCAACCTTAGACATGTTTCAGCTGCCAACTAAGCAGGAAGCTTTCAGGACTTGTCTCACCTCCAGATAACTGGCAGCTGGTGTATTGTAGACTCTGACATTGCTGTAGTTGGAGCTCGGCAGCAGCTGCCCATCCCGGAACCAGGAGATGGAGGCGCTGGGGTAAGCAGAGACCTCGCAGGTGATATTGACCCGGTTGCCTTCCCAAGTATAAACAGCTACAGGACCTTGGAGTTTTGGGGCATCTGGAAGGAGGAGGAAATGCCCTTAAGAACAGCCAATAGCAAGAAACAAAATCCTTCCAAAAATGCATTGGAACATATTCTGCCTCCCCTTCCCTGGTACTAACAGTTTTATTGGCATCCTTCAGTTTTGAGAGACGATGGTATCATGCTCTGAATAGAGATCCAAAAGCAGCATCTAGTATGACTAACACTACCTGTAACAACAATGTGTACTAACAACGTGTACTAGTGTACAATGTGTACTAATGTGTACTAACACTACCCTGCAACAACAATGAGTTTTTGTTCTTAGTTCTGATCTTCCTCCTACCATCTCCCCCCATATCCCCTAATGTCTGTTATGTGCAACTCTCAATCTGCTTTGTCTTTAATCCTTAAGAACTTTGATTCCTACCCCCTAAAACTGTTCTTCCACCAAGTTCCACACCCAAAAATGTTGTGGTGGGGCAAAGAAGAAGGCAGTCTGTGTGCAACTTACACTGAACTTCAAGGTACATGGCTTGTGAATCCTGCCCAATGGTGTTGCTGGCTATGCAGACATACTCCCCGGCATCTGTGTACTGAACGTCCTTCAGGGTTAGAGACGACACCCGCGCATGGCTGCGCACCACGATGCGCCCATCTAGGGTCTGGCAGGAAAAGAAGCAAGGCTTTAGAAGATGGGCTAGAAACGAATGATGGCACAAGCAGAAAGAAAGAAAGAAAAAGAAAGGCAGCGTTGCTACCCTGTTAACAAGGACATGTCAACAGGCATCTCCTTGTCAATCATAGATAAGACATTTGGTGCCTCTTCTTGGGCTACTCTGCTGCACCATCAGGCCAGTCTTGAAGCAGTGATGGCAGATGATGTACATGTCTGCATTTCCACCATTTCCACTGTTCTGCCTGTCTCTGCCCCCAAAAGGCCAAGGCACTCCAAAACCCAAAGGCCCAATTTCCCTTCCCAGGTATGCCTCAATCGTGGATCCAATCAGTCACCATCAAATCCAGTGCACGGTTTCCAGCGGAGGCTCATAATCAGAGCATGAAAGTGGAGACCGTTCTCAGTTGTTCATCCCTACTTTTTGTGGAATTGCTCTTTTGTTCAACGTCAAAGTAAGATTAAGCTTTGGAACAGATCTAACTGCTGGGAACTGGGTAAAAAGGGAAATTTTTCCACCCATTCATTACACCAGTGATTTTCAAGCAGTGTGCCATGGCACACTGGTGTGCTGCATGTGGTCAAAAGGTGTGCGATGGGGGTTTGGAAAATGTGTTTATTTTTTAGATAATATCATTTATTAATAGTACCATTAAGGAATGTGAACCCTCCACCAGCAGCATGGTGTGCCTTGTCAATTGTCAAAGGACTGATGGTGTGCCTTGACAATTTTAGTGCCTTGTTAGTGTGCCACAAGATGGAAAAGGTTGACCATCACTGCCCTACACTCTCTCATGCTTACAGTGCAGTCCTAAGCCTGTCTACTCAGAAGGAAGTTCTATTCTGAAGGCTTTTACTCTCATATATGTATGTTTCAGATTTTAACCTTATTCACTGTAATGGAAATTCATAATAACAAAAAAGCCTCTAATAATAAAACGGAAAACTGGTCAAAATCATGTGAGGTTTCCAGTGAAGCAACACAATTGTACTGAGGAACTGCTTATTATATTAGAGATGGAGGAGCTTGTGGCCACAGTTGATCCACTTGAAACAAAATTCTTAAAAAGAATAAAAAATCAGAAAGGCTCATCTTATTTTTCAAGCCCAGTCAGAGCATCAGACCATCATTATTTTTCAAGCATCGGTTAGAAATCACAGCAGACACTGAAAAGTGATGCTGCCCAAGAGGTACAAGAACAAACTGCTTCCTATGGATGCTACAAGCACACTGGACAGACCCTCCCTCATTTCCTGAGCTGGATACGGCCCAAAGGAAGAAAGAAAGAGAGAGAGAGAGAGAGAGAGAGAGAAAGAAAGAGAGAGAGAGAGAGAAAGAAAGAAAGAGAGAGAGAGAAAGAAAGAGAGAGAGAGAGAAAGAAAGAGAGAGAAAGAAAGAAAGAAAGAGAGAAAGAGAGAAAGAAAAAGAGAAAGAAAGAAAGAGAGAAAGAGAGAAAGAAAGAGAGAGAGAGAGAAAGAAAGAAAGAAAGAAAGACAGACAGACAGACAGACAGACATGGAAGTGGTCTCTAGAGACATTTTATATGGATGAAAAGAATATGTTGAAAATACGGTTGGTAGTGAATAGTTGGATAGATTCAAAAATTTAAGTGACTGAATTTATGGCTTTGCTGTTGTTGTAATGTATGAATATAATTTTTGTTTTTATTTTATAAAATTTGAATGCAAATATTATATAAAAAATAAGAGAAACAGGTGGTAAAAGGGGCCATGAATGCAGAGGCGATTGTTACAGTTATCTCTACCCCAACTCCCTCTTCGTACTGTTGCCATCTTTCCACCTTCTTTCTTGCCAATGCACATAAGAAGCACCTTGCCCTTTCCTTGCCCAAAGCTATGCCCAGGATTGGGAGATGTTCCCTGTACTTCTTTTACTTTTCCAAAAAGATAAATCCTGGGGATGGACAGGAAGGAAAAAGAGTTTGACAAGCCTACTATCAATAATTATAAAAACACACTAACTGTACAATCCAGCGCAACTACAGGAGCACATAACAAACATTACGTGCACCCATAGTTACGGCACACCTAGTGAAAACCGATGGGAAATTCATATTGCAATCCAGAGCAAATTGTTCTTACACCGGAGCAAGGACTCCCCGTAGTCACTCTGGATTACACCGCTATGTCTATTGAGAACCCCAACCTAACTTCAGAGAATTTTTCCAAAGAATGGCATTGGATTCAAGTATGGTAAAGATAACCAAGAGAAACGAGATTTTATAAAGACTACAAAAAAGTGTCCCTGATGCCTGGAAGGTATTAATTTGTATAAAACTAACAGCAGAAAAGGTGGATTGACTGTAGTCCTATGTTTTCTATTAACTCATCTACTTGAATCCCTGAAGTCAGCAGACATGTTTTAAATTTACAGAGCAATTTTTAAAAAGGGAATAAAGATGTCGTTAACAGTTAACTAATCTGTGTGGATTCATCCTGGGCAGAACGAGCATTCTTTGAAAGCAGAATATTAGGCCACTGGAAATAGGTTAGCAGGGTAGCAGCAGGTCATGGTTTACTATATGTCCACCTATAACAGGGAAAACAGTTCATAAGTAGCACCTTAAACCAGTGGTCCTCAACCTTTTTGGCGCAGGTACCGGTTCTGGGGAAAATAACTTTTCCAGGGACCAGTCCAGGGCAGGGGGGAGAGTCCTAACTCTGCTTCTTCACCTCACGTACAGCTGCCTCCAGCTGTAAAACCCAATTTAATAGAGTTATTGCTAGGTTACTGTGGGTGGGCTGTGGTGGCGCAAGCAGTTAAGACACTGTGCCTGTTAACCAGCAGGCCAGGGTTCGAGACCTGGGTTGGCCCAACAAGATAGGGTGAGCTCCTGTCTTTAGCCCAGCTCTGCGACGCCAGCTAGATCCAATCGTATTGGCTCTGCCTTTCCATTGGACTAATTCAGTGGCATGGAGAGGGGGGATCTGCTGCTTACGTAACAGCCTCTCCTCCATAACAATCCAACCCAGGCTTTCGTGCTTCGCATGCAGCGTATGCAGCGCTGAGCACGATACCATTGTCTTCCAAGACTGACGGAGGCCTGCTAGTGTGGATAGGATTACAGGTCAGGAGATTACAGGTGGATAGGATTACAGGTGGATAGGAGAGCCCAATGTCTTAATGTGTGTCTACTCAGAGCAGGGATTTTCAACCTTTTTTAGTGCAAGATACATTGAAAATGCACAAAGCCATCCTAGTCTTTCTTATTGGAGAGTAAGCCTCACTGGTTATAATGGGACTTGTTTCTGAGTAACAGGCATTGGATTGGACTCTGAGACTGCAATCTTATCTGTGCTTTCCAGAGAGTAAGCTCCACAGCCTACAATGGGACTTATTTCTGAGTAGACAGGCATAGGAATAGGCTCTGAGGGTGCAAACATGCTTACCTTTTCCTGGGAGTAAGCTCCACAGCCTACAGTGGGGCTTATTTCTGAGTAGAAAGGCATAGGAATAGGCTCTGAGGATGCAAACATGCTCACCTTTTCCAGGGAGTAAGCTCCACTGACTACAATGGGACTTACTACTGAGGCATAGGATTGGTCTCTGAAAATGCAATCCTCACACCTTCCTGGGAGTAAACTCCACTGACTATAATTGGATTTACCACTGAGTAGATAGGCATGGGGTTGGGCTCTGAGGCTGTAACCCTGTTCACACTTTCCTGGGACTAAGCTGACTACAATGGGACTTACTACTGAGTAGACAGGCATAAGATTGGTCTCGGAGGCTGCAATCCTCCAAAAGAGCCCTTCTGCTGTGAGGAGGGGAAGAGGCACTTAGACGCGTCCTCTCATGGACCGTGGCAGGTGCCAAGGACCTCTGGTGGTCCCCAGACTGGGGGTTGAGAAACCCTGTCTTAAACTACTTCCCTCCCCGCCTTCTTCATTCTCTGTAGAAAAATTAAACTCTACAGCAGTGGTTCTCAATCTTCCTAACGCCGTGACCCCTTTATAAGTTCCTCATGTTGTGGAGACCCCCAACCATTAAATTATTTTCGTTGCTACTTTATAACTGTAATTTTGCTACTGTTATGAATCGTAATGTAAATATCCGATACGCAGGATGTATTTTCATTGTTACAAATGAAATGTGTGTTCTATGCACACATTGAACACAATGGGATTTATTTCAGAGTAGGCATGCATAGGATTGGGCCCTGAGGCTGCAATCCTATCCACATTTACATGGGAGTAAAGGCCATCCTAACTATAATGGGATTTATTTCAGAGTAGGCTTGCATAGGATTGGGCCATGAGGCTGTCAGTCAGCCCCTGTGAGCACAGCTACAGCCAGATGTCTGGCAAGCCTGACCTGGCCCCCTGCACCAGGGGTCTTTAGGTGACCCCCAGGAAAGCTCTAGGCGACCCCCAAAGGGGTCCCGGCCCCAACTTTGAGAAACGCTGCTCTACAGAAAGGTCCATCTTCGTCTGTTCTTAGCTGAGTTGGAACTTAGCCAGATTTGTCATCCATCATGTGAGAAGAAACATACAGCCTTAGGATGTGGGCAGATTCTTGGGAAGTGTAAAACTGTATGTGAACTTGCTTGAGCCTGGGCCACCTGGGCTGAGGAGATATGCCTGAAGTGGAGTAGGAGGTCCAGGACTGCACAGGGAGGATGACAAATGCCCAGTTTGGAGACCTCTGCACTAGACAAGTCTCCCTTAAGCAATAAGGACCAACCTCTCTCTTTAGCTATACTAGTGAATGGAGTGAGTGTGTAAATGAATGAATGAATGAATGAATGAATGAATGAATGAATGAATGAATGAATGAATGAATACTGAAAATGGAGCTCCAGTGTGGCTCACGGACTTTGTATGAGACACCTGTAGCACACTGGAAGGCTCTTAAGAGTTCTCTTGCTACAACCAGGACTGTTCTCAGTGAGAAAGTTAATGGTATAATCATGGAATATTGGGCTTCTGGCTGCAAAATCTGGGAATTCATTTGATCCCAGATTTTCCATCCATTCGGTAAGGATACGTACATCTACCGAGCCTAGAGAATACCAATCATCTGTGCCATGAATAGGGCTAAAGACTTTTCCATATGTTCGACGTTATGAATCAACACCACTGGCTGAATATTTTCCAACAAGACACCATGTGCATTGCAATCATGTACAAACGTGAATGGAATTGAAATCCCACTGAAAGGGCAAACTATTCACATCTAACATACGCATTTTACATACAGCTCTCTTTGCAAAGTCCTGATTTTATGGAAGGCGTGGACAAAACATTTGTTTGCTAAAGTACAATTGCTCAGCCCAAACTCAGCTTCTCAAAGAGTGAATAGAGAAATCAAGGTCAAGAAAGCCATTTCAGTTCCAGGAGCCAAAAAGTGCATCAAATGAACATAAACAATCCCTCCAGATTGTTCCCCCCATAGCAGTCCATTAAATATGGACCAGATGTTCAGATCCATACCCAAATACTGCCAACTGCCCATTCCTAAATTGAGTCTATGTTCCAATCTTCACCCAGATTTTTTTTTGGGGGGGGGATGGGGGGTAACTGCATTGCTTCTGAGATGGAATGTGATACATTTTATTTAAAAGAACAGAACATATCTAACTGGAGAAAAATGAGCAAACAAATGAATTTGAACTGGGTTTGGTGGGCTGTGAATTCCAACTTGGTGAAGCAGCTAGTTGATGCAACCAAATATGAGTGGGGTAAATGATGGTTTTGACCTTGTAAGCAGTTTTATGTCCTGGAGGTTGTGTTTAAATCAGCTTTTCCATTTGGCTTGAAAGGGAAGAATATTCCTCGTTGTCACTGAGCCAAACAGCAGCTCCAACTCCACTAAAGCCCTCCCAGGATGAAGGTCTTGGTGATGCCTGGCCCATTCCCAAACCACTTTGCTTGCTCATCCAAAGATGCACTAGCACAGAAAGCAACCTCTAGCTCTACAAGCAGAGAAAGCAGGACTTTATTATGGCAGACAGATTGCCTTTAATGCAGTTACATGATTAATACTGGATTTAGTTGGTTTGGTTACTGCTATGAGAAATTGATTAATCGGTAGCACTTCAATACACACACACACATATTATGTACTCATATATATATATTTATATATATACAGAGCTAGAAAAGATTGTCTATTTTTTCTGATAATCTTATACCTCTTGTTTCTCGGGTCTGGTCCATGAAGCCTGAAAAGAACAGATAGATAAAACACAACACACACACAAAAAAGAGAAGCAGTAAATGTTCACAAATGTTGTTGCTTCTTCCCGCCCTTTAGCCACAGCACTTTGAATGCATCACACTTCATTCCGTGCACATGCAGATCCAAGTTGAAGAAAGGGAGGGGGTGCGCAGGGCATGAAGAACATGGGAACGGAGATGAAGCATCCCTTCCCTGGTACTCACATTCCACTTAGCAGTCAAGCAATTGGCAGACCCAACACTCCTGCTCAGCAGCAAGGCAACCAAACTGGTGCATTCATCAGTTTCTCATCGTTCTGCCCTAAACGCCTCCACCCCATTAAGCCTCCACTCCCTTTAGCAACCCTACAAAGCTTTCCTACAGCCAGGTACGACCCCCTTTATGCAAAAGAAGACTAAGCAACACACTGTAAAATAGTTTCATGCATGCATACAAGCATATTTTCAGATGCATGGTGCTTATAAAGCAAAAATGCTCAAGGGAGGAAAATCTGAAATCCAAGAAATAAATCAATGCGAAGAGATCCCTTTTTAAACCCGAACCCCCAGCAATGTCCTGCTCCTGTGCCTGTTGCAGTCCTAGCTTGATCCGCTGCAGTGAAAGGAATCCAAGATCACCTTGTAATGATATTGCACAACCAGGAAGGTGTGAGATTCCAAGACAACGAGCGCTGCTGATGCTTGGATGCCAGCGACAGACACCGAGATTGGAGGACACCAAATGCACCAGATGGGACGTTCAGGGGACAAAGATGAACAAACGTGACATGGCATCCCAAAGCATTGCCGGTACCGCCAGAGCCATCACCAGCATCTCCTATGTGCTGCACAAGAATGACTCAACATTTCAGCTGCTTAACCACTAACGACCCTTCCTTCCGAATCTCGAGACTGTTGAAAGATGTGAGAGCAAACTTCTTCTACTTCTAAGAAGTTGTTCAGCAGGATCTCTTTCTTAAAGGGGAAACTATTTGCATGAGAGTTCAGAACTGAAACTACAGGGAAGCAGATTTAGGCAAGACATGAAGAAGAACTTCTGTAGTAAGAAGTTTTTTTCATACACTAGCTGTTGGAAGATCTGTCTGACGGTGGGCACCCTGCCTTGCATGGTTCTAGGCTCTACTTCATGGAGGTTTTCAAGTAGAGACTGGGTGGCCATTTGTCAAGGTTATGAAATATGAGCAGAGCATTGGCCAAGGTATCCTCCAAGGTCCCAGCTGTAGTTTAGGACTCCACAAAAAAGCGCACGTTTTAGTTCCAGGTAAATGTCTACATTATTGCCAGGACTGGTTAGCTGGCAGGGGAATTCTCCAGCTTCCACGTTGCTCTAACCTGATCTATACAGCAATCCAGAACTGGTGGCTTCAAAAAGTTTAATGAAATATTCATCATGGATGGGCCTATGAGAATTTTTTTGCATTAAGCCCTGTTGGGTGCCTTCAAGAAGTAAAACACAAAAAGCAATTGGACAGAGGATTTGGATTGGGGAAGGTGCAGGGAGAGAGGATTAACCAGTTGTCCCCACTCTGCAAAGTCATTAATGGTGGAGGAGAAAATGTCATGGACACCATATGAAGCCATGAACCGCCTATCTGTGGCTTATAGTACAATATGGGTTTCAATGAAGGTCATGGCACTGGAGCAAAGGGTTATCTCTTCCTCTGTGGCCCTGATCCAAAAGCCTCTTTGCAATTGATTTTTGAAAAACAGGAAGACACTTTCCAAAGACAGAACTCATGCAATGTCCAGCTTGGTCTAAGATAATGATTCAGAAGCACCATGAACAGCCCAAAGCACAAAGCAAATGCTCCTCCGTTGTATTCAAACTCTACAGAAATGGGCAAAACTTGCAAAACCCAGACAGACCAGCTCAAATCAAAGTGATGATGGAAGTGTCTGAATGTCAAAGCATGGAAACAGTATTTTAGTGAAGGTACCATAACTCAAGGCTGGAAAATTTAATACAAAAGGCTGTCTGGCTTGAAAATGATATCATGTTTTATATCAAACCTTGATAAGCTTGAGTCACCCAAACATGAAAGCTGGGCAGGGGTGCCTCGAGGTTTTCTGGGGGTGCTAAACCTACATAACAAATCCCTTTCCAATTTTACGGGTTCTTTTTAATCTGACTCTGGATTGACAGTTGTGATGTACAACACAGAGATGGAGGGGAGCTTGAGGGCCAGAATTTAATTACAGATGATGTTCCAACAGTAAAATCCCCATCAACTCAGCACCTACAGCAGTTGCACCATCAGTACATCCACTGATTTTCCCTTCATAATACTCACTTGTATAAAGGACATGATCAAAAACAGGAAACCATTGGGCCAAACCTCTCAATGGAGGAGTCCCTGTTGCCTCTTCCATCTGCCAATCCACAGCCAAAAAAGGTAAGTAAGTAAGGGTAAGTACAGGCCCTGGCTGGCAATCCACTACATGGGCCATTGGATCAGTACGGGCTTATCAATAGAGTCTTACGCCGCCTGTGCATGAAAATATCTAATAATGCCTCAGCTCTCATTATTGCAGACAGCGGTCTTGAGAAGGCTGGTGAGAGGTCAGTCCTAAAGTGTCAGCATGCACTCCTTCACAACCCTAAATGGTAGTTGTACCTGACAAGAGAAACAGCTCTATGCACAAAGACCCTACAAGACACTGTTGGGTATGAAAGGTACTTTCAAAGGAAATGTACCCAGTGCCATCCCCTACAGCAGGGGTCTCCAAACCCTGGCCCTGTAGCCAAGATGCGGCCCTCGGCAAACCCCAAGATCCTTCTATCCAGCCTCTGGGCAAGCACTGTAATCCACTCCAATACATTCTTATATGTAAATTTATTCAAATTTAAAATTTAAATTAGTTTTTTTGGCCCCTGAGCAATGATGTGGCCCTCCTGCCAAAATGTTTGGAGACCCCTGCCCTACAGAGTCACAATCTGCACTCTCATTTCACACGTGGTTCACACTTTGGTTTGGCTGCCATTTGATATTCATGCCATCAACAGGCACCCCCTATTCTTGCACCATTCCTGCTCAATTTCAATGAGTCTTGCATAAGAGACTTCTCAGGGTGGATGTTCTCCATGTTTCATTGAAGAAGCAAAGAGATGTGGCCAGATCCAATTAGAACTATTAAACTCTGGAGTTTGTATGACACAAGCCATGCAGCAAAGGGAATAAATTTCCTAAAAGCCACGTGTTGTGTGTAGTATACACTTGTGTGTGTAGTATACACCTTCAGCTAATGGCAGTAAATGACTGATGGGCCAACGTTGTGTTGACTGGCCCAGAATACTCCCTCGGTAGAAGGAGTATGAGAAGTATGAGTATGAGATGAGAAGGAGTCTCAACTGTGCTATGAGAAACAGTGCCATAACAAACTTAACTTGCTGCAAAGAAAGGTATGGTTCCTCATTTAACCAAAATGTTCTGACCAACAAGCTACAGAAGATCCAACCAGCAACTCATTAACCCTGAGCTGGATTTAACCCACTTCCATTTCAATGAGAGAGCTGCCAATTTAAATTTGGATGTGCAACAGAGACCATGAGCAACAGAATGTGCAACAGAGACCATGTCCTACTATCTGAATGAATCTAATTTGCTGGAGCGGGATATTGCCTTGGAGAGTGGCAGAATTAATATCAGAACAGAAGTTTTGAAAAAAACTAAGGAGCTGCTGAATTGGGCGAGATCCAAAGACCCATCTAACTTGGGACTGCAAAGCCAGAGGGATGCCACAAGAACATTTACAAGTAGAGCAACATTGGTGGGGATGATCCAGGCTGGCTGGTAATTCACTTCACGTGGTAACGGACAACACACAATTTTTCTCTGAACAAATTATGTTCAGAGCAGTATGTTTTTGTCCTATTGAAGAGTGACTGATCAACATTCCAGCCAATTTGGTGCCTGATCCACTGGGAGGGATGGTGTGAATGTTGTGAATGGTGCGCATGGGGCAAATGGTGCACCAGGGATGGTGCGCACGGGGAGATGGTGCGCATGGAGTGAATGGTGCCTATGGTGCAGGGAGGGAGTTGATGTGCTCGGGGTGTGTGCGCATTGGTGTGTTGCGCAATGGGATTGTTGCAAAATGGAGGGTGCTGCTCAATGGAGAATGGCATATGGGGGTATTTTACTCCCGCGACGTGGGTACATTTCACTAATCTTTACTAATTTGATGTCCTGAACACAAATATGATAATGAAAATTTGTCAGTTGGCAGAAACTATAGAAGTATTGCATGCTCAGGTGGAGAGGAAAAAAGTGGAAATTTACCAGTACTTTCAAAGGAAATGTATATTAGGACTATCTTTAAAAAACAGTCATATTTGTGTTCAAAATCTGTAAGAAATTGCTAATTTAATCTTAAGGGGGCATGCCCCTGAAAAAAATTTGATTACTCAGTGATCATATGCTATCATGGTTACAGTTTTTAAGCACTGGCTATTAACATTCAATATCAGTTGCTTGGAAGGCTCCCTTGTTGTCTTATGTCTGTCTATTTTCCATCATTAGTCCCCAGCAGGCTTCTAGGTTATACAACCAAATAAATGAAGGATCTGAAACTTATTTAGTGTGCTGGGGAAAAAAAAACTCACACAAGATCAAGATGAGCTGTAGAACCACCAGGCACCCAGCCCGAACACCAGTCAAAACAGCAGCAGCAGTAGCAGCAGCAGGTCAGAATCTTCTGTCTTTCCCTCCAGTCTACATAAGGAACCACTTAAAGGATTAGGAGCCTTCGTAGTTCCTTAATATAGATCGCCCAAGAGTTGAGGTGGGAGTTTCAAAAATAGTTAGCAGTTTCAAAGCTAAGCTCCTTGAAGAGCTCTCCAAAAGCAAACTTAGAGCACAATCCTAACCATGTCTACTCAAAAGTAAACCTCATTGTTTTCAATGGGTCTTGCTCCCAGGAAAATGTCTTTAGGATTGCAGCCAAACTCTGGAAAATCCAGCTTTTGACTCTGATTTGTTAATTTAGGATGAACTTTTACATGGTATTTGGTCATGACACTTGTAGTGAATGCACAGCTTGTACCTGGCCCACTGGGCAGCTTGTCCTGAGCTTTTCCCCTGGAATACTTTAAAAGGGTCCACAAGAAATATCCACACCACAAAAACTATACTGTGCCAAGATAACAAGAAAGTAAGTCTTCCTTCTTCCCATCATCCATATGATGACTGCAATCATCACAATAGATCATGTTGCTTCTTATGGGGCATCTCCAGTGGGAATAAAGTTGTCACATGAACAGACAGTTTCTTTGTAAATAGATTGGAGGCATCCTGTATTGTGAGATCTTTAAATCTGTTTCTACTGGGGCCTTTCCTGGATCAGATCACCCTTGTCTTGATGGAGCTCCAAAAGCACCACTGTAGACACCAATTTGCAAACACCAAAAAGCACCACTGACCCCGTTCTTACAAGCAGGACAACATAATGCAGATGTACAGATCAACGATAGCAACGGGATGAAAGGCTATGTTAGGACATCTTCATTTTTTACCTATCTCAGAACTAGGCATAAGAGATGCCCAACTGGGCATCTTATACTGGGCATAAGAGATGCCCAGACTCTTCTACGGGGCATAAGAGATGCCCAGCTGGATCAGACCCTTGGCCAATCATTTCCAGCAGTAGCCATCCAGACACAAGCATGGACCAATATGAGAAGCTGCCTGTAGCCAGAAGTGCGCTGCCACTACTCACTCATACTACTTGTACTACTCAGGATCTGAAATGAAAACCTCTCCTTTTTCAGGGCTACTGAAAGCACCGATACTTTTTGACAGAACAAGATGAATGGTAAGCATCCACATGATTTTGCAATTTTATCTGCTTTCACATGCCCTTTACGTGAAGCTATTACTGCAGTTTACCATGAGAACAATCCTAACAATGTCTACTCAAAAGCAAGCTCCATTGTGTTCAATGGCTCTTACTCCCAGGAAAGTGTCTTTAGGATTGCAGCTACGTGAAATTCCTGGCTACGCCTACCTGGAGACACCACCGCTATTTCAAAACTGCTAATTATTTTTGCCGTTTGAAAACAAGAATGGTTTCAATATGTGATCAACAACAGTTAACAAGCGAACACAAAGGCAGCTGGAGCTTTTGTGCCTGGATTTACGTGCAATGAGTGTACAAGTGCAGGAGATCAAGAGAAGAAAAGGTTAAGCACCCTTGCTTGGGCCCATCCCTTCCACCCAAATCCCAGTTTTGCAGTTGCTGCAATGATGATGCACACTGGAACCACAAGGCCAATAGCTGACCCACAATTTTGGAATCAACAGATGTGGGGGAGAGCTTTCCTTTGTGTGTTCTACAGTCAAAGAAGACAGAAATCAGGCTCATCCCAAAGCCTGCAGGTCCAATACCAGGGCAACTAAGAGCACAATCCTAGCCATGTCTATTCAAAAGTAAACCCCATTGTATTCAATGGGTCTTACTTCCAGGAAAGTGTCGTTAGGATTGCAGCCTAAGACTACAATGTGAGGTTCTCTTGGCATCTGGCCGGCAGACAGAGAAACTGAAGAGATCTGCCAAGGCTCCAACATGAGTTTTAAACTACTCAGATGTTGGAGAATCTTCCAAGCCAGTGTAAAGTTCCCAAAAATAAGCCCACACTCAGACTACCATTGATGCTTCTTGATAGGAAGTCACTACAGAAGCTTTCCATTTAGACTGGGGCTTTACCTGAGCAACAACGGCCTTTACTAGGAATGGCCAGGTCCAAATTCTCCAACATGAACTTTCAGGATGGTATGAAGTTGAAAAGGAGCTGAACCCTCCTGGTCTTTGTACTAGATTCTGAGGTGCCAGCTGTAGCAGCAACATTTAATTAGTGGCTGCCAATTACTAGCACATCTCCATAATCCCCTCCATGTGGTGCCAGAGCATTCCCCAGGTGAAGTTGTGGGGGTGCCAAGAGGAGTGCTGCTGTTGCTTCTTTTGGTAAGTCTCACACCTCCCCCAATTCCCCACCCACCCTATTGCCAAAATCACCCCTTTTCACCCCCTGTAAAAATGATCTCAGAATGAGGAGGGGGTGAGATTTTGTCTTAGTTGTGCAAAACACTATCATTGGCCATGCATTTAATGCTGAGGTTTCAGTGTGCAACATTCCCTTGCCTGCAGAAGAGCAGCCAAAGAAGTGCCCGTCCCCTCCTCTCCTCCTGCCTCTGCCCTGTTGCATGAGGACTGGAGCTGGGCTCCGGCAATACCTTATCTTCATTGCTGATGTTTCGAGTGGAGGTCCTCCAAGTGATGGAGGGTGTGGGGTCCCCAGAGGCCTCGCAGGTCAGGGTGACCTGGTCATCCAGCTCCATTGCAGTGTTATTCTCCACGTAAGTGATTTTGGGCTTTGCTGAAGAAAGCAGATAAAAAGTTTATTTAGAGTGTGTTGAAAAAGCAGATTACCCTGAGCAATTACCCAACAAAATCTATTCCTCATAGAATCCTAGTGTTGGAAGGGACCTAAGAGGTCATCTAGTCCAACCCCCTGCCTATAGCAGGAAATCCTCCTAGAGCATCTCCAACAGGTGATGGTCGAGCTTCTGCTTGAAGATCTCCAGTGGAGCTTCCTTTCAGCTAGAGAAGGACAAAGCCTCCCCTGCTGCATCAGAGATTGAGTTCTTCTCTCCTTCCCAAATTAGGAAACTTTAGAATATGGCCCCTCTACAACAGCCCCCCTTGACTAGCCCTGAGTTTACAGAAATATGTTTACCCTTCTCTACCACAAAACAGGCAGCTCCAGGCTATTGTTGCCCCCTTCCTTTTTCCACCAAACCCAGTTGGAAGTTCTTGACCCAGTCGTAGTTTGGACTCCCACTGAGTCAATGGAGAAATTGTCTGCTCTAATGAGGCATCATTTTCCTACTGCTCAGCTTCTAAACATAGTGGCTCCACATCAGCGATACCCATTCGGGACAGGAAACCATGTCAAGGACATTTTGACTTCTGTGTACCCTTGAACTGCCAAAGGACAACAGGGTCCAGCTTATGGCTTTCTGATCTGGGCTGCAGGAAAACAGCCTGGAAGGAGCCCAGGTCCACCGAGGACAGACTTACCGAAGACTTTGAGGTGGATGGTGGCATCGTGTTCACCAGCCTTGTTCTCAGCAATGCAGACGTACTCGGCCTCGTCGTTCTTCTCGACCTTGTGGATGGTCAGCTCTGAGCCATCGTAACTAAAGCTGTATTTTTCATCATCTTCCCCTCGCTCTATTGATTCACCGTCTCTGCAGAACAAAGGGGATGGTTGTTTCAAGCACAATAGTTTTGCAGTGGGCTGCTTTGGGGTGGGGTGGCAATACATATGCAAAAGTGTTAAAGCAGGTTTGTCAAACCCACGGCCCAGTGGCCACATGCGGCCCAGGATGCCTATGGATGCGGCCCAACTCAATAGCAAAGGTCCAGCCTCTGGGGAGGTGGGATGATGCTTGGGGGCACTTACATAAATTTTGGTGCAGCCGTGGCACTTCATGACAGAGTTCTGGCCAGGTGACAGCCATTACAGGCAAGTTTAAACTGCGCTCACAGAGCGTCAGAGCTGCAGAGCGCATGCGCAGGTTATATATAGGAAGCAGTGTGATGTCCGCAGAGTGGATGTTCCTCCCAATGCTTCTTGCTATAGGAGCTGGCGTGGGTGGCGCATCCGCTCTGGGGACATCACCAGCTCCAACATTGCTTCCTATATGCAACCCACGCATACACTCTGCAGCTTCGACACTGTGCAAGTGTGAGCACAATTTAAACTCACCCATAATGGCTGGCCAGAACTCAGTCGTGCGGTGCCTGTGCCCCCTAAGTCTCCTACCACCCTTCCACAATTGAAGCACCTCCCCAGCATCAGCAGCCTAGGTAAACCCCCTAGCCATGTTTACTCAGAAGTAAGCCCATTAAGTCAATGGAGCTTACTCCTGAGTAAAGCTTGACCATGCTTGCACCCAAAAAGGACAGGGTCCTTCCCAAAACAAAAACAGAGGGACCCTGTTTTCTATGGTTTTTTGGAACAATCAGCTATCATTAGTGTATATGTGCGTCTTCTTCCAACCCGTCTTCTTCCAATGCAGCCCAAGGAAGCTAAAAGGTTGGACGCCCCTGGGTTTACGCATCTTGGCACCCCAGTAACAAAACACATCTTACTTTGTCCAGCTGATGGTTGGCTCTGGGAAGCCATCGGCATCGCACACTAAGGTGACAGATGGGCTGAGATTTGCTGTGGCATTCATAGTGCCCTGCCTGGAGCGGACAGTAGGAGGAACTAAAAGAAATGGGAAAAAGTAGGCATGAGTCCTAAGGGTAGGAGGGAAGAAGCTGTGACGGAAGTGCAGGACAACATGGCTGAGCAACAGAGCACGTGCACTTGGTACACAGAATATGTTTGCTGCAATTCCTGGCAGCATCCCTGTTTCAAAGGATCACACTGTAGGCTCTGCCTTGGAAAGTGTTGAGGATAGACAGTGGTGGACTGGTTGGAAGTGGTGGACTTGCAAGTCTGAGGGTGAAGACCCCTCCCTCTATCTCTTATTCTGGAGAGAGAGAGAGAGAGAGAGAGAGAGAGAGAGAGAGAGAGAGAGAGAGAGAGCTCCTTCTTCTTCAAGATGACCCCCTCACATCACTCCTTCCTCTTCCAAAGGATGAGAACTGCCCAAAGGTGAAGAACACTCTTCAAACTTATAGCAACCAACCAGAAGAATGACCACATTTCAGAAAAAGTAAAATACTACCAACGCCACATGAGATCCATGTTCATGAGGTCTATGTCAAAAGGTTCATGAGAGATTGGAAATGTAGAAGCATTACTCATGAGAGCATGAAGACATGAGAGGCAATGGGAATGCACCCAGCAAGTTCTTCTAAGCATGTCCACATATAGCCTCTCATTCCTAAGACCAAGCTTGGAAAGATTGTGGGCAGAGAGGAGTCCATCCATGAAGGAAGAGACAATTCCATGGAAGTAACTCCTCTTGCTGACATGACACAGCTCCTCTTTGATGACATGGCATCATCAGGAAGGACCCCTTTTATCTTACAAGAGAACTCCAAATTCTGTGTTGGAGAAATTACAATAATAAAGCTAGTTAGATACAAACAAAGACCCCCAAGCATTTGGTACTGAAGAAATGTGCGCAAAATGCAACACTCTTTCATTAGCTTGCACTTCAAAGGCCAAGTGTAGGTTCCAAACATTGCATTCATTGAATGTGATAGGCAAGAAGAACAAAAGTGTTTTTGTTCAAACTGAACTTCCTAAAAAGGGGGAGGGAGTGAAGTGATTTGAATTCAACTGGGGGGCATTCAGGTTCCTTGTGGGCAGACACAGCTTTAAGCGACACCCTGCCAAGTCTATGCAATTGCCATTTTTGTGAAAGATCACTCTGTTCTCTGGTCAGTCCTCAAAACAAACATGAGTAGGGATGTGTTTGGAGAAGGAGAGCATCTTCAAGATTCATATGTGTTGTCAACACACCAAAGTAGGAGGTACAAAAACCAACGGAAGGCTCTTGTGTGATGGAAACTTCTCTCTTAAGCACAGGATAGACTGAAGATATTCTAGGAGGAGGAGGAAGCAGCAATGGGGTCTGTTTCTCACACCAAAATTGCTTGTCAATATCTGGTAAACAACAAATCGATTTCACACATCTTCACACTTCTGCACAGGACCCAACAAGACCTGCAGGTCAACCTCTCGGTGCTTCTTCCTGAGTCTCCAGTCTCTGTTAATGCTGGAGGTCTTCACCCTCTTATTTGTTTCCAATCTGTGCAGGTGGGGGACGAAACCAGAAGTCGAAACACAAACATTTTTGGCTCAATACCCTCTTTCCCCCCTCCCTTTGTTCCGGTTCTTACAGGTGAGCTTTGCTGGAATCCAAGTCAGGGAGAACAGAGGAACACAGTTCTGCATCCAAACTAGTCATCTAGTATGCATATATCTACCAAAGGCAGTAGGGCAGAAACTAAACTATGCCATGCTTTGATTCCCCATTGCCAGATATCATAATGGAAGGAGGAGTTTGAGGATTTTAAAGTGTGTATAGATCAATGCAGGGTGCGGCAATCTTCCGGGTAACAGCAATGCACCTCACTTGCCCTATGTTCTTGCAGTTCTGGGGAAGGGACTGTAAGAACAAAAAATGGGACCATTTTTGCAAGCACACTTACTCAGATCTAATGCACCATCGAATCTAACGCGCACCCTATACTTACGATAAAAATACCGCACTTACTCAAATTTAATTAACCATCGACTCTAATGCACACTCTGATTTTGGAGACTGAATTCGGCTGAGCGTTAGATTTGAGGAAATACGGTAGTTTTCACAGCAAACTAACCCTGTCAAGGACACAGCTGAGGGTCTCTTTCTGGATCTCCCACCATGTCCATTTTCAGATAAAGCAGCTCTGGCACCCCCATCAACTTCCCTAAACTAGCATTCCTCCTCTGGAGAAAATAGAGCAGGATAATGAACAGCTTTGGAGGGATATTTAGATTACATAAAACTTGATCTTAAACTTGGCATGCAGCCTTTATCCAGCCCTTTATTTTATTTATTTTTACAAAAAATAGTGTTGAGGAAAAAGGAAAATGCTATTTGCCATTCCCCCCCCCCTCCCATCTCAGGGACTCCTAGCTATGTTTCAGTAAAATTACAAAAAGTGGAATATGTGATCCCAGGTCGTCTCTATTTCATGCAAGGTTGTCTTGAAACTCAAAAGAATTCCTTATTTGTTCAGAGAATGCAATGTAACATAATAACCTCCAAGTCTTGACTGTATCAATAAAGCTCTCCATGATACTCACCATTGACAATAACACGAATGTCTCTGAAGTCAACCTCTCCACGAGCCAGAATCCGCCCTTCACAGCGGTACATACCCTCATCTGTTTTCTTTATTCCTCTTATTTGCAGGTAGTTGTTAGACAGTACAACAAACCGCACTAAAAGAAAAAGATGGAGGAGTTCACAGCTGACCTTTATCAGATCATCTCAGCAACTGAGTTTAAGGAAACAATCTTCCTTCCTGTTGCCTGAATAAAAATAGTTTTTTGGTACCAACAGGCTAACTCAATCAAACCAATTGCAAGCTAAACAGGCTCAGCAGCAGCAGTAGACTATCTCAAATGTCAGATGCAAGGGAATGAACTAGGATGATTTATTTATTTAGATTTATTTATTGGCCAGTTATGGATACCATACCTGGAATTTGGTTTCGGCAATGGCTACATACATACAACACTAACCGTACAATCCAGAGTAACTACGGGAGCACGTAAGAGACATTTACGTCGACGTAGTTACAGCACTACCTAGTGAAAACCTATGGGAAATTCATATTGCAATCCAAAGTAAATTTTTCTTATGTTGGGGCAAGGACTCCCCGTAGTTACTCTGGACTGCGCCCTAACTCATAAATAATAAACAGAAGAGCAGATAAGAACATTCAATTCAAGTTAAGACACTGCCTCGATATTAACTCAAAAGTTGCTCAGCATGGTTATGCATTCAACAATTTAATAGGACAAAGGAAAAAAAACTGCCCTTGTGCCTAGATGTTCTAGAGTACAGAGTCCTATATCTGCGTCCAGAAGGAAGAAGATCAAACAAGTTGTATTCTGGGTGTAGAGGGTGTGCAGCAATACTCTTTTGACCCAGGCAGCACATAGATCCTGCATAGAGGGCAGGATGACTCCAATTATTTTTATTTCTGCTGATCTTACTGTCCTTTGGAGCAGGGATCTAGTTGTCTTGGATGCTCCTTAGGCATCTGGTGGGCCACTATGAGAAACAGGAAGGTATATCAATGGACTTTGGCCTGATCGAGCAGGGCTCTTTTGTTCTAAGAACAGTCTTGGTGCTGTGGGGATTGATCAGGTTGTGCACAAGTGTATGTGGGGCTCAGCTGAAAGTTATCAGATGAAATGTTGACCCTTCATTTGAGGTGGAGGTCCAGAGCTCAAAACCTTTCTCTGCTTTTCCACTCGTGTACCAGAGAAGGATGGAACCTTTTGGCTTCCTTAGAACTTAGGAAAGCTCCCTCGATAGTGCCTCAGGCAGAGCCTAAAAACATTTTATTTCAAAAAATCATTTTATTGAGGTGGTGGTTGGGGAGATTATTGTTTTTATTATTTTTAGCTTTTACGTTTTTAATTGTTTTTAATTGAACTGTCTTATTTAATGTTTTTAATTATGTTTTACTGTCTGCCACCTTGGGTCAGTCTATGGCCCGAGAAAGATGGGATATTAATTTTTAAAATAAATAAATAAATAATAATAAACTTGAGGGTGCAAATTATCTGGAACTGTCCAACATCCTGGTGGAAACACTCCCAGCCAAAAGGAAGCTACCAGCAATTAGATCCTCTAGAACTGAGACAATAATCACAACTGATTAAAAAAAGAGCCCCCCCCCCCCCATTTAGTAGGACATTTTCAGGAACACATCCTTGTTCCCCCTTACCATCCTTTTTCAGGACCACATCCCTGCCCATGTGCTTCCACATGATGGTTGGAGGAAGTGAAGATACCACATCACAAACAATAACTGCATCCTCCCCTTCTTTGAACTCCTGGGGACTGGGAGCATTCCTGAAGGTCAGTTTCTCTGGAATGAAGACAAAAGCAAAGGTGGAGAGATAATCACAAATGAATAGGCAATACAGTTCTACCCAATTTTCCAGCACCAATGCAGCTGAGATGCAGCACCAAAGTAACAGAACAAATGTTCCTGACCACGACAAGGCATCCGTGCACCCTGACCACCACCACAGGATGCAGCACATGCTGCTATGGCACTGCTGCATCCACTGAGATGCTGGATAGGATTGGGCTCAAAACTTGGAGTTACTGCCTGCAAAACAGGAGTTGTGATAGCCAAGAGCTGCCTCTTCTGCAGAAAGAAAACGGCTGCAGTTTACAAGTGGGGAGCACCTTTGCCAATCTCGGGCACAGAAAACATCCAATCTCACTGCCCACTTGAGCCAGCCTTTGAGCTTGAGTGGCGCAAGTGGTTAAGACACTGTGCCTGTTAAACAGAAGGCCAGGGTTCAAGACCTGGTTTCCCACAAGACAGGGTGAGCTCCTATCCTTAGCCCAGCTCTGTGTCACAGCTGGAACCAATCGTATTGGCTCTGCCGTTCCACTGGACTATTTTAGTGGCGTGGAGAGGGGGATTTGCTGCTTGGGTAACAGCCTATCCTCCATATCAATCTACTCAAGCCTTCGTGCTTTGCATGCAGTGTTGAGCAGGATACCATAGTCTTTCCAGACTGATGGATGCCAATTCTTGAACCAGCCACTGCAATCAGGATCATGTTTGAGCCTGAAGGGCTGAAACTCATTGACATTCAATTCAAACAAAGTTGGATGCCTAACAGTAAAGAGTCAGGACTGGGTTCTTGACCAAAATATTAATTTTAAAGGTAGGAGGACATAATGTGACAACATAAGACCCACAAAGCCACTGTTCTCTTATAGCTTCTTCAAAGGACAATTTTCCTTCCAAAAGGCAGATTCTCTGGGATTTCCCCAGCTTCCAGATCCCTTTTTCCAACCCAGCAATCCATAAGGTAGCACAGAAGGTATCTTACGGAAGATCTGTACATTGAGTGTGGCCTCAACTTCCCCTTCTTCACTGGAAACAACACACTTGTAAATGCCGGCATCGTCTATATTGACATTGTAGATGGTAAGAGTGGAAGAGTCTTCCGTCCGCACCACCGAGATGTGTTGTTGGTTTGTCGTCAGCTTCTCTCCACTGGGAGCAAACCAGAAGATTTCTTTGGATTTGGCATCTCCGGTCACTAGAAACAAAAGAGGCAAAATGTTCAGGCAAACTACCTCTTCTTCTGGAGCAATTCAAACAAGCATGTTGGCAAACTGGGACCCAGGTGGTATCATCATCATCATCATCATCATCATCACTTTATTACGGTCACAGACCAGTACAAGATAAAAAAGCATTGACTCAATTGCACAAAGTGTATAAAATATAAGGTGTAGACTAATAAAACAATTATTCAGTAGAGGATTATACAAGCTAAGACAAGACATTATAATGTATTAAACCAAGGAATTAAAATTAAAATAAAGGAATTAAAATATTAAGATATTATATTAATATAAAATAGAATATTATCTGAAAAGTGTTCAGAAGTCTGGAACAAAATTGTAAGAAGAGATGTTTGGATATCAGTACTGACAACACTTTGAGGAAAGTCCACTTGAATGCACTATGAAAATAATGTTTAATCCCATGTTTAACCCCCAATGTGTGAACCAGCCGAAGAGGGCAGCTGTCACTCACCTTGGCACAAGAAGAATTTGGACTCTCCAACAGGGACCTCCACCTTGTTTGGAGCAATGTTCACCTGAAGAGCGGCTGCAAAAAACAGACAGTATATGAAACAGTAGAAAATAGAGAGAAACGGTGCAAGATGTCAGTCTAATATTTAGCAACTTAAGGCTTGTCAGGCTGTACTTTAACCCTTCAATCCAGAGTAACTACGGGAGCATGTAAGAGACATTTACATTGATGTAGTTATGGCACCACCTAGTGAAAACCTATGGGAAATTCATATTGCAATCCAGAGTAAATTGTTCTTACGTCTGAGCAAGGTCTCCTTGTAGATACTCTGGATTGTGCCCTAAGTTGGTTTGGAACATGGATTTGGCTGTGCTACCAAATGCATTATAATTAAGCTTTCCAGATGGCTGTTAGTTTTTTACGAGTAATTGACCTGTTAGTATACCTGCACTTAGTTTATCCTTTGCCTTTTTTGCTACATCCCACCCTACATCCCACGTGTTTTCTCCATTGCATTTTCACAAGAGCACCATCCATTTCTCCCACCTATTTTACACTTCACTGCACCACACAGACTCAGGACAGTTTACAACACCTCATTGAAATCACATTCAAAGGAATCACCATCTAAGTGGCTTTTATATTTGTCTAGCTGTTATTTCAAGGTGGCTAAACACTAAATGACAAATGAACACAGAACACAGAAACTCAGCATTAACACAGAGAAAGACAAAAGCAGAAAAGATTCAGCAAAATATAAACCTTTGGTACACATACCATGAACAGAGTTCTTTTTAATGAGAGGTCTAGAACTTAAGAGTTGCCACTAGGTGCAAGCGTTGCCACTATGCCCAGTTCTTTATGACCACCTATCTGGCCTCAGTGGATCAGGGTGCCCAAAGAATATGTCCTTGCTCAACCATAACCCTTAGATGACCAACCAGATCCACTGACTGGCAATTATAATTTATGCAGATTAGGCTATTTTTATATTTTAAAGAGAGGGCAAATTGTGGGAGCAGGCAGCACTGGGCACTGCGACAAAACTAATGCCCCTCCAAGGCTGCAATCCTAAAAACACTTTCCTGGGAGTAATACCCACTGAACACAATGGGGCTTACTTCTGAGTAGACATAGTTAGGATTGTGCTCTAGTACCGCTTGGTAAAGGCAGGCCCTCGGTTGCTTACCTTTGGGGGAAGAAAGTCAGAAATACACTTTGGTTGCCCATCCCAGAAATTAGGGTCAGCACACTCACATACTGGGCGCAATCCAGAGTAACTACAGGGAGTCCTTGCTCTGTTGTAAGAACAATTTGCTCTGGCTTGCAATATGAATTTCCCATAGACTTTCACTAAGTCGTGCAGTAACTACGGGTACACATGATGTCTCTTACGTGCTCCTGTAGTTACTCTGGATTGTAGGGCCTGTCTCCTTCCATCAGCTACTTGGACACTGCCCTGTTCCAAGCTGCCCATTCTGTCACCGGACAGAGCAGCTGTAAAGTCTCCTTGCTGGGTCAGGGCTGTGGCAACAATGCCAAGGGGGCTGCCAATGCTGGAACATGGAGGCATGCATGTGTGCATTTCCATGTGAGGAATCAGGCCAGATAACACGCAACTCTTGTGAACCAGACATTATATACTACCACACGATCCTCTATTTGTCCAGTGAAAAACTGTCCCTCATCATCACTACAGGATCAACCTTGGCCTCCAACCATTTCTCTCTCTAGTACACTCCTCCTTTCAAAGACTTTCCATTTTTGTTCCTTCACTGGAGTTTACTATCTCTCCTCTCCCAACATGTGCAGGTTGCTCTTTCATAGAATATAGAATCATAGAGTTGGAAGGGACCCAGTGGATCATCTAGCTCAACCCCCTGCCTGTAGCAGGAGATCCTCATCTTGACACGGGTCTCGAACCCTGGCCTGCTGATTAACAGGCACTTGCACAAGACTACAACAGGCTAAGATAAGAGACTTGGCATCTTCCTTCTATTAACCCTTCTGGCTCTCTTAAAGTAGGCAGGAGTACACAGACACAGGAAGGTGAGACAAGAGATCAAGTATTCAATGTGGTAGATAGGTCAGGGTGACCAGATACCCAAATCTCAAAGACAAGGTCTTGGATTCCTCTCAGCCTGTCATGTTTGCCTACTCACAAGTAAAGCCACGATATGGGTCACTTTCACTTTCCAGATTACAATGCTTATTAAGGTTTTTTGCCCATAACTTTTGATAGGAAGGTACTATTTCAAAATGGATTTTTGCATTGGATTCTGCTCTTCAATACGAATCCAACGGTATGTGAAATGTTGGGGTTTGACACTCCATTACAAAGTTGCAATTTTTAGGTCACCCAGTGCGCATCACCCCTTAGGTGCATCACCCGGTGCAGATCGCACCATTGACGTCCCTGGAAACAGGATCTGATACAGTAGAAGGAGCTTCATAGGTTTATTCCTCAAACCTCACCAGTGTAGGAAATGAAGCTTAAGGATGGCAGTTCCACAATGGCTTGCCCTTCACCTGGGAAGGAGACATGCAGTGCTTGAAATATGGCTCGGTCATACACCTGACAATGTCAGGGCACACCTTCTTGCTCTGCATCCCCCGACTGGGCATCTTTTTGCTCCGTGCTATAAAATGTGTTCCCTCCACCATCTTCTCTCTCCCTTGGATGCCAGAATCTCTGAGCAATGCAGCTTTCTGTGATAAGTAATGAGCCATTAGGGAAGACATAATTGGATCCTGGCTCTCTTCCACAGACAAGCTTGTCAGAGCTTCCTGGCCTAACAAGTCCAGGTCAAAGAAGGATTTCAAGAGGTTTGACCCCATGCGTGCAATTTTTAAATTGCAGCCATTAGTTGGAGGAAAAACAATCCCTATAATAGGACAACTGCTCCATCCCACGTTGCTGGAGCATTCCTCATTCCCCGTACTGTAAATGCTTACTTTGTTTAAACCTTTTAGTGGTTCAGGACTGTAGAACTGGTTGCTTTCTTTCAGAGGACATCAGCTCACAAAGGTATTGGTTTCAAGCCACACACACACGCGCGCACACACACAGTGGTACCTCTTATAACAAGCATTTCACATAACAAGCGCCTCACAAAACAAGCATTTCACATAACAAGTGATTCCATAACAAAGAATCCTACTTCACATAACAAGATCTCCTTCACTTAACAAGCAAGTGCGCTATGGGCATGTACGCTATGCAGCCCTGACGCGTGGAGGCTCTTAAAAAGGGCTGCCAGCCAGCACTGCTCCCTCTAATTGCTCCCAACTTGGGGGCAGTTGCCTGGAGGTGCCAGAGGCAGCTGCCCCTAACTGCCCCCACCAGTCACCTTGAACCTCCAGCAGCAGCCCAGGTAAGCCTCCCTGGAAAGTGTCTTTGATTGCAGCCTCCTAACCATGTCTACCTAGAAGTAAGCCCCATTGTGTTAAATGGGGCTGACTCCCAGGAAAGTGTCTTTGATTGCAGCCTCCTAACCATGTCTACTCAGAAGTAAGCTCCATGGTGTTAAAAGGGGCTTACTCCCAGGAAAGTGTCTTTGCAGCCTCTTAACCATGTCTACCCAGAAGTAAGCCCCAGTGTGTTAAATGGGGCTTACTCCCAGGAAAGTGTCCTTAGGATTGCAGCCTAAGTAGACTTCATAGGATCATGCACGTTGAATGCATATTTTGAATTCAATTCCAGTGTTTTGTCATCATTTTTACACCCAGTTAATATTTCTATATGAATATTTTGGGGGTTGTGGAACCCATCGTCTGAGTTTCCATTATTTCCTATTGGAAAATCAGCTTCACTTAAAGAGCATTTCACTTAAAGAGCATGCCTCCGGAATGAATTAAGCTTATCTGAGGCACCGCTCTGTCTGTGTGTGTGTGTGCGTGTGTATACACACACACACACAGTGTACATACACATTGTCTTTACACATACACATTGTCCTTACTCGAATCTATGCATGCCTTTTTCAGCCAATATAGGCTGCAATCCTAAATACACTCTCCTGGGAGCAAGACCCATTGAACACAATGGAGCATACTTCTGAGTAGGCATGGATAGGTTTGTGCTCTTAGAGCTTCTGCAGCCCCCATTCTGCAGCTGGCATTTGGTGGTTCATGCTGAGCATCAACATGTCCAGGGAGGTGAGGAGCTGTCTAAAGCCTTTGAGTTTTACGTTGCAAACCCAAGCTTGTTTCTTCCACTTTTGAATTCTTGGGGCAGCATTCCCCCGCCCCCCATGCATTATGTGTGCTAAGAAGTTGCATTAGCAAATATTTAACAGGAAATAGAACTGCACTTAGTGGTGTTCCCCAGAGAAGTCTAAGAGAGGCAGCATTAGCTTGGAGGAAGAAATTAGCGGCTGCTGTTCAAACAAATGAGGATGGGGGGAATTCCACCCAAGGAGAGACAATCTGGATGGAAAGAATCCTGGATGAAGCTCTAGACTGTGCTTCCCTCGGAATAACAAGCCATGGAAGCAGATGATGTCCCAACAGAGCCGCTGCATCACTTGTACTCCAGCAAAATCAGTAGGACGTGGCTTGTGGTCGATTGAGCATGATTCTCAATGTGGCTTCTTCCACGGATCACAAAAACAAGCTCAAAAATCCTCCGGCAACTCCAATTCTGGGTCAGTTTTGCCAGGTCTAAAATGATTCTCAACCACATTTCCTAGAGAAAAACAGAACTGGTGCTTGCCGGCAACCTGACTTGTGTTGCTGATCAATGGACCAAACTGCATTCCCTACTTCTGGAGACAACCGCAGCCATTTCCTTCCTCCAGAAAGCAGAGAGTGAACTGAAGTGGAGGTCAATGGGAGTGAACAGCCTCTTTTGTTGTTCACGAACAAACCATTGTCTTTGTCAGGGACACAAGTCGGCTCTTGGTACGACAGCTACCTTAGATGACCTTGTTGCTGCAGCAGCTGAAGGTCTAGACAAACAGGGGGAGGAGGAAGGAGAACGTCCTGATTGAATCAGCTGAGATCAGAAGCAATGCAGATCTCGCTGCTGCACTTCTTATCATGGGCACCATTTAGTGTGTGATGTCCTGGCTATGCAAAAAGTGTTAAAAATAACACTGACCGTATTTACTTGAATCAAATGCACACTTTTTTCAGCTGAATTAAGGCTGAAATCCTAAAGACACTTTCCTGGGAGTAAGACCCATTCAACACAATGGGACTTAGTTCTGAGTAGACATGGTTAGGATTGTGCTCGTAGGGCAAAATCCAGAGTAACTACAGGGTGCCCTTGCTCCAGTGTAAGAACAAATTACTCTGGATTGCAATTTGAAATTCCCATAGGTTTTCACTAGGTGGCGTAGTAACTATGGGTGTGTGTAAAGTCTCTTATGTGCTCCCGTAGTTACTCTGGATTTGGAGGTTAGTCTCCAAAATTGGGGTACATTTTAAGATTAAAGTAAATAAGGTACTTTGAATTTTAGTATAGGTCAGTATTTAGTTTAACAAGTTTACTATGGGTGAAATCCAGAGTAACTACGGGAAGTCCTTGCTCTGGAATAAGAACAAGTTACTCTGGATTGCAATATGAATTTCCCATAGGTTTTCACTAGATGGTGCAGTAACTACGGATGCACATGTCTCTTACGTGCTCCCATATTTACTCTGGATTGTGTCCTAACTTGTGATTAAAAACGCAACATTAAGGCACTGTTGTATAAAGTGGTACAATTAGGTAAAAAATCATGACATAAAACCATTATTATCAAGCTTTTTAAAATAGGGATAGGCATTTGATGGTGCATTAGATTTGATGGTGCATTAGATTTGATGGTACATAAGATTTGAATAAATACAGGTATTTTTTCTCAGACCAATTTGAAGAAAGCACTTTGCTTCTTAAATTACTCACTCTGGCCCCAACTCCTGACTCCAGCTAATCTCTGTCCCTGACTTGAAAAGGCAAGGAAGACAAGTTAATGGGTTTATATCAAAACAGAATCAGAGCTAAACCAGGGCAGGGAGGGACAAGGAGGAAACCACGGTGCCTTGTTAATTCTCACTGCTTCGTTCCTTTGGCTCAGTCTGGCTGGGCTACCTCCTGAAGCACATACAAGAGGCTTAAATTCTCAAGCTGTTTAAAAACGATCACTTTGCAAGGTAATCCTTCGGCAACGCACAATATCGCCAAGTGTTCCAGTGACCTAGCTGGAGATTCTGAGCCTGCCCCCAATGGCCTTCCGTCCAGCGCCCGTGGAGGCCAACCACGTGGGCACAGGCTAGACAAAGTCAGGATGAAGTTTGGAAAATTTCTGGAGCAGACTGTCTTCTGCATGCACAGAAAACTCAGAGCCAAAAAGAAACTCTCATATTAATTTTATACAAGGATTTTGTACCATGGATTGTTCTTCCTTGTGTGGCCCAGCCTGGAGTTCGAAATGGTATGCCAGTGGTGGACTTCAGGGGGTTCTCACAGGTTCTATAGAACCCTGTGCTAATGAGCGCCTGGTTCTGAGAAACGGTTACTAATGGAACATAGAACCTGTTGTTAATTTAGGTTATTGGGCCATAGAACTTGTTGTTAATTTATTTGGATCCCACTACTGGGTACAGCCTAGATATAGGTTGACCCCTCATCCTGCTCTAAAAACTAGAGCTTCAGACTATTTATTGACATCCAACTTCAAATCTACATACTTGGAAAGCTCAATGCAAGTTCAACTGATTTGAGTTAGATATAAATGAGAAACCAGGGGCAACCCACACTATGAATTTAAGTTTGTTTAAAAATCATCAATCCTTTCCAGAAATCATTAAAAACTAGGGGAGGGTTGGGGTGAAGAAAGGTCAGAGAGGATGATGAAGACACACAATTGATACAGTTCACATACACTGAATGCCAACACACAGTGATGGGGGCTCATTTTGTTTTGTCCCATGGAAATCATAGAAATCATAGAACCCTAGAGTTGGAAGGGACCCAATAGGTCATCTAGTCCAACCCCCTGCCTGCAGCAGGAAATCCCCCTAGAGCATCTCCAACAAGTGCACATCCAGCCTCTGCTTGAAGATCCCCAGTGAGGGAGAGTCTACCACCTCCCTTGGCAATCTGTTCCACTGCCAAACCGCCCTCACAGTCAGGAATTTTTTCCGGATATCCAACCGGAATCTCCTCTCTTGCAGTTTGTACCCATTGGTTCTAGTTCTGCTTTCAGAAGCAGCTATGAACAAAGGAGCCCCTTCCTCCCTATGACAGCCCTTCAGGTATCTGAAGAGGGCAATCAGGTCTCCCCTCAGCCTCCTCTTCTCCAGGCTGAACATCCCAAGTTCCCTCAACCTTTCCTCATAGGGCTTCCCTTCCATCCCACTGATCATTCTTGTCACTCTCCTCTGCACTTGCTCCAAATGATTATGTTTGCTTGGAATTTTGACTTCAAAGTAGCAATGAAAAGTCTCTAGTGCTCCTATTTCAGAAGGAAAGCAAACTCAATCATGCTGTCCAAGGTCAACCACTAGAGGGTGATGCAAGACCAGACCATGGCACCATTTCGGAGCCATTAGAGCTGGTCTCCTTTGTCCAGCCCCCTGGAAGCAACAGCCCGGTTGAGGTTTTGGCCAAGATTTCCAGGAATGCAGATGAAAATGCAACAGCAGGAGCACACCATTGGGCATGCACCGTTGTCAAACTGTTGTTTGACTGCTGACTTTCTATTATCAATCTATTGTTCTTTATAGGAATATTCTCACGCTGCAACGCCCCTGGGCCAGCATGTGGGACTTGTGCTGGCCCAAATCCATCTCAGGATTGTGCCCTCAAGTCTGCCAACGTATAAAGGCGTAAGCATGTGTGCATGCATGTTTCTTGGTTGTGTGTGTTTTTTAATTGTAGCGACAAGGGTAGAAAAGAGAGCTCCCTGCTGCAGCCTGCCATTTTATTTATTCAGTCTGATCTCATCAATGCCAGAGAGGTTGTCCAGACAACAGCAGGATCCCCCCTCCACATGCCGAGGCACAACTGCTTCCTATGCACCGATGCCAGTTCCAAGACTGCAGCAGCCTCTGAAAAGATTAAGCTGCTTTGCAAGAACAGCAACAAGGGAGCAATTTGCTCCTCCAAGCACAAGCAAGGAAGTCGAGATAAAGAATGGGTCTGAGAGAATATATGATCTGTGGGATTTCCAAAGGGCACATGATATGATATTCTTCTGTGCAGGCAGAACCCCCAAATCTCTCTCCCTCCCTGCACTTCTCTAATTGGCATGTATGGCACAAGCTCTCTGTGTCCCACTGTAGTGTGACTATGGGTGAAATCCAGAGTAACTACAGGGAGTCCTTGCTCTGGAGTAAGAACAAGTTACTCTGGATTGCAATATGAATTTCCCGTAGGTTTTCTCTAGGTGGTGCAGTAACTACGGGTGCACGTAATGTCTCTCATAGTTATTCTGGATTGTGCCCTAAGTTATGGGACATGCAGATCCCTGGCAGGTTTGGGTGACACTGAGAGCACAATCCTCACCATGTCTACTCAAAAGTAAGCTCCATTGTGTTCAACGGGTCTGACTCCCAGGAAAGTGTCTTTAGGATTGCAGCCTAATTCTTTCATCATTTTGACTGGGACTTCATATAGGCTGCAATCATATAGGCTTCAATATATTCTGCAATCATAAAGGCTGGGACTTCATATAGGCCAGGAAAGATACTTTCCTGGGAATAAGACCCATTGAACACAATGGGGCTTACTTTTGAGTAGACATGATGAGGATTGTGCTCTTAGACTCAGAATGAGTCCTCAAGCACGCTATGCATTCCAAGACAAGCAATTCTTGCAACATGACGAGACAAGAATAGCCAGCCCAATCCAGTGCTGTGGCTGCAGGACCAGAACTGGTTGTGGGAAAAGCACTGTAAGTGAACTGGAGGGAATGACTGAACTGTCCCATAGGCACCACATCTCATCTGATAGCAGCAGAGGCTGGTAAGGGCTGTGTGGGGTTATGGGGATGGCATTCTGGAGGCAGGAAGGGATGTTTCAGGATAGGAGTGGATAGGAAGGAGGTGATTCAGGCCCAGGAGAGGACAGGGACATCTGTCCCACTATTGAAAGCCCTACATCAGGTTACTAGGTTCTACACTAGCACTGATATAGGGCCAAGCATCCCCACTAAGCTGGTCGCATGGAAAAAAATCTAATGTTTCCTTACTCCAAGGAGATGTTATTATGGTATGATCCAGCACTGCTGCTTCAGCCTGGGATAGTGTTGGGCCACAACCAGTGGTGGGATTCCAATAAATTAACAAGAGGTTCTATGTCCTAATAACCTAAATTAACAACAGGTTCTATGTCCCATTAGTAACCGGTTCTCAGAACCAGGCACTCATTATCAAAGGGTTCTACAGAACCTGTGAGAACCCCCTGTAGCCCACTGGCCATAACTGACCATCTCCAACTGGAGGAGGAAGGTCACCTTTCCAAATGTGCCCCATATAATTTGGTCTCAATCCTGCATCTCCAAGAAAACTATCCCCATTAATGAAAGACACTGAAGCTCCTGCGGTCAAGGTTTGATTCAAGTTCCTGGAACCATTTCCTGACACAAGTTTCTTGGAGTTACGCTAAAGTTGGTTCTGTGGTTTCTCAAGTCACACAAGGACTCCTCGACTTGTGGCAAGATATCTGCACTATAGTCCTGCCAGTTCACAAGGCCAAAATCCTCATCACACCAGCACATTTTTTAAACAGAAGGCTGCAATGCATGAGCATAACGGGTGTTTGGGGGGGGAGCATATTTCTGCAGTGGATGCATCATTTATCCCACAGCGACATCCTGCTGATGACAACAGCCCAATTACCCCTGGGCAAGCTGCCCTCCATGGGCTTTCTTAATAAGAAAGCTCATTTACTCTCATCTCAAGAGAATGTGGCATAAACTTTTCTTTTTGAGGTTTGCTGACTCTAGAAATAGATTTTGAAAACACGCAGAGAATGAAAGGCTGGAAGTATCCCACTAGATCATTCCAACCCATTAACGTTCCATAGGTTTGCCGCAGACGGAACCAACTAAGTCAACCCACAGAAACCCGGGCTTGATTTGCAGAGGGATCACAATGAATGGCTAGCACCAAACCACCAGACAGTTGTTCTGCACATTGGCGTTCTTCCGAGTTGCACATAGGCAAACAGATCTCACGAAGCCTTTTCAAGAAGGGTTCACCCAGGACAAGTGCCTGGTGAATTCTGCCCACTGATTTCCCCCCTCTTTGTTCAGCCAGAAGCTACTAAGAAAGAGAGAAAGCAATCGCTCCCTCCTCTGTCATTTAATGTGTTCACTACAGTGCTTTACACAAAGCAAACACAGCACATTTTAGAACAGCAGCAATATATTTCAAGTAGTCGCAACAACAACAAAAAAGCTACACTTCACCACCACCTTTTTGGGCAAGGAATGATCTGAGGGAGGGCTATTCCTTCCCATATGAGGTTACTTCACTAATGTTGCTTTATTTTTTTGAGAACTTCAATTGGGCTTCATAACAGAATAACAGAGCATACAGCAGGGGCAGTATACCTAGGGCGCAATCCAGAGTAGTCTTCAAACTGTTGGACCGGCTGCTCAGAGGTTTGTATAGTGGTACCTCTCATAAAAAGCGTCTCACATAACAAGCGTCTCACATAACAAGTATAAATTTCCAAAAAATCTTACTTCACATAACAAGTTCTGCTTCACTTAACAAGCAAGCGTGGTATGGGCATGTGTGCTATGCAACCTTGACGCTCTGGGTGGAGGCTCTTTAAAAGGGCTACAGCCAGCTCTGCTGCTTCTAACTGCCCCCCAACTTGGGGCAGTTGCCTAAGGGTGCCAGAGGCAGCTGCCCCTAATTGCCCCCAAGTGCTCCCACCGGCCACCTTGAATCTTCAACAGCAGCCCAGGTAAGCCTCCCAGGAAAGTGTCTTTGATTGCAGCCTCCTAACCATGTCTACTCAGAAGTAAGCCCCATTGTGTTAAATGGGGCTTGCTTGCAGGAAAGTGTCCTTAGGATTGCAGCCCAAGTAGGCTTCATAGGATCATGGATATTGAATGCATGTTTTGAATTCAATTACAGTGGCGCCTCACGTAACAAATTTAATTTGTTCTGGAGGCATGTTTGTTATGTGAAACATTCTTTACGTGAAGCAGATTTTCCCATAGCAAATAATGGAAACTCAGACAATTGGTTCCAGAACCCAAAAAGTATTCATATAAAAATATTAACTGGATGTAAAAATGATGACAAAACATTGGAATTGAATTCAAAACATGCATTCAATGTGCATGATCCTATGAAGTCTGCTTAGGCTGCAATCCTAAAAACACTTTCCTGGGAGTAAGACTTATTAGACACAATAGGGCTTACATCTGAGTAGTCATGGTTAAGATTGTGCTCTTCCACTATCACTAATGGAGTCACTGCTATCTATTGGCTCAAAGGAATCTTTGTCTTTTTGTGCAACTTTAACATTCCCAATGTGCTGATGGAGAGCAGCATTAGAACATTGATAAGGCACACCTTCCACGCTGCCACACACAGATCCCACATACAGACCTGACTCAGGCTGCTCCCCCCCCCCGACTCCACATGAGTTCCCTCGCCATTGAAGCCTATTCAAAACTTTGCCCAGGGCCCCACTGTAGCTCAAGCTAGTCCCCTTGTCCCCCCTCGTCCCTTTGACCACCCCTGTGGGTTCCCTTGCCATGGAAGCCTGTTCCAAACATCCTCAGAAGTGTTCTTTACCCAAGACAGTGTTCTTTACGCAAGTCAAAATTTCTGAGAAAATTTTGTTCTTTACCCAAAACGTCCTTTATCCAAATCGTTCTTTACCCAAGGTACCACTGTACAGTGTTTTGTCATCATTTTTACATACAGTTAATATTTTTATATGAATATTTTGGGGTTCTGGAACCAATCGTCTGAGTTTCCATTATTTCCTATGGGAAAATCCGCTTCACAAAGAGCGTTTCACTTAAAGAGCAGGCCTCCAGAATAAATTAAGCTCTTTACGTGAGGCACCACTGTACAAAGATTTCTGATGCGAATAAATCCTGAATGTTTGCAAAACACAGGGCTAAATCCAGAGTAACTACAGTATAGGAGCGTTTCACTTAAAGATCGTGTCTCTGAAACAAATTAAGCTCTTCAGGTGAGGCACCACTGTATACTAAAGCACAAAAATAAAGATGTGAAAACCTATGGGAATTTGGATTATGGGCTATTCCAGCTGTTTGTTGACTGTCACCACTCTGTTGGGGTCAACCAGGGGGATTCAGACCAAGCTCTCCACTGGCGACACTGATGCAAGGCACACAATATATACAACCATTCAGAATGCCCTGGAACACCCAGACCACAGCTAGGCCAAGAAGCATCTTCTTGATCCTGGGTTGACCTACAACGCAACCTCATTCATGTAGGGTTGACCTACAACACAATCTCAAATTCACAATGCAAGCCTTGTACACAAAAACCTGCAAATGATAATCTGAATGGATCGACACTCAGATGGCATCAAACTTGGCAAGGTAGGGAGGAGACCAGTTCTCATTAGCATTTGGAGACAGTCAACGCTGACACTTTGGGGGGAAACTGGTCGTGTGCAACAACTGGTCTTGTGGAAATGGAAATGTCAACTTGTGTGTCTCAGCAACACAAACGTGGCTGCTGCAAGGATCCAAAACGTTTAATTTGACATAAAGATCACACGCCCAAGCGTGTGTGCAAAACTCGGCCTCAGAACTGCAGAGAAGGCCCCTTTCACTCATAAAAGGACAATCCTAACCTAATCCTAGCTGCAATCCTAACTAATTTAAGCCAGCACAATCCATCTCCCCATTCCCGCAGTGGCGTGGGGAGGCTGATGCATGTCTGTGTACTTGCCTAACCAACCACCTGTGAATATAAATACTATATTTGAGTACAATGAACATGGTGTGTGATCAACCCTTAAAAAATGTTTATTATTAATGCAAAAATCATGATAGCAGCAAAACTCTAGCAGGCGCTGGCCGTTTTCATTCATCTTCCCGATGCCAAAACGACCTAGACAAGCGGGCCAAGAACTATGGTCAGATCCAACTCTTGCATTAAAATCACCAAGGATAAACAATGGTTCTTTCTCAGGGATTTTCTTGATAGTGGCAGCCAGATCATCATAGAATTTGTCTTTGGATTCTGCTGAAGATGATAGTGTTGGTGCATATGCACTAATAAGAGTGACCAGCCCTACTGATGTCTGTAGCTGCAGAGACAGAATTCTTTCACTTCCTCCAGTAGGTGGGATAATGGAGCCAAGTAGGGTGTTTCTAATTGCAAAGCCAACTCCATATTCCCTAGTCTCACTTGATGGCTTTCCCTGCCAGAAGAATGAGAAATTTCTCTCCTTAATAGATCCTGAGTCTGGCAGCCTTGTCTCTTGAAGGGCAACTATGTCCATCTGCAGTCTGCTCAGCTCCATATCAATGACAGCTGTCTTACGTACATCATCCAATTCTCGCAAGTCGTCAGAAAAGCCGGGGGTCATTGTCCGAACGTTCCAGGTGCCCAACTTAAGGGCTGAAGTTTTCTTATGTTTGTTGCATGGTGCTGAGTTGTCGATCTGCTTGTCGGTTTTCACCCTAAACCCCACGCACCCAGTGAGGTTAACAGACCGTGGCGAGGCAGCATCCTACTGGCTGGGGGCTGCCCAGCTTAAGGCGGGCGATAGCTGCCCAATGAGGCACGATGACCTCTCCCACCGTCGGAAGTAGCCCCTGGCGTCAAGCTCTTCGCCAATCGAGCAGCAACTTATAACCGGTAACTGCCACTTCCCGTGTTGTTTCCACGCTGTATGCGAGGCTGGAGTTCCTCTCCAGAGCACGAAGGCCTGGGTAGGTTTTTATGGGGGATAGGCTGTTACCCAAGCAGAGAATCCCCCCTCTCCACGCCACTGAAATAGTCCAATGGAAAGGCAGAGCCAATACGATTGGTTCCAGCTGCGTCGCAGGAGTTACCAGAACATGACTGTAACACAGTCACGAACTGCTTTCGGGACTCCGGCTCCGGATTTTTCCTCGAGGTTTTCTCCTGAAGCCTTTCCCATGAATGGGTATAGCCACAAGGCAGCGGAGGTTTAGTGGGAGTTTTCCTTCTCCTAGGTAGGTTTGATAAGGACTCATTCTCATGATTTACACAGTCGCATGATTGATCCTCACATCACACTCAGTCTCATGCTCCACTACCAGAGGCAATGCAGATCTCCCCTCCCGTACAAGCAACCAGCAGGGTAAGACCCAGTGCACTGCTCCAATTCCAAACAAAGGCTGCAAACATTGAGGCATACCAGAAACCTCCCCCCACTCAAAAGAGAAGGAAAAAGAAAGAAAAAAAAGGAAAAAAAAGGAAAACCAGCACCATGAGTCCCAGAGAGCCCCTCCTCTCTCACAGGAAGGATACTCTGTACACAACGGGGACCTCCCCCCACTCAAAAGAGAGAAGGAAAACCAGCACCATGAGTCCCAGAGAGCCCCTCCTCTCTCACAGGAAGAAAACTCTAGAAACAACAAGGACCTCCCCCCACTCAAAAGAGAGAAGGAAAACCAGAACCATGAGTCCCAGAGCGCCCTTCCTCTCTCACAGGAAGGAAACTCTAGAATAACAGGGACCTCCCCCCAGTCAAAAGAGAAAAGGAAGAAAGAGAGAAACCAGCACCACGAGTCCCAGAGCGCCCCTCCTCTCTCACAGGAAGGAAACTCTAGAAACAACAGGGACCTCCCCCCACTCAAAAGAGAGAAGGAAAACCAGCACCATGAGTCCCTTAAAAAATGTGCATGTGCAATATTATAGGAGAGAACAAATTTAAGGAGAAAAGAAAAGGTTACAATCATGCTCTAATATGCATTGCAAAATGTTGGGGGGAATGAGACTGTGGCACGCTCTCAGAAAAGAGTGCTGTATTCCATTTGGCTGCAATCCTGTAACACTTTCCTGAGAGCAAGGCTGCAATCCTAAAGACACTTTCCAGGGAGTGAGAGCACAATCCTAACCATGTCTACTAAAAAATAAGCCCCATGGTGTTCAATGGATCTGACTCCCAGGAAAGTGTCTTTAGGATTGCAGCCTAACCCTACAATCCAGAGTAACTATGGGAGCATGTAAGAGAAATTACATGTACCTGTAGTTACTGCACCACCTAGTGAAAACCAATGGAAAATTCATGTTGCAATCCAGAGTAAATTGTCCTTACAATTGTCCCCGAAGTTACCGGTACTCTGGATTGTGCCCTAAGACCCATTGAACACAATGGGGCTTAATTTCGAGTGGACATGGTTAGGATTGTGGTCTAAAGCTCATTGAATAAAACTCATACAATACAAACGGACTAACTTTTGAGTAGACATGAATAGGACTGCACTTACAGTTAATCTGATGGCGCATTTCCATAATTGTTTTATATAGGGAAACACTACCGCAAGATGAAAAATCCCTATTTGTAATTATAGGGACACCTGTGCAGATACAAGCATCCTGCACAAGATAAAAACAGAAATGCAAATCAATGAATCTTCACAATTGAAATATCCCTCCCACAACTGCTTTCTCTTTTGCACCACGAAGACATGAAGAAGAGCTCTGGAAAAAAAAGGTAGCGCTGCAATCCTAAACACACTTTCCTGGGAGTAAGCGCCATTGAATATAATGGGACTTTTGAGTAGACTGGGTTAGGATTGCACCCTGAGTTCTTTGCATGGAAGACAGCCCTTTAGAGACTGTCCAAGATGTGAACAGGTTGATGACAGTTTTGTGTTGTCATTTGGGGGCTCTTAAAAGTGTTGCTCGGAACACCGACCAGGGCTGTGCTTAGAGTCAAATGAGGAGATCATCTGTCCAGGAAGAGGCTTAAATTCATGCTTGCCATTTTTCTTTTACTCATGATGAAAACTGCAGCAAGCACTTAAGAAAAGATATTTATTTGGGGTTTTAAAAGGCAGGGATCCAGCTGGGGATGGAAAAGGGGAATTGATCTCGGCTAGTCTGCAGAGCCAGTTGCCATAGTAATACCCAGTAATCTGGTGACGGCTTGCAAAGGACAGGATGGCTCTGGAGACAAGAAAGCAAAGGGACTCCCAAGGTGATCTAATGGGAAACTAGCATTTAATGGGAAACGAGAAACATTGTCCTTCCGCTGCTCTCCAAAAACCAGCCTGCCTCTGCTCCGGAGCACGACTTCATAGTGCTCAGAAAAAGGCCCTGAATCTGAGTCCTTTAGCATTATACAGTACAACCCTACAAGCCAGATTTACTACGGGAGCACTTAAGAGACATTGACGTCGACATAGTTATGGCACCACCTACTGAAAACCTTCGGGAAATTCATACTGCAATCCAGAGTAAATTGTTCTTAAATAAGAGCATGCATTCCCCATAGTTACTCTGGATTGTGCCCTAGGTTACAACAAGGTTAAGAGTAAACCTTTTTCTATGTCTTTCCTCTTCCCAAAACACACATAGGTTGCAATGCATGAATTTAGTGGGATTTGTTCACCTAGAGTGCCAAGTCCCAAAGTCATGGGATGGCCCGGGTTATATGTTGGAATCTGGTCAAAAGCAAAGGAAAAATAAGATTAAAATGCAACAAAATAAAAAAGACACTTTCCTGAGAGTAAGACCCCAGGAACACAATGGGGCTTATTTCTGAGTGAACATGGATAGGATTGTGTTCAGGTGCACACAGAGTGAGCCTCAAGCAACATCACAATGTTCCTGAATGGGTACATTTCTATAACCTAGGGATATACTGCAATATTTTATTGCATTTTAATCTTATTTTTCCTTTGCTTTTGACCAGATTCCAACATTTAACCCAGGCCATCCCATGACTTTGGGACTCAGCACCCTAGGTGAACAAATCCCACTAAATTCACAGGGCTTCAATAATTGCACATAGGATCAGCCTGCACTACTTTTAACAATAAAATAAATCCAATTGTTAATAGTATCATTACTTGTGGAAAATGTCGTTAAATAGTTATGGACAGATATCAGTATATTTGCAAAGGGACAGACTTTTATTTTTGTTCTGGTGATGTTCCCATAGAAGACTGTTAATGCTGGGGTGGGGGTCATAAATATAACAGCCTTGTTATTTTCCATGGCAAATGTTTTCATTCCTCTGCAGCAGAGTAAAAGCCAAGGTGCTTTATGAAGCTATTAAAATCTGAGCATAGGACGATCTTAATTAAAACCTCAAGAGGAAGCTCTGTTTTGCTAGGAAGAAGAGAAGATGTCTGAGTAAGAGGCTCCATGTGCACAACAGTAACCCGTGCAGAGGTAAACATGCTAAAGCTTACACAGCTGGAATCCATATTCTTGTTTTGTTTTTGTTTTTCCTAGAGTAAGAGCACAATCCTAACCATGTCAACTCAAAAGTAAGTCCCACTGTGTTCAATGGGTCTTACTCCAGCAAAGTGTCTTTGTGCCAAACATTTTTCCTCCTCGTTGTTCTTTCATATATGGATAGCCAGGATACATATATGCTTTCCAGATACCAGTACCTTGGTTTACCTTGGCTGTGGGTGGCGCAAGTGGTTAACACACTGTGCCTGTTAACCAGCAGGCCAGGGTTCGAGACCCGGGTTGGCTCCACAAGACAGGGTGAACTCCTGTCCTTAGCCCAGCTCTGCGATGCCAGCTGGATCCAATCGTATTGGCTCTGCCTTTCCATTGGACTAATTCAGTGGCGTGGAGAGGGGGGATTTGCTGCTTGGGTAACAGCCTATCCTCCATAACAATCCAACCCAGGCTTTCGTGCTTCACATGCAGCGTATGCAGCGCCAAGCACGATACCATACTCTTTCAAGACTGACGGAGGCCTGGTTTACCTTGGTTTGATACCTTGGTGGTGCCTTGGTTTACGGGCATAATTCATTCTGGGAGCATGCCTGTAATCCAAAACGCTTGTAATCCAAAGCAGATTTTCCCAAAGGAAATAATGGAAACTCAGACAATTGTTTCCACAATCCAAAAATATTTATATAAAAATATTTACTGCATCATGGCTGGTGTGAGGAAGACAAGAGAGAATGAGTTTCACTATCACTAATGGAGTCACCGCTTTCCATGGGCTCAATGGAATCTTTGCCTTTTCGTGCAACTTTAACATTCCCATGCTGCTGATGGGGAGCATCCTTGGACCACTGATAACGCACGCCTTCCACACTGCCAAACACAGATCCCACACACACCTGGTTCAGATCCGCTATGAGTGCCCTGGCCATGAAACTCTGTTCCAAACTCTGCCCAGGGCCCCACCCCAGGGCAAGCTACCCCCAGCCCTCCCCTGCCAGGGTGATCATATGACTGAATTTTTCTAGATTTGTCCTCTTTTTTAAGGCTTTCTGACCGGGTGTCCTTCAAAAGAGCTCCATTTTGAACTTTGCAATGGTAAGCAGTACCCCATCATGTCATATGTCTTTGAATTTGTATCGAAGAGCAGAATCCAAAGCAAAAATCAGTTTTGATCTCCCTCCTATCAGACATTATGGCCAAAAAACTAAAAATCAAAAATATGCATTGAGCTCTATGGGTAAGTGAAAGTGCCCAATATTGTGAGTAGGCAAATGTGCCATTGTCTGCTGGAAAGGCCAGGCTGAGAGGAATCCAAGACCTTGTCCTCCTTTTGAGGTTCAGGCATCTGGTCACCCTGTCCCCTGTGGGTTTCCTGACCATGGAAGCCTGTTCCAAAGAAGTGCTCTTCTTCAAAGGCAGTGCTCTGAAACCAAGTCCAAATTTCTGAAAACATTTTCTTCTCAATCCAAAACACTTTTAAACCAAGGCACCCCCTAATTAACAAGGGTGGGGATGGTGCAACAGGTGGTGCAAGTGGCACACAGGCAATCTGACTTGGAAAAAATGTCACAACCCACTGACTTTATCTGAGGATCTGCATCTATTATTAACTTACAGTGCAATCCTAGGCATGTCTACTCAGAAGTAAGTTCTATTGTATTAAATAGGGCTTACACCACACAGGAAAGTGTGCTTAGGATTGCAGCCTTAGGAGGGTTCACCTTCTAAGAGCACAATCCTAACCATGTCTGCTCAAAAGTCAGCCCCGTTGTGTTCAATGTTTCTTACTCCCAGGAAAGTGTATTTAGGATTGCAGCCAAACTCTCTCCATCATATTTAATATTGCTTCGTTTTCTGTGATCTTTTGAAGTGTCTGGCGCAGTGTCTGTCTACAGAAGCAATTCTTGCACCTTTGGAATCGGAAGAGCCTAAGTGGCCCCGGGATGCCTCACGCAAGCTCTGCAACCCACTTGTTTTTTACAGAGGTTTATAGTTTTTAATAGACTTACTTTATAACCAGAGCTACTTCCTGCCAAATGTAGATAATAATCAATATTCTATTTAAGTTGCAAATTAATCTTTCATATTTAGTGGTATTTAAGCCTCTGCTCGACAGCAGGAGTAACACTGGCAATCAAACCCCAGGCACACTATTAAGGAAAAACACTGATGAGAATTTTAAAATGAGACTATTTTAAAGATTTGGGTTTTGTTTCAATGAATGGGATGATTTTAAATACCTTTAATAAAGTTTTATTTGAAAACTTTAAAGAAGTGGGATGGCTGCCAGAAACAGGGCCTTCTCAACAGTGGCACCCACCTTATGGAACTCCCTCCCCACTGAGTTAAGGAAAGCTTCCTCTTTATTATCCTTCCAGCAATGATGAGACTTTTTTTATTTAGACAGGCTTATGAAAACTGATCAACACACAGATCTAATTCCTACACTTGCCCAGAAGAAAGGGTGTCCACAATTATGGGGGGCTGCACATGGGAGAGCATGCTGCACAGGGAGGATATTGTGCTGTGCTGGTGGTGTTTCACCGGAGGAGTGATGCGCATGGGGAGGGTGTTGTATGTGTGGATGATGCGCATGGGCGGGTACTGCACATGGGGGATGATGTGCAATTGGGTGTTGCGCATGGGGAGTGTTGCGCATGGGGTGATGTTGTACATGGGTAACATTGCAGATAGGGGAAAATGCATGGGGGTATTTTCCTGCAATGCGGGTACATTTTGTTAGTTGTTCTATGTGTTGTTAGCTGCCTTGTGTTTCCTTTTTTAAGGAAGAAAGGCAGGATATAAATTGAAATAATAAATAAAATAAAATAAATACAAGACTCAGGCCAAGAATCTGTCAAGAAAGATAGCCATGTTCCATTGCTGCAGAGCTGAAAATAGACCAGCCAGTGTCCTTTAGTTGCACATACATGCAGGGCACTTGCTGGGGAGGGAGCCCCCCGGGACAGCAGTTGTCTGCCAAGTTGAGTTCCAGGATTTTGCTTCCCCAGACTTAATCTTTCATTTTGCCCACCAGTATAGACACCTGACATAATTCCCCCCCCCCCCACCCCCAAATGATCACCACCATCTCCAGAATCCTGGCTATGGAACATGTGCCAAGAAACCTATGTGTGCATAAACCATGTATATACATAGCAGTGAAAATCAGAAGCGTGACAATAAACTATTTACATTATCTCCTATCTGGTTCTTCTGTACTGAAATTTGGTGATATGTGAATCTGCCTTAATCTTACCAAGGCAGGAGAAAGAAAAAATCATGCAGAAAGACGATGAAGAGGAACATGTGGGAGATGCCAAGGCAAGGGTGATCTAGCACAGGGTTGGGCAAAAGGGAGAACAGGATCCAGTTACGTCAGGGTTCCCAAATTTCAATTAAGAGACCCAAGAAGCCCTACAACTCCAATGCAAGACATAGCTGACTACCTCCTTGACACAAGTTTCCATCTGACTCCTCTCTCCTGCTACAACATGGTGCCTGGCTTCAGTTGATGGGTCTGGATACTACTGTAATAAGAAAATAGACTAACAGCACAATCCAGAGTAACTACAGGAGCTCTTAAGAGACATTTTCATTGACGTAGTTACAGTGCCACCTAGTGGAAACCTATGGGAAATTCATACAGCAATCCAGAGTAAATTGTTCTTAAGTCAACGTAAGAGCTCCCGTAGTTACTCTGGATTGTCCAGTAAGTTAACAATCCTAACCATGTCTACTTAAAAGTAATCCCCGTTGTGTTTCAATGGAAAAGTGTGCGAGAAAAGTGTCTTTAGGATAGCAGCTTACAAGCCTTATCCTATGCCTGTTGACAGAGAGGTCAGTCCCATTATATTCAACGGAGCTTCCTCCCAGGAAAGTGTGTTTAGGATTGCAGCCTCTACCGAGCAAGTCCAAGATGTGTCCTTCCTGGGTCTAGACCGCCTGGCCTATAGCAGTGAAGATAAGTCTGCAGGCAGCATTGCAGGGCTTGTTTACACAGCCACTAATCCTGAGATAATCCCTTATCTCCCTCCAGCCTTGGATCTCTCCACAAGATTAGAGGTAGATGCAAGCCTGCTTGCTTGCTTGTTTTATTGTTATCCCGCCTGTCATCCAAAGGTTTCATCAAGGCAGCATCAAATTTTTTAAAGTCCCCGTATAACAAAGGGCTATAGGCACATTCATGTCAGAAGAAACCACTCTCCATACAAAATTATTTCCATCCTGCCAGGAGGAATTTGGTTTGGTTTGTAAGGTTTTGCTCCACTCTTCTTCGGTCGCCTCAGCATCTCTACTGATTTCCATCTTCTGCCTCCGCTCCTCCGGGGAGGGGAAAACTCTGTTTTTAAGAGCATTGGGCCGGTAAAATGATTTTAATCTCTTACAAATCAAGGGAATTGCTTTTAAATGTTTTTAATGTTTTTATCTTTTACTGTTTTATTGTTTATTTTATTGCTGTTACCCCCAAATCCAGAGTAACTACGAGAACACGTAAGAGACAATACATACACCCGTAGTTACTGCACCTCCTAGTGAAAACCTATGGGAAATTCATATTGCAATCCAGAGTAAATTGTTCTTACACCAGAGCAAGGACCCCCCGTAGTTACTCTGGACTTTGCGCTTAGCCACCTTGGGTCTAAGGGGAGAAAAGTGAGAAACAAACAAACAAATAAACCAGCCAATTCCAAACACCTGCTGATTGTGAAATACTTAACAACAACAACAACAACGTGGATTCTTCCACCCTCCATAAATGAGTACACTATTAAACCTTCTCTCGCTCCTTCTGCTGCTGCTGCTTCACCCCTTTTCTCTGATCAGGGCTGCAAAGACAGTCATGCAATCCACAACCACTGCTGCTCTAGCCCATTAATTTGATTACATTTATTTTTCAAGTGCAAAGCAAACTTTTATCTGAAGAGCTTTTCAGATGAAGGAATCACTTTACTTTTTTTAAAAGCAAACTAATGTTTTTTAATCCTTTTGCTTTGATTAGCTTCAAAAGCGGGAGAGAAGCTTCTCATTCCTGGGAAAGAAGCATGTAAACTGGAATGCAAAGGTGTCATGTTCTGTGCACGTTGATCCTCTATGGTGAGCATTTATACCTCAACAGAGACCGTATCTGGGGTTTGGTGACTCTCTCTCTCTTTAACAGCAAGCTATATTTCAATATTTGGCATTTCCAACAAACTAAAAGTCTGGATGAGTCATACCCTACAATCCAGAGTAACTAAAGGAGAACATTGAGACATTATGTGCACCTGTAGTTACTGCATCACCTAGTGAAACCCATGGAAAATTCATATTGCAATCCAGAGTAAATTGTTCTTCCACCGGAGCAAAGACTCCCCACAGTTACTCTGGATTGCATCCTTAGTATACTAAGTATACTTAGCAATACATTTTTTAACACAAAGCCTCATCAGAGAGTGTCTTGGTGACACCCTAGATCGAAGCACTGGCATCAGCTTGACTTGATCCTCACCAGGCGCTCCAGCCTTCCCAGCATTAAGATCACACGTAGCTATCAGAGTGCTGATTGAGATACTGACCACTCCTTGGTGTGCAGCAGAGTAAAACTGCAAGCAAAGAGGCTGCATCACTCAAAGAAGGAAGGAAGACCACGAATTAACATCAGCAAGACCCGCAGTCTGGAGAGTGTTGGAATTTGACCAAGCACTCGAGGAAATTCTCCCAGGCCCGGCTGAGGCAAACGCTTCTGAACGGTGGGAACATATCAAGAATGCTGTTTATACTACTGCCTTATCAGTTTTTGGTAAGCAGGTTAGAAAGACAGCAGATTGGTTTGAAGCCCACTCGGAGGAGCTGACACCAGCCCTTGAGGAAAAGAGGAGAGCTCTAACTGCCTGTTCTAAAAGCCTATTCTAAAAGCCTGTTCTAGTGAGTGCAACCTTCAAGCCCTGCGAGCTGCCCGTAGCGAAGTCCAACAGATTGCCAGGAGATGTGCTAACAATTATTGGCTGCAGCTTTGCTCTCAGATCCAGGTAGCAGCTGACACAGGCAACATCAAGGGGATGTACGATGGCATCAAGCAGGCCTTAGGGCCAACAGTGAGGAAATCTGCCCCGCGTAAGTCCGCTACAGGTGAGGTCATTCAGGACCGAGCACAGCAGATGGCACGCTGGGCGCAGCACTACTCTGAGCTATACTCCAGAGAAAGTGCAGTAACTGAAGAAGCATTAAACAACATTCAGTGCCTGCCTGTCTTGGAGGAGCTTGACAGTGAACCAACTTTAGAAGAACTAAACGAAGCCCTGGATTCCCTTGCTTCTGGCAAGGCACCCGGGAAAGATAACACCCCTGCTGAAGTTCTGAGGTGCTATAGAGGGACCATTTCCACTGAACTGTATGAGATATTCTGCCTTTGTTGGAGGGAAGGTGGAGTACCACAGGACATGAAGGACGCTAATATCGTCACACTGTACAAGAACAAAGGCGACAGAGGTGACTGCAACAACTACCGTGGCATCTCTCTCCTTAGTGTTGTAGGGAAGCTGCTTGCCCGAGTCATACTGAAGAGGCTTCAGGTGCTTGCAGAGAGAATCTATCCTGAATCACAGTGTGGATTTCGAGCCAACAGGTCCACCACTGATATGGTATTTTCCCTTCGACAGTTGCAAGAGAAATGTAGGGAACAAAGACAGCCACTCTGTAGCCTTCATAGATCTTACAAAGGCCTTTAAATATTTGGGAGTCCATTTCAGTTATAATGGTTCATGGGTCCTACATCGCCAAACGGCCATTAAGGGAGCAAGTGTATTGGCCCAGGCAATTTCTAGTTTTTTTCTATTCTAAAGGGAACCAATATATCCCTGCAGCATTAAAGATTTTTAATGCCAAAGTGTATCTGCAATTATTGTATGCCATACCGGTTTGGATGGCAAAAACAATTAATATTTTAGAACACCCGCAGAGTTTATTTCTGCATAAGATACTGGCTCTCCCTCGATGTGTCCCTTATGCAGCCTTGTGTTTGGAAACTGGTCAAGGATGAATTGAAGCTAGAGCATGGCAGATTATTTCCCAATTTTGGATTTGTGTCCTTTATAATTGTGAGATGGATAGTTGATTTCAATTTTATCTTTCAGACCATCCTCGCCCTGCAGCCTTAACTTTATGGGAGAATAAACTTCAGTCGATAGGGTTACCTGTTGAGACGCTTAGTATGCTATCACAATCGGAGGCCTGGAAATGTATCCAACTCAGGATCTCCGATATCAGTGCTGCAAAACCTACTCAGTGCTGCAAATAAGTCTTGTTCACCTTTGAATTTATCCTTACCTATGTCTTATGGCCATATAGCCCCCTACCTTGAATTTGTTTATCTACCACAGGATCAAAGAGTTTTTTCTTTAGCACGTTTTAATGTAATCCCTTCAGCTGTCTTATCTGGTAGATATCAGAAGATACCATATAAAGACAGGATCTGTTCATGTCATATGAACTGTGTGGAGTCTATTTCGCACATTTGTTTATATTGTCCATTTTATGCTGCTCTTTGTATTCAAATTTTGGATCCATTAATAGCGAATTTAAGGGGTCTACCAGATGAGGATATAATCCGCTTCCTTTTTAGCTCCAATAGCCCTGTCATAGTCAGGGAGGTAATACGTTTTTTAAAAAGGGTAATTTCTTTTAGGGGTGAAATAACGGGCCCTAGTTGACCTCTATTGGCCTGGTATGAATGCTTTATGGCTAATGTGGCAATCTAGGACTTTGGGGCAATTTTAGTTTTTATTCAATTTATGTAAGTATGGATTACTTGATAGGAATAGTTTTAAATCCCTAATTACTAACACAATTGTTGAGTGTTAATATTTTATTTGTATAAGGTACTGTAATGTTCCTTTGGTTGTTATGCCAATAAAGGTGACTCTAGTAAACCAAAAATGCCAGCTTGTTCCAACTTCTTTCCTCCATGGGAAAAATGACAAGGAAATGGTTTGCTTCAGCAGAAACTAGCAGAGCAATAGAAGAACAGAACCATTTTCCCAAAAAGGAGACCACTGACCTGGAAATAATTTGGGAGCCTTCCAAAAAGAGGGGAGGAGAGCAGGAGAGGGAAGACAACAGAGAAGCTGCAGAGACCCAAGAAGAGTGTAGCAGTTTGCTGCCAAACCTTACTGGTCAAAGTCCGCCTGGCAGGATGGAAATCAAGTAGGTGGTGCCAAGGAACAGCACTACCAGAACAAATACCAAATACCCCAAAACCAACCAGAACAAGAAGCAAGATCAGGATTTTAGGGCACCCCATTTTGACCTCATATAGAACTGATTGCCTAAATGAGATCTAGCTATTTATGCAGCAATAGCAAACAGCATATAGCGAAATGATTAAAAGTATATAGCTTTTTAATCATATTGGAGGTTGGAGGCAGATGTGCTGTTTTTAGTATTGTTATTACCTGGTTTTATTGAAATTTTTAGGAGGGATGCTTTAACATTTTTGTATAATCTGTATCTGAACTGTATTTTAATTGTGTTTTAATCTGTATTTATTATTATCTACTTTTAATGGTGTTTTTAGTTGTTGTTAGCCACATGGGTTCCCTATGATTAGGGAAGAATGGCGGGATATAATAATAATAATAATAATAATAATAATAATAATAATAATAATAATAATAATAATAATAATAATACATGGACTTCTAGTCAATCAGATGTTAATGTCCAGTTCATCCAGCCATTCAAGGATAGATTGGCCTATGTTGAATAACATCAGACACTGGGCCATAAGCTCTTGAAGGACACTCAGACACAATGTGATGAATACTTTGTCAAGGAGTACTAGTCACACTGAGGAGTAGATACTATAGCAGTGAGCCCCATTGACTGTAATAGGCTTACTCCAGAGTAGACATGCACAGGCTGGTCTCTCAGGAAAGGCTTTTCAGGTGTCAACGGAGCAATGAAACCGGTTGTATCCCCGCCAGTACTATTTTTTCACTTGTATTGCAAGACAAAACTTATAAGAAATGTTTGCTCGTCTTGCAAAATGCTCTCAATCCAAAACACTCTCAATCCAAGGTTTAAGTGGGCTGTTTAAATTAAGCACACTAACCCTCAAATCCAGCGTAACTACGGGTGCACGTAAGAGACTTTATGTGCACCTATAGTTACTGCACCACCTAGTGAAAACCTATGGGAAATTCATATTGGAATCCAGAGAAAGTTGTTCTTACACCAGAGCAAGGTCTCCCCGTAGTTACTCTGGATTTTGCCCTTGGAGCACAATCCTAACCATATCTACTCAAAAGTAAGTTCCACTGCGTTCTGACTCCCAGAAAAGTGTCTTTAGGATTGCTGCCAAAATCTATCTATCTATCTATCTATCTATCTATCTATCTATCTATCTATCTATCTATCTATCGAGAGAGAGAGAGAGAGAGAGAGAGAGAGAGAGAGAGAGAATTTTTAGCTTTTAGTTTGTCATGCCCTACTTTTTTTTAGGATGTCCTACATTAGGGGGACCTTGCGCTCCTATTTGTTTATGACTATCAGTGATTTTCAACCAGTGTGCTGTGGCACACTGGTGTGCTGCGGATAGTCCCCAGGTGTGCTGCGGGAATTTTAGGAAAGACATTGATTAATAGGAAAACCTGAAGGCTTGAACAACATGGTGTGCCTTGCCAATGGTAAAAACAACTGATGGTGTGCCATGAGATGGAAAAGGATGAAAATCTCTGTGACATATGGTCACCCTGTTCCTGATGGATCTATTGTATATAGTCTGTTTTCTGGGTTTTTTTCAAATTTTATTTTTATTTATTTCAGAAACGGGAAAGGGGATATTGTTCATTGAGTTCCATAAGAACCCTTAGAATTATTAACCTCGTCAATGCCAATTCCCAGCAAGGAGGCAGGAGGGGGTCAAGCAAAATGCTAATGAAGTGGCCTATCTGCATATCCACACCGAGACAGCAGAGAGCCCCCAGGTAGAAACAAAATATCAAGTCCCTTGTTTACTGCCTCAAGTATCTTGCGCAACAAGGACCCCCCCAACACACACACACAACTCTGCTGCTGCAGTAGGATGTCAAAAAAATGTTACCAGCTCAAAGGCAATAAATTATTGCCCTCTCCGGAGCTGATGCTAGAGTTTGGAGAGATTTCAGAAGGACGACTCCTCATTGAGAGGAGGCACTTTTCAATTCAAGGGTTCTGAAATGGGTCCTCTGGAGAGAGGGAATGAACAGAAATTCCACTTAAACTGTCTCGACTCTGCTCTGGCACAGCTGTGCCCGACAAGATATTTCTGGGAGCAAAACTGTCAACACAGCTGAAGCTGTAATGTGTCTCGTCTTCCTGGAATTCTCTCCTCCCCAAAAGATTTGGGGCTCATAAATGTGACACGTGATGGCATAGCTAGAGGGTGTGGAGGGAGGGGGTGATATAGCTAGAAGGGGTGGAGGAAGATAGAGGGGGTGGTGGCACAGCTAGAGGGGGTGGCATAGCTAGAGGGGGTAGAGGGAGATTGAGGAAGTGTTTGCATAGCTAGAGGGGGTGGAGGAAGCTAAAGGGGGTAGTGGCATAGCTAGAGGGGGTGGCATAGCTAGAGGGGGCGGAGGGAGCTTCACTCCTTCGGAGCCATTCCAGGTATGGCTCCGCTTTGCTCCCCCCACCTGGAATGGCTCCGAAGGGGTAAAGCTCCCTCCAAGACTGGTTCCTCTGCCCCCCTCTAGCTATGCCACTGGGTCTTCCCATTCCCATGCACTTTGTGACACCCCCCCCCCCAGGACACCATGGGACTTATGTTGGGGCTTAGGCCAGCCTAACTGCAGGCAAGTTGCAAATGGCCACCATCCAACAAAAAGGAAGTTCAAACTCTTGTTCAGGGCACAATATCTTGTTTAAGTGAACACTTAGGATGTTACGGACATATATATATAGGGTCGCCATAATTCTCTTCCACAAAATTGGAATAGGACCCTCAGTATATGGGCACAATCCCACAAAATTGGGGCTGTTCCTGTTTTTCAGGACATATGGCACAACTATATCTATACAAACCCTATATCTATCCATCATCACAGTGACAAACACATTTGATCTTTGCAAATTCCTGTGTATTCCATCTAGGAAGAGCAAAAAAGGACTCCAGGACTAAGGAGCTCCCTTTATGGGAGGCAATATCAGGTCCCAAGAGTGGCAAATAGGGTATGCCTCTTGGCCAACTCTAGAATGAATGCTGGTAACCTGATCAAACTTTCATTCTTTAACCATTAGAGAATACAATTTTCTCAAGCACTTTTCTGACATACCCTACAATCCAGAGTAACTACAGGAGCACATAAGAGACATTTATGTCTACTTAGTTACTGCACCACCTAGTGAAAACCTATGGGAAATTCATATTGCAATCCAGAGTAAATTGTTCTTACGTCGTAGCAAGGACTCCCCATAGTTAATCTGGATTGTGCCCATAGGCTACAATCCAGAGTAACTATGGGACCTTATACACCGACGTAGTTACAGTGCTACCTATGGGAAATGCACACATCAATCCAGAGTAAGTGCCTCTTACATCTTCCCATAGTTACTCTGGATTGTAGGGTTAGTTAACATTTTTGGGGGTGTGTGTGAAAAATTTACTTCCCATTTCTTTCTTCCCCTTCACCCACTCATGCAATGAAGTCATGGGGGGGGGGGAGAGGAGCTAACCTAAGTCTTCCTCCCCTTGCCAATATTACGAAGCAGCAAGAAGCATCTTATTTCCTTCTGCTCTACCACTAAACATTTTATCACAGGTAAGTTACACATTACACAACTGCCCCCAAAGACATTTTGTAGGCCAGCACAAGGAAATACAGTCTGGAGCCGTAAATCTTCAAAGGTGACACTAATAACATTCTGTATCTCGCATGTATTAAAATAGTATTTTACAGGAAACTTGCCATGTGGCACGGAATGGAGAAGATATTATGTTGAACCCATTGACATTTCGGCAATGAGACTTTTTTTTTTTTTTTTAATGTAACTTGGCACAGTAAAGAGAAAGTGAAGAAAATGCCAAGCCGGAGAAGATTCCAGCAATTGATTCATTTGATGCAACAAATTACAACTCAAATCTATATTTGTTCCAATAAAGTTACTTTTCTTGGCTTCATGTGCAGCTTCAGAACACCTCATAGGCACATTCAGGATGTCATAAATGGGCCACAATACCTAGAATCATAGAACCCTAGAGTTGGAAGGGACCCAGAAGGTCATCTGGTCCAACTATGATAAAACCAACCTCGGGAATATTGGGTCTTAAGGCAGAGGAAGACCCATATACCAGAGGCCTTCTGGATGAATTTCTGAGATGGCTTCCCATATAATGGACCTCAAGCACTTTCCATAAAAAACAGGCCTCAGTCAGACTTCGAAGACTATGGTATCGTGCTCAGCACTGCATATGCTGCATGCGAAGCACGAAAGCCTGGGTTGGATTGTTATGGAGGATATGCTGTTACCCAAGCAGCAGATCCCCCCTCTCCAAGCCACTGAATTAGTCCAATGGAAAGGCAGAGCCAATACGATTGGATCCAGCTGGAGTCGCAGAGCTGGGCTAAGGACAGGAGCTCACCCTGTCTTGGGGGGCTGACCTGGGTCTCGAACCCTGGCCTGCTGGTTAACAAGCACAGTGTCTTAGCCACTTGCACCACATAATCATATACAGAATTGGGAAAAGAATGTACGGTAACTGTTGCAGGAAACCTAGCCTCTAACAACACCATTCATTCTGAGTGTACCCTGGGCAGACACTTCTATAAACACTGTACATGCAGTCAGGGACCTTATTTTCTGCAGTTTCCCATACTGTACAGCAGTGATTTTCAACCTGTGTGCTGTGGCACACTGGTGTGCAGCTGATAGTCCTCATGTGTGCCGTGAGAATTTGGGGATTGACATTCATTACTAGGAAAACTGGGTGATTTGAATAGTTTGTTGTGCCTTGTCAATGGTAAAAACAATTGATGGTATGCCTTGACAATTTCAGTGCCTTGTTAGCGTGCAGTGAGATTAAAAAACACTGCTGTACATCATACAGTCTACACATACACAAGGATCAGACTGCATGGATTTGCTATGAGATCCAGTTCTCCCCTTACGTATATCATTGGTTCACTGTAAATGCATCCTACATATGGTCTGTGACTCAAAAGCAGAGAGCTATAGTTCAGCTATGGAATCCTATACATTGTTAAAGGGAAAAAAATCACTTTTCAAGAAAAAATCACCAGGTTTCGCTAAAATTATAAAATACATCTGAAGAAAGAGTGGCAACGTTTGAATGGAAATATCATCCAGGAATGGAGAAACAATAAAGTGGTACTGAACTTAAAAAATGTATATATATCCAGCATGGTAATCAGTGTAGAAGATCATTGTAGTCTGAAAACTGCAGAGCATAAATAACATTAAGAAGCTTTTTGCATTTTCTGTTATTGTTATTAATCTGTCTTTATTCTAAGCACCCCCTGAGGGACATCTTGTCAAACAGCTCAAATTCCTCATGTACAATTTCCCACTTTGGAGCTCTAGCTGCAGAAATGAACCAATATTTGCTTCTTTTCAGTGTAGGGATGAGCTACTTGTGCGGTGCTCCTTCTCGGAAAAAACCGTCAGAATCCACAGCTATGCAAATAATTCTCCATCTGCGATTAATCACAGGTTGACACTGGTCAGTCTAACTAAATCTAATATTTGCATTCTCATGGGACAGGAATGTGGAGTAAAAGGAAGGTCCTTCTGAAGGAACGCAATGCAAGGCTCAGAACCAGCAATGCACAATGTATCCGCCTTCTGATTGTGGGAAAACCAGGTGATGGATGACCAATTTATTCAGGTGAATCAATATTGCTGCTCTTCCAACAATAAGATGGAACCACCTGCCAGTTTGGTGCTCTCCATACATCACAACAGTGTGTGTGAGTCCCTTTTCTATAGGTTCATCTTGCCATATAATATTTAAATGCCCATAATGACATGGGCATGGCTGATGGTGCATATCCTCTCTATAATAAATGAAGGGCCACAGCCAGCTTGATACCAAAGATAATTATCTCATGGAATATGTGTAAAGCAACAAGCTTTACAAGTAGCAGAAGAGGAACTGCCAAGGATCACACTCGTGGCACTGTAAGAAGAGAAAAAAGGCTGCTGATTCAGATTGAGAAGTCAGAACCTTGTGGGAACCATAAGAAACTTCTCTTTCTCAAGAAGGTGCTCAGGAAGAGGAGGAAACATCATCCACTGAAGCAAACACCAGTGCTATAACTCAGGCTACAATCCTGAGTAACTACGGGACCTTTTACACTGACGTAATTACAGTGCCACCTATGAGAAGCCTATGAGAAATGCATAGAGCAATCCAGAGTAAGTGCCTGTTACGTCTTCCCATAGTTACTCTGGATTGTAGGGGTCAGTCTTTCCTTCTGCAATGCCTCAAGCAGAGCAAAAATGTATTTGGAATTCCTAGCAACCAGTATTAAATTCTTAGAAATCAATCATTGTACAGGTGTGTATTCATTTTTACACCTCCGCACAAGAAAGGGCTGCCATGCTCATGTCCAAACAATTAATATTAAAAATACTAAAAGCATACTCCTCCTCTTGATCAATCAGCAGCAATAATGCAAGTGCTCCTTTTTGAAGTGAGATATATGGAGACCCACCTGTTGCAAGACGGAAATATTCTTTGTCGGCAGCGAACCGTTGTTCAGCAGGAGCAACAGATGGAAAAAGACCAAACCCATCAGCTAATCTCAGAACTACAGTGAGTTTTAACTATCTATCAATTTGGTTCTTTGAAACTGAGGAGTGCAAGAACATATTCTCTGGTGGCACCCAGAAGCTTTTATTTTCAACAGTCAATAACGCTAAACACAAAATGGCTTCAGGAGCTCATTCCAGGAAAATGGTTTATTCTCCAGTCCTTGGACTTTGCTCTGCACCTTTACGGATCTACTTCTGCCTTTTGTTTTGGAAAGAAAATCAATGTGTGAATTGCTGACAAGCTTCTCTTTTTTGTGGAAAGTGGGAGAAAGGCTGTGATCAATTGCTCCTCTCACACGAATTTATTGCCCAACTATGCAACAGATACTTACAGACCGAGGCTGTGATCCTAACCCCCAGCTAGGCTGGCATACCCCCAAATCGAGAGTAACTACAGGAGCACGTAAGAGACTTTATGTGCACCCTTAGTTACTGCACCACCTAGTGAAAACCTATGGGAAATTCATATTGGAATCCAAAGTAAATTGTTCTTACACCAGAGCAAGGACTCCTGTAGTTACTCTGGATTGCGCCCCTATACTTAAAATCAAAAAACCATGTGTACTCTAATGTAATGAACAATTGAACCATATGCGCAGCCCTGTTTTGGAGACAAAGTGCACAATCTAGAGTACCGTATATACTCGCATATAAGCTGAGTTTTTTTTATCCCTTTTTTGGAGCTATATGCAGGTCAAGCAGCCAGGAGTTCCCTGGAAGGCACAGGTTTTTCTACATTCCTCTCCCTCCTCCTCCTCCAGGGAGGCTCCTCCATCCCTCCCCCTCCTAATCACTTTTTTTAAAATGTATTTATTTATTTATTTTAACTGGGTACATCATTCTCTATTACGTATATATATTCCACATTTCTTACATTTTAATCATCTTTCTATTAACTCAACAATCAATTTTTATACATTATATCCCAGAATCCATTCTCTGATTAAACCATCCATAGAATGTTTTCCATTTTTCCTCCCTTTTAACATAAAAGCCTTTTTATAAATTTTCAGAAAGACTATCCATTTCAATCATTTCATAAAATTTCAATACCAACTGAGTCATATTTGGGACATCTTCATTTTTCCATAATTGTGCATAGAGCAGTCTTGCAGCTGTCACAATATGTACTATCATATAATAATTTTCTTCAGAAAACTGTGTTGGTATCATATTTAGAAGGAATAGTTCCGTATTTAAAGGAATCACACAACCTAAATTTCCTCTAATATATCTTTAACAAGTCTCCAAAATTTTTTTGCCTTGTCGCATGTCCACCACATATGATAAAAGGTCCCTTGTTTCTTTTTACATTTCCAGCATATGTTTGAACTTCCTCTATACATTTTTGCCAATTTTTCTGGTGATAAGTACCATCTAGAAAACATTTTGTATATATTCTCTTTATATGAAATTGCTTTTGTTAATTTAATACTCTTACTCCATATTTTTCCCCACTCATCACTTCAATTGCCCGTCCAATATTTTTTGCCCATTTAATCATTGTTTCTTTAACATTTTCATCTGCCATCTCCAAATACAATAAATATCTATACATTCTCTTAATATATTGATCTTTTTCTTGTAGCAATATTTTATCAAACTCAGTGCCTTCTATATATATGCCTATTTTTAATCTTTCTTTAATCTAGACTTAACTTGTGTTTCAGACCACCAATCCAATTTAATTCCTTTTCTTTCCAATTCATGTTTCTCCCTTAAATCTCCTTTTTCATTCAACAATTCTTTGTATGACCTATTAAATTCTACTTTTATCCATTCGGGTTTATTAGCAACTTCAAGAGGTTTTATCCAATTCGGTAATTTCCTATATATATTATATCTGATTTGATCCCAAACCCATAATAAAGATTTCCTTAATATATGTTGTTTAAAGCTGCTATAATATTTCGCTTTATCATAAATCAAAAAAGCATGCCAACCAATCTGTAATCCTTGTCTCTCAAGTTTTACATATCTTTGCGATTGGTGGTTTATCCAATCTTTTACCCAATTTAAAGCTGTCGCTTGATAATATATAAGCCAATTCGGGATTCCCATTCCAGCTTTTAATTTATCATCTTGTAGGAGTTTCAATTTTATTCTTGGTTTTTTACCATTCCAAATAAAATTTGTAGTTATTTTATTGAGTTCCAAAAAGAAAGTCTTCTTTAATATAACTGGAATTGTTTGGAAAAGAAATAATACTTTCGGTTCATCTTAATTGCTGCAATTCTACCCATCAAAGATAATTGTAACTTTGACCAATTTTCTAAATCCTGCCTTATTTCTTTCAGTACTTTCAAATAATTATCTTCCATTAAAGTACTGGTTTTTGCTGTCATAATTATTCCTAAATATTTAACTTTGTCTGTGATTTGAAGCCCATATTCCTTTAGTTCTTGATATTCTGTCTTTTTTATATTTTTCAACATTATTTTTGTTTTTTCATAATTTACTTTCAATCCAGCCACTTCTCCATAATCCTCTATATCCTCTTTCAAGAATTTTAAGGTTTCTTTGGGATCTTCTACTACAAAAACCAAGTCATCTGCATAAGCCTGTAATCTTATCTCTTCATCTTGTAGTTTCAACCCTTTTAATCTTATATCATGTCTAATGATATTATTCAACGGCTCTAATGTGATAATAAATAACAAAGGCGATAATGGACATCCCTGTCTGGTTCCTTGTTGGATCTTAATTCTCTCAGTAATATCCCCATTTATTCTTGCTTCTTGCTCAGTATAGATACCTTTTATCATTCCTCGAAAATTATCACCTATACCCATATCTTCCATCAAGTTAAGCATAAAATCCCAATTCACATTATCAAATGCTCTTTGGGCATCTAGAAATATCAGTCCCATCTTTTTCCCAGGCTTAAATTCATAATATTCCAAGATATCAATTATAGTTCGAACGTTACTTTTCAAATGTCTTCTAGGTAAAAATCCTGACTGATCTTGATGAATTTTAATTTCTAAATTTTTTTTTCAATCTTGCTGCTAAAATAGTAGCAAAAATCTTGTAATCTGCATTAAGGACTGATACTGGTCTGTAATTCTTTATCTCTTTCTTATCTGTATCAGGTTTAAGAATCAATGTAATTATGGCCTCCCTCCAAGTGTCTGGAATCCTCCATTTTCCAAATTTCTTCTAATAATCTTTTAAAAGGAGCTTGAATAACCTTTTCCAGTGCTTTATATACTTCTGCCGGGATACCATCAGGGCCTGGGGTTTTATTTATTTTTTTGTTTTTTAATTGCTTCATTTAATTCCTTATATGTGATTTCTTCTTCCAAAATTTTTTTCTCCTTCTCTGAGATTTTCAATTTATTGTTTCTCTGTAAATACTCCCTTTGTTTATTCTGGCTGAGATCTTTTCTTTGATATAGTTTAGAATAAAACTCCTGAACAATTTTCTTCATTTCTGTCAACTTTATCTTTTCATTTCCTTGTTTATCATTCAATACATTAATCATGTTCTTCTGTTTTTCTTTTTTCAGTTTGTAAGCCAGCCATCTTCCTGGCTTGTTTGCATTTTCAAAAAAGTTTTGTTTTGCAAATTTTAAATTTCTTTCCATTTCTTCTTGTTGTAAAATTCTAAATTGATGTTGTAACATATTAATCTTCTCAAGTGACTCTTTCCCTTTCCCCTTTTGCGCTGATCCTTCTTCTTTTATCAGATTTTGTAATAGTTGTTGCATTTTAGCTTCTTTTTCTTTTCTTTGTCTGGATGCATATTCTATTGCGATACCTCTAAATACTGCTTTAAATGTGTCCCAAACCATTTGTATCCGTGTTTCTTGTTGCATATTTGTTCTAAAAAAAATTCTAATTCTTTCTCCAAGTGATCCATAAATGATCTCTTTTATGCAGCTTACATTTAGTCTCCAGATTCTGTTTCTGAGTTTTTTATTTATAGTTATCATAATCGGACTATGATCGGCAAAAGTCATTGGTAGAATCTCAGATATATAATTTAAATCTATTCTCTGTGCTGTTGACCAACACATATCTAAACGTGACCAGGAGTTATGTCTGTTTGAATAGAATGTGAATTGTTTCTTTGTAGGATGCTGGGTTCTCCAACAGTCTATCATTTGTAATTCCTCTACCATATCAAAAAAGATTTTAGGCAACGCTCTGACTTTCTTTCTTCCGATGTTTCTGTCCAAATTTTTATCTACCACTGCATTGAAATCTCCTAATAGGAATAGGTTTTCATATTCCAACTTTAAAATTTCGTAATACAGTTTTGCATAAAATTGTTCATGTTGAGAGTTTGGTGCATATATATTAATAATCATTGTCTTCTTTCCTCCTATTTCAACTTCAATTATCAATATTCTCCCATCATCCGATTTCCATATCATACTGGAGTTCAAATTTGCATTTACATAAGTTGCCAGTCCTCTCTTTTTAACTTTACCTGAAGCATAATATAATTTCCCTAATTTCGATTTTTCCAAGTATTTGACATGATCTTCCTTAATATGTGTTTCTTGAAAACATATCAGGTTTCATCTTTATCAATTGATTGAAAGTTCTTTCTCTTTTCTGTGGATTATTCAAGCCATTTACATTGGTGGAAAAAAATTTTAACTGTTGATTCGCGATTATTTATTTTTGTTTCTAATTTTGGAGCTTCTTAGAATCTTTGGCTCATTTTTGTTTTTAATTCGTCTCTGATATCTCTGCGCCGCTGCTCCAGATATTTCCAAATCCAGTTCTTCTTCTTGTTCTTGTTGGGATTCCTGAGAGTCCTCTTCTGATTGTATTCCTTGTATTTCTTCTACCTCATCATAATCTATAATTTCTCCATCGTAGTCCTTCCTCTTTTTTTCAAATTCAAATTGCCTAGATCATATTCCTACCTGATAACTTCTACCTTTCTCCTTGTATTGTTGTTCCTTGCCTTCTTCAAATCTACTCTCCTCCAAATCTCCTAAGAAAATCTTCCATCTTGAACGTTGTGTTGATATTAAATCTCTTAGCCTTAAACATAAAAGTAACTCCTTCTGGTATGGACCATCTATAAGAAATCTGGTTTTTCCTTAACATAGCTGTGAATTTCTTGTATGGCTGTCTTTTCTTCCTAACTCTCCATGGAATTTCTCTCACAATATTCAGTTTTCTTCCTTCTACAATCCTCTTTTTCTTCTAAAGCTTTCAAAACTTGATTCCGTATATTCTTCCTTTCAAACTTAATCATTATTTCTCTTGGTTGATTATATAGTCTGGCCCTTGCTCCGCCAGTTCTATAGATTTTTTCAATGCCCTCTTTTATTACATCCTCAGAGATTCCAATTTCACTTACAAACCATTCTCTCATACGACTTTTCAGGTCTTCTTGTGATTGTTCAACAAAATTCTGGATTCTAATTATGTACACCGCCTGCTCCATCTCCGTCTTCATTAAACAATTTCTGCTTTGATGGCTTGGAAGGAAGCCCCTCTCTGCTAAACATCTTATTTTGCTTCAAAACATTGTTTCTAGCAAGTTTTGAGGAGGTATTTTCTTGTTTTTGCACATTTGCAAAGGCGGGTCTATGCAAATGAACCCTCCTTTTCCTCCCATTGTGTCCCTCAACTAAAAATTCCTGAGGTGGGAGGGAGAACCTTTGAGTGGCTGCTCTTCTCTTTCCATTCACTGGGGGCCTCAAAGCCCAAATCCTCTGCATGCCTGCTCAGAAGCAAGTACTGAGTGACCATATGTCCTCTTTTCCCAGGACAGGTCCTCTTTTTTAGCCTTGTATCTTGGTGTTGAAAAAGTACATTGCCCTGCTTTTCCTTGTCAGCTGCCAGCACTGAGCCATCATGGTCAATGGACTTACTACCAGGAAATTACTGTGACCGTATGTCCTCTTTTCCCAAGACAGGTCCTCTTTTTATTCTTGTGTTCTGGGAAAAAAATCTTCACTCTCCTCCTTTTCCTTATAAGCAGGCAGCATACAGCCTTCTCATAAATTTTATTTTTTCCCAGGAGCACATTTTCCCAGGACATGTACTCTTTTCACTCTTGTGTCCTGGGAAAAAATCTTTACATTTACCAGTAACCTACTGATGCCTCAGTAAATGTTATTTTATTGATATCTATTTTTACAGTATTTTGAAATGTACCAGTAGCAGCTGCATTTCCCATCCTCGGCTTATATGCGAGTCAATAAGTTTCCCAGTTTTTTTGTGGTAAAATTAGGTGCCTCGACTTATATGCGGGTCGGCTTACATGCGAGTATATACAGTAACTGCGGGAGCTCTTAAGCAACATTTACATCGACATAGTTATGGTGCCACCTAGTGGAAACCTATGGGAAATTCATAGAGCAATCCCGAGTAAATTTTTCTTATGTTGATGTAAGAGCTCCTGTAGTTACTCTGGATTGTGCAGTAAATGTGGCTGGAAAAGGTGTGAGATTTAAATGAATATGGGAAATAAAGGGTTTCTATTTGCCTTCCAAAAATGCACAATAATTTCTTCATTGGGTCCTTTCTACAGAGGGGAGAGCTAGCGAGCACACGTCACAACACAATCTCTCCTCTTGAGGAATAACACTTATTTTCCCAATTTGGCCAGATCATTTTCCTTGAGGGGCTCCGTCCCATTAATCTTCCATCCTGCCCAACAGCTTTCTGAGTTTCCCATGACTGAGGCTGCAATCCTAAACACACTTTCCTGGGAGTAAGACCCACTAGATACAATGGGGCTTACTTTTGAGTAGACACGGTTAGGAGTGTGCTCTAAGAAGAATCAGCCATTGCTTTCCTGGATGGCTTTCCCCCAAATCCAGAGTAACTACGGGAGCATGTAAGAGCCTTTACATGCACCCGTAGTTACTGCACCACTGAATATGGAAATTCATATTGCAATCCAGAGTAAGTTGTTCTTACACTGGAGCAAGGACTCCCCATAGTTACTCTGGATTTTGCCCTTTGTGACAGAAGATGCCGTGTACACATATGGTGTAAGCGTTTGCAGAAGGTGCATGTGATGGAGTGTTGGAACGCTAATCACAGAAGCGCCAGCACAAGCCCCATCAGATGGAATGGCAATCTGTTGGCAGGGCCATTTGTGTGTATGCTAAAGCTGAGTGCAACCATTATGGATCTCAGTTATTCTGAGGAGGGATGAAAATGGGGCTCTAACATTCATAACGTATAATTATATATGCTAACGCTCGCCTCTTATTTGTGAGTGATAGGGGCTTATTAACTGCCTGCTGTGCCTTTGATCTGTATTCTGCAATCCGGGGCATCTTATCTGTTCATCACCACTGTTCAGCTCAGCAACAAGAAACAAGTTATTGATCTTTTACTGCGCAACAGCAGAGAAACATGTTAATCCCCGAACACGACCTGGCACTTCAGGGAAAATTTATTAGGGCAAAGGGACCAAGGAGAAAAGGGCTACTGTGTGTGGCTGCAGAAGTTTTCCAACTGGGATTCCAAGCCTATACTGTACTGGAGAATTATGGTGCAGCAGAACCTATTGCTCTATAGCAGTGGTTTTCAATCGTGGCCGTGTGCCGTGGCACATTGGTGTGTCGTGGCACATTGGTGTGCTGTGGCTAGTTCTCGGGTGTGCCGTGGCACACTGCTGTGCCATGGCTAATTCTCTGGTGTACCATGGAGATTGACATTAATAGGAAAATTGGGGGATTTGAACAGCCTGGTGTGCCTTGTCAACGGTAAAACAATTGACGGTAGCCTTGACAATTTCAGTGCCTTGTTAGTGTGCCGTGAGATGAAAAAGACTGAAAATCACTGCTCTATAAGTATCTCTCTTAAACACGCACCTGCGCACAAACACACACACTCCTACTTTGCTTTGTTTTTTCTCTTACTCTTCATGGTGTTTTTTTTCTTACTCTTCATGGTTCAGATCATTTTTGCAAAATCTAATTCCAGAGCCCAAGAAGAGAACTGGTTTCAGTGTGGCCTTCTCCTCCGCAGCTTTCCTTCACATCGTTCCCGAACAAAAACAGTGGCCTAAGTCTAGATGGCTTCATAAACTGGCACAGGTGCATCTCTGCCATGCCAGTGAAGACACAAGATCATGGGAACCACACCAGCACTAGGGAGGAGTCGGTGGGCATTGCACACTGTAGCCTATTGTGCTGCTCCTGCTCGGCTTCAAGGCTCATGCTGTGTTTCTGCCAAATAAATCTTAAACAGTGGCAATAGCAGCCTCAGAGCACACAATGGCAAGACAACATCATTACTACTCAGTGCAGCCAAAAGCACCCCATATGCCAAGTGCAGTAAATTGAAGAAAAATGGCATGAAACAGACATTCAGGCAGCCTTTTCTCTTGTGCAGTGGTGCACTCTGATTTATTACCATGCCAAGCAAAACCTCCTCTCTTTCTTGGTGATATATTACTTTTAAATTAATCTCTTTTCTATGACTAAGGAAAAATTGTATTTCTGAATGGCAGCAACGAGACTGAATTCCTAAAACACCTATGAGAGTGTCCAATCTTAAACTGGATTTGATTTTAACTCTGGGGCAGAGGCGCATAGAACCATAGCTGTGAGAACCTGGATTCCCAAACTACATTGCATGTTATATTACCTTAAGTGCAATGGCAAAGAGCAAACTCTCAGGATTAGAAACTCCATCTGGAATTAGAATCTAGACTCCCATCACAGCTGCAAAATAAGGACTGATGCCCTGCTCTGTAGCTGGCCCATTCAAGAACACCTTAAGATCTATCCCTACCAAATGCCACACACACCACCCTGTGAAAAATTAAAAACTTTGGTTAGAGAGAATGGAATTCTTCTATGATTCACTATGCAACTGATTTTCAACCAGTGTGCCGTGACAATAGGAAAATTGGGAGATTTGAACAGGCTGGTGTGCCTTGCAATGGTAAAAACAATTGATAGTGTGCCTTGACAATTTCAGTATCTTGTTAAGTGTGCCATGTGATGAGAAAGGTTGAAAATCACTGTACTACGCTCAGGATCCCCACTATATTGCTGACCCAACTGTCATAGAGTCATCAGTCATGCAGTCATCAGCAATGAATGGATGTGAGCAAGGCGACCATATGACCGGATTTTTCTGGATGTGTCCTTTATTTTTTAAATCTCCTGTCCAGGTATCCTCCAAAAGAGCTTCATTGTCCTCCATTTTGGAACTTTGCAGTAGTCTTTGCAGCATTTTGGAAATTTGCAGTGGGGGACCCAGTCCCCCATCATGTCATATGTCATTGGATTCATACTGAAGAGCAGAATCCAATGCAAAAATCAGTTCTGAAATATCTCCTTCCTATCAGATGCTTCCTATCTTCCTATCAGAAGGAATATCTCCTTCTGGCAAGGCACCCGGGAAAGATAACATCCCTGCTGAAGTTCTGAGGTGCTGTAGAGGAACCATTTCCACTGAACTGTATGAGATATTCTGCCTTTGTTGGAGGGAAGGTGGAGTACCACAGGACATGAAGGACGCTAATATCGTCACACTGTACAAGAACAAAAGCAATAGGGGTGACTGTAACAACTACTGTGGCATCTCTCTTCTTAGTGTTGTAGGGAAGCTGCTTGCCCGAGTCATACTGAAGAGGCTTCAGGTGCTTGCAGAGAGGATCTATCCTGAATCACAGTGTGGATTTCGAGCCAACAGGTCCACCACTGATATGGTATTTTCCCTTCGACAGTTGCAAGAGAAATGTAGGGAACAAAGACAGCCACTCTTTGTAGCCTTCATAGACCTTACAAAGGCTTTTGATTTTTAGTAGGGATTGGTTAGTAGGGATAGTTTTTTTAAAATCCTCCCCATGATTGGATGCCCGCCTAAGCTCCTCAACATCATCAGGTCCTTTCACGAGGACATGAAGGGCACTGTAGATTTTGATGGCTTAACATCAGACTCCTTTCACATCCGAAGTGGAGTGAAGCAGGGCTGCGTCCTCGCACCAACTTTATTTGGGATCTTTTTTGCAGTCATGCTGAAGCATGCTTTTGGAAACGCAACAGAGGGAATCTATCTCCGGACCAGATCCGATGGAAAACTCTTTAATCTCTCTAGACTGAGAGCAAAGTCCAAAGTCCAGCTGAAATGCTTGCGGGAGTTCCTCTTCGCCGATGACGCTGCTGTTACTGCTCACTCTGCCGAAGACCTTCAACAACTTATGGACCGTTTTAGCAAAGCCTGCTAAGACTTTGGACTAACAATCAGCTTGAAGAAAACACAAGTCATGGGTCAGGGTGTGGATCCACCTCCCTGTATCACAATCTCTGAACATGAACTGGAGGTTGTCCATAACTTTGTGTACCTTGGCTCAACTATCTCTAACACTCTCTCCTTAGATACTGAGCTGAATAAATGTATTGGTAAAGCGGCTACCACATTCTCCAAGCTTACAAAGAGAGTATGGCTTAATAAGAAGCTGACGGAACATACAAAGATCCAGGTCTATAGAGCTTGTGTCCTGAGCACACTTTTGTACTGCAGCGAGTCTTGGACCCTTTATGCATGGCAGGAGAGAAAGCTGAACACCTTCCATATGTGCTGTCTCTGACGTATTCTTGGCATCACCTGGCGTGACAATTTCAAACGACGCAGTCTTGGAACATGCTGAAATCTCTAGCATGTTCACACTTCTGAAACAGTGGTGTCTACGCTGGCTTGGGCATGTTGTGAGAATGGCTGATGGTCGGATTCCAAAAGATCTCCTATATGGAGAATTAGTGCAGGAAAGCACCCTAGAGGGAGATCACAGCTGCAATACAAAGACATCTGCAGAAGGGATATAAAGGCCTTGGGAATGGACATCAACAGCTGAGAAAACTTGACCTCCAATCATTCAGGGTGGAGGAAAAAGACCCAGCATGGCCTTCTCCAACTGGAAGAGACACTTGTTCGGCAAGCTGAAGCAAAGAGACAGACCTGAAAGCAGCAAAACCTGGGCCTGGGCAGGGGACGGAATTTATTTGTCCTCAGTGTGGAAGGGATGGACACTCTCCAACTGGCCTTTTTAGCCACACTAGATGTTGTTTCAGACCTCCAATCAGAGCACGATACCAGAGTCTTTCCAGACTGAAGGATGCCAATGATGATCAGACGTCATGGCCAAAAAACTAAAAATAAAAAAATATGCATTGAGCTCTATGGGAAAGTGAAAGTGCCGAATATCGCGAGTTTACTCGTGAGTAGGCAAACGTGCCATTGTCTGCTGGAAAGGCCAGGCTGAGAAGAATCTAAGACCTTGTCCTCCTTTAGAGGTTTGGGCAGCAGGTCACCCTGGATGTGAGGAGGATGGGAAGAGAAGCAGAGAGGAGGCATCTTCAGGCCACCGCAGTAAATCACAGGCTTTCAATGCTTTTGAAAGGAGAGAATGTCAAAGAGATGCAGACCTCCAAGCATCCTGTATGGAGGAGGGGCGAGGTCAGCACATAAATAAACCAGAGAAGAACCGTGAAAAGGGACTGAAATGCAACTAAAAAATGCAAGGAACATTCCAACCTGACAGTCACGCCACTTGGGCAGAGGGAACAGCTGTCAAGGCTGAAGAAGAGACCCATTTCGATGAAGGATCTTTGTCCAAGGGACAGTGGTGCAATTAAATTAACGGATAGCACTCACAGGCACCGCTATGTAGACACTGCCTTATGTGGCTTTAAAGGGGTATTAGACAAATGCACGGAGGGAAGAGGTCTACAATTGGTCATTAATCACAATAACTAAATGACTTCCCAGTTTCTAACAAGTGGGAAGTGGAACCTCCATGACAATGTTGGAGGAAAAGTCAGCGACTTTCATTTCCTTTGGTCTTACCAAAAACATCTTGGAAAGAGGAGCTAATCCAGAACAGCTCTTCTATTGCACTGAGGTTCAACAACAGGAGTCACAACACTAACCAAGGAGATTTCAGAGGAACTAAAGGTGTCTCCGCCACTAATGGTGGTGTTCATCCCTGCTCGATTATTTCACTATAGCAATCCAGTTTGGAAGAGTTCCCCTCTCTCTGAGATGGTCTCACAAAGCCTCCTTTGGACTAAAGCCACTTTTTCATAACACTAATAACAGCCACATCATGCCATGGTCCACCCCCACCGCATCCTGGTAAGTTTGGACCATGGACCAGGTAAGCAACAACTGCCATTCCCCAAAGGAAACTACATAATGTTTGGGTTCCATAATATTAGGTCAAGTTTGTATTCCCAAGGAACTGGCACTAAATGAGGCCAGAAGGCAAATCTGATGCCCAAACTGCCCCCGATTTTTAGGCTCCATCCCATTACTGTTTATCCTTGGAGCCTGTTGGAAATGTATTTGGCATCAAAGGAACATACTCTTCATTCAAAGCACTTCCCTACATTATTGGACTATGACGTGCCACTGCTGCTTAGGAGAAGATGTATTGCTCCCCATCCCATTATTATGGGTCAGTAATAGCATAAGTAATAATCTATGCTCTGCAAAGTCACCATGAATGTTAACTCAAACATACTGCCAAAAACCAACATCATATATCTTCCATTTCCAGACACTCCATTTCATACAGTAACAGCCAGCAAGCAATCTGTAATGTTAATGGGTCAGAGAAAGAGGTTGGACATTATTTTTCATTGAATAATTATATTTTTAAAAAATTAAATGTGTGATTGAGGGCGCAATCCTAACCAACTTTTGAGCACTGGCATGTCTGTGTATTCGGAGGAGCATGTGCTGCACCTTGCAGTTGGGGACAGCAGTCACAGAGACCTCTTCAAGGTAAATCTTCAAGGTAAGGAAAACACTGCCCTTAGCCCAGAGCTGGAAAATTGGTTTGGTTCAGTGGTGGGATTCAAATGAATTAACAACAAGTTTTATGTCCTAATAACCTAAATTAACAACAGTTCTATATCCCATTAGTAACCGGTTCTCAGAACCAGGCGCTCATTAGCAAAGGGTTCTATAGAACCTGTGAGAACACCCTGAAGCCCACCACTGGATTGCACCAAGTCATTGCACATGGACAGATAAACACAAGGATCATGTCAACAAATGAGAAACATCTTTGTCCTTTGGGACTTTTATTAGATCCATTGCCTTTATAATCCAATATTTTCTATTATCAAACAAATGTGATCCTAATTTCAATGACCAACATTATCATCTCTGTCATTGACTTTTTGGAAAATAAGCAAAAAATATCAAGACTGAGCAGACAAAGACAGCAATATCTTGGATTACACAGAAGAAACACAGTCTATTCAGGGAGTGTTCATGTCCTAAAAATGGAAGCAGTTCAAGGACCTTAGTGAGTTGTCCTACCGCCCAATGCTCTACGTGCACTACTATACAAAATGCCCATTAGTCCATGTGATGGCAGCCCTGTATCTGCTACCACTATGCCCACGAACCTCTTCATTTTTGAGTTGTCCAATTCATGGGCCACAGAACAGGTTTGAAAAATCTGGTTTGAGGAATTGCAAAATTCTTTTAGGATCCTTTTAGGAACCATTTACAAATGTGTGTATCTTGTTCAGGGTTTCATATCCCCAAATCCAGAGTAACTACAGGAGCACGTAAGAGACATTACGTGCACCCGTTGTTACTGCACTTCCTAATGAAAACCTTTGGGAAATTCATATTGGAATCCAGAGTAAGTTGTTCTTACACCGGAGCAAGGGCTCTCCGTAGTTACTCTGGATTTTGCCCACAGGCTTTGATAAGCAGACAATTTGTGTCTATTGTGCAGACCCTTCCCCAAATCCACCAGCATATTTAAATCACAAACATTCCTCAGCAATTCCCCCCACCCTGTCTTTCTGCCCCAAACATTCCATCAACAAAGACGGATACAAAAGCAGCATGTGTCTGAAGTGTCAACGTCATAATCTTACCATCATACTAATAGAGAAAAATATTTAAAACTTTGCTACTTTTCACATTTGTAACTATTATTATTATTATTATTAATTTATTTATATTTTACCTTTTTCATAAAAGACTCAAGGCAGCTCACAACAATAAAAATAAACATACAATCCAGAGTAACTACAGGAGCACATAAGAGACATTTACATCAATGTAGCTATGGCACCACCTAGTGAAAACCAGTGGTGGGCTCCATCAGGTTTGCACCTATTTCTGTAGAACCGGTTGTTAATGACAGATAGGACATATAAAGTTTAAAAACAGCCATTTAAAAGTGGCTGCCACATGGGCATAGAACCGGTTGTTAATTTCTTTGAATCCCACCACTGGGGAAAACCTATGGGAAATAAAATTCATATTGCAATCCAGAGTAAATTGTTCTGATGTCGGAGCAAGGACTCTCCGTAGTTACTCTGGCAAGCTGTTGATCCAAAAAGCCAAAACTTAGGAGTCGACAACAGTTCTAAAAGGAAAGGGGGACTGGGATAGAGGGAAAGCATTGAAGCAAATAGCCCAGAAGCTGGCAGTGAAAAGCCCACTTATGGCTTATTAAAATAAACTACTCTTTTAGCAGAGAGTCTGAAAACGGAGAGTAATTTGGGGAAACAGCTTGGCACTGCATAGGTGCCATTGGTGCCACTGAGAAGGCTTCAGAGATCATCTCAACATTATGGCCTTCAAAACAACAAATCAACAAACTATTATTTCCCACTCTGTTCCCTTTGCAAACCAAAACACTTTTTAGGGTTAACAGTGGTGATCAATTTCCTTTGGGATCCTGCTGAGGAAGGCACAGATTACTGGAAGCTAAAATTAAACAGTACTTCATTTAGGACAGGGATCTTCAACCTTTTCCATCTCAATGCACACTTGCAAGGCACTAAACTACTCATTCACACCATCAGTTTTCCTACAACTGAAAAGCACACTGTGCTGTCAAAACCAGCAATGGTTTTACTAATAAATTTCCCTCTCCCAAATTCCCACAGCACACATAGGGACTATTTAGGGCACATCAATGTGCTGATTCGAGATGTTAAAAATACATTTTTTTACTGTCTACTTCTTTCTATCTTTCCATTCACCCTGAATACACAAATTCTGCTACAAAATTTTCTTGATAAAATTCACACTACCATGACAGATGATGCCCTATCCAAGGAAAATGTTCCAAAGGGTTCCAAATGTTCCAACGTCCTTCTGATGGAACAGGAATCCTAAAGACATCCTACAACATTAACTGCTAACCATAACCCAACTGCACTTTTGTTCTTGGATAGAGACAGGACAGTTTCCCTTCCCCAGCCTCCGCCCTAAAAAAATACATCTCTTAAAAAATAAAAAGAAATTGCCTGACCAAGCTGCAAGGAAACATAATGGAATAATTTGTCATGTTGAATTTGTCCAAATGGAAAATCTTTCTACGGTGGAATCAGATCCATTCTAGTTTTGTTTTCCTCCTCCCTTAACAAGTCAAATATGGCAAGTCTAGTCCTTTCAAGCCATGCGTGGAGGAATCTGGGAGGGGAAGTTCTGATTCAAGAAACTTCCCTGCCCACGGCAGGAAAGAAGGCAGTGGTGAAAAAGGAGGATAACAGTTAGAAATGTGCAGGGAGGGGGTTCTGGTGTGGAGTTTCCGCAGGTGGGGTTACAGCAGGGCACATTCTAGAAGGAGTGACGTTTATGGCATTGTGGAATGTGGCACTGCTTCAAACAATGTTTAAGGTTCAGCCATACTGGCAGTCATGCAACAGCCAGTTTGCAGTGCAAAAAAAATTCAGTCCATACAAAAATCCTACACATTATGTTGAACCCTATTTCTCATAAGAACATCCTAAGAACATGTGCTCCTGCTGGATCAGACCTTAAAAATCTATTAAGTACCGCTTTCCACTTCTCGTACTGGTCAGCTTTGCTCACGGTTGCTCATCATGACTTTCTGTTTAGTGGCATACAGTCTTCCCAGCCAGGAAGACTTTGAAGACATGGTAGACCTCTCTCTCCATGTCTTTGGGTGCTATCCTATGCCTGTCTACTCAGAAGTAAGTCCGAGTATATTCAATGGAGTTTACTCCCAGGAAAGTGTGTTTAGGATTGCAGCCTAATTGAGGGTTGCCATATGTCCCCAAAAACAGGGACAGTCCTGATTTTGGGGGATTGTATCAGTGGTGGGATACCAATAAATTAACAACAGGTTCTATGTCATAATAACCTAAATTAACAGCAGGTTCTATGTCCCATTAGTAACCAGTTCTCAGAACCAGCGCTCTTTAGCAAAGGGTTCTATAGAACCTGTGAGAACCCCCTGAACAAAGTGTGAGAGAGGGTCCTGTCCCGATTTTGTGGAAAATTATGGCAACCCTATTCTAATCCAATAGCTCAAACATTTAGCACTGGGACCCATTTTTTGAATGAGAATCTGTCACAACCCACCAAATGTTATGGCATGCTTAGAAGTGACATCATCAAGCAGGAAAATTGTTATCAATCCTAGGTTGCAATGGTACCCACACTTATCCAGGAGTAAATCCCATTGACTGTCATTATTAAAAGCATATGCTTTATAGTAGACTGTGAAAAGTACAAATTTGCAACATGTCTCCAAATGTGGCCATTATACAAGTCTGATTTATGAAAAATATAATATTGAAATGAACAGGGGACCAACATGAAATTGGCTCACAACCCACCTAGAAGGTTCCGAGCCACAGTTTGAGAAACACTGATTGAATGCCCTCTTAAAATAAACTACATTGGTGGCCACAAATTAGGGATGCCATAATTACGATTGCCATACAGCAAATTAGGGTTGCCATAATTTTCCACAAAATCACATGTCATGACAGAAAATTCCATACATTGTGCAAAAAAGGCTTTTCTCTCATCTATCATGACGTTTTCTCTGGCCTGCCCACCTCTTCTTGTTGCAGCTTCTTCTCTTTACGCCCTTGCAAACAATATGCAACAAAAGCAGAACAACAATTTTCATCACCAAATATTGATATCACTTGATGCGAAACATTAACTAGGTTGCTGACGAAAGGCTGAACGAAGCAGCGCTTGGTTTTGTTTGTTTCCAAAGGCGTCATGTAAAACAATGAATCAAAATCAATATGCTAATTCCATTAGCAGTGATGGGGCATGCCTGACACAGAGAAATAAATTAATTATGGCCTCTCCCAATCTGTCTTAAGTCTTCCATTTCTTTAGATAAGCCAGGGCATGGAGATGCTTGTGTTTCCGAATCCATCAGAAATATTTGACACCTTTATCTGCATAATTGGGTGTCTGTCCTCTGGTGGAGCAAAGGACAAACCAAGCACAATCCTCTTCTTTCCAAGGATCTCCATTTACCCATTTTGTTAACATTATACACACACACACACACATACATATAAATATATATAACACACTAGCGAAAAACGTACCCGCGTTGCGGGAGTAAAATTCCCCCATATGCCATTCCCCCATGATGCATCAACCCCCCCCCCACACGCATCAAACCTCCACGCGCATCAGTACCCCCACACGCATCATCTCCCCCATGTGCAAATCTCCCCATGCACAGCATCTCCCCCATGCACAGCAGCCTCCCCAGTGCATCCCTTCCCTCTGAACAACATCCCCCCCACTGCACTGGTCACTGAGCACCAAATTGGCTGGAGGTTGGTCAGTCTTCAACGTTAAGTATAGGACAAAAACATGTTGCACCCCTTTTCAGCCCCTTAAGGGTTAAATTTCTCCACATCGGATCTTGGTGGGTGTTCATGTGACAGGAGGAACACCCTCCCCGAATTTCACGCTTCTGGGTCTGGTGGTTGGGGCAGAGCATCCCTCAGTCAGTGATTCTTCAATGCAAAGTATAGGGAGGAAAACGTGTTGCTGCCCCATTTCACCCCCTTCCGGTTGGAATTTCCAAAAACCTGTTCTTAGTACACCCCTCGGTCATGGAAGGAACACCCTCCCCAAATTTCACGCTTCTAGGCCTGGCGGTTTTGGCAGGGCGTTGATGAGTCAATGAGTGAGTGAGTCAGTGAGTGACTTTTCTCTTTTATATACCGTATATAGATTATTACCCCTAATTTCTGACATGTGTCAATATTTCTGTGATGAAAGTCTCAAGCATCCTGCAATGTCCTTTTCATCCCTTACTAACGAATGGCATTTCATTCCAGAGCTTTCTTATGATGAGCACAGTACCAAATTAATCAAAGCCAGAAAATCTCAAGTACAATAAATAACATGAAATATGAAATGTGTACAGAATTAGGAACAGGTACAGTTTGTAACAGAACCACAAACAAGGCTTCGTTATTAAATTAGCCCCCCAGAGCAGAATCAAAGAGTCATTGTGGTCAAAATTGAACGAGGACACGTCAATAAAAAATCATGTCAGCAGCGGGATGTATTCCTATTACCCAGCACTGGGCCCAGTGCCAACTGGTGCCAGCCCAAAGCCAACTATTTTTGACTTTTTCCTTCACTTTCTAAGGGTGCAATCCTAAAGACACTTTCCTGGGAGTAAGAGCCATTGAATACAATGGGGCTTACTTGTGAGTAGACATGGTTTGGATTGTGCACATTGTTTGATGTTGATTTATAAAGACAGAAAAATTCTTTTGGTCAACAAAATGCAGGTAAGAACCCAGCACGTCCTGAGATTTTGGCACTGACTTCTCTGGCTGGTTCATGAGGGCAAAGAGCACTGGCACGAGCCTGACGGGCTGTCAATAAGAATCAAATCTGCTTGTATTAAAATCGTGTGGCATTTATGAACATGTGGAACCAGCTGCTCGACAAGCTGCATTCTGGTGCAATGAGAAATTCAGACGCAAAAATAGATTTGGTTCCACTGTGCTCAGAGAATGCCACCCTTCACAAGCCAGTCTTTAAAAAAATGCTGCCTTCTAGAAAAGGGGGAGAATACCATGGATGGGCAGCAAGATTTGCATTATCTATATTAGTATGGGTGCAAAATTGACACTCTACAATGTGTGTGAATATCTACTATGTGAGCTTGCAAACTGCGAGCAGCATGATAGAGGGCGCAATCCAGAGTAACTACAAGGAGTCCTTGCTCTGGAGTAAGAACAATTTACTCTGTATTGCAATATGAATTTTCCATAGGTTTTCACGAGGTGGTGCCTTAACTACGGGTTTACGTAATGTTTCTTACATGCTCCCGTAGTTACTCTGGATTGTAGGGAGAAGCTGCCTTCCTCAGCATCCAACTAACCAGTATTGTATTGTGTCCAACTGCTACTGGTTCTCCAAAGTCCCAAGAAGAGATTTTTCCTGACATCTTGTATTGTTACCTGAGACTTTCCTTTCTTCCACCAACCCACATGTCCTGGCACAAGTCCCATGCTGGGTTGGGGTGTTGCACAAGTGCCATAAGGCACAGGCATGCTATGGCCTCCGCACACCACTACGGGAATGGAGAGATGGGTTAGTTGGGCTGGCCTAAACAGGGCGCTCAGTCTTCCAGCCTCCAACCAATGTGTCCATTTTTGAAAGCACTTTCAGAAGGTAAAAACAGATCTCACAGAGATGGACTGCTAGAAAGAAATAACTTTCACTGTTGACTATGAATTGAAACCTTCTCTTCCTTGCAGGAGGTCATCACAGCACACAGGAGGCGATCACATTCCTGTTTCACAGTTATGGTTGAGGGACACAATGCGGCTGAAGACAAGCTGCTTTCCATATGAGTGCCCTTGTGCAAGAGGAACCTTGGCCTGGCCTTCCTGGGTTCAAATCCACAGCAGCAGGCAGGTTCAAATCCAACCTACCACCTCAACGCCAGGTCCTACTTCTTAGCTGCACCTGGCCAGGGTGATCAAATGACTGGAAATTTCTGGATGTGTCCTCTTTTTAAGCCTCCTGTCTGGGTGTCCTCCAAAAGGGTTCATTGTCCTCCATTCTGGCTTCATTTTGGAACTCTGCAATGGTGTGCAGTACCCCATCATGTCATATGTTATTGGATTTGTATTAAGGAGCAGAATCCAATGCAAAAATTTGTTTTGAAATACATTATTCCTATCAAAGGTTATGGCCAAAAAACTAAAAATAAAAAATATGCATTGAGCTCTATGGGAAAGTGAAAGTGCCCAATATCGCGGCTTTACTCATGAGTAGGAAAATGTGCCACTATCCACCAGAAAGGCCAGGCTGAGAGGAATCCAAGACCTTGACCTCCTTTTGAGGTTTGGGCATCTGGTCATCCTATACCTGCCCCATGGAAATGGGGAATGCGATGACTCACAGTAACAGTTCTGCAGAAGTGGGAAGGAAATACAATATCAAGGCATTGGGCACAATCTTAACCATGTCTACTCAAAAGTAAGCCCCATTGTGTTCAATGGGTCTTACTCCCAGGAAAGTGTCTTTAAGACTGCATCCACAATCATCACTAGGGCTATTCTGGAGTAGAGGTTGGGGAATGGCCACTACCAGTAAGAGGCCAACAACAGTGACTCCTCCACAAGAAATCCCAAGCCATTCTACCATATATCTTGTGGTCACCATACTCCCCCTTTCACTGCTTATGATTGGCATTGTGAACAGAGAAGGGGTGGGAGAGATGGAATTACTTAGTAAGTACCTTGCCGTTTGGACCCTATCCAACTGGTCCTGTTTGTTTTCTGTTCCTAACAGCTGCCACTCAAGCCCTGTGCAGGAACTATTTTTAGATTTGTTGTGTTTTATTTTAAACCACTGCAATCAATAATCATTACACAGTTTAATTCCAATGCAGCACTTTAAAGATTTACACATCAGAAGCGAACTGGCGGGAGAGGGGGAGGCATAGATTATAGATTCCCTGGTATCTGATGCTTTACAAATGCACCATCATGTTGGAAATGCCAACAGGGATTAAGGTTACGAGGTGCCTGGATATTGCACATTTTTCTTGACGAGACTGGCATACTGATTTACAAAACCAACTCACAAAGGTTGCAATCCTATCCAAGATTTCCTGGGAATAAGCCCCACTGACTATAATGGGGCTTACTTCAGAGAAAACATGCATAGGATTGGGCACTAAGAGGAAGGCACAACCTGTTCTCCGAGTATTGAATTCATTTCCTTTCTGGAGCATAATGTGGGTTTTTAGACCCACTGAGTGATATCATTATTACCATGTTCTTCCTTTGGACAGTTTTTCAGTAGGTCTCCTCTTATGAAGCTTTAAAAAGCCTACTTGAAGGCATGTGTCTTAAGCTGGATATTACTTTTCTCCATTTAAAGCTACTCCTGTATCAGAAACCTAATTACATGTGGTCAACCTAACTATTTTTTAATGAGGATGGTAAATCTGCCCATTTATTTTCCTGCTGGATATAGCAGAGACTTCACAAAGAGACAATAACCTTCACCAGGACCTCAAAGCCCAATACAAGCTGTTCTAATAAAAAAAGGATTTTTTTGCCTGTGTTACTCCAAAAATCCAGCAGAGACTCTAATCCTAAAGACAGTTTCCTGGGAATAAGACCCATTGTACACAATGGGGCTTACTTTTGAGTAGACATGGTTAAAATTGTGCCCCATGAGATTTTTAAAAACGACACAAAATTCAGAAAAAAGCTAGCATCACAGGATCCCCTTGCCAAAAAAAACCCCAAAATGTGATAATTAAAGTCAAAAGCAGATTATCTTTCAACTGGAGATTCATTCTTCAAAAAGAGATTAAGGAATCTGCAGTCAAATCTGCACCCTAAGGCTACAACCCTAAAAACACTTTCCCGGGAGTAAGACCCGTTGAACACAATGGGACTTACTTTTGAGTAGACATGGTTAGGATTGTGCTCTATGTTTTCTGCTGTCCTGATTTACTGCCTGTCTAATCGGAGCAAATCAGATTGAAATTGGAAATCAAATTTCAACTCAAAATATGACTTGATTTTTTTTCATTATTCTGACAATAGTGCATAAAGTGCTGGAGACAACAGTGCAAGGCGCCAGTAGCCGAGTGACGCACTGTCATCCTGTCGCAGAAGTTTGGCTCTGATTTCATTCGATAAGAGATGGAGAGCCAAAAACGAAGGGGGAGACAGAAAATAGCCTTAAGATAAGGACAGGAAACAAACAGGCCAAATTCATCTGGGACTGAACTAGTAGACGGAGCCGAAAGTGCCTCAATCCTTGCTCAGCTAAAAAATGCACAAAAAGTTTCCAAACTGATATAAAACATAGGTAAGAAAAACATATCAGGGCAGGTAGGCAGATCCTCAGGGATTTCACACTTACACGCCAAACCTATGGGCACAACACACTTTTACTACTATTCTGCAGCCCAGTAACAAAAGTATAGCATCCAAGAAGCAATGCCAGAAGTTGGCAAACATTTCTTTGCTATCAATTGTGTTGCTTACCCATCCTTTTATTATTAGCCATAATTTATTAGTAAGGCTATTGGGGGATTGGAGTCCCTACCTGCAACATGTCAGTGGTGCAAAACCCTTAACAATTTTTGCACCTTGTCTGTGTGCCATGAGATAGAAAAGGTTGAAAATCTCTATACTAGGGTCTACCAGCCAGGTTTATATGGCTACAATCCTAAGCACACTTTCCTGGGAATAAGACTCTTTGAACACAATGGGGCTTACTGCTGAGTAGACATGGATAGGATTGCACCCTAAGGCTGCAACCCTAGAGGCACTTTCCTGGGAGTAAGACCTACTGAACACAATGGGGCTTACTTTTGAGTAGACATGATTAGGATTGTGCTCTATGTTTTCTGGTGCTGAAAAATACCAAATATTCCACGAGGTGCTTTTTGACGGTTTCCTACTGTGGCTGAACAATTAAAGAATGGCAACACTGGGCACAAGACAGTGTTATAATTAATAATAATTAAAAGAAGCATAATTATTTTAAAAATTATTTTTAAAATGTATGTATATATGATGGGGAAACAGACTATAGGCATCATCTTGAACAAGGGAGTCCCTACATATACTATCTCCCAATGAAGGGAACCCTCACCTCTCTCAGAAAACCTCCAAACAGAATGAATGTTTTGTGGTATCCTCAAAAATCACTTCCTTCGCAAATGTCCACAGTTCAATAAAAACTCATTTTAATTAGCTGGTTGACCAAATTACATGCTTTCTCTCATGTCAAAGATGATTGCAATTTTTTTGGTCTCACCACATTTCCTGTTTCTCTTTAAACAGGTTGGACCTTCGCTTGACTTTGAGGTTTGGAAAGAAGAAATGTTGCTTCATGAAATTTAAATAAAAATATCAAATATAATAAAATAGAAGAAGAGATTGAGCCATCCGGGGAAAAGACAGAATGATTTATCTCTTCCATTTCCATTCCTCAGAAACAGAGGTGGCTTGGTTTGGTTTTCAACCATAAATAATGCAAGACAGAGTATTCAAATCTCTGGATTAATGTGTTTCCCCCATACAATGCCTGGTACTGAAAAAAGAAAAGGAAGCTCCCCTTACCTGTTGAAATGGCAATGTGGAAATTCAGAAGGCTGAGAGCTGCTCCACACTCAACAGGTGGAGACAAACAAACAAAACCAAACAGGTGGAGACAAACGCGACACGAAAATTCATTTCCAAGATTCAGAACCATGATCCACAAGAATGTCTAATGGGCAGTTTATTGCAGCCCATAGCAAATCCCAATGGACAGCCAAGGCAAAGGGGCGCCCACTGAGAGGGGCTTCTCTTAAAAGACAAACACTGAAATACCACCAAATACAACCGTCCCCCATTTACTGGACAAGTGAGGGACAAAAGTGAAAACCATTGAAAAGCGGAACCCTTCTTTTTTACTGTGCAAATGAAAAATGGACATGGAAAAGACACAAACATCACTATCGCTTGCAAATTAACACATAGCCAAAATACATAACAAATTACAGTAAAATGAACAAAGCCATTTTAACTGCAATGAATATCTTATGGATTGAATGATGGTTATTGACTGAAGAAAGTCATAAGGAAATGCCAAAAACAGTTTGATCGCCACGTCACATGAAAATCAACATCAGGGCAGACCATTTTAGCCTTTAGACCACAGGTTGAAAGAGTGGAGCATGTGTAGAATGAACAAGTCCTGGGAATAACTGAAAGGTGTTGAAAGAGCAGAACCATCCGAAAATGAACCGTCAGAAAGTGGGGGATATAAACCCTCAATAAACCTGCAATGTCCCAACTCTTTTGAGAATGGCAGGTGAGAAAATTCTTGAACACTGTGCTGGATGGTTAACCACTTGTGTCCTTATTGTTACTGTTTTTAATGTTTTTAACTTATGCATATTTTAATGCTTTTAATCGTTTTATTGAATATTTTTAATTAGTTTTATTTTTAGCCTCTTTGAGTTGGCTATGGCCCGAGAAAGGCAGGGTATAAATCTAGCAGGGCCCATATCCTAAAGTCAAATTAAGTCCTTTGCTCTGGAGCAGTTAAGGTGATTTTCCATAAGATAACACTAGAGGGTGACGTAACTGTGTGGACCCATAACTGCTCTGGATTTTGCCCTAAATAAATAAAATAAATAAATAGTACCACTTTATTTTTCTCATCTAGCCTCAAGAGCACCTTGCAGCTTTGACAATGGGACGCACAAGAGCTAATGCACAAGTGGAGTAGTCTTAAACCAGCTCACAAAACTGAACTATCCCTACAATCCAGAGTAACTACAGGAGCACGTAAAAGACATTTACATCAACGTAGTTATGATGCCACCTAGTGAACACCTATGGGAAATTCATATTGCAATCCAGAGTAAATTGTTCTTTCATTAGAGCAAGGACTCCCCATAGTTACTCTGGATTACGCCATTAATTAATCTATTAATACAAGTTATTCTTGCCTACTCTAATGGACAGTTGCACCCTAAAGCTATTAATACAAGTTACTCTTGCCTACTCCAATGGACAGTTGCACCAGTAATGCCTTCTCATGATAAACTATAAAAACTGGGAGTGGAACCAGGAGTCTTCTACATGCGAAGTATGAGTTCTACACCTGAGATATAAGGACTCCTCCAAATTAGGATGAGCCAAACAATATATTGACTACCATAAGAAAAAAAGTATCAAAGAATGAAAGATTTGAGCAAGGGCAGAAGAGAGACAGAATACCAGGAGAAGCATTGCCGCAAAAATTCAATAAACTTTTAAGACATTAAATCTCAAGATACTAAGAAAAATAAATAAATAATGTCCCTTTCATCTCATCTCTTTGATCGAGCACCAGGAAGATAATTATCTGAGCTTGCACAAACGTATGCTACTTTCTATCCCTACAATCCAGAGTAATTACGGGAAGATGCGAGAGGCACTGACTTTGGATTGCTCTATGCATTTTTCATAGATGAAACCGTAACTACGTTGGTGTAAAAGGGACCATAGTTACTCTGGATTGTAGCCTGAGACACACTGTTATTGGCACATTAACCAGAGCACAAATGCCATGGATTATCTCTGTATTCAATTCCAGGTTGGCTTGAACTCATTCATGATGGTCTCAAATGAGAGATGTGAGTGCCTTTTTGGTATGTACTAGTTTCACAAGATGAATTGTTACTTGTGGAAACATATTTTGTTTCAAAGATGTCTCACACTTTAATATTTTGAGAACTTTACTAGATGGAAACTCATCAGTCCAATGTCTGACAGTGGTAAGTCCCATCATGACACCAGAAGCTCAAGGACATGTGGGCATCACCTGTGGTTTGCTTCCAGGTTCTGGTCATTGGTGGAGGAGTCTTTACAGATTCTTTCCATTTGACTGTCAAGGCTATTAGCCATCAACACACCTCTGACCTCACCCTTTCTTAAGCTATCAGAGCTGGTTGGCATCACTAAGCAGGCATCCATCAGTCTTGAGAGACTATGGTATCGTGCTCGGCGCTGCATAGGCTGCATGCGAAGCACGAACGCCTGGGTTAGAGTGATACGGAGAATAGGCTGTTACCCAAGGAGCAAATCCCCCCTCTCCACGCCACTGAAATAGTCCAGTGGAAAGGCAGAGCCAATGCGATTGGTTCCAGCTGCATCGCAAAGCTGGGCTAAGGACAGGAATTCACCCTGTCTTGTGGGAACCGACCCGGGTCTTAAACCCTGGCCTGCTGGTTAACAGGCACAGTGTCTTAACCACTTGTGCCACCCACCATCCCTTGGCATCACTATGGCATTGTTAAATAACAATTTTGAGTCTTCTGCCAGTCTACTGAACTTTATGACCTACCCTACAATTCAGAGTAACTACGGGAAGACATAAGAGGCACTAACCCTACAATCCAGAGTAACTACGTGAGCACATAAGAGACATTACATGCACCCGTAGTTACTGCACCACCCAGTGAAAACCTATGGGAAATTCATACTGCAATCCAGAGTATATTGTTCTTACACCAGAGCAAGGACTCCCCATAGTTACTCTGGATTTCGCCAATACTCTGGATTGCTCTATGCATTTCCCATAGGTTTTCCATAGGTAGCATGGTAACTACATCATGTAAAAGGTCCCATAGTTACTCTGGATTGTAGCCCTAGTGAAGTTGTATTATGATGAAAGGGAAAAATAAATCTCTATTTATTCTTACACCAGTCACAAACCCCACATTTAGCAACTTCTCCCCTCCACCCAAAAAACTTTAGACTGCCCATATAAAGACTGTGTGAAATTTTTGCTTGTTATGTGGATAACTTGTTAAGTGAGGCACTTGTTAAGCGAGGTACCACTGTAATTAAAAACATTAAATAGAATGTGGTCATGCCAGCTGCCAAGACAACAAGGTCCAACAAATAAAGGCTGAACCTCTCTGCAAGCACTGGAGAAAATAAGACAGTCTTACCTGATGAGACAGAAAACATGTATGGTGAAAATATTGTGGAAACCATTCCAAGGTGCATCATTTCAACCGCCATAGATTGCAGGAATGAGTTGGAAGGAGAGAAAGAGAGAGAACTAGGATTAGTTTTTCGTTACCTCTGCCTAATTTTTTATTCCCTACCGTTAAAACTGTCCAAGTGGCCCACTGAGAAGGTTTCATTTACCATTTTCAGCAACAACTGAAGAGGATTTACAAAAACATGGATGATTTTCTAGTTTTTGATTTTTTCCCGGTTTCTTTCAAAAGGGTGAAGTATTCATGTACCAGATGCTGCCTATTTCTCTATTCATTTTTACTACCCAAAAAAAGTACTTCAGGTGAATAAGTATTATAATAAGTCAAAAAGAAAGCAAAATGCAGAAATGTTGCAAAAGGGGAGAGAAAGAGATTGGAAAATTTTTTAAAACTTTTTATTAAGATTAAATTAAGTCCAAGTCTCAAGTAAGTACTTCTAGAGCTATTTATTCAAGAGGATGGCTGAACTCCTAAAGACACTTTCCTATGCGTAAGACCCATTGAACACAATGGGGTTTACCTTTGAGTAAACATGGTTAGGATTGTGCTCAATGTAGTCTTCGGCAGAGTTCTGTAGTGCAGTGAAATGCTGCCACTGTGAGAGTAAACGGCTGCCTTTAGCTGGTTTTTTTAAATCTTCAACTACATCCATTTTTAGCAATTTAAATTATCCCAGCAGCTAATCCACCAAGGACTGGTGCAAGTGAAATTAGATTTCCTAAGAGAGTTCTCAAAACGCCAGCAACCCCTTTTCTAAAATATCTCTAGGACAGTGATTTTCAACAAGTGTGCTGTGGTACACTGGTGTGCCATGGATAGACCGCAGGTGTGCCGCAGGAATTTGGTGATTGACATTCATTAGGAAAATTGGGGGATTTGAACAGGCTGATGTGCCTTGTCAATGGTAAAAACAATTGACGTGTGCCTTGAAAATTTCAGTGCCTTGTTAAGTGTGTCATGAGATGAAAAAGGTTGAAAATCACTGCTCTAGGAGAATAAATGTACATGGAGTGTTCACAGACCATCTCTGCCATTTGCCACAATGCTAGAACTAGCAGCAGCTACTTTCTCAGGCAGAGAAAACCCATTCCCATCAACTGCTGCCTGATCCTTTTACCCAGCAATGCTAGGGATGTGGCTTGGGACTTTTTGAAGGTAAAAGAAGCATTCCATCACTGGTCAAGGGACCCTTACTTTTTCACTATATAAATGAGGTTGAAATCCTATCCAAATTTCCTTTACTTGCCCATGGGGCATGTGCCACATCCTGCGATTGGGGGAAGTCACATAGACCTTTACCTGTGAGCTGTATTGCCCTTCTCTTGGTGATGGGAAGTTAGTTAAGTTTGTGCATAAAGGCCTTCAGTTTTCTTTGCAAATAAGATCACAATCCTAAATACGTCTACTAAGAAGTAAGTCCCATTGTGTTAAATGGGTCTTACTCCCAGGATTGCAGCCTAACACTACAATCCAGAGTAACTACAGGAAGACGTAAGAGGCACTTACTCTGGACTGCTCTATGCATTTTCCATAGGTTTCCCACAGGTGGCACCAGTGGTGGGCTTCAGCAGGTTCTCACAGTTTCTAAAGAACCCTTTGCTAATGAGCGCCTGGTTCTGAGAACTGGTTACTAATGGGACATTGAACCTGTTCTTCTATGGACGTAGAACCTGTTGTTAAATTATTTGAATTCCACCACTGGGTGGCACCGTAAATACGTCGGTGTAAAAGGTCCCGTAGTTACTCTGGATTGTAGCCTAAGACTATTTTAATTTATGAAATAGACATAAATTCCATCTGCAGCAGGCCACTCCAAATTTATCTCGCCCCACCATAGTATAATCCATAGCTAGAAGAACAATAATCCATGAAATTTGAATGCTTTTATTCTCTTAATTTTCATTTACAGAGAAATTAGGACTTTATTTTGAATGGGAAGAGCCTGAGGCTTCATGGTGCTGCTTGTTGCAATGCCCAGCAACGGTTTTGGTGGTATGTCTGAATTCATCTTCTCTGTTCAAAGAGCTAACTCTGATAAGTCATTAACAATTATGCATAATGAAGGTATTATAGTAATGAAAGGCAAGGATGTTGGTGTGGTTTTTTTCTTCTACAAAAAAGGGATAATTAGTAAATGACGGCCACTTTCCGTACAACTTTCCATACTTTTATCCCTTATGCCTATAGCCAACATCCCCTTCCCAGTGAACTCTAATGACCAGCCAAGGATATTTTGCCAGGCAGGTTTCTCAGAAGCACACTAGTTACTGTCAAACAATTTGATATTCAACAGACAACCTTCATCATACAACTGTCACAAGTTCCCTGCCACATCTCCTGAATATAAAGCACACAGATCAAGCCGCTGCAGTCAGAATGATCTCAACAATGCCAGACAAAGGGCTCGTTCCGTTGGCAGTACAAGGCTCCCATTCACCAACCAATGGCACCCACAAGCAAAATTGTTTTTTCATAGTGGGAATGACAGCCTGCACAGGCACAGCAGGGCATGCAATTACGAACCGTGATGTTGTGCAGCAATAAAGTGAAAGAAGGGGCTAGTATTTCCATTGCCAGCTTGCAGCTCCTGCTATTCTATGCTTCAGGGTGATGCTCTGCCATGGCGCTTTGCATGCTACGCCAACTCTTCCCATCTGAACAGATAGATATGCCCACCTAATTAATTAGCTTTTGGAAAGAGCTGGAACTCGCTGCTGAGCAGCCATTTTGTACAGAGAGTTTAGTCTTGATTCTTAGCATTTCCTGAGGTGGTCCCAGAATAAAATAAAATAATAATAATAATAATCTTTATATCTCGCCTTTCTCCCAGAGGGACTCAAGGCAGCCTACATAACTTCCATAAAAACACCAACAATAAAATCCAATACATTAAAATCCAATACATTAAGACAGTCATCTTAAAAACAATAAATATAAAACATCAACATTAAAACACTGATTAAAACCATAATAAAAGGCAGCTTTATATGTCATCCTAAACCAGTAGGTCATCTATTACCGGATGCCTCAAAAGCTCTGACATCGTGAGTGTGGAGCGTGGAGAGACTGCAGCACCTCATTTGGGAACAATGATCTAGGTTTCTTATTGCTTATTTTCAGCAGCAGACCACGCTGATCACTAACCGTGGCATTAAAATTGCCAAGGCACACCGGTAAGTCTTTTGACAATTGACAAGGCACACCATGCTGCTAGTAGGGGAATTCACTTCCCTTAATGGCCCTATTAAGATTGTTGTGCATGGGGGACTGATGCTCATGGGGGACTGATGCGTGTGGGGGGATGATGCGCATGGGGAGATGATGCGCATGGGGGAATTTTACTCCTACAATGTGGGTACGCTTTTCACTAGTGAATAACTAAATTTGCCAAACTCTCATGGCACACTTGTGGGTCATTCCCAGCACCCAATGTACCATGGCACATTAGCTGAAAATCGCTGCTTATCGCTGCTTTGGAACAATACTAGCCTCTCATGGTGGAGGGGCCAACACTTCTTGTCTATTGCAATGCAAATTATCTATACCTATCCAGGAGTATGACCTAGAAAAGATGCATCACTCTTCACATTTGCCAGAAAACAAAAAGCATGGAAAAAAACCAAGACTGCAATGGTCCAGCGTCATCCATGATATCAGTGTATTTTTCTCTTCCATATTTTGCCTATTTTGCCTCTGTAATTGATGTTTGGGTACAAAGAATGGGCCGCTTGTTCATTCAGTGCATCATGAAGCACAGGCTGTAAGAAGCCAAGTTCTCCACGAAGGAGACGGACAGCGAGGAAGGAAACAATGGAGAAAACAAGGCCTGCTTTTGTGCTGCCACAATCAGAGTTTTAACAGTACTGTCCTTAATTGCAAGTTTATGAACTCCATATAAAAAGAAATCAAGGATTCCTTCTGTTCAAGGTCGAGAAGCAAAGGATGGAGGTCAAATGAAAAATGCTGAGGAGATGGAAAAACCAACCTCTCCATGGGCTTATGTTGGTTACAAAGTTGCGTATGATGTTCCTTAAGCTTTCCAAATGGAGACCGTTGTCTCAAATGTGGACCGTAATCTGTTTGCCCACGCAAAGGATATTCAGTATTCAAGAAATGTCAGATCATGGAAAAACAACTTCAAAAGAAAACAAGCTACTAATTTGTCTGGTTAAAAATGGGCTAAAACATCCAGGAATTCAGGTTGTACAGTATGCGGGGCAGAAATTTCAAAAAAATATATAATAATAGTCACCTATAAAAGGTGTATGGTGGAGAGAAACTAATACCTTTTCAGACCTGTGTTGTTTCCTGTCTTTTAACTGTACTCTATCTGGCTCATTTTTAAACTACTGCATTTACTCAAATCTAACACACACTTTTTTCAGCCAAATTTAGAGCACAATCCTAACCATGTCTACTCAAAAGAAAGCCCCATTGTGTTCAATGGGTCTTACTCCCATGAAAGTGTCTTTAGGATGGCAGCATCCGTCTCCAGTACAGGCGTGCATTAGATTCAATGGCAAATTAGATTCAATACAGTATTTTGATTGTAAGTATGGCTGCAACCCAGAGTAACTATGGGACTTTTTACACCAACATAGTTGCATTGCTACCTATGGGAAATGCATAGAGCAATCCAGAGTAAGTGCCTCTTACGTCTTCCCGTAGTTACACTGAACTGTAGGGTTTTTGTCAGTATTAAATTTAATAGTTTATTGTAATAAAAAATGTAACATAAACACTTAAAGCATAAACACCTTAGAATTTAAACACCCTGTCTACTCAAAGGTAAGTCCCATTGTGTTCAATGGGTCTTACTCCCAGGAAAGTGTCTTTAGGATTGCAGTGATAGTTGTATAAAGTAGTACAATAAGGTAAAAATAACAAACTCATTATTATTCCATTACCATTACTGTATGCAGTAAAATTAAATTTTGGACCTGTTCTGCAGCTGCACATTACAATCGCCAGTAAACTTTTAAACTTTTAAAATGTCGAGTCTTTTAATATTTGGGTGCGCATTAGATTAGATGGCACATTAGATTTGAGTAAATGTGGTACTTGGAACAACCACCAGGGATCTCGCAGGCAATGAAGAGGTTCTCCACTACAAAAGCATAGGGCTCACACCTGGCATTTAGCAGTACAGGTTCCACAGAGCCTTCGTAATTAATGCCATAACAATTTTCCACCTGCATGAATCTGAATAACTCCCTTTTACAATTACTAGCTGGTGTGCAAGAGAGCAATTCCAATCTGACCTGTGGCCTCCATCATGCCTCTTAATTCAATCCCACCAATACCACTAAACACAAATACTGTAGAGTGGCGCCTCAAGTAACAAATTTAAATCGTTCCAGAGGCATGTTTGTTACGTGAAACATTCTTTACGTGAAGCAGATTTTCCCATAGCAAATAATGGAAACTCAGACAATTGGTTCCAAAACCCAAAAAATATTCATATAAAAGTCCTAAGGACACTTTCCCAGGCATTGCAGCATTTCCCGGGCATTGCAGCAATTGCTAGCATTGCAGTCTCAGAGCCCCATCCTAAGCATTTCTACACAGAAGTAAATCCCATGATAGTCAATGGGCTTACTCCCAGGAAAGTGTGGCTAGAATTGCATCATCAGAGCCCCATCCTGAGACCCATCCATCCATCATCCATCCATCCCTACACAGAAGTAATGGGCTTACTCCTAGGAAAGTGTGGCAGGCTTGCAGCATCAGAGCTCCATCCTAAGCATCAGAGACCCATCCATCCATCATCCATCCCTCCATCTATCTATCCCTACAAGAAGTAATGGGCTTACTCCTAGGAAAGTGTGGCAGGCTTGCAGCACCAGAGCCCCATCCATCCTAGGGAAGTGTGACTTACAAGCCGGCGACTGAGCGGGAAGGGCGCAGGAGGGACTGAGCGGGAAGCGCACACGCCTGTTGCCGCTGCTCTGCAGCACCAGCAGCACCAGGGGTTTCCTGGCCAGTGCGCATGCAACGACTGGACAGGAAGCAGCAACTGAGCGGGAAGGGCATGCGTGCCAGCCAGGGAACCCCTAGCGCTGCGGAGAAGCGGCCACAGGTGTGCGCGCTTCCCACTCAGTCCCTCCTGCACTCATGCGCCCTGTCTCGAGGCCCCTGGGGTTCCCCCAACCCCCAGCAGTTCTGAAAGTGCCCACAGACCGGATTGAGGGCCCTAGCGGGCTGTATCCAGCCACGGGCCTTAGTTTGAGGACCCCTGCCTTACATAGATGACCAATGAGGGACTCAGTGGAACCTCCTCTCTGGGCTCTGTCCAGGGTCCTGAAAACCTTTCCAAAGAGCATCTATACGTCCTAGAGTCCAAGGCTTGCACTGAACCTCAGCTATCTGCTTCCTAGCTATCTAATAATAATAATAATAATAATAATAATAATAATAATAATAATAATAATAATAATAATAATAATAATAATAATTTAATTAAAATAATAAATAATTCCTTATTGACATTGTGTGTATATACAGTGTACACATACAATGAAATTCACAAAACACCCATATAAACCTCCCATATAAAATACTTGCTTGTGCCTTTTCCAAGGGTAGGGTTACAACTCCAATAGGTCTTCTCGGACTTACACCAACTCCAAAGTTGGCATAATTTTGAGTAGATGAGAGCTGCCAAACGCTGCTGCTAGTTGCCCAGGAATGGAGGCTTGGATACAGCATAACTGCTGGTCCAAGGCCTGCTCCTGCTTCCACCTGCCCACAGTCCTACCCTGTGCCTATTCTTCTCCTGCCCCACAGCCCCTATCCTGCCCCCCGGCCATGGATGTTTTAGCCTGTGTTCCTTGGGGGTAGTGTGCGAGTGCCTTATGGGCAAAGAGGGCAAAAGGAATTCCTTAAGGGACACAGAGGGCAAAACATCTTGATGAGGATGAAACTCACCACTGCTGCTTCTGGCATTAATGGCAGTCAAATATTTCTCCCAAAAGCAATCTTCAGTGATACAGCGCATTATCCTGAAGGCTAGGAGGGCACCATTGCAACCACAGTGGCAGTGATTTTAGTCCCACACTGACTCGCTCTGAAAACCACCAAGTTTCCAAAGTTTCCATCCACACCCCTTAAAAAATTCAAGTTGGATGTTTTCACCAGAAAATTTCTGGCCAATTTTTAAGCAGTGAGTAACCACTTTCAGCCTTAAAGAAATAATTCAATTGCTTGAGTTAATTAATGTGCAAGAGTATAGCCAACAAGTAAGCATGAAAGAGAAAAACCTCATGCTCCAATGCCACAAACTCTTCCTGTTTCCCAATAGCAGCTCTGCTCTCAAACATTGGCACATCTCCATAATACAGAGGACAAAAGATGTGCTGGATGTATCACCCATCAGTGCAGTTGCATCTGATATACCACACATGATTATCAGAAAAGAATGTCCCATACTGATGGGGTCAAAAATACATTTGATTGCCTGAAGAGGGTATTTCAAATGGTTGTTGAAAATGAATTTAAAGGGTTTTTTTAAAGACAAGGAATGCTTGCCAAGTAAGAAACAGGCTCCAAGTTTTTTTCTGGAAGTGCTTTGTGGACAGGCAGCTGAATAGAGTGCTATCCAACCAGCAGGTCTGGCATATTATTATTTCCAGGGGTTCCTCCACAATCCATCCCACCCACCCCTGCTTTGGCTGTATACTATAGTTTTGCTGGCACAAAACAAGGTCAATTCAATGAAAGGCACAGTCCAAAGATACTTTTTATTTCAAAACACGCTTAAATGTATATTTGTCAGTCTTCATTTTATAAACATTCAAAAATTATTGAGTGAACAGATGCTAAAAGGAATTGTAGAAAGTCCAAGGTTGTTTGCAAAGATTTTAGGGACAAGGACTAAGGGTGAAATCCAGAGTAACTACGGGGAGTCCTTGCTCGGGAGTAAGAACAAGTTACTCTGGATTACAGTATGAATTTCCCATAGGTTTTCACCAGGTGGTGCAATAACTATGGGTGCATGAATGTCTCTTACATGCTCCGGTAGTTACTCTGGATTGTAGGGTTTGTGAGCATGAAATACCATTGGAAAGCCATAACTACAAGTCATGTGAATACATGTCCAAACCAGGCAAACCACTGACATAGTTAGACCATAACAGTCAAACAATGGTTTCAAACTTCAGCTCATGCACCCCAAAACCCTCTTCAATGCATCAGTTTTAAGCAAACTGGTTTGCCATTGCAACTGAACCAGGAAAATGATGGTTTCTGCAAATTACAGCTTGCTTGAAACTAAATTTAGAAACTACAGTTTGGGGTGAATTTCAGTTCTGATTTGACTAATTCTATTTCAAGAGGAGTCTTCATTTTACAGCAAACCAGGATGTCAGAGAGGAAATGGGAACACACAAGTTAAGGAAGGAGTATGTGAGCCAAAGACTCTGATCCAATGGCCAAACCATGATTTGTCTGTTGTCTGGTTCATTATCTTTCCTACAGCAGACGTCCTACAGCACAATCCTAACCATGTCTACCCAAAAGTAAGCCCCATTTTATTCAATGATTCTTACTCCCAGGAAAGTGTCTTTAGGATTGCAGCCCATCATGTGGCTAAGCACAGCTTATTTTCTAGGCTTTCCAGCCTCCTACTATTTCTCTTCTCTATTCCACAAATATGTGAGTGCCAAGCATGGCTTTGTTATTTGGACAGAAGTAAAAGATCTTGGGACAAACAAGAATGGCTAAACAAAATAGCAACTCTTCAGAAAAATAATCATTTTGAGCATATTAAAGGAAACCAAAAGTATCATTTTAACCGTAGCTATAACTGAAAATAGAAGATGCAGTCCCTCACTCCACTAACTCTTAAAGATCACAGTAACTAGCTGTTGTTGTTCCGAAGAACTGACTGTGCGATCCTTCTTTTGCTCTATATTGTATTATATTATTTATTTGAACCAATTTTTGCCCTGCGTTTCTGCTGCACAAGGGACCCAGTGGCCAACAGCCATGTCAAACAGTACAATAAAAACACACATCACATTTAAAAAACATTTTAAAACATTTAGAAACTTTTAAAGATAGTTCCACCTCCTAAGAACACAACGAAAAACAATCAGCAATGAAAAAAAATTAATTAATCAAATTAATTGAAAGAAATTCCATAGCTGGTGAAGTGATATGATGTTGGTGAAACAAAATCAGAAGGTAAAACAATAAAGGCTGATATTTAATCTAACCAACCTTTGCCTCAATCACAACACAAGGCACAGACAAGCACCGACAAGTCAGCAACACAAAGAATGCATCCTCTGAAGATTAAAGGACAGACAGACAATCCTTTTATCAGAGCTGAAGCATGACCCAGAGTTTCTTAGAGAACTACGTGATACCATTTGGAAATCGATGTGGAGGCTAATGAAGACATTTCAAAGGAAGCTCAGAGGTTAAAACAATAGCCTTAGTATCTGTAGGTGATGTCACTTAGATTAGTGGGTGATAGTTCTGAGAAGGACATCACTGTATTCATCAGTTTCCCAGAACTCCCAATTCAAATGCCAGTTAACAAGTGGACTTTGTCACATCTGTGTTTTAAGAGTTTAACAGCTGAATCTTACCTGGACTGATCAGTTCAGATGGAGAAGAGCCCATGTTTTGAGACCTAGGGTGCAATCCAGAGTAACTACAGGGAGTCCTTGCTCCGACGTAAGAACAATTTACTCTGGATTACAAGGTTTTCACTAGGTGCTGCCGTAACTACGTCAACGTCTCTTACATGCTCCCGAAGTTACTCTGGATTCTAGGGCTAGCATCACAGAATCCTAGAGTTGGAAGGGACCCAGTAGGTCATCTAATCCAACCCCCTGCCTGTTGCAGGAAATTCTCCTAGAGCATCTCCAACAGGTGCTGGTGGATCCTCTGCTTGCAGATCCCCGGAGAGGGAGAGTCCACCACCTCCCTTGGCAATCTGTTCCACCGCTGAACCACCCTCACCGTCAGGAATTTTGAATCCCCTAAGTAGGGCTAAGCAAGACCCTCTGTCTAAGACCCTGTTGTTGATGCCAGTCACTGTAGAAAGCTTTGAGCTGAAGTACTAAAGCTCTGGCTGGGTTAAAAGCCAACATTATGCATTTAGAATCATAGAATCCTAGAGCTGGAAGGGACCTAGTAGGTCATCTAGTCCAACCCCCTGCATGCAGCAGGAAATCCTCCTAGAGCATCTCTGACAGGTGCTCGTCAAGCCTCTGCTTGAAGACCCCCAGTGAGGGAGAGTCCACCACCTCCCTTGGCAATCTCTTCCACTGCCGAACTGCCCTCACAGTCAGGAATTGTTTCCAGATATCCAACCGGAATCTCCTTTCTTGCAGTTTGTACCCATTGGTTCTAGTTCTGCTTTCAGAAGCAGCTATGAACAAAGGAGCCCCTTCCTCCCTATGACAGCCCTTCAGGTATCTGAAGAGGGCAATCATGTCTCCCCTCAGCCTCCTCTTCTCCAGGCTGAACATCCCAAGTTCCCCCAACCTTTCCTGGTAGGGCTTCCCTTCCATCCCACTGATCATTCTTGTCGCTCTCCTCTGGACTTGCTCCAGTTTGGCTGCATCTTTCTTAAAATGAGGTGCCCAGAACTGAACACAGGACTCAAGGTGAGGTCTGACCAATGCTGAATAAAGAGGAACTAGAACTTCTCGTGACTTGGAAGCTCCAGTCCTCTTAATGCAGCCTAAAATGGCATGAACTCATGTTCAGCTTGTGATCCACGGCTATTCCAAAATCCCGCTCACATGTTGTGCTGCCAAGCCAAGTATCCCCCATTTTATACCTGTGTTTTTGGTTTTTAGTGCCCAAGTGCAGAACCTTGCACTTCTCCCTGTTGAAGTTCATTATATTTGTTACAGCCCAGAATTCTAGTTTATCCAGATGCTCCTGGAGGTTTCTCCTGTCTTCTGTTGTGTTTGCTACTCCTCCCAGCTTGGTGTCATCCATAAATTTGATCAGGCTCCCCCGTATCCCTTCATCCAAGTCATTGAAGAAAATGTTAAAGAGGAATGGGCCCAAGACAGAGCTCTGGGGTACCCCACTTAAAACCGATCTCCAGGTTTCAAACATTATATTTCACAGGGTGACCAGATACCCAAAAGGAGGACAAGGTCTTGGATTCCTCTCAGCCTGGCCTTTCCAATGGATAATAGCATGTTCGCCTACTCATGAGTAAAGCAATATTGGGCACTTTCACTTTCCCATAGAGCTCAATGCATTTTTTGTTTTTTGCCTATAACTTTTGATAGGAAGGAGATATTTCAATACCAATATTTCCATTGGATTCTGCTCTTCAGTATGAATCCGAGACATGACGTGATGGGGTACTGCACACCATTGCAAAGATCCAAAATGAAGCTAAAATGGAGGACAATGAAGCCCTTTTGGAGGACACGCGGATGGGAGACTAAAAAAAGAGGAAAAATCCAGAAATTTCCAGTCATATGGTCACCCTGTACTTTAACATTCACTCAATCCTACTGCCATGAGGCAAAACAGGCTGCTATTTTCTCTCCTATGATGCCAATCAAAAGACCAAAGAGGAAAGAATGAAGAAGTAGTAGAACCGACACAAGGAACTACAGCGGCACCTTGCTTAACAAGCGTTTCACATAACAAGCAAAAATTTCCAAGAAATCTTGCTTCATATAACAAGTTCCACTTCATGTAACAAGCAAGCGCGCTATGGGCACACGTGCTATGCAGCCCTGACGCTCCGCATGGAGGCTCTTTAAAAGGTCTGCTGGCCAGCGCTGCTGCCCCTAACTGCCCCCAAGGGCCCCCACCAACCACCTTGAACCTCCAGGAGCAGTCCAGGTAAGCCTTCCAGAAAAGTGTCTTTCATTGCAGTCCCCTAACTATGTCTACTCAGAAGTAACCCCCATTGTGTTAAATGGGGCTTACTCCCAGGAAAGTGTCTTCAGGATTGCAGCCTAAATAGACTTTGTAGGATCATGCACATTGAATGCATGTTTTGAATTCAATTCCAGTGTTTTGTCATAACTTTTACCTCCAGTTAATATTTGTATAGGAATATTTTGTGGGTTGTGGAGCCAATCGTCTGAGTTTCCATTATTTACTATGGGAAAATCCGCTTCACTTACCCTACAATCCAGAGTAACTACGGGAGCACATAAGAGACATTACGTGTACCCATAGTTACTGCACCACCTAGTAAAACCTATGGGAAATTCATATTGCAATCCAGAGCAAATTGTTCTTACACCAGAGCAAGGACTCCCCGTAGTTACTCTGGATTGCGCCCTAAAAGAGCATTTCACTTAAAGAGCAGGTCTCCTGAATAAATTAAGCTCTTTAGGTGAGGCACCATTGTACAAAGATTTCTAATGCGAATAAATCCTGAATGTTTGCAAAACACAGGGCTAAATCCAGAGTAACTACAGGAGTAACAATATAAGAGACATTACGTGCAACCATAGCTACTGCACCACCTTGTGAAAACCTATGGGAAATTCATATTGCAATTCAGAGTATGGTAACTTGTTCTTACTCCAGAGAAAGGACTCCCCGTAGTTACTCTGGATTTCACCCACAGTGGAAAGAGAAAAACATAGAATTCCTGAAAATGTTCTTCATGGTTTCCTCACCCCTTTATCTTTTGTGGGGTGAGCTAGCTAGATGAATTATTTCAGTATTTTTTCTTCGTTCCTTGTCCTTCAAAAGTGTGTCAGCAAAGGCACACAAATGCACAGACTTCTGAAGAATAAATGAGCTCTGAAAGGTTTCCAGTAATGATACCAGAGGCAAGGCGTTGGGGGCTTGGAAAGACAGCGGTGTCCTGAATTCACCCTCCCCGTGTTCTAGTTCATGCCATTCTTTGCCAACCTCCCAAAGCTCTCTCTGCTCCCAGAACAGGTTGGAGATCCTCTCACTGAGAGAGACATTCACCAAAATGCTGGATGTGAACCAGGACGGCAAGTTCCTAAAAGCAGCGGGCAAAGCCTTGTATCCCATTGCCTTAGCATCTTGGAAATGCTCCACCGTCACTTCCAAAGGGGGAGATGAAAAACAAACTGAGCTGCTTCCTTTCGTCCCTCCCTCCCATAGTTACTCTGGATTGTGCCTGATGTGGCCCTCCTACCAAAAAGTTTGGAGACCCTTGCGAATAAAGGCAAATTCTCTACTGACAAGTGTTGGCAATTCACACTGTGCACTGGCATAATTTGTTGGTTTAGCCACAAGGCAACCAACGTTTGTTTTGTTCATCAAATGTTTAGCTTGCCATGATCTACATCTATCCAAAGACACAATGGTTTAAAAAAGACACAACTCATTTTACAACAGTTCCATCAATAAAAAGCACTGAAACTTTGGGAATTGATGTTCTGGGCTGATTTTTATTTTCTGCCTTCTCTTTCAGTTATGCAGTAAATCAGTTGCAATCGCTAAGAGCCTTTAAAATTATGTATGATTGCAAATTTTCATGGCCAGCAATAGTCCAACAATTTAATATGTCCATGTTGATTTATAGTCCATGTTGTTGAAAAAAGTCTGACGTTTTGTTCTGCAGTTTTTAGAATTTCATCAGGTAAATGAGCCCTGGCAGGACAAGTTGTTAGGGAAGACCAGAAAAGGCAGTTAAAAACAGCACAAAAACAGATGTCCAGCTGCAGAATTCCACTTTGATTGGCTTCTTAAAGCAGACATACCCACCAATCCAGAGAAACTATGGGAGCACATAAGAGACACTACCCATATCTGTAGTTAATGCACTACCTAGTGAAAACCTATGGAAAATTCATATTGCAATCCAGAGCAAATTGTTCTTACACCGGAGCAAGGACTCCCTGTAGTTACTCTGGATTGCACCCATATACTGTATTTACTTGAATATAACACGCCATCAAATCTAATGTGCACCCCATACTTAGAATCAAAATATTGTATTTACTCAATTCTAATTAACATCAAATCTAATGTGCACCCTGATTTTGGAGACTGAATTTGACTGAAAAAGGTGAGTTACTGTCACTTCCATATAGAACTTTTTTATTTCTGTTCTTCTGAGGACAGCTAAAGTACTGCTAATATGTAGCCTCTTTCTGGTTGACATTCTGCAGATGTTTAAATATCTCTATTGCTTCCCTATACAATAAATAAATATAAATATCTCTACTGCTTCCCTGTACAATCTTGGGAAGCAGCATTTATTAGTAGATAGAACCTGTGTTGCTTTAAAATTGATTCAACGACCCATTTCTACTGCATGCTGAACTACCACTAATTTTCAAGTGCAACAAAGGGCAGTGATGTGCAACAAGTCTGGTGCTGATGGAGTGTTTGGTGGTGCTTCTCTAGACATGATTGCACTCATAGGATATCCTATATACACCAGCTGTATCCAGCTGCCAAGCACAATCCTAACCATGGCTACAATCTAAAGTAACTGGATGCCCTACAAATCCAGATGCCCTACAATCCAGAGTAACTACAGGACCTTTTACACCAACATAGTGACGGTGCCACCTATGGGAAATGCCTAGAGCAATCCAAAGCCTCTCACGTCTTCCCATAGTTACTCTGGATTGTAGGGCATGTCTACTCAGAAGTAAGCCCATTGTGTTCAATGACTCTTACTCCCAGGAAAGTGTCTTTAGGATTGCAGCCACTGTCTCTTACCCTTAAAATTTCTAAGAAGATTCTGGACTTTGACAGTTGGTATGAAGACAGTTCTGAATTTAGCTTTGCAGAGAATATTGTCGATCTTGTCAGTTGTGCCTTTGATCTTAAAATTTGATTTAAAGCCTACAAAATTGTTTGCAGATCTTTTACCTTCAAAACAGCAGTAGTTAGAGTTGTTTATCATCCACAATATGAAACCTTTCAGAACTTTATGGACAAAAGCAGATGCACTTTTTTATGACAACTTTAAAAACAGCAGAATTATATAATGAAACCCATCCCTTTATGGAAAGGGGAGGAAAAGCTAGTCATCAACACATGAGAAAAATTCACTGGAAACAAAAATTCAAGTCAACTGCTACACCCATGTTGACCAGTTGATGATCCTTTACCTTTTAAAGACCAAAAAAATCAACTAATTAGAGATCCTGACCAATGTTATCCCCCATGTTTATCAACAGTGGTAAATCTGGAAACCTATACGTTGCAAATGTTTCCTTACCCTAAGGATATTCAAGCAGCTGCCTCAAGCTCCATAGGATACAGCAGTGACCATTTTGGTGACACCGTTTCTCTGGATGCCAACTCTGGAACCCAATTCTCATAGATTGGGCAGATGATCACAATAGGAAAATACTGGTAAGAAGAGTCGTAGAATCCTAGAGTTGAACGGGACCCAGTAGGTCATCTAGTCATCTAGATTCCTTTCTATAAGGTGCTAAAAAATAAAGGTGTCCGCCATATGTTATACTGTAAGTTGTGAGTAGAGTGCGGAGCTCATCCCCATTTCTAAGCCTTTAGAGCCAGCATTGTCCAAAGACACTTCCATGGTCATGGGGTTGGCATGACTGCCGAAGGCACATGGAAGACTGTTTTACCTTCCCACCAAGGTGGTACCTATTGCTCGACTTGCATTTCCATGCTTTCGAACTGCTGGGTTGTCAGGAGATGGGCTAAGGATGGGAGCTCACCCCATCTTGTAGGACCTGAGTCTCGAATCCTGGCCTGCTGGTTAACAGGAACAGTGTCTTAACCACTTGCACCACCACAGAGATGGTAGTATGTACATATATTTTTGTGTGCACTGTTTTGTATGTAGTTCGTACATATATTTTTGTGTGCATATATTTTTGTGTGCACTGTCTCTACAATTGTTTAATCAATTGCCTAAAATTGCTAGGCAACAAATTGCTAGGCAAAATGTTCTAAAATTAAAAATGTAATGTTACTTGGAAGCTTACAATGTAAAATTACTATATATTAAAGAGGAAAGGAGATCAAATCAGTCAATCCTGCAGGAAATCAACCCTGACTGTTTACTGGAAGGACAGATACTGAAGTTTAAATATTTTGGCCAGCTCATCTCTAAGGAGAAGGGATGACACCAATGTTGGGAAAAATGGAAGGCAAAAAGGAGAAGGGTCAGCATAGGATGCATAGGATACAGTGTCTTTGAAGCAATGAACATGAAATTTCGACAAACTTTGGGAAACAGTGAAAGATAGGAGGCCTGGTGTGGTGCGATCCATGGGCTCACAAAGAGTCAGACACAATTTAGCAAGTGAGCGACAGCCAGTCTGAAGATGATAAAACTGAACCACCCATGTGCTAATCAGAGAAATAATTTTAAGAAATTGTTCCAGTTAAACCAGTGAAGAGATAAAACAGGTTGAGGGTCATATGAATCCACAGAACATAGGCAGGACAGAATATGCAATGCAATTGGTCCCAATTTGCGCAATGACAAGGCAGAGTGGCTTATCTGGATTCAGGAAAGCAAAGACTGGGTACAGGTGGCCCAATCTTAAAAGAAAGTGCTAGATATAAATTATATTTTCTAAGGGGTTTGTCTCCAACAGTATGGCTACAATCTAGAGTAACTACGGGACATTTTAAACTGACGTAGTTACAGTGCCACCTATGGGAAACCTATGGGAAATGCATAGAACAATCCAGAGTAAGTGCCTCTTATGTCTTCCCATAGTTACTCTAGAATGTAGGGTAAATGTCAACTAGCACCATGGTGGTTGGATTATACCTCTTCAAACTGTAGGAGGGGAAACAAAGCCTTGAACAATTTCCTCTAACAAAAAAGTCTTACTATAGCCTTCCCATGTCAACCCCGCACAGACAGGAAACCTTTTCCCAGCGAGGAAGCACTGAACCATTTGATCCCCTTACTTGAAGCCTAAAACAATACAGTCTAACAGTGCAATCCTATATGTGTCTACTCAGAAGTATGTTCCATTGAGTCCAATGTGGTTACTCCCAGGAAAGTGCTCTTAGGATTGCAGCCTAATCTTATTATTCAGAGTAACTATGGGAGGACAAAAGAGATTTTACATACACCTGTAGTTATGGCACCCTATGAAAGGGTTAGTGAAAACCTATGGGAAATTCATATTGCAATCCAGAGTAAATTGTTCTTACACCAGAGCAAGGACTCCCTGTAGTTACACTGGATTGCACCCTAAAAGAGTTTTGCCACAGCAGCTGCTGCTTATACAGACTATGCCCATATGTCCAGTAAGCAATGGCACAAGATATTCAGAAAAGACTACAGTGGCGCCTCACGCAACAAATTCGATGCGTAGGCATGTTTAATTCGATGCGTAGGCATATTTAATTCGATGCGTAGGCATGTCTTTACAACGTTCATGTAAAGAACGTTTCACGTAACATTCTTTACATGAAGCGGATTTTCCCATAGGAAATAATGGAAACTCAGACGATTGGTTCCACAAGCCCCAAAATATTCATATAAAAATATTTACTGGATGTAAAAATGATGACAAAACACTGGAATTGAATTCAAAACATGCATTCAGTGTGCATGATCCTATGAAGTCTACTTAGGCTGCAGTCCTAAGGACACTTTCCTGGGAGTAAGCCCCAATTAACACAATGGGGCTTACTTCTGGGTAGACATGGTTAGGAGGCTGCAATCAAAGACACTTTCCAAGTGTTCCCCAACTTTCTCCTCCTCTGAGGAGCCTCTCTCTCCCTTGCTCCCTTCTAGCTAGCCCTGAGCTGCTTCCCTCTTCTCCACTGCTCTTCTCTCCCTCTGCTCAGAGGACGCCCGACCACAGGAGGAACAACGTGGAAGTGTTGCTTTCGCCATGGGCAGGCACACTAGGCAGCCCTGACGCTTTTGAAAAGGGCTGCCGGCCAGCGCATCTGCCCCAACTGCCAACAAGTATGTTTGTTATGTGAAGCACAGTTTGTTACATGAAGCAGAATCTTAGAGAAATTTTTGTTTGTTACGTGAAACATACTTTACGTGAGACGTTTGTTACATAAGGTGCCACTGCATTTCAAATATTTATAGAATGAGGTTTTTAAAAATCAGAGTGGTTTGCACGAAAAAAATGTCAGATAATATATCCGTCGAAGCCAAATGAGAATTCAACAGGAATGGTCAAGTTTTCCAGTTGTAAAATTGCAAATTTCATTCTATCCCAGCATCAGATGCTCCTGTCCTGTTTGTTGCAAGATCAGGCCCTGGGATGGAGGCAAGGATGTTGCCTGCTAGAGCTGCCTTTCAACTCCAGCTTTGTCCTCCAAACTAAATCCCTCGTTCCCACAAAGCACAATATGAAACACGAGCCAATTCTCAAGGCAGTCGATTATTCTCTCACGCCTGAACAGAGCCGGTACTAACCAATCAACTCCCTCTCCCCAGCGACTCACTCGCTGTTCTACTCCAGGCACATCCAAACCAAACAGCACCTTCAGAAGCTCTGCCGATTTGAGAGAGCTAAAGGTTTTAAAAGGCTAAGTACGTAGAAAAATTTACAACTTGTACAAAATGTTGCATCCAGAGTTGTCACTCGAGCCACTTTTATACAGCATGCAACTGCTGCGCTGCACAAGTATCATCTGCTTGGATAAAATTCCCAGTGCTGGTGGCTGTTTTCAAAGCTCATACTGGAGGGACTGGGTTTTCCCCACATTTTAACAGCAGCCTGACATTACTTATTCCATTACTGTTTATCTCAACATCCAGAAAAGCTTGTCCCACTTAAAGCACAATCCTAACCATGTCTACTCAAAAGGAAGCCCCATTATTATCAATGGGTCTTAGTCCCAGGAAAGTGTCTTTCGGACTGCAGCCCGAGGATGAAATCCAGAGTAATTACGGGGAGTCCTTGCTCCGGAGTAAGAACAAGTTACTCTGGATTACAATATGAATTTTCACTGGGTGGTGCAGTAACTATGGGTGCACATAATGTCTCTTACGTGCTCCCATAGTTACTCTGGACTGTGCCCTAATTAGTCTACAATCCAGAGTAACTATGGTACATTTTACACTGACCTAATTGTGGTGCCACCTAGTGAAAACCTACAGGGAATTCATATTGCATTCTTGAGTAAATTGTTCTTACGTCAGAGCAAGGACTCCCTGTACTTACTCCGTATTGCGCCTTTAGGCTACAATGCAGAGTAACTACAGGACCTTTTGCACCGACATAGATACGGTGCCACCTATGGGAAATGGACAGAGCAATCCAGAGTAAGTGCCTGTTACATCTTCCCGTAGTTACTCTGGATTGTAGGGTAAATTTTGACACTTAAAATAGTCAAGATGACCATACGTAGAGGAGCAGGGTCAGAAGAGAAAGATGGCAACTTATTTCTTTTGTTGCAACCATTAAGGCTGCAATCTTAGCTCCCAGGTGGGCTGGCATAAATCCCAGCACAAGTCCTATGCTGGCCCAGGGGTGTCACTAAAGTGCCATAAGGCACTTCTGTGCCATTCATGGGCAATTTAGACCAGAGCATAGAGATTTGCTGGCCTCCCCACAACATGACACGAACAGTGAGTAAGGTGAGTTATGCCAGCCTAAACAGGTTAGGATTGCGCCCTAAAAGGCTTGCTGTCCTAACTGCTATACAAATATGACAGGTTGTCCCCCACACTTATCACATTTGCCTGTGCAGCAACTCACAGAATAAGTCCAAGATATGGTCCAGGCTTTTTGTCCTCCATTTGGGCTTCATTTTGGAACGCTGTAATGGTGTGCAGGACCCCATCATGTCATGTGTTGTTGGATTTGTATTGAAGAGCAGAATCCAATGCAAAAATCGGTTTTGAAATATCTCCTTCCTATCAAAGTTTATGGCCAAAAAGTAAAAAATAAGAAATATGCATTGAGCTCTATTGGAAAGTGAAAGTGCCCAATATCGCAGCTTTACTTGTGAGTAGGCAGATGTGCCACTGTCCACCAATAAGGCCAGACTGAGAGGAATCTAAGACCTTGTCCTCCTTTTGAGGTTTGGACATCTGGTCACCCTGGTTCTTGAGGTCTCAATTTAGGTTCTTGAGGTCCTTCAATAAGAGTCAGGTGCAAAATGGATGCTCAGGGGACAAAACCAGTTAGTTATCTTATGTATACAGCTCAATATGCACTGAGCTGACCTGCATTTACAAACATGTCAATGTTGAAGGGCCCTAATCCAACTTGCACTGGAATAGGCATGGAGATTGTATCCAGTACACAGGTTTGGTGCATCCTGGCATAGAACTCAATATGGATTTTTAGTCCCAAGCACAGGCAGCCCCATATGGCTACTTAGATCTGTGCCCTTACAAATCTGAGAAATGCCTGTGAGGTAATGCCACTGAGAGGCTGCACTCCTAAAAACACGTTCCTGGGAGTAAGACCCATTGATCACAATGGGACTTACTTTTGAGTAGACATGGTTAGGATTGTTCTCAGAATGGGTTTAGGGACTGGAGTTGGGATCTGCATTAGTGTGGCTGCCCCTACCGCCATCGTCCTCCCACCCAGAAATGCTCCCCCACCCCACCTGTTCATCGCTACTGCCACTTACTCCCACACTATATATCGGTGATTTTCAACCTTTTTCATCCCATGGAACACTTAACAAGGCAATGAAATTGTCAAGGCACGCCATCAGTTGTTTTTACCATTGACAAGGCACACCAGACTGTTCAAATCCCTCAAATTTTCTATTAATGATTGTCAATCTCCAAATTTCCATGACACACCTGAATCCTATCCGCAGCACACCAGTGTGCCATGGCACACTAGTTGAAAATCACTGTTCTATACTGATCTACCTAACCCAGCACAAACCTACCACTGCTGGGCACAGAATCAGTTGGGTGAGGCCAGTGCAAGCCCATGCTTTGTAAGTCAATAACATCAGAACTGGCAAACAGGACCTGACTTAAATGTGTGAATTAATACTCCAGCAGGTGAGGCTGACAGAGACAAACAACGGTACAGGGGTTATCTTTTTGTAAAAAATTGTTAAACAATGGAGAGCACAATCTTGAGATCTGACCTACTGGGACTGTGCTTGCCTAACCCTGGAACGAGGAAAAACTTCCCATTTATCACTGTAGTGCAGTAGCAGCCCATATCCTTGCATTGTTCCAGCGCAAGGGAGGATTGCACTGCCAGAAAATATTTTACAAATGCCAATAAATATACTACAAAATGCCCAAGAGATCTAACAGTAGATTCCACTCCATCTTCCATGCTCTTCTCAAAAGACACTTCATACACCTTTTATACTATAGTCTACTAGAGCAGGGTTGCCAAACGCAATTCATACAGAGGGCCCAAGTTAGCATTAATGGTGTTTCCCGAGGGTCAGTGTCCAATCTCATACATGTCTACTCGGGTGTAAATCTCATTATAATCAATGGGTCTTACTCCCAGGAAAGTGTGAGGACATTCTCATGGGGCCACCTGAAATGGCGAAGTGGGACGCATTCAAGCCACGAGCCTTGTGTTTGACACCTGCGTACTAGACAGTCCCCCAAATTGCAACAATATTGCACTGTTTTATTTAAATGTTGCAGCTTTCTCTGTATAAACTTTTTTAAACTGAATTAAATCCCACCCCATTAACCAGCAACTTTTTCACTCCTGGAGTGAGAGGAGGTGGGATGATTTATTTTACTATTAGGGTCGGTTCTGATTCTATTTCAGCCCCAAAGTTGTGTTATTGTGTTTTTTTTTTGGGGGGGGGGGAGTGTGTGTATTTTGTTTTTAATGTATTGCAAGATGCAGACTACAGACTCTCTTGGTTTCATGGAATAAACTGAAATCCATTGCCATGCCTTTCATCTCAGATCCCAGTGGGCATCATCCAAATTTGAATAATTTAGCATACATTTTTAACACTTTCCTTTTTCACTTTCCCTTCTCTGCATTTAAAAACAAAACAGGGTGAAGACAAAAGGATGAGGCAGCTGGAAAAGGAGACCTTGCCAAAAGGAAAAAGGAAAGTGAGAGGTTGAGTTTCCACAATGCTACAATTCCACAATTATCTTGCTTCAAGACCAACTGCTTCGCTACAATATCTGCTGCTTACGTAAGCTCATTAAGCGAAGCAGACCCAGGAGAGAAGCTGCAGAGTCCAAAATAACATGTAGGGTGATTTTGGTTATCAGCCGCCGTCTCGTGGGACAGCTGTAAACCTTAACCTCATCAGAACGTAGATAATGAACTGCAATTAGGACAATAAACTTTTTTCCTATTAAAAAAATTAACTCCGCGGTAGTGACAGAATGACCCACAATAATATACTACCAGTGGGCTTTTGTATATGGTTTATTTGTTTAATCACCAGGAAAAAAATGCAGATTTCATTTCAGTGGTATACTAATATCTACTATGCACATGGTATGTCAAGCAACAAACGAAAGGTGACTGTCAGGGAGCCAAGAATTGAATTAGGCTGTAATCCTAGACACTTTCCTGGGAGTAAGACCCATTGAACATAAAGGGGCTTACTTTTGAGTAGACATGGTTAGGATTGTGAAGAATCTAATCTAAGAAGACTCTAAGGCTGTAATCCTGAAGACACTTTCCTGGGAGTAAGACCCCATTGAACACAATGTTCTTCAATACAAATCCAACAACATATGACATGATGGGGTCCTGCACACCATTGCAAAGTTCCAAAATAAAGCCAAAATGGAGGACAATGAAACCCTTTTGGAGGACACCCAGACAGGAGACTAAAAAAAAGAGGACAAATCCAGTCATATGGTCACCCTGCCCAAGTATCAACAAGATATCAGTGCAATATGTATTATGTTATATATTGGCTATAAGGTGCAGGGCGGCACTTCAAGGCATGACTAGAACCTACCAGTGCTCCCCAAACTGGGCCACGTTAGGTACATGCAGAACAGCAGAAGCAGCAACAGCTGTGTATGGGCACAATCCAGGGTAACTACGGGAGCACATAAGAGACATTACATGCACCCGTAGTTACTGCACCATCTAGTGAAAACCTATGGGAAATTCATATTGCAATCCAGAGTAAATTGTTCTTACACCAGAGCAAGGACTCCCCGTAGTTACTCTGTACTCCACCCTATGTCTGGGAGAGGGAAAATACTATTTGGAAGGCACCATATCACGCCACTGTGGAAACCACAGTGCAGCATAATGGCAGTAATGTTTGATGAGCAAATTTAATGAGCAGATAAAGAGAGGAAAAGTCAGACAAATGGTAACAAGGAGAGGGTGACACCCCTGCAAATCATTTGCAAACCTGAGATGTCTTCCAGTTCAATAATTTTCCTATCCTTTTGTAAGCAGAGAAGCCCACATCAGTCTGTATCAAGCATCCCTACCTTATAGAAGAATACCCAACCGTGTTATTTACATTAGGCAGCAACGGTCAAATTCTGCAGGGAGAATTCACCATTATTCATGCCTGTTGGCCTCTTCCCTAAACCAATCTCAGATTGTTTGCCCCACGTTGCATCATCTCTAATTTAAGGAATAAATTCCTTGGAGGCCATTGCGTATTTAAAATAAAAAATTATACAATTGGCAAGACACAAGGGGCAGAAACTCATTGCAAAGAACAGGTAATCTTTTTCAAAGAAAAAGAGCAGCCCTTGTTCAAATATTTTTCATGCTTTCAAGCATTACCAACACACACAAACAGCACACTCCCATCCCTTGTAGGCTGCAAATCTAAAGACACTTTCCTGGCAGTAAGACCCATTGAAACAATGGGGCTCTAAGAGGATGTCTACTTGAATTGAAGGATTGAAAAGGAGAGCAGACTGTACCTCCACCAGTGATGCCTAGTGAGGCGTATATCAACTGATAGACAATAAGAGCACAATCCTACCCATGTCTACTCAAATGTAAGCCCCGTTGTGTTCAATGGGTCTTACTTCCAGAAAAGTGTCTTTAGGATTGCAGCCTTAGGGCACAATTCAGTCTTGCTCTGACAAGTCTTGCTCCGACATAAGAACAATTTACTCTGGATTGCAATATGAATTTCCCATACATTTTCACTAGGTGCTGCAGTAACTGTGTTGATGTAAATGTATCTTAAGTGTCCCATAGGTACTCTGGATTGTAGGGGATAGTCTGTTTATTGCATACTACTGCATAATGCACCCACAGAATATGTCATCTCCATAGAAATATTTTCCATTCATGGGTGCTTTTTCACCATTTCCACAGTAGCTATATAATTGCACACTCAGACCCATTTCACACAACCACAAGTGGAACATTTTGAACCATATCCTGGGCCCCCCTTTTTTACCAGCAGAGGGGTCTCCTCTTTATAACTAGCATATAGTAATATATCCCCTACTGCCGGGTTGAGTTGGACTATTCTTTGTTTCTGAGGAATACATTTTGTTCTCTTCTCCTATTCAATTTAATCTTTTGTTTGGGGAGCAAATGCTCATCGTGACAGCCGTACCGCGAAAATTTGTGACATGCAAATACTTTTCTGAAGAGTTTACACCTTCAAGACGCTGTAATGTTTTCTCAAGGCTTTTTCCCCTTTTTTATCAGATTCTTTTGTTTTCCACTGTGAGAAATAAGGCAGGCTGCAGCAGAGACCTTCCTTTAGGTTACAAGGATATCTACCCCCCCCCCCTTTCAGCCCCAGATGCAGAAGACTCAGCTGCCTCTGATGGGCGGACTCTCACGGGAATTCAAAAGCTCTTTGCCTGAATTTGATTAGTTGAAAATGACATCATGATTTATAACACAGTTTTCTAATTCTAAAGCAGTCATCTATAATGACTTAGACAAGGCTCAGAGAGGACCTGCCTAGCTTTGAACTGGAAATAACTGCATTATCTTGTCCAGTTCTTTGTTTTTATTTTTCCAAATTTTCACTGAGAAAAAAATACAATACACAAAAATACAGATGGAAAAGAGACATAATAAATTAGACACATAAATTAGAAAAACTCTGTGCAACAAAAATTTTCTGGAATGTTAACTGATTTTGGGTATATTGGGCATGCTGATTCCAAAGATGTAAATAGTTTTTCTCTACTAGCTATACTTTTTGAGATAACAGCACTAATGAGTGTCTATGAAAAGTGTCTGTCAACCAAAAGTCTAATTTGTCATAGGGTATCATGATGTTTATATCTCAAAAACTAGAGCTAACAAAAGAAAATTACTGTTATATTTGAAATCAGTATACCAAATGTACACAGAATCAGCTCACAAAACCTCAGAAACCAAAGCACTGCTGGGCAGTGTAATCAATCCGAACCATACAAATTAAAAATTCATAGCCATAAGGCAAGGAAAAATATGTAATATAAAATGATGAGAATGTGGCTTTGTCAAGCCTTTTAATTACACCACAGGAACAAGGAGAATGTATTTGTTATAAAGGAAATGATCAATTTATTCCCTTTAGTCTAGTGTTAACGTGTGTGCTTTGTACTTTTATGCAATTTAGAAAAAAATGCCACAATGAACACATAAAATGATACAATCTACACAATATGCCCTACTTCCCGTGATCCTAGGGAGACAGGGGGAGGGAGAGAATGAGAATGTACTGAATTTACTCAAATCTAACGCTCACTTTTTCAGCCAAATTCCGTCTCCAAAATCAGGGTGCGCATTAGATTTGATGTTAATTAGAATTGAGTAAATATAGTGTTTTGATTGTAGGTATGGGGTGCGCATTAGATTCGATGGTGCATTATATTTGATTAGATGTGGTATATTGGATTCTAAAGCAAAGCTTTGCTGACTGACCTTGGTTGAGTCAATTGCCCCTACTCTATTTCCCCAACTACTTTATTACAAACTAGCGAAAGGCGTACCCGCGTTGCGGGAGTAAAATTCCCCCGTATGCCATCCCCCCATATGCATCAACCCCCCATGGATAACTTTCCGCCAGGCGTAACAACCCCTCAGGCACAACTTCCCCCATACACATCAACCCCCCCATGCGCATCAACCCAGCATGCACAAGTTACCCCATGCGCAACTTCCCCCCATGCACATCAACCCCCCATGCACAACTTCCCCCATGTGCATCAACCCCCATGCGCAACTTCCCCATATGCATCAAACCCCATGCACAACTTTCCCCATGCGCAACTTCCCCCATGCGCAACTTTCCCCCCATGCGCAACTTCCTCCCATGCGCAACTTCCTCCCATGCGCAACTTTCCTCCTATGTGCAACTTCCCCTCTGCGCAACTTTCCTACATGCGCAACTTCCCCCATGCGCAATTTCCCCTCATGCGCAGCATCCTCGCCAGCGCAACCTCTTCCTCCGAACAACATCCCCCAGTGCACCAGGGTCTGAGCACCAAATTGACTGGATGTTGGTCAGTCTCCCATGTTAAGTATAGGACAAAAACACATTGCCCCCTTTTCAGCCCCTGAAGGGTTAAATTTCTCCAGATGGTTCTTGGTGGTAGTTCAGGTGACAGAAGGAACTCCCAGAATTCCATGCTTCAGGCCCAGCAGTTGGGGCAGAATTTTGCTGAGTCAGCAATTCTCAATGCAAAGTATAGGGAGGAAAACGCATTGCGGCCCTTTTCACCCCCTTCCCATTGGAATTTCCGAAAACCGGTTCTTAGTGCACCCCTTAGTCACGGAAAGAACACCCACCCCAAATTTCACGCTTATAGGCCCACCGGTTTTGGCAGGGCGGTGATGAGTGAGTCAGTCAGTGAGTCAGTCAGTGAGTGACTTTTCTCTTTTATATATATAGATTACAGTGGTGCCTCACATAACAAGTTTAATCCGTTCCGGAAGCATGCTAGTTATGTGAAATGCTCTTTATGTGAAGCAGATTTTCCCGTAAGAAATAATAGAATTTCAGGCGATTGGGTTCCACAACCCCCAAAATATTCACATGAAAATATTAACTGGATGTAAAAATGATAAAATACTGGAATTGAATTCAAAACATGCATACAATGTGCATGATCCTATGAAGTCTATTTAGGCTGCAATCCTAAAGACACTTTCCTGGGAGTAGGACCCATTGAACACAATGGGACTTACTTCTGAGTAGACATGCTTAGCGGGCTGCAATTGAAGACACTTTCTTGGGAGCCCCATTCTGTTCAATGGGGCTTACTTCTGAGTAGACATGATTAAGAGGCTGCATGGAGGATAGGGGGCTTACCTGGGCTGCTGTTAGAAGCTGAAGGCCAGTGGGGGACTTGGGTGCAGCTGCCTCTGGCGCCCCCAGGCAACTGCCCCCAAGTTGGGGGCAATTAGAGGCAGCAGCGCGGGCCAGCAGCCCTTTAAAACAGGCTCCGCGCAGAGCAACTTGGGGCAGTTGCCTGGGGCTTGTTAAGAGAAGCGGGCTTTTTAAGTGGAGCACACTCCCAATGGGAATTTGTGCTTGTTATGTGAATCCCTTTTTATATGGGGCATTTTGTTATACGAGGTACCACAGTATTCCAAGAAATTTCTGCAGCAATAATCCGTCTTTAAAACTTGACTAGCAACACTCTAAATGCATGTTACAGGAAAGAGACAGTGCAATGCCTAATCTAATGGCGGCAAAAAGCTTTTGTACAGCACTGGTATTAAAAGCTGTTTTCCTCTCTCAATGGTGGACATGGATGAGCTCCAGATCCACAACTTTCATCCAATTTCACTTGCATCACTGGTGCTCTTAGTGCTCAAAAGCTTCTTGAAGGAAGGAAGGCCTCAACCTCTGTTATATGAAGAGGAACAAATAGCATAGACTTAAGCCTGAGTTAGCTGAGCCCCTTTCTCTCTTGTATCTGCAATAAGGACAGTCAAGTTTCAACTTTTGATTTTACAGGTGTCCCTGGTTATCCGCCAGGATTCCATTCTGGAACCTTCCGTGAATAAAAAAAATACATGTATAAAGAAAACAATGGGGACAAATAGGTTCAAAGACCAACTCCCAGGTTTCTCGCTCCTCTATTGGGCCTAAATTAATAAGGCCAAGCAAGAGTTTGATTCTCGGACTGAAAATGGAATGATTACTTGCATGACTACCTCTATACAACAGTAGAAAAGCAGTTTTTTAAACTGTGATTTGCAATGGCCATTCGTGTTGAGTCAAAACCGTGTATAAAAAATCCATGTATAACTAGGTTGGTCCTGTACTCAAGAAACACCTAAACGGTTTAACTGACTAATGGAATAATAATGCAGAGGAGTGATTTTCAACCTTTTTCATCTAATGGCTCACTAACAAGGCACTGGAATTGTCAAGGCACACCATCACTGGTTTTTTTTTACCATTGACAAGGCACATCATGCTGTTCATATCACCCAATTTTCCTATTAATGAATGTCAATCTCCAAATTCCCAAGGCACACCTGAGGACTAGCCATGGTACACTGGTTGAAAATCACTGGTGCAGGGCATCAGTCATCAAAGGACTTCTCAGGTATAGATTTTTTTTAAAGCTTCTCTGTTATTATTAGAGTGCAAATGAACATTCTCCAACTCATGATGAGGCACCCTAGGGACCTAAACCCAGTTGGAGCATGCCAAAGGACCACAGCCATATCTTGTTGGAATAATGCACGGGATGAAGAAATCTCTCCTTTTGTCCACACCAGACTTCCTGCCAATCCATTTCTCTGTGTGACTAAATTTGTTTGAAAGAGATAAAAGAAATTCTCCCTGTACACACGATGATTAATTTTACAAGTTTCAATCATGCCCTCCTTAACTGCTTCTGTTCCAAGTTAAAAACCTACATTGTCACCTCTCTGTGAGAAAGGTGCTCCATGCCTCACTACATTGGGGGGGTTCGCTGGTTACAATTCATTGACTTTCCCATGGTGTACGTTTGGGAACTTTCCCATCCCGTGGCAGCCTTGCTGGAGTCCTGCTTGGCCTGGTTTGCTAATGAGCAGGAAGGAACGTTCGGCTGGATAAACATTCGGCTGGATAACATCTTTATGCACCTGGGATGACTACACTCTCTGAAGAAGCTTGCTATAAATCAGTGATTTTCAACCCTTTTCATCTCATGGCATGCTTAACAAGGCACTGAAATTGCCAAGGCACACCATCAATTATTTTTACCATTAACAAGGAACACCAGACTGTTCAAATCCCCCAATTTTCCTATTAATGAATGTCAATCTCCAAATTCCCGAGGCACACCTGAGCACTATCCGCGGCACACCAGTGTGCCACAGCACATTGGTTGAAAATCACTGCTATAAATATTTGGAAGGAGTCTGGGTGAGAATGCACCCAGGAAACATTTTGTACATGTTCCCCTAATGGCTATACAGGGGTGCTATTTCTGTTGGATCTGTTGTCATCCTGTAATCCACGTGGCCAAAGTCTGGTTGGATGAATCATACCACTCAGAGGTATAATTATCTCAGAAAAAATGTACTATACCAGAACTTGTGTGTTATGTTAGGTTTTCTCCCCTCTTATCCATGACAGCTGGGATATACAGGGTGATTGTAAAGTAACTCTCTATTTTAAAATGCTTACAAATTACAATATAGGGAGTTGCTTTTCAATCACCCTATGTATTCTTTAATCAAAATTTCAGGAAATAGTTTCTGAGAATGCTCAAAAGCAGGTTCTGCAGCAACACACGATTAATCGTAGAGCCATGGCTGACAACCAGCTTTTGGATGCAATCCTAAGGACACTTTCCTGGAAGAACCCATTGAACAGAATGGGGCAACCTTTTGAGCAGACATGGTTAGGATTGTGCTCCTTGCTGTATTCATTTGGCACATCTGAGCATTAAGTGCCACTTGGTATATCTGCTGATATTTTATTTTTTTGTTTATTAAGGTTTGAAACATGCAAATTTATGTTAAGTTCACAACTGTTCCTCTGACATTCTGGATACAAATGCAATTTCTCCTCTAGCTCTTGGGATCAACATACTCCCTTCAGGAAGCGTAGCCAAGTCTTTTGTTTCCCTTTGGTTTTGATATTTAATGCCATTTAATTTTTTGCATAAGCACTGGAAAGAATACGATGTTTTATAAGGCTGACAATTGGAATTATCATTACTTTGAAATATAATTATTGCTATGCAGTTACTGAAGGAGACTGCAAATTTGCCTGTTAGGTGCATTATTCTTTTCTTCCGTAAAAAACACTGTATAATTTTTTAATTGGGGGCGGGGGGAGGGGGTTGGCAAATAGAGAACTTTCAAACTGATGAATCTCAGGCCTGGTTTGTCTCTAATCCTAAAAAGAGATGTACAAAAATTTAAGTGTCTGCACAGAAGCAGCCTCAGGTTTCCTAAAAGATTTCATAGATTGACAGTGTTTATGGCTTGGGCAGCCTCTTCTGTTTCTGATACCCTTTTTAACAAGAGGTGTCTGTTTTATCTATGTATCTATCTACATAGATATTTATTTAAGTGGTATTTATTTATTTACCACTTTTTCAACTAAAAAGTGCACAAAGCGGTTTACAAGAAAACGAAAAAATAATAGCTAATTAACAGCTAATGGGTTTTGGTTGTAACGAGGACCAGTACTGTGAGTCATTTGAACTAGTTGTTAGATCATCTTCTGTGCAAAGACTTGGGAATAGCCTCATTCTCAGAGGTCGGTTGATGGTGAAATGGCTGCTGCCTGAATCTCTGGGCTTATCAGAAACCCCAGCATAAATGGGTCTCAAGAGGAGAAATTAAGTGGAGCGTATCTTGGCCTATTTGGTTTGTTCTATTGAAATCATCAATCAGGAGCAAGGGCTGCAATAGAGGGTGGGGGGAACATGTGGGGGACAGAATGGAAGGTTTGTTTTCCGGAACAGAAGGTGGCATCTCAATTTATTCTCTGACATTTGTGGGGATTGTTGGGGGGGGGGGGGGGGGGGAGGAAGCACCAGATGGAAATTTGACCAGAAATTTTGGTCTATTTCCATGTTATCTTCCTCACTCAAGAAGAAACCAACTAATGCTCTTAAAGAGTTCAGGAAAAGCATCTGAAGTAAACTGTGTTTCTGACAAAATGTGTAAAAAAGAAAAAAGTAAACAGAGTACAAGCCCCAATGTACAAGGGTTAAAAAAATTCCCATCATTACAAACAGAAATGACTATCTGACTCACCCTACAATCCAGAGTAACTACGGGAGCACGTAAGAGACTTTACGTGCACCCGTAGTTACTGCACCACCTAATGAAAACCTATGGGAAATTCATATTGCAATCCAGAGCAAATTGTTCTTACACCGGAGCAAGGACTCCCCGTAGTTACTCTGGATTGCGCCCTTAATGATATCTGACTTAATAGGAACTGCTTTTAATTGTTTATTGTGTGTAGATATGCTATAATAGGATTGACCCTAAAGGCTCCTTTCCATTGCCCCCCTTACACAGGAGTGAGCCCCATTGACTGTAATAGGCTTACTTCACAGTAGACATGCATAGGCTTATCTCTCAGGAGAGGCTGAGCAGGTGCTGGTGGAATGCCAAAACTCACCATATCCTGGCCAGAGCTATTTTTTCCATTGCAAGACAAAATTTATTAGAAACGTTTGCTTGTATTGTAAAATGCTCACAATCCAAAACGCTCTCAATCCAAGGTTTTACTGTACCTAAGAATTCTTAGGTGGTTTTCAGAAACAATGAAACTGTCACAGGTTGCATCACTACCAAAATCTTTCCCACTGATAAGAAAGTACCGGTAGTTGTTTAATTATAAAACTATTTATAAAGGAGAGTTCAAAAAATGACCTAAATACAAACTTCAGTGGACAACAGCAACATGCAGAATCCTTGCAAAGACCATAAAATGTGCTTCCCAAACCAAACCAGTACATTTTTGCTTGCCTGGGTTGTCAGTTAAAGGACTAACAGCTGCTAAGTGCAATCATACTAAAACAACAGTTCCAGTTTGGCTCAGCCAAATATCCCTTTAAAGATTTAAAACAAAAATAGGCAATAGGTATGTCCATCTTGAACCCTCAGACTCAAAATGGTCTGCTGATGCACTGGAATATGCCATGAAACATTTCAGGAGTAAGAAACAGAAATCAAAGGAAATCAAAGCTAAGAAGGCTCCATCAGGTGACCTACTCAGTGTATTTCTTTGAAATATCTGCAGTAGACATGGCTTATCACAGATCCACACACACAAATGTTCAAGACAAAAAGACAACAAAGAATCACTCATAATTTGCTATTGCTCCAGCCTTATAGAGTTTTGTCTTCTTTCTACAGAGAAGAAATCAAATCTTTTTTTATTAACTAGTGAAACACACTCTAATGACAAACAATCTCAGCTAGGCTGAAAGGTGCCCAAAAAAACATATATTTTGCTCAACAAAACCACAAAGTAGCTTCAGGAGAGTAATACAGAACAGGGGGAAAGGATGAGAGGAAGGATTAGGGCACACCCATCCCAGCAGGTGACTTTTCCTACAATCCAGAGAAACCGCAAGTGACATTATGTGCACATTTTTCTACGGCACCACCTAGTGAAAACCTTTGGGAAATTCATACTGCAATCCAGAGTAAATTGTTCTTACACCTTTTTATTAAAAAAGCAACTGTCTTCTAGAACACTATGAGAAGATATAAAATAACCCAGCATTCATAACAAATATACTATAATGAGAATCTTTGTTGAGCTACGTGTAAGTAATGTTACAGAATAACATTTACAATCTATTTATTCCAGTGGGAGAGTTAGGCATAATTAAGCCTTCCATTGAAATCAATGGACATTAAACATTCTTATTTTTGCCTGGATGATGCCCAGTATCATTAAGAAGCTAAAATAAATTAGCTGTAGTATAAAAGTACTGGAGAGAACTGAGTTACTTCCTATCATAGGTACCTGAACGGATCACCTTTCTAGCATACAGGTGTGAGGCATCAGTTCTGAGCAGAGCTAAAATAATACTTCAAATTCCTGGTGCCAGCCTCAAAACTTCAAATTCAGTGGTACCTTGGATAAAGAATGCCCTGGGTAAAGCATGTTCCAGGTAAAGAACATACTGTTCCCCTGGGCTTCTGACTTGGGTAGAGAAGCTGATTTGGGTAAAGAAGGCCTGTTGGCAGCTCTTTAAAAGCCTGCATTCCAACCCCAGGCTCCCTGTGGAGCTTTTGAAGAGCCTGGAGATCTGTCCAGGGGATGCTCTCTTCCCTCCAGCCAGCTCTGCAGGGCTTTTAAAGTAGCAGCCACTACTCCCAGCTGCCTGTATCTCCCCCTCCAGTGTCCCCAAACATCCTCCCACCCCCCCAAGACCCCCAGTCCCTCCAATAGGGCTTACTCCCAGGAAAGTTTTTAGAATTGCAGAGTCCTAACCATGCCTACTCAGAAGTAAGCCCCATTGTCTTCAATAGGTCTTACTCCCAGGAAGATGTCTTAAGGATTGCAGCCTCCTAAGTGTCTTTAGGATTGTGCCTTTAGGATTGCAGCCTAAGTAGAGGTCATAGGATCATGCACATTGAATGCATGCTTGAATTCAATTCCAGTGTTTTATCATCATTTTTACATACAGTTAGTATTTCTATATGAATATTTTTTGGGTTGTGGAACCAATCATCTGAGTTTCCATTATTTCCTATGGGAAAATCCGCTTCATGTAAAGAATGTTTCACATAAGAAACATGCCTCCGGAACGGATTAAATTTGTTGTGTGAGGCGCCACTGTACCTGAGATCTGTCCAGCTCTTCGTTCCACCAATTGACCTCAAAAATACTAACATTCCTAACTACAGAAATGTCCATTAAAATGGGTAGTCTATTTTCTGCAATATACATTGTAAACAAGCCTAACACAGGCCAGCCATTTCAAACACTTCTTGATCCACTGCAATGCCAGGCAAGAGATATTTTTAGACCTAATCCATTTAAAGTGCTAAATTCCCAGAGAATCAACCGTGATGCTTCACTCATCACTCCAGCTGCATTTGCGTGGCCCCTGCATTTAACTCCAAGCCTGAAGAGCCAGAGGATAAGATAAAACCATTTTTTTCAGATAAGGAAGCATTCTTCCCCTTCTACCCTAACTCCTGTTCTCCATAGGTACCACAATAAATTATAGCCATTATTTCATTCCACTAAGTAAGGCTACAATCCAGAGTGACTGCGGGTCCTTTTACACTGGCGTAATTACGGTGCTACCTATGGAAAATGCTTAGAGCAATCCAGAGTTCGTGCCTCTTACACCTTCCCGCAGTTACTCTGGATTGTAGGGTGAACCACTTTGTGAACTTTCAATTGAAATGAGGGATATTACACTGGGGAAAAAAACAAGTACAGATTCTAGGATCCAGATCAAGGTCTTAGGATTCAAATTTTTATCATCAATATCCCTTAACACTGGGAAAATAGCAACATTCTTAAGTGTGTGGGTCTATCAAGTGTCTGGGAGTTCTGTAATATGAAATGTCTTTTCAAAAACGAAATGCTTCACCAAGAATATGACAGACATCAAGCACTTAAGAATTATTGCAGTGTTCCAAGTACTACTTCACATGTCTTACAATCGCACTGTAGTTCTAAGGAATTATATTTTGACAATCCAAAATACTGAAATACATTTGAAGAAATTTCTTTCTTGCTATTTTTCGAGGCTGACTAGACTACCAGCACACTTCAGAGAAAGCATTACAGGGCCTCTGACTTCATTAAATACTATTCTTGGATATCAAACACTAGCAATGTTTTTTCTCAATAACTAACCATTTGCAAAGAAAGCTCCAGCTCCTTTGAAATATTTAATTATCTAACAGTGCCTTTGCACATTTGAGTTTCAAATCATGGATTTACAGTCTATAGGACACAATTATAAGATTATTTGTCATTGTCATTGCTGTGAAGAATCCCACTATACACACTTTCCTGTAAGCCAAACTGAACACAGTGGGACTAACTTCTCAGTTGACATGCATAGGATTGTGCTGACAAGAGAATTAGAAGAAAAAGTATTTAGAGAACAATCCTAACCATGTCTACTCAAAAGTGAGCCCCATTGTGTTCAATGGGTCTTACTCCCAGGAAAGTGTCTTTTAGGATTGTAGCATTAGTAAAAGTCTAAACACTGGAAATGAATCTCTTCCTAGATGCCTGTCTACACTCACTGGGCATGAAGTTGCTAATAGAGATATTCTCAGTTTCATACGGCTTGGTTTAGAATACAGATTTTTCCTGCTCATAATGCTTGACTGGCCCTACAATCCAGAATAACTACGGGAGCACATAAGAGACATTACGTGCACCCGTAGTTACTGCACCACCTAGTGAAAACCTATGGGAAATTCATATTACAATCCAGAGTAAATTGTTCTTACACCGGAGCAAGGACTCCCCATAGTTACTCTGGACTGTCCCCTGAATCAAATGAGATTTTCCCCAGAAGTTCCTCTCTATCTCAAAGTGTATCAGAACTTCATCACTTATGGGATCACTGTTTAGTATGACCGAGCTATCTACAAGTGCGGCACAAGTATTTAGATACTAGCTTGCTTTTGATGAAATCCTTGCTGACTGCTATGAGCAATGATCCCCACCAACCAAGCAGCTATGTTGCAGCAACCAAGTACGTTCTCTTTTCACATTGATTTTTTCAACAGTGTCTTACAAATGTTCTAAGAAGCCACCATGCCTCATCTTGATCTACTACCCCCTCTTGTTCTCAGGTAAATATTAGGATAAAGACTCTGCCTGCTGCACTATCAGTGGGCATGCAGCAACCATATGAGTCAAGAGATAACTCAGGAAAACAAATGAGCTTTTTTGCCTCTGAAAAATTGCCAGAAAAGCTTGTAAATATCAAACCAATTCCAAACTGAAGTGAAAAGGATTTGCTCACCACTAGTTGCTATAGAAAAATAATCCTTGCCCATGTCAATCTGCCTTAGCTAAGGAAACCATCCAATGCTACCCTATTCCCTAAATGTCACCGCTTAGCATTTCCCATAGGAGTGAATGGCAACCTTTCAACACCTGGTAAAGGAAGTAGTTTTAGCTCCCTGCCAAACAATCCCAGACTGATAGTAATTAAACAATGAAAGCCTACAATAAAAGCTACTCATAACAAAGCCTGTCTATTTGGATACCACCACATTTTCATATTTATAGTCAATGCCAAGCTTCTGCAACCCAGAATGTGACAAGCATCTTGTGAACTGGGTATTATAAAACAGATGATGATAGATGCATCACAGGAGTGGGCACTGCTTCAACACTTAAATGCTGCAATTAAGTAAATAAATAACAGTTGTTTATTTTATTCAAGAAAATGAATCCTAGTGCAATGCAAAGGCAAGATAGAATCTTGCTTTAAGGAAGGGGGCCAAGCTCTGTGGCAGATCACACTGTGTTCACAGTTCTACATCCACTCCCAAGTATCTCCAAATTGAGCTAGGAACATCCCACATGAAATACAGGACAGTGGCTGCCTGTTGCTTCAGACATTACTAAGGGCACAATCCAGAGTAACTACAGGACCTTTTACACCAATGTAGTTACGGTGCCACCCATGGGAAACCTATAGGAAATGCATAGAGAAATCCAGAGTTAGGGTAAAATCCAGAGTAACTACGGGGAGTCCTTGCTCCGGATTAAGAACAAGTTACTCTGGATTACAATATGAATTTCCCATAGGTTTTCACTAGGTGGCGCAGTAACTACGGGCGCACATAATGTCTCTTATGTGCTCCCATAATTACTCTGCATTGTATGGTAAGTCAAATAGACTAATGATCTGAGATTCAGCATAAAAAAGTTTCATATGTTCATAAGAAATAGGCTTCATTTTCTTCCTTTGCATGTAGAATATATATGCATACCAGAGCATTCAGTTGTGTGAGTCCTTTCCTGCAATCTGGAAACAAGTCCACCTAGGGTAGATATGTTACTACATTCAAGGAGTAATTAATGAGCATAGTTGAGAATTACTTAGCTTCAAAACCACAACAGCTTTCTGTTTCTTTACTTAGACCAACAGCACTGCTAAAACAAGATCTCAAGGACTCCCATGTAACAGCTTAGTGGAAATAACAAACCCATTGTACTACCCCATAATCAAAGACAACAGAACTGACGCCTCAGAGGATCAGTTCCTTTGGCTAATTTTTGCATAGATTTTTTCAAGAGTTCAAGCAGCATTACCCACAACTGAAATATCAAAGCTCTATGTTTTTCTCTGCAGACTATAATTATTCAAAAGAAGTTAATTACTTTTTTAAAAATACTGTTTCGTATTATTTCATCTGTACCATTGCAAGATTCACACAAATCAGAACAATTTAATAATTTGGAGTGTGACCAAACCAATTAATTCTGCTTTGAGGAATGACAGTGAAATGTGCACTGAGGGCTATGAAAATATTTTTTGAAAAAGAGTAAGATTTTTAAAATAGTTTGTGATACTTTGGGGGCGGAGAGGTTGGGTGTTTGCAGTTTGAAGAAAGAAGTCAAAACCCACCAGGGTAGCCACACCTAAATTAAGTCTGGAAGGATTTCAGTCTAATAAATAAATGCCAACAGCCACAGAATTCATCATACATGCTGAATTAGAGCAATGGGAAGTACATCTGGTCACTACCACCGGTCAAAGAACAAGGGTCATTGGGAGGTTGCACCCCATCTCTTTCTTGAAGCAGAATGATGACCATTCCTGACCCCAGCCATCAGCCAATGAAGGAACAGCTGCAGCCAATTTCCCTGTCTCTACTCCAGTTGGTCTGGGATAACAGGAACAAAGGGAAGAAAGTTACTCTGTCACCAGCCAGCAAACTATGGCCTTTGGATAGTCTTTCATATAGTTTTAATACATTATAAATTGTCTAGGATATAAATCTGATAAGAGACAAAATTAATAGTGGAGGGAAGTGGAACAGCCCCAACCCCTTTCTGAAAATGTTATCTGGGACTCATACACCCTGGAAGTGATGTCATGGCTTGAAATGACATTAAAGATGCCCAGGGCCAGATTCTAAGTTGGCTGCACCCAGCTTTTTGTGATCCCCCTGAAATGAAGTTGTGACCTTCCAAGGGGACTGCCCACCACTATGAATACCACTGGTGCACTTCTACTGGGAACTATCACGATGCATGAAGTGTAATAGGAAATAGACAGTCCCTAATACACAACAGTTTACAAGATCAACATGATAACACCTTGTGACATAATCATTGTGATTATGCCTTTGGTTTCACACTCCCTGTCCAGAGATGTTAATGTGGACACACACATATGTACATGACAATAGCTTTAGTAATCCAGATGATGCCAGCTATACCCTCAACACTCAGGCTGCTTAAAAAACCTAAGTGATCGATTGGGACTCTTCCATCCACAAGCACTGCAGTACTTCTCCCACTTTCCACTTTCTTTTTTTGAATGTAATAAAACCCCTTTTGGGGGGGGGGAACACAATTACAGTCACAATTACACAATCACAATCTTTTTCCCCCTGTCCTCTCACTATGGGACTTCTCCGAGTATGCAAACAGCCTTTCAAGAAGTGATTAATTTGTAAAGACAGGCTGCTTTTTAGGCGCATGAGAAGAACCACCAAGCATTTCTTCCACACACATGCACACACTCAGAGGTTTCTTCTATTATTTCCACTCTTTCTTTTCAAACTTAAGATCATTCAGTAGCACCAAACATTAGGGGAAATTTTCCAATGTTTTGTAAACAAATCTAAATTAGTTTGTTCTGTGTACATTTAGTCTTTTTTCAATGGAAATGCTATCATAGTTCATTATCATAGTCCAACCAAAATGTAAACAATCATATTTGAATACGATAAGAAAATACATTTAAATGTCAATGTGTTAATGCAGTTGTTCAAGGAAGTCTAATGATTTCTTCAAAGCATTTTAGTTACAAAACACAAGACAATGGCCATGATTTTAATGCTGCGTGCTGCACAAGTGATGGAATTTTGGAAAATAATTGTCTAAAATTATAGCTTGGGTTTTCCAACAGATGTGAGAAATGAAAAAAAATCTATTTAGAATCAAGGACCTTTTTTAATTGGATGACTATTTCCATCTCTACTCTTATTTCCCTGTTCCCATGGTGGCATGGGGATGCTGGCACATTAATATGGTCTGGCCTAGACTCCCCAGGAGTGTCATAGAAGTGTCACCCCATAGGCTGAAGCAAGGGACTTGTGCTGGCCTAAATGACGTCTTTATACTATATGCACTATATGAGGGGGAAAATGATACAACTGATCATTAGCACTTAAAAGTAACATCAAAAGACTTGGCCTTCATTCTAGGAAAGTATCAAGGGATGAGCTTTAGCCTCTTCAGCTACTCAAGATACACATTTGGGGAGCCACTTCTCTTTGACTTTCTGATAAAGATTTTTGTCTATAGTTGGACCCATCACTGTAACATCAACTATTTGTGTGCTCATAAAACTTTAAAGTCAATTTTTCATTGTTTTCAATTCTAGCAAATAAAAATGTAAAGCATAACACAAAGGACCTTTTAACCTCAGCTAATTTGAGTCAGAAAATATAATACGAGCACATTACCTTTACCCAGATTGAAATCTCTTTGGGGCCATTCTAGAATCATTCTTTTATTTGGAATTAAAACTCACAATTGCCAGATGTAATTTTCATTTAAGTGCAATGTAAAAATGTTCTTTTCCAATCCTTTTCAACAGAACACCATTACAAAAGATACTTATTTTCAAACCACTACTTAGTAGGAGAATCACTGCTTGCCAGTTGCTGCATATTCCAAGAACGTTATTCCAATTGTGTTTCGCAGGTTCATGTGTCAGCAAACTGGCTCACTTCCCAAAACCCTTTAAAATCAAATAGCCCTGCAGAATGAGCAGCAGAGGAACGATTGGCCTTTCAGATGTTCATACAATGATCTATGAAAATAGCTGCATACAGAATTTAGGGTGAGGAGGGCTTCTCCTTTGCATAACTCTTCACATTGCTCAAGCTGGTGCCTGAATAAACCAGGACATTCCCTCACCCAACCCACCCTCTCACGTTACATTTTACATATCTCTTCAGCTGCTTCATCTTTTCATGCAATCCACAGTGGAACCAAGAGGAAATCTAAGCTCTGCCAGGTGCTACCTTACATTCTGACCCCACATAATTTGAATTGCTTTCTGCACTAGGATTTTTTTAACACCAACCTTCATATCTTCACAGACAAAAAAAATTGTAAACAGACAAAAGGGTCAATTTCTACTACAATGGATGGATCTTTCAACTCTTGAAGTTTACTGGTAAAGATCTTAATTGATTCTAGAATTCTGAATCTGCTCATTGTGGATGCCTTCACAAGGCTCCGCAAGCCTCCAAAATAAATAAAATAAACTACTGGAAACCACTTCTAATTTCATGATCAGAAACTAGAAATGGTTTCCAATAATTTGTTTCAATTAATTGGAGGTTTCTGGAACACTGTGCAGGCGTCCATGGCACTTCCCACATACCTCAATTGCTGGTAAGGAGGAAAAACCCCTTTTGCCCCTTCCAGCAGAATTATTCTTGGGATCATGTCACTGCCATCCCTGCGGGGCACACCCATTAAGGGAGTATGTATGCCCTGCTTCCAATTCCCCAGTGAATTGCAAGCCACTAGTTTGGGAAATGCTACAATACAGATAATCAGCAGATCTTCAAATTACAGGAATCCTTTCTATTGTAATTCTATAATTTATTCAAGATCTTCTATGACTAAGCCTACAGGATGCGAGAGGAGTTTAATTATGTGACTAGCTCATTACCTGTGAGTTGGCTGTCCTGACAGGAGGTGCTAATAAGAGGGAATACTTGGAGACATACCAGCCAGAATAGTACACATTTTTGGTAACAAATCTACAGTTTTCACTGGTGTTCATTCAAACTCAGAAACACTGCACAGGTGATGCCTGAAAAATATTTTTGAAAGCTCAAAACAAAAGAGAGTACTTCCTTTCAAAAAGATTTAGAAAACCTTCTAAAAGAGGAAGCTGGAGTCTGATCCAGTGGTGTGATTCAAATAAATTAACAACAGGTTCTATGTCCTAATAACCTAAATTAACAACAGGTTCTATGCCCCATTAGTAACCCGTTCTCAGAACCAGGTGCTCCTTAACATAGGGTTCTATAGAACCTGTGAGAACCCTCTGAAGCCCAACACTGGTCTGATGGTACATGGGAGAAAGCCAGAGAGACAAGGGGAGTTTTCAAGTAGAATACAACTGAGAAGCAATGCAATCCTGACTTGTGTTAGTTTACAGGCTGGCTTAGCCTGCATTGTACTCCAATGCAGGTTATGGGATTACTGCTATGCCCCCACACATCCCCCACAAGGACAGAGAAGCAATTCCCACGGGGCCTCTTTAAAGGAAATGTTTGTGCCCTTATATTGGGCATCTGTTTTCAAACCACCTTGGGCATTTGTTTATAACAGAGGAAAGGCAGGAGATAGATAGATAGATAGATAGATAGATAGATAGATAGATAGATAGATAGATAGATAGATAGATAGATAGATAGATAGATAAGATAAGATAAGATAAGATAAGATAAGATAAAATAAAATAAAATAAAATAAAATAAAATAAAATAAAATAAAATAACATGTTGCATTGCCCTTACTTCAGTGCTGGAGGGCCAATCAGGATTTTATGCTTCATAGTTTATGGGGAGACAAAAATTTTGATATGTGACTGCAAAGATCACATGGGAATTGTAGGATTTGAATATATCCTCAGACTCTTCTCAACTTACACTAAGCCTGTATAGCAGCCACTATATGAGCCATCAATCAAATATTAATTCACTTGGTAACCCTTTATTTCTTTAGGTGCACATTCTCATCTCCGTGTTGCACGATGAATACATACATGTTTCATTCCAACACTTAGTTGTGACTTTGTGAAACAATTATAAATGCAGTTTATTAAAAGCATCTGAAAACCTGCCATTTGGCACTCTAGGCAACATCAAAGGGGAAAGCTCCTAAAAATCTGCTGCCAGAGAGAAGCAGCCTTTCAGCATCATGCACAGGAAAGGCCTCAATAGAACCACCACCGACTCCAGCTCATTTTCATCACTTTGCATCTGCAACTGCTATAAGGTCTGGCACTGCACAGACAAAGAACACACAACTCCGACATTCAAATGTTACTCCTATGATTTTAATGCCTGAGCAAGGACTTCCACTTTCCAAGCTGTCCAGCACAATCATGGAAACTTCACCACAAGCTTCACTTCAACAGAGACTCTCCTCTCCAAGCAGAAACCTTTGGCGAACATATGTAAAGAATCTTAGGACAACTCAAACAGATGCCTGGGATTATGCAGCTCCTTTCCCAGGCCCTATGCCCAGAGTACTACAAGACATGTTTGACACACTGCACTACATTTCTTCCCAAACACAATCATCTGATCACATGTCTTACTTTTCCTCCCTTTTCATTTGGTCATCAGGACGTAAAGAAAATATGCTATTTGTTTAAGGGCTTAAAACTTAGCAAATGACCTAATCAAAACTACTGATTAATAGTTGTCCAGATTTTAACAACTTGTCCACACAGGAAACACAAATTCACTCTTTCCTGAAACCTACAAAACATAAGAAGAGCCTCCACTGGATCAGGCCAAAGGCCCATCTAGTCCAGCTTCCTGTATCACACAATATCGCAACAGATACCTCAGGGAGCACATATGGCGCCTGCATGCAGGTGCTCTCCCCTACATCTGGCATTTTGAGGTTGTCCATCTGCACACACATCCCTCATACCTGTCAATCAGTTGCCAACTCCAGATAATACAGGCATTCCCCACTTACTGGTTATTGGGTGAGGGGCCAGAGCACCTGGTCTGTTTCCAAAACTGAAAACTGTTGAGAAATGAAACCCAATCTTTTTCAGCTTGCAAATGCAAAATGGCCATCAGAAAAGACATAATATCACTTGCAAAAGGCTAAATAACATTTATCAACACGTAGCCACAATACATTACAAATTACAGTAAGATGAACAAAGGCATGTGTGGACAATGAGTATCTTATGGATTGAATGATGGTTACTGACTGAAGAAAGTCATAAGGAAGTGCCAAAAACAGTTTGATTACCATTTCACATGCAAATCAATGTCAAGGAAAATCACTTTAGCCTTTAGACCACCAGAGAGGATGAAAGAGTGGAGCATGTGTTGAATGAATGAGTCCTAGGTATAATCGAAAAATGTTGAAAGAGCAGAACCATCAGAATTGTCAGAAAGTGGGGGACACCTGTCTGGTTCATTGTTATGAACCAGCCCAAGCCTCATGCTCACATGAGGAGTGAAGACTGAAACTTTCCTGTTGTGGTTTGTAACCAGCCAGTTTCCCATTACTAACAAACCTGCAAAACTGGTTTGTGCAAATCAGTTTCCCAAGTTCAATCAAAATGGGAAACTACTATCTGTTACAAACTGCAAGCAGAAACTTCTAGTCTCCAACCCAACATGCAAAGGAAGAGGCAGCACACAAACCTGTGGTTGAACAAGGCAACTAAACCCTGAACTCTTATCTGAACTACTATTATTCATACACTATTTTTCTATCAATGATAAAAAGACATTTCTAATTCCTAGTCACTGGTCTCAATTTTGGGAAGCAGACACAGATTTGCAGACAGAACCATGCTCCATGATGAATGTTTCAAATTCCTCAGTATCATCAGCTTTTCAGGGGAACAACTAACCAAGCTAGCAGATTAACCCTACAATCCAGAGTAACCATGGGAGCAAGTAAGAGACATTACGTGTACCTGTAGTTACTGCACTACCTAGAGAAAACCTATGGGAAATTCATATTGCAATCCAGAGCAAATTGTTCTTACACTGGAGCAAGGACTCCCCGTAGTTACTCTGGATTGCGCCCTAATAATAGTTCATACAGAAAAATAGTCAAGTGGCATTTATTGCCATTATCTCATTTATTCTAACAATTCTGTGTTAATCCTTTCTAATTTATGCTTTTGCAATTAGGAAGGGAGACAGAGAATAAATGTTTTTTGAGGAGTCATGTGAGAATACATATAAAAGTAACACCGAACTCCCATTCAAGCCAACTAAGAAGTTCCACTGCATCCAATAAGATTTGATCCTATACACTCTCAGCACACAGGCTTGGAGCCAAGTTTCCATAGTCTGGTCACTTACCTATTATCCATCTCTCATGTGTGTTTCAATTCGCTATAAAAATGTTCCTTTCCTAACACACCAAAAATATACTTCAAATGCTACGGGCTGTGATAAAACAGGGGAGAAAAAAACACTGCATACACTTCAAGCGTTTTCAGTGATCAATAAATAGAAGGCTGGCATCCTCTCAAAATCAAGGAAATAAAATGTGCTTTTTGTCTTATTTGTTATTTGTTGTTCCCTCCAGACTGATGGTAGCAGGTGCAGTCTCTCCTCCTCCTCCTCTTCCTCCTCCTCCACCACCATCACTTGTCTTTACTCTGTCTCCTGCCACCAAATCCATACAAAACCATGACCTGAAAAAATATATTAAGTCCATGCTGCCTCTCATTAATAAGTAATCAATTTTTTATTTTCTCCTTAAGGCAAAAGATATGAGATCTGTAATATATTCATCTCTGGAAGTCAGCCATAAGATTTCTGCAATCTGGAATGCAGCCACAGACCTTGAAAGACTTAACACACCAAAATTTGCTAAATTAACATTAAATTAAGAGTTCCTTTCAAAAAAATCAACTGGTCAAGCCAAGATCCTCAAATATGCCTATCAATGTGGGCAAGGATTCTATGTAGAAAACTCTTTAAGAAACCATATAATACACATTGCAATAATGCAAGATGAGGAAACATCTGATCTATAAATCAAAGCCTGAGTTTGTGAAGAAATGCTGTTTTAATCTGCGAAGTAAATTAGGATGTCACTATCATCAGACAAAGAAAATATAAATAAAAAGAAAGATAATTCTGAAGGATGTGCTGGGGTGCAAGATAAACATTTATTTCCACCCTACCTAGTGATCATGACTAGATAGTCTTGCTTCTTCTCTAACCTCCACCCTCCCTAGCCCCACCTAACCCAATCTTGTTCTGCCTTTCTTTAAGCAAACGTAAACAGGGGACATCTTTTTTCCTTAATTGCCATAATTTGGTTGACAGACCTTTCTTTTCACTACTTTGCCTTTCTCTTAATGCAGTCATTCCCTCCCCAGCATCAGAGGTTTAAAGCTTGGAAATCAAAGTGGAGTTCCCTCCCTTCTGCTTCAAGGCGCTTTTTTAGTATTTTTAATTGGATTCTTAGTTTTATGCTGGCTGAAACAATTTCTGCATGTTGGGTGCAGAGCCTCAAGACAACTCAAGTTTAGACCAATACTCACAACAAAATTAAAATCTAAAAAAAACTGATGCAGGCAAACATGTTCACTGTTATTAAAGCAAGGTGCAAGTTTAGATGCTTGTGAAAGGTGTAAGAAGGAAAACAGATCTAAGAATGAAGTATAAAACAACAGTATAAAACAACTAAAGAACTGACAAATAAAGGGAAGAAGCAGCTGCAGATGGAGAAAACACAAGGTTATAGCAAGAAGAGGAAGACAGTCTGATGCATGCAATGACAGACCAGTTCATTTCAGCAACTTCTTGATGAAGTTTGAAGCACTTAGGGTACAATCCTGACTTAGAGCACAATCCTAACCATGTCTACTCAAAAGTAAGCCCCATTGTATTCAAGGTAAGGTAGGCCATATCCTGAACTCACAGGCCAAATCCACAGAGCTAGGAAGCCACTAGGCTGGCCTAACTGCTGCTGAAGAGGCAGAAGCACAAGGGCAGCATGCTCACTGGGCTGGGCAAGTAGTGCCATATCCCAGGGTGGGCTGTTGTGTCGTATCCTGAGGTTAAGAGACTGGAGTGGTGCTTAAGCCAGCCTAAGATCCAGAAATTTTTGTTTTGCTTCCATTTTTACCCTGGCTTATGATGGATCTCCATGGGTCTACTCAGGATTTATGCCTGCTCCTGTGATGGCCTAAGTCAGAGGGGCTAGGAGGGGGCATGTCTGCCCTGGAACCAGATATGGCCTAACGGCACTGTTCTAGGCCATGCTCAACAAGCCCTCAACATGCCCCTGCTGAGCTGCCTAGGCTAGCACTGCTAGTCTAATACAGGTCCATCTGTGGCCCAGGCCTTTTCTGGTGCAGCTAGGTTGCCTTACCTGGTATTTAGCCAGGCCAAGTGCCAGATAGGCTGGTTTAGTGCACTTCAGGATTGCAGCCTTAGTCTTGTAGGAGGCAACATGCAGAAGCCAATCATGCTGTTAGGATAAATATGAAAAGCAAGTACTATAGCTTTGAAGAGGAGGAAGCATCTACACTTTCTAGGCCATTCGTTTTGGAAGCAAGCATTTAAGTACTAGGACACAAACATTCCACAAAGAGGGTGTGCCAACCAACAAAGGAGAAAGCTGTCATAGGGCAATGTGGCAACCGGAGGGTAGAGTAGGCCATGGAGAACAAGACCTGACGTTAATGGAACACCATTGGGAACAGGCAATTTTATCTGGAAGACTAGATGCCTGGAGGATGGTTTCACTTTATAATTGTATCTTACTCTAGACTACATAACAAATAGTATAAATATCAGTTATCTTGAGGTTCTACACTCCATAAGAGTTGAAAAACTGAAAAATTAAGCCTTTGACAAAGCTAGTTGAGATTCACCAACGGATGATATTCACTGAATTTATAGATTACTCTTCAGATAGAAAACCTGTCAGGTTTTTAATAATAAAGCGGTTTTCAGTGTCCATCTATGGTTTTGGTGTTGGTGTGGCAGTAGTCTGGGCTTTTCTTGGAGAAAATGTAGCTGAACACTTGCACTGGCTGAGATGGACTATGAGATTCCAATGAGCAATCATTTGAGTTAACTGTAAAGGTACAGTCCCTTTTTCAACTTTGCTTTGAGAAGGTGTAAATCTACATGCTGGTGACTACCACGCATGTGGTATCTTACCATATTCATTGTTCTCACTGAGTGTGGCATCACAGTGTTAAGGACACAGTAAAAGGAAGCTCAGTAAAGAACTACTGTCGTCTGACTCTGGACCAAAAGCAATGGCTTCAATCTGCAGCAATAATAAAATATCCACTTAGCGTAAAGCACACCTTCACTACAACACAATCCACCTCATTTTCAAGAACTCCAGCCTGGAGGTGTTTCTCTCCTGTTTGGTATCAAACTAAACTATCAAGTGGATAACCCAACAATGTATCCTCCAGTTGGAGAGCTACATTAGCTACCATTGGTTTTATCATCCATGTTTACAAGTAGCTGTCAGTTAAGAGATTTAAACAATGTGATTTTGTCTTCTTTCATATCACACTTATGAGCGAAGTAGGAATTCCAGCTCACGTACCTGAATGCAGAACTAGAAGTGCTAAGTCTAATCCTTTGACTGCAAGGGCGTGATGTGTAAGTTTCCAATCAACAAATAGGGTTGCTGCACAGGATGCTGCACAGTTGTAAGGACTTCATTTACTCCAGCCATAGCAACAGGGCTCACACCATTTCATGCTTAGTCTTACATATGCCAAAGAAGCACAGTGGCCTTACTTCAAGATACTTAAGAATTAGGTGTGTTAGTGCAACAGAAGGAAGATGCTTTGGTATCACAGCACCGGGGACGTGGTAGGGACCGGGGATAATAAATGGCCATAACAAAGCTAGGCAGCCCATTTGTGGATGTCCTTAATGGCCTGTTTTCTTGACCAAAGTTTGCAAAGTATGGCACTGTGGAAATAGGAACCTGTGTGTGTGTGTGTGTTTTGGGGGGACTATTTTTGGGGGGGTGAGAAATTTGTGCATTGTCCTGTGAGGAAGAATGCCTTTTGGGGACACTAGAAGACTGTGCCAACTGCCTCAGAGTACCAGGATGACATTCCTGGGTGCACAAACATGTACACAATGCACAAATATGTGCACAGTTTCAGTGTAGAGACTTTCCACAGTTTTGGATGAGAGACATGTGCTGTACTCAGAGAGGAAAAACTGTCCTTTTGAGGGAGGAGGGCACTAGAGGACATGCCAGCTGCCTCAGAGTGAGAGTGTGGCATTCCTGGGTGAACAATCTTGCCACGGTTTCTGTGTGGAAATGTGCCACAGTTGTGAGGGTAGACACTGTGCTGTGCCCTGAGGAAAAATTGCCCTTTTGGGGGGAGGGGAGGTGGCACTAGAGGACAGTGCCAGCTGCCTCAAAGTACCAGGGTGGCATTCCTGGGTGAACAATCTTGCCATGGTTTCTATGTGGAGATTTGCCACAGTTTACGGGGGTGAGAGACATGTGCTGTGTCCTGAGAGGAAAAACTGCCCTTTTGAGGGAAGGGGGCACTAGAGGACTATGCCAGCTGCCTCAAAATGAGAGTGTGGCATTTCTGGGTGAACAAACTTGCCACAGTTTCTGTGTGGAAATGTGCCACAGTTTTGAGGGTAGACATTGTGCTGTGCCCTGTGAGGAAAAACTGCCCTTTTTCTGGGCAGAGGGGGGAGAGGAAAGGGGCATTAGAGAACAGTGCCAACTGCCTCAGAGTGCCATGGTGGCATTCCTGGGTGAACAACCTTGCCACAGTTTCCGTGGGGAAACGTGCCACAGTTGTGAGAGTGCCACAGACATTGTGCTGTGTCCTGTGAGGAAGAATTGCCCTTTGGAGGAGGGCACTAGAGAACAGTGCCAGCTGCCTCAGAGTGCCATGGTGGCATTCCTGGGTGAACAACCTTGCCACAGTTTCCGTGGGGAAACGTGCCACAGTTGTGAGAGTGCCACAGACATTGTGCTGTGTCCTGTGAGGAAGAATTGCCCTTTGGAGGAGGGCACTAGAGAACAGTGCCAAACGCCTCAGAGTGCCATGGTGGCATTCCTGGGTGAACAACCTTGCCACAGTTTCTGTGGGGAAACGTGCCACAGTTGTGAGAGTGCCACAGACATTGTGCTGTGTCCTGTGAGGAAGAATTGCCCTTTGGAGGGGGGCACTAGAAAACAGTGCCAAACGCCTCAGAGTGCCATGGTGGCATTCCTGGGTGAACAACCTTGCCACAGTTTCTGTGGGGAAACGTGCCACAGTTGTGAGAGTGCCACAGACATTGTGCTGTGTCCTGTGAGGAAGAATTGCCCTTTGGAGGGGGGCACTAGAAAACAGTGCCAAATGCCTCAGAGTGCCATGGTGGCATTCCTGGGTGAACAACCTTGCCACAGTTTCTGTGGGGAAACGTGCCACAGTTGTGAGAGTGCCACAGACATTGTGCTGTGTCCTGTGAGGAAGAATTGCCCTTTGGAGGGGGACACTAGAAAACAGTGCCAAACGCCTCAGAGTGCCCTGGTGGCATTCCTGGGTGAACAACCTTGCCACAGTTTCTGTGTGGAAATGTGCCACAATTTTGAGGGTAGACATTGTGCTGTGCCCTGTGAGGAAAAACTGCCCTTTTTCTGGGCAGAGGGGGGAGAGGAAAGGGGCATTAGAGAACAGTGCCAACTGCCTCAGAGTGCCCTGGTGGCATTCCTGGGTGAACAACCTTGCCACAGTTTCTGTGGGGAAACGTGCCACAGTTGTGAGAGTGCCACAGACATTGTGCTGTGTCCTGTGAGGAAGAATTGCCCTTTGGAGGGGGACACTAGAAAACAGTGCCAAACGCCTCAGAGTGCCATGGTGGCATTCCTGGGTGAACAACCTTGCCACAGTTTCTGTGTGGAAATGTGCCACAATTTTGAGGGTAGACATTGTGCTGTGCCCTGTGAGGAAAAACTGCCCTTTTTCTGGGCAGAGGGGGGAGAGGAAAGGGGCATTAGAGAACAGTGCCAACTGCCTCAGAGTGCCATGGTGGCATTCCTGGGTGAACAACCTTGCCACAGTTTCCGTGGGGAAACGTGCCACAGTTGTGAGAGTGCCACAGACATTGTGCTGTGTCCTGTGAGGAAGAATTGCCCTTTGGAGGAGGGCACTAGAGAACAGTGCCAAACGCCTCAGAGTGCCATGGTGGCATTCCTGGGTGAACAACCTTGCCACAGTTTCTGTGGGGAAACGTGCCACAGTTGTGAGAGTGCCACAGACATTGTGCTGTGTCCTGTGAGGAAGAATTGCCCTTTGGAGGAGGGCACTAGAGAACAGTGCCGAACGCCTCAGAGTGCCATGGTGGCATTCCTGGGTGAACAACCTTGCCACAGTTTCTGTGGGGAAACGTGCCACAGTTGTGAGAGTGCCACAGACATTGTGCTGTGTCCTGTGAGGAAGAATTGCCCTTTGGAGGAGGGCACTAGAAAACAGTGCCAAACGCCTCAGAGTGCCCTGGTGGCATTCCTGGGTGAACAACCTTGCCACAGTTTCTGTGTGGAGACTTGCACAGTTTGGGGGGGAGGCTTGTCCTGTGAGGAAAACTGTCCTTTGTGTTGGGGGGGTGGCACTAGAGGACTGTGCCAGCTGCCCCAGAGTGCCAGGGTGGCATTTTAGCTCCCCTGGGTGCACAACCTTTGAGGCGAGGGTCGAGGTCAGTTTGTGTATTTGCTTTCTGTGTGTTATTTTTTAAAACAAATCTGACAGTGGTGGGGGAGGGGAGGCGACATCTCTGAAAGCCTCTTTGGCTGAGGTAAATGATGCCCACTGGGTGGGGGAGGGGCTGCTTGGGACGTTGGGCTCAGCCAAGGAGTCCAAAAGGGACCCTAACGGCATTTCCCGCGCGGGCTGGGAGGGCTCTGATTGGCTGAGGCGGCCGCCTCCCTCCTCAAGGCTCCCCCTCCCATCTCTGCTCAACCTCTCCCCGCACTGGGGCTCGCGCGCGCCACCTCAGTCCCCGGGAGCAGAAGCAGCGCGCGCCACCCTCCTTGCAACTGTGTGCAACACGCCCGGCTTTGCAAAGAAGGCAGGCAGAGACACAGGGGTGGCTTTGCTCTCGTTTGCCTCACTTTTCATATACTGTGTGTGTGTGTGTGTGTACACACACACACTATATACACTATATACGTATGTATGTGTATGTATATATGTGGGGAATAAAAGTGGGGCAAAGCAGTGTGGGTATATATATATATATATATATATATATATACACACACACACACACACACACACACATATCAGAATATATAAAAATTCAGTCCCCCTTGTTATTTCTATTTTCTTATATATAACAAGGGGTTCTTATATAACAATTCTATCTTCTTATATATAACAACAAATAACAAGGGGGACTGATGGATTATATATATATATATATATATATATATATATATATATATATATATATATATATATATACATATATATATATATATATATATATATATATATATATATATATATATATACATACACACACACACACACACAAACCCAGCAGTCCCTTCTTATTTCTTCTCTGCATATAGACGGTTCTCCACCTCTCCCCCAAGATACCCCCATTTTGCAAACTACACCCCCATTTTGCAAACTGCAACCAATGCATTCCTTCTGCAAAGCAAATTGAGGGGGTTCTTTTTGCAATAGGGTCTTTCCTCCTCTTCCCCCCATGTTTTCCCAAAAAATAAAAATGCAAAAAGAGGGGAGATTTGCACGCCATGCACTGAAAAATAGCCCCCCCCCCATAAAAAAGGTGCCTGGGCAGCAGCCTCGCTCTCCTTCTCCCACCCACCCCCTTTTGCTGATTAACACAAGGAGCATCCTCATCCCTCCCTCTCTCCATTGTCTGCAACTGGCAACAACATTGCAAACGGGGGGGGGGGTTGCATGCATTGCACACCCTTAAATCCCCCCCCCAAAAAAATAACAGTGCCACCAAATGTGTCCAAATCATTCGTGCCCCCCCCCATGCCTTTTGTCGGTTCACGCCCTCTTGGTTGCTTCCCCCCCTTTCCACTTTCTCCTGTCAAACTGCAGGATCTGGACCAACAACTGCCTCCACCCAGCCTCCCCCCCCCCACCACCCCTCCATCCAATCCCTCGGTGGCTCCAGCTCTTTTGAATGGGAACAATGTTGCCAAGAGGCTGGACACTGGAGGTGAGGGGAGGAGGTGGGGGAGGACTCCCAACGAGCTTGCAAACGCCTGCTCCCTCCAACGCCCCCCCCCTCCCGCCTGGTTGCATTGAATGCCCAGATTGTCTCCTCCATCCCCAGATCTTCCCCTATTTTGCAAACCGTTAGACTCTTGACAGGCAGCCCAGGCTGGAGGGGGGAGCTTTGCATGGACAAAAACATCCCCACCAGGAGGATCTCCAATTGCAAAGTAAGAAGCACACACGCAAAGCCCCCTCCTCTTGCTCACCCCCCCCACCCTATTGTTTGCATTGAAAGAGGAGGGGGCTCGCCTTTCCAGCACTACGTGAGTGCAACACCTTCCATCCCCCTCCCAGCAGAAAAGCATCCTCCAAATGCCCCTTTGCAAATAATAATAATAATAATAATAATAATAATAATAATAATAATAGGCTGGAGAACGTGAGAAGCCAAAGCCGACGCGTGTCTTGCTTGCAAACCTTTAGGAATCTTCATGCATCCTTCAGGCACACAGAGTGGCGTAGCTTAAAGGGGTGCAACGCACAAAAAGGGGTGCAAAACGGCAAGTAGCTGGGAGGCATTCTGGGCACCCCCTTTCCAAGAGAAAAGGCTTGGGGAGGCTTCCAGGAGCTACGCCCCCCTCTAACTACGCCACTGAAGGCACACATTCCAAAAGGGGAGCATCTTTTTGCATCCCCAGAAGAGGTTGCACAGCCTGGCTGATGCATCTCTTGCAAAACTGGGGGTGGATGGGTTGGGGTGGGGGAGCACAACAGCATAGCATGGCAGTCACCCCCTTGCAGCCGCGGAGCGAGCAGTACCTGCAGTCCCGAGGAAGAGCAGAGTCCAGACGAGGTCCAAGCTTTGCAGCATCTTCTGCTGGGCTGGGCTGGGCTCCTGGCTGGTGCAGGCGAGGAAGTTTGGCTTGCAAGGATAGGGTCCCTTCAACAGGAGATGCAGCAGATGCCAAGGCTTTGCAATGGGAGGAATTCAAAGGAGAAAGAAGAAGCCCAGTTCCCCAGAAGGATGCTCTGCTTTTATTTATTTATTTTTCTCCCCCAATCAATTTTGGGGCTGCTGCTTGGAGCTGCTTTCCAGAGCTGATCAGAGAATGAGTGACAGCCCAGCCAGCCTCAGCACCCAGGCACAGCCACAGATCCCTACGCCTCCCTGCATTGGCTTTGATGGGGCTGGAGAGGGAGTAGGAGGAGGGGAGGCAGGCAGACACCTCACTGTGTCCTTCCACCCAGACTTGCCACAAATAGTACAGCCTGTGCAAGATGCATCAAGGAGACCTGGAATGGGGAGGGGGGCACCAGAGAGGAGCCATGTGCAGCTTGCAAAAGGCGGCCTGGGTCTGGCAGGATCTGGATTCAGTGGACTTGGGGGCATTTTTGGTCCTGGGGTGGGTGGGGGGCATTGCCTCCCCCCTTTTGCAGAAGAACGTGCTTGCAATGGAAACATGCATTTTTCTTTGGTATGCTGGGCTTGTTTCTTTAAGGGAAAAGAGTCCCAGAGGAGCCAGCTGGGGGCTGGGGTGGGGGGTCTTCTTGACTGATCTGTTTTGCAAAGCAAGGGGGGAAAGGGCCAGGGATATTTCTCTACTGAGAGGCTTTCCTGGCTCACAATATCTTGTTTTCTTGTTTGGTATAATTTGCAATTCTTTATTTTCGTCTTCGGATTTGCTTTGACACATTACAGTCACAGAAGGCAAAGGAGCAGAAAGTAAACCAGCCCAAGAACATCAGGTTGCCATAATTCTCTTCCACAAAACCTGCACAGGACCCTGTCAAACTTGCCAGTATGAGAACACAGTCCCCCAAAACCAGGACTGTCCAGGTCATATGGCAACCCTAACTCAGGAGAGGAACAGCAGCAGGGGCAGCATGCCTCCAGGTGTGGGCGGCTTGGGCAAGCGGCCCTCTGCGGGCCCCACCTTGGGTCATTATCACTGCCAGCTTGCTTGCCCACTAGGCCCAACTATGAAGAACAAGAGCTGCATCTCTCCTTGGTAAGGACAGGCGAATAGGCTTTGACTGGGGAAGGGGAGGAACGGGGTCTCAGGTGGGTGCTGGATGCCTGGACAAGGTGTCACCAGATGCAGGGCCAGGACTAGAGACCACCTGGAGAAAGCAGTTCCACACAGGTATAACTAGAGTGGAACCTGGGGGCACTTGCTGTGGGTGCTACCCAAAGAGAGGCGCTTGACTGCACCAGGCTGTATCCTTTTTACAGAAGAGATGCTGGAACTTTATGCCCTATTCCTTCTCCTGTAGAAGCTCCCCTTGAATAAGTCTTCAGTGAGAAGAAATGGGCAAGGATGGGCATCAAACTGCCCACACCTCTGTAACTGGGGCAGAGATGATGGCAAGCACCTCTCCTATGGGAGAACCCAGAAGTGACATCACATGACAGTATGTCACATTTGACACCTGGCACCTGCCCCGAGTGCCAGGGCAGTATGCTGCACCTCTGAATCCACATGTTGAATCAATCTGTTTCTAGAATCCAAGCTTCTGCTTCTCCAGTGGAAAGTTTTCAGAAATGACCCCAAATTTCTCCACACCTGAGTCAGCAGGTTGGTTGTCCTGCAGTTTGGCAACTGCCTCCACTGTTGCTCCTTTCCTCCCACTCCCTGGATCTGAAAAGGAGAGGATACAGTAGAGTAGGTGGGGAGGAGACGCTCTAGCCCACCACTCTACTTCACACTTCCTCCTCCACTTTGCACTCCTTTTCAGATCTGGGAGTACAAGCAGTGTTGAAGGGAGGCAGGGAGGCTGGTGCAAGCTTGCAAACTAATTGAAACTGCCAAGTTTGGGGGCAGACTCTGGCATTTGATGCAACTCATATTGGCTTTTGGAGACACTGTTGGGCAGACAAAACATTATATTGACCAGAAAATTTGTCTCTTGGGTTTGGGGAAGGAGATGATATGCAATTGAAAAGTTTAGAAGTAGGAACTCATGAACTCTTTCTGCCTCAAGAGTATTGCACTTGTAAGACTCTGCATGGAAAAGATAGCCCTTCAAAAGCCAACTGACCCTTTACTGGAAATGTTTCCCATATTCTGAGAGCCACGCATCAGAAGAGTTGCGCAGTCTCACAGGGATTTACTACGAAGGCTTCAGAATCAAAGGCTTTTTTTAGAAAGGAAAGCAGAGAAAAAGGCATCTGAGGTTGAATTAATTGGAAGAAAAAAGCAATTGTTTTCCACAGGTAAATGCTCAACTGTAACCTCATTTTGTGTAAATTACTAGAAAGTACTCCAGATGAGAACGCCCCTTTGTTGCAACCTGCAACATAATTTGACTGAGATGATTAACTGTTCCCTCTATTTAAAAAGAGACTTAAAATGCAGGTAATTGTTTGCTCTGATTGCGGAAGGTATCCTTGGAACTGCAGTATGGTGTGTCAGAGAGGGGCTGACAAGTGTAAACCAATTTACACATCTTATTAAACATAATTTAAAACAAAAATTGGAGAGAAAACTATTAGATAGTCAAGGCATGAGATTCTTACATTTTATCTCCAAAGATATATAACATCACATGAACCCTGAAGTCTGTTCTGTGATCCAGGAAAAAAAAACTGGAAAAGCTTGTGGTATTGAAGCCACAAGAACCCACCAGAGTAATGAAGCATGTGAACCTGTTTTATACTGATGTCCAGAAGAAAACCCTACTAGATCAGGACAAAACTATCAAATTTGTCTATTTATCTGTTTTATACTTATCCATCACTTATCTCTGTGCTCTGTGTAGCAGATTCATACAAATTCCATCTATCTCAGCATCTTCTTTCCCATAGCAGGTCCCCACTTGGCTCTGGGAAGCCTACAAGTGGAGCAGAAAAGCATCCCCTTATCTTCCTGTTTCCTGGTGTTCAGAGGCATATTGTACTGAACCTGGAGCCAGCATGAATAATACCCAGATACTATTGCCTTCACATATTTCCCTTTTAAAGCCATCCAAGCTGGTGGCCACTACCACATCTTGTGGCAGTGAATCCCATGGGTTAACTTGGTGCTGTGCACATAAGGACTCCCTTTCTTCCGATCTAGATCTCCCATTGATCTATTCCACTGGATGGTCCTTGATTCTAGAACCAGGCATTACAGATTTCCACTGCAAACACTTTGTTATTCATCCCATGATTAATTACAACAACAAGAAGAGTTTCAGGGCAAAGATTCCTGAGTCATAATAAGAGAGATATTTCAAGGAGGGCAAATTCATATTATAAAACCCGCTCTTTGCCAATTTCATCAGCATTCTGAGGAAAGCTCTGAATAATCTGCTGGGTCGTGCTGGCTTTCTGCAGGATTTGGTGATGGATCCTGCCATCTATCAGACCTCCAGACATGTTTTCCTGGAGTATATATCTTTCCAGCCACCTGTTCGCAAATGAGAAGGAGTGATAAAGTCAAGCCCTTGGCGTCTCCTCCATCCCTCAGACCTAAATGGAAAGCAGAGCATCACTCCACCAGAGGTTGCTTTTGTTAGCATTCACACCATCGCTGGCCAAAGGGGCAATCCCAGGTGGGTAACACCTTCTTCCTTAAACTTGCAGCTTCACACTAGTTTCCATCTCACACCTATTGTCAGTGTGGGCAATATGTATGAAAGTATGAAATAATAAAATGAAATAAGTATGAAATAACTCATTGCTTTAGTGATTGAGAACAGAGACCTCTTGTCAACAATGTCTTTGACGTGTCATACTTATCCACCCCTTATCAGCGCAGGTGCTCCATGTAGCACATTCATACAAACTGTCTGACACTGGAGAGGAGGTCCACCTGCTGCCAGTAGTCCCCAAAGGGCAGCCCCATTGTAACTGAAGCTGCTGAATCAATATGCATTCTAACCAGTAGTCTTCCAGCACGACACACTTTTAACCTAGATTGCACTATGGGATCTGCTTCAACCCTGTGCCAAATATGTTTACAATGGTAGTGCTGTTGGCATGGTTGCAGGATGATCATATGACCAGAAATTTCCAGATTTATCCTCGTTTTTAACCTCCTGTCCGGGTGTCCTCCAAAAGGGCTTCATTGTCCTCCATTTTGGCTTCATTTTGGAACTTGCAATGGTGTACAGTACCCCATCGTGTTATATGTCATTGGATTTGTATTGAATAGCAGAACCCATTGCAAAAATTGTTTTTGAAATATCTTCTTATCAAACGTTTATGGCCAAAAAAACTAAAAATCAAAAATATGCATTGAGCTCTGTGAGAAAGTGAAAGTGCCAAATATTGTAGCTTTACTCATGAATAGGCAAATACTCTGCCATTGTCTGCCAGAAAGGCAGGCTGAGAGGAATCCAAGACCTTGTCTTCCTTTTGAGGTTTGGGCATCTGGTCACCCTGCGTGGTCGCTTATATCTGATCGCAACCTACTTATCAATCCCAGTTCCCAATTCTCCAAAGCAGGGGCAGAAGATAGAACAAGATGCATTTTGAACAATTTGCACTAGATTGACAAAGGTTTCTTTCTAGCTTGACCAACAAAAAGTGCTTTGTCGTGAATGTGCCCGTTGTTTCATTCTCAGTATTGGTGTCCCACACTCAAAGCTATCATTTTGTCCCTATGATACAAACACATACAAACAGTCTTATAGAAGGGCTCAGGGCTAGTAAAAAATCATCCTGCAAATACCCACCAAGTCTCCCACCTAAAGCTCCAGGCAGGAGGAAAGCATCTTATCATAAGGTCAAGGTAAAAGTGTCCCCCGCAAGTTATACCTGACTAGGATGCAGTGTAGGATGTAGGATGTGGTGCTCATCCCCATTTCTAAGCCTTTAGAGCCAGCATTGTCTAAAGACACTTCTGTAGTAAAAGGGCCGGCATGACTCCCAAAGGCACATGGAATGGTTTTTACCTTCCCACCGAGGTGGTACCTATTAATCTATTTGCATTTACATGCTTTTGAACTGCTAGTTAGCAGGAGCTGGGCTAAGGATAGGAGTACTCAGCAGTACTTGGGAGTACTTAGGATGGGAGTTTATCTGGCAGTACTTGGATTTCAAACCCTGGTCTGCTAGTTAACAGACACCGGCTGCAATCTTAAAGACACTTTCCTGGGAGTAAGAACCATTGAACACAATGGGGGCTTACTTTTGAGTAGACATACAGTACAATCCTAAGCATGTCTACTCAGAAGTAATTCCCATTGTTTTCAGTAAGATTTACTCCCAGGAAAGTGGTTAGGATTGCAGCCATAGTTAGGATTGTACTGTCATAACCACTTGCGCCACCACAGCCCTCGCATCTCGTCATAGAATCCATTTATAAGGTTTGCCAGCATTTTTCTCAACCAGTCTCAGCCAGCAAGATTCTTGGTTGCCTGTTCAAAACATTGCAACTGCAGACATCGCTGTTTGCTGGATCCGTCACACAAAACAATCCTTCCTGATTCCCACCAATTCAGTGGTTGCAGATGATGCTTTATTTAATTTTCCTTGGGTTTGATCAACAGCAAACATCAATACAGTTTTCATTTCCTTACTTGATTTCACACCTACAAGGGCTTCAAAAAAACCCACAAAGGTGAAACTCAAGAAGGCACTTTCTAAGCCAGATTCTCTCTAAGCAAGATTACAGCATCCCTTGTAATTCAACAATTTGGGAGATATGGACGGTTCGGCCCTTGTTTTTCATGATCCACACACTTAGAAAGGGATCGGTGTCCAGAGAAAGATCCTTGCAAGTCGTTCTGCCCTCTTCTTTCTATCAATGGTGTTCCAGCATCAGGAAAGGTCACAAGGGAGATTGCTTGTCAAACATCAGAAAGAGATGAAAGAACAGATAGCATTCAATTTTCTCCATGGATAGGAAGATAACTTCCATATCGGTTTGATATGAGTATGAAGTTAACAGATCTCATCACAGCAAACATGATGCAAAGGGACGGGAATAAGACTTGGTGGGCTTGACAGCTATGATATACATCTGTTCACCACACGAGAGAAACAGAAATTGTATCCCATTTGTCAGGCTACCTTCTTTGCTTGGAAGACTGTATTAACTGAACCGAGACCGGTCTAGCTTCTCTATAACTGCATTTTTAAAAACTCTCACCCCACAATCAGACTGTCCTCTGCCAGTGACATTGTCCATCTCTATTCCAGGGCAGGAAGTTAATCTTTCTATGATACATCCCTTCCTCTGGAACCGAGTTTAAACAAACAACCTTTTAGATTTAATATTTATTTACGATATTTGTGTTTCCCCCTCTAAAAAAAAATCAGACTTTTACAAATCTAATTTCTCTGGAGGAACTGAAAGATGTTGGGAAGTAGTATGATAAACACAGAAGTTATCTTAACTCCCTTGGGCGTCTCCTCCAACGCTTTTTCAAGTTATATTTTTTCAGTTGAAATTCATGCACGTGTTCACATTTGATGTTAAATAATCTGCAGTGATTGGTAACCTTTTATGGAGACCTTCTCTTGTATGAAGCTCTGCTGCATCTCCACCCAACCTTGGGGAGGGTGGCCATTGGGAAAATGTGACCCATTACCAGATCTCAACACATAAGGCATGCCATAACAGTAAAACGTGCTCTCTGAAGTTGTAATAGTTCTTTCTGCCGTGCATTGAATCCAGCCCATGGGCTGGAGTTTGGAGGTCCCTGCATTAAGAAAAAGGCAAAGGGTTACAAAATGCACCCACATGGTCCAAGGGCAAAATCCAGAGTAATTATGGGGAGTGCTCTGGTGTAAGAACAACTTACTCTGGATTCCAAAATGAATTTCCCAGAGGTTTTCACTAGGTGGTGCAGTAACTATGGGTGCACGTAAAGTCTCTTATGTGCTCCCGCAGTTACTCTGGATTTGGGGTAATTATGCCTTTCATGCAATGTCGCATTTGGCCCTTAGACACCAACCGTTGGGGCTCCGCCATGGTTTTAAAAAACCCACAAAAATAATCAAGACCAGGTGGTTGTGATCTGCTGAGAAGAAAGGAGAAAGAAAAAGAGAGTAGTGAGAGTTTACTGATGAGGTCATAAACCACAGGAATAAAGATGAAATCACCCGACTTGCAGCGATCAAATCACAAATCCATACATCTAAAAATGTGCCTGCTTCCAATTTTAAGTAAATATAGATCTGCCTTTTGGTTTCTGAAACATCTCTGTTCAGCTTCTTTCAGAGGGCTAGTTAACTCATGGCGCAATCCAGAGTAACTACGGGGAGTCCTTGCTCCGGTGTAAGAAGAATTTGCTCTGGATTGCAATATGAATTTCCCATAGATTTTCACTAGGTGGTGCAGAAACTGTAGGTATACATAATGTCTCTTATGTGCTCCCGTAGTTACTCTGGATTGTAGGGTCATTGCAGTATCCATTGGCACCACTGAGTCACAAACTTGTGTACAAGAAAAGTGTTGTGCAAGTGTCTGTGGACTGACCTGGCCAGATCAGTCCATGGGTTTTGTGCCAACTCCAACAGTTGCTAGTTGCTAGTCAATGTCCTCTGCAGGTTCACAGGAAAGGATGACACTACCCTTGATAGTGTCTAATACAATTTTCCACAACCTTTTGTATACTCCTTCATGACCCACAGGCTGGTCAAACACATCTGCATTGCATGTAGAGGCTCCATTTCAATGACCATTGCCTGTGCTCCATCCCCCACGAACCAGACAACACTTTTCAAAGTCATCACTGCTTGTGATCCTATTATCATCCCAACTTCTGGGGATCGAATTATGCATCTGAATTATGTATAATGCAATGAAGCCCATATTTTTATTTGTCAAGTGATTTAATTTGATGACTGTGTTCTTATGAATTGGAAAATAGAGAATAATTTTTCTTCTCTCTCCCTCTCTCCCTCCCACAAGGTTCAGAGTATTATCATCTGAGCAGAGAGCGTGTGAGGAAGCAAGCTGCACATATCCAGAGTTACAGCAGAGCTGAAGATAGTAGCTAAGCAGGAGATGCACTTATTAAAAAATGCTAAGCTGCCTATTTTGGACAGTGGTGGGCAGCTTAGCAGTCAGAGGAATGCACAACCGGAATGATAATTGAAACTCAGATAGCCTCTAAACTCTCTGTTGAAATAAGCACACAGCTAAAATGTGGGTCAACTGAAAATGTATCATAGAAAGCCATCTTACACCGAAGCAGTCCATTGACCCATCTTGCTCAACATGCCCTACAATCCAGAGTAACGATGGGAGCACGTAAGAGACATTACGTGTACCTGTAGTTACTGCACCACCTAGTGAAAACCTGTGGGAAATTCATATTGCAATCCAGATCAAAGTGTTCTTACACCGGAGCAAGACTCCCCGTAGTTACTCTGGATTTGGTCTGCGGTGGAGATTTTCAACCTTTTTTGCTCATCTCAAGGCACTCATTGACATTCTCATTGACAAGGCACTAAAATTGTCAAGGCACACTTTTGACAATCGACAAAGCACCCCATGCAGCTGATGGGGATTCACAGCCTTTAATACCCCTATTAATAAATGATATTTATTGAATGAATAATTACATTTACCAAACTCTCATGGCATACTTGTGGGTCACTTGCAGCACATGTGGCACACTGGTTGAAAATCACTGGACAACAATGACTACTAGTTGTTCTCAGTAAGGAAGGAGCCTAATTGTTTAGTGGAGATGAAGTTCTGCTCAGTGGTACAGCTGCAGGAGGTGCGAAACACAAGATTTTTCAAGAAGCCTCACTGCAACCTGCAAGCAGCACCTCATCCTCAAGTTATTCCAAGCAAGAGGAGCAAAATGGAGGCATTCTAGGAGGAGTTCCTTGCATGTTGTAGAGAAACTCCCTGAAAAACCTTGTGCTTTGCACCCCCTCTAGCTATGCCACTGTTTCTGCTCACGTGCTTTGGGTACAACTGGACTCATCCAGTAAGGTGCATTTTATGCTCTTCACCTGTGTGTAAAATCTTAGAAATCATAGAATCCTAGAGTTGGAAGGGACCTAGCAGGTCATCTAGTCCTTGCCTGCAGCAGAAAATCCTCCTGGAACATCTCCAACAGGTGCTTGTCAAGCCTCTTCTTCATATATGCAGCTATGCAATAATGTAGGACCAGCCGAGAACTTCAAAAGCAGACAACCACTATAATCTGTTTGCTAAATTAGAACTTTTGCAGCAAATAAGGCAGGAGCCCTACAGATGTGGAGAGAGAGCTGCTAAACAGCCTGGTCTTTTGACCCTAGCCTCTGGTCGCCTGCTTTTGAACTCAGTGGTTTTGTTTTAAATGAACCTAAGCTCTAGGATCAGCATTTGCAAATGTCTCCCCAAACCCGTTCTTTTGTACACACATATACGAGTATATGGCTTTCCTAGAAGTGACTTCCAAACCTTCTGGGGTGGAGACAGAGTGGGAGTAAAGAGATTAAACTATCTCTTTGCATAGTTATAAAGTTTCAATTGTTAAAGATCTAACAACCCCAAGATCCAACAAGACAGTGTCCTTAAATATAAGAGAGACCCTTCTTTTCTCTCTAATGAGACCCAGAAAGTGACATGAAGCCTTTGGAGTACGTCTGATAAAGGAACTTTTTTTCTTTCCAGCTACTTAGTACCCAAATAACCTTTTTTGTTATCCTTAAATGGGAATCATCATCGTTTCCAACTATTATCACTGAGGGCATCTTCAAATACCTCACTTGATCTGCAGGCTTTTGTCACGTCTTCTGAGGGTTTTGTTACAAGACCAACAAAAGACATTGGACTTCTGTATTTGTATGGCACACTTTCAAGGCCAGGATGAAGGCAACCGTGTTCAACTCTGGAGTTCGTTTGCTAGTTCGGGTTTCCTGAAATGAGGCGAATGAGGATGTGGTTTGTGAAGCAGGACAGAAGTGCTGCTCTAATCAGCGGGTGACAGCAGAAGGCCAGGCTCCAAGATTCACCTCTGCCCAGCTAATCCAGGGGGCTTTCTGCCTGTTCTCCATCACCAGCAGGGTTGCCAACCTTTCTTCAGCAGTGCGAGGTTTACTTGTGGCTCGATCTGCCACTATTTGCACATATTTCTGACCTCCATGATGGGATAACCTTCACCTGTCTGTTTCTACAAACCACATCTAAAAAGTTGCCCAGATTGAGCCATAAAATCATAGAGTTGGAAGGGACACAGGAGGTCATCTAGTCCAACCCTCTGCCTGTAGCAGGAAAGATTACAGGTTGAGTGGCTCATTCCATGACTACCCATTGCCGCAGCCGCAGATTCAATGGCAGCCTCTGCAAAGTGCACCCAACACATGAACTGTCCATGGTCAACCTCTGGAATCTACTAACATTTTGTCAACTAAAGTCAACAGAGGTAGCAGAATGTGAATTGGCTTGTTTAACAGACAGCTTCATCCTAACCTGTGATGGCACAGCCAGGCCACATGGCCTCTACACCTGTAAGGAGGAGCATAGAGGTCTCAGGATAGGGGGATACTTTCCCCCTTACCCTGAATCAGTATTCAGCCTGATTCAATGAGACTACTACTTACTGCTTCAGCCTGACCAATGAGACTACTCGTTTGTGTGTACCACTTTTCCAAATTCCACTTCCTCTGGAGACGACTGTTTGGGTGGCTCCCTCCTTGGAAAGCCAAGATCATAGCTACACTGCTATGCCTGCTATCAATCAATCAATCAATCAATCAATCAATCAATCAATCAATCAATCAGTCAGTCAGTCAGTCAGTCAGTCAGTCAGTCAGTCTGTCTTCAGTATTTATATGCTGCTTTTCAACTAAAAAGTTCACAAAACAATTTACAAAGAAAATGAAAATAATTAATAGCTAATTAATAGCTAATGGATCAATTTACACTTCTGATGGGGCTGAGACAGGCAGAGCAATGCTATTTGGCATTTTAAACACATGTCAAATTAAAGCCATGGACTTTAACTTGCCACATTTGTGCACCGATTGGGAACCAACGAACAGCCCACATTATTAAACGAAATGAAAACTTACACAAAAGCTCAGTGAAATATCCTGGATTTAGAAACTTGAGTTTTACTTATGAGTAGGGCGGGAATGGTAGTGACATAGCTAAGGAAACTCCCAACATCCTTCTGACTGAAGATAGCATGGGCAGTTTCTTCTTTGCCCATCCAGTTAGCTTGCCATGTTGGTTTCCAAAACAAAGATACATCTTCAGCTTCGTGCATTCAGAACTACCCTTTTATGGATTAAAGAGTATTATTTGCTCTTAATTTAAGTAGAGGACGGAGCTGCCATTTGCAAGGAGATGATCTGTGGGTTTGGCGCTCCCGGCCAAACTCCCATCAAGGCCTCTGCACCGAGACAGTAATCGGCGAGGTTGCCTTCACTTGGCCCGTATTTGCTGTACACGTTGGAGGAACAGAAAAACAGCAAAATGGTTGATGGTTTCATTTGCCGAGCCATTAATGAAACATAAAACAGATGTGTGAAACACTGTGTGAGTAATAGGAACTACATTACATATTATTTATCTGCAGAAATCAAGGGCTTAAGTGCGCAACCAGCACAAAATGTAGTTTCCCTCTTGACAGTACTAGGTCAAACTCTATTAAAAACTACTAAATAGAAGGTCTTGTGGCAGACTTAAAATATCAAACACCATTTGTTATTTCAACCCTGCATGGCGTAAAAGAAGAAGAGAGAGAAAGATGTTTAGTAGCATGGCATCTCATCCTCTTTTGTGTGTAATTTCATTCTCTTTTTAAAAAAAATGTCATCAGTGTAGCGGTGGCCAGAGAATTGACTTTTACATCAGCTTGTGAGATTGAATTTATTCATTGAATCAAGCTGATGTCTTGCTTAGAATATGGCTGTAAAGAATAATTATAATAAAAAAATAATAATTATAACTCCCCTGATGGAGATAGGGAACTTCCCGGTGTAGGGTGGGGGCATCTTCATGAATTACCTGGGACTGTATATTTTAGGGGTCATACATCATATATCTGGACAAACAGCATTCACGATGCCTGCTGAACGCAGGAAATTATGTCATTAAGGAAGATGTGATGTCATTAAGCAAGTCTTAAGGTGCAATCCTAACCATGTCTACTCAGGAGTAAGCCCCATTGTGTTCACTGGGTTTTACTCAGTGGTGGGATTCAAATCAATTAACAACAGGTTCTATGTCCTAATAATTAACAACAGGTTCTATTTCCCATGAGTAACTGGTTCTCAGAACCAGGTGCTCATTAGCAAAAGGTTCTATAGAACCTGTGAGAACCCCCTGAAGCCCACCACTGATTACTCCCAGGAAAGTGTCTTTGGGATTGCATCCATAAACAGAAATAAGCTATTTTTCCCACTCAGGAGCTCATTAACTGCAAATATCTGAAGGCCAAAATTCCTACATATGCTTACCTAGGAGTAAGTCCTACTGAACCAATGGGACTAACTTCTGGGCAAGCCTGCAAAGGTTGCAATGCAAGGCCCATTTCCTGCTCACATTACTGCTGTTAAAATTAAGTAGATGCTGAAATTATCATCTCTCACCAATAGCCACATTTATTGCCTTGGTTGTGCAACTATATCTAACTCTTCATAATTCTGCCAAAAGAAAAACACACATCACAGGTATTGATTAGACACTTAATTCTGAATAATTCCTAACAGTGAAGTGAGCATAGCCAAGTTCCGCTTACAAAGGTGATTGCGGAGGAAGAAAGGAGAAAACCCTTTGAGTAATTGCAGCAGCACTCTCAGCAAGCAAAATAATTTGCAGCATGTGTCACATTGTACAGGCATCCCCCACTTATTGGATAGGTTCGGGGTCTGGAGCACTGTTGAAAAATGAAAACTGTTGAAAAATGGAACCCACTCTCTTAGGGTGCAATCCAGAGTAAGTATGGGGAGACCTTGCTCTGGTGTAAGAACAATTTACTCTGGATTGCAATATGAATTTCCCATAGGTTTCACTAGGTGGTGCAGTAACTATGGGTGCTCATAGTGTCTCTTACATGCAACCGTAGTTACTCTGGATTGTAGGGCTAGTTTATAAATGTTGCTTCCAATGCTTCTTTAGCTCTCAAATTCCAAACGTCCCTTTTATCCTGTAAATTCCTGATTTCTGCAAATGGATTCTTAACTCCTTTGGGAATGGGATTGGACCAGGAGAAACAACACGGTAGAGGGCAATTTTGGCCTTTAGAACAGCAGAGAGAGGTTGAAAGAGAAGATCATGCATCGAATGAATGGTGGGCAGTGCTATTTTCTGGAAGAAAGGTACCGGTACTCACCACAGGTCTCACTGGTACTCACCAGTGTCAGGTACTCACAGGTCATCCCCATATGATTAAATATTAATTAGCTGCTGGGAGAGGGCAGGTGGAAAAGGTGGAAAAGGTGCTGGTACTGAGTACTGGTGATTAGTATTGGCATCCATCAGTCTCAAAAGATTATGGTATTGTGCTTGGCGCTGTATGATGAAGGCCTGGGTAGATTGATATGGAGGATAGGCTGTTACCCAAGCAGGAAATCCCCCCTCTCCACGCCACTGAAACAGTCCAATGGAACAGCAGAGCCGATACGATGGGTTCCAGCTGCATTACAGAGCTGGGCTAAGGACAGGAGCTCACCCTGTCTTGTTGGGACCTGGGTCTCGAAGCCTGGCCTGCTGGTTAACAGGCACAGTGTCTTAACCACTTGTGGTGACTACCCCCAGAAAAAAGCCCTGGTTGTGGGTATAATTGAGAGGTATTGAAAGAATGGATCATCAAAAAATGAACCATGAGAAAGCAGGAGACACCTGCATCTCACAAGCTTCCTTGCACTGAAGGAGAAGAAGTCAGGTCACCTGTAGCCCAGGTGCGAGGGATCTATTTGCATCTTTCTGGTGCAGTGTGCAGCTTTTTTTCAGGCTCCCCTACCAAAAAGAGAGACATCTCTAGGGAAGCTTGCCTGCCTGGCACCCAGGCTGATATCCTTTAGGGGACAAGCCAGCACCTTACATTTCCATAAGATCTGATGTAATTTGAAGAGCTGATGAGATTTTTTGCTGCTATTTTTATCTTGGCAATTTCTGATTGTGGTTATTTGATTGTGCTTTTCCCCCCGACTTGATTGCCTGATTGCCATTATAGCAACTGCTCTAATAGCTTTTATTGAAAGGTGTGAGACAAAAGGTATTAAATTAAAAAAAGATACATTTTAATGCTCCATTTGCTTTAATGATAATCAATCAAAAAGATATTTAAAGGAGTTTGCATGCTGTTTCCCAACCCTCATGAACACTAGACTTCCTGCAACTGTGAAGGCATCACAAGACACTCTGATCACAAAAAAACCCCAATAACTATTGGCATAGCTCAGTAGTTCTCAATCTTCCTAATGCCGTGACCCCTTTATAAGTTCCCCATGTTGTGGGGACCCCCAACCATAACATTATTTTTGTTGCTACTTTAAGGCATGCAAAGGATTAGGCTCCGAGGCTGCAATCTTATGCACTTTCCTTGGAGGCAGTCCCACTGAACTGAATTGACTTACCTGTACTTCTGAGTGCACATGCATGGGATTGGGCTCTACTGCTCCAGTGCTATGCACACTTTCCTGGGAGTAAACCTCACTGAACTCAATGAATTCTGAGTATACATTCATAGAATTGGGCTCTAAGCTGCAATCCTAGCACTTTCCTGGGAGTGGCCCCATTCACTATCATGGGGCTAACTTCTGAGTAGGCATGCATAGGATTGGCCTCTCAGGCTGCAAGCCAGCAACAGTTTACCTCAGAGTAAGATGGATGGCGGGCAGCGGCTGGCAGGCAATGGACTGGCGGGCAGCGTGCGCGCCTGGAGGGAAGCTCCCTCCTGCGTAATCTGGGCGGGCAATGCACGCGCGCGTGCAGGGAAACCCCCTGCAGAATCTGGGCAGGTGGCGCGCGGGCCTGGAGAAGTACCCTCCTGCTCAGCAGTCAGAAGTCCGTGAGGCAGCCTCTGAGGAAGCCCCAGTGCGCACGCAGCTACAGCCAGAGGTCTGGCAAGCCTGACCTGGCCCCCTGCACCAGGGGTCTTTAGGCGACCCCCAGGAAAGCTCCAGACGACCCCCAAAGGGGTCCCGACCCCCACTTTGAGAAATGCTGGCATAGCTAAAGGTGAGCCCTCATTCACCCCATGATACCCGACAGCGGCTGAATCTGCAAACTGCACTTCAGAATGCTGGTTGGCACCCCTTTCACCAGGCAGAGGATATTGTCGTTCTGGCATCAGGATCCTGATCTAAGCCTCTGCAATTTGTTTTCATATTGGTCACAGTGTGTTAATTGGCACAAGCCAAGCCCTGCTGCTTGATGCAAGAGTTTTGGGGTTTTTTATTCCAAACCCCCCATTTTTGAGGAATGATCTGAGTATTCTAAAGTAGCGTCTGCACTGTGTGTGGTTATAGAGGAGAATGGGAAGCTCCTGCAAGGGGCAGACACCCACTGGGATTGCTGGATCAGAGCCAGATTGCAGACTAGCTTCAAAGAGACACTTGTGCCTGCGTTGTAACCACAGTGGGTTAAAGGCCTCCTGGGAAAATGAAAAAAGGAAGACCCTGGCAGGTGAACTCGATCCACTCCTGGAGAGCAGAACAATGGCTGCTCAGTCCAAGACAGTTCAGACCGCGGGCGATGCCCCCTGTGGATCTGCGTGGCTGGCGGGAACTGTGTTCAGATGGTCCGACTTGTCGACAGCAGCGGACCCCACAAAAGAGACCTCAACTCTTCCCATAATTTCAGAGTACAAAGAGGAATTATCCATTATGGCAAAATGGCACTAGATATGGAGATGATCAGAGTTTTCATCAGATGGGCTTCTCTTGTTACTTCTGTTGCATCTGTTACATCTCAGCCTTGTGGTTCTCAATCTTGGCTTTTGGCCTTACTTTAAATCATCAGATACATGGCCTGATTAAAATCATCTCCTTTCATGATCCAGCAATGGCATCCAAGCCACCCCATAAGGATCTGTCTATGGTTACAACCAAAATGTTGCAACACATTTATGTTCTAGCCATGCACCCATAATATGTGCTGGGCTTAGAGTTGCCAACTTTTTTCCTGCAAAGGCTTAAAAACCTTTCATAGCTTGGAGAGGCAATGACATAAAGCATGCCTTAGTTTCTGCTGGCTCTGCAGTTGTCGGAGCCCAGCAATGTTGCCTGGAGAAAAGCTGGTGACTCTAGGAAGGTTAGACATGAGGACCAGACTTTTGGCCAAAACATCAATTTAAGTGCCCACTATGTGGAATAGCTTCAAAGGGGTAAGACCAGTGGTGGGATTCAAATAAATTAACAACAGGTTCTATGTCCTAAATACCATATATCCTAATGACCATCATCATAAGACTATGGGCAAAATCCAGAGTTAACTCCGGGGAGTCCTTGCTCTGGTGTAAGAACAACTTACTCTGGATTCCAATATGAATTTCCCAAAGGTTTTCACTAGGTGGTGCAGTAACTACGGGTGCACTGAAAGTCTCTTACGTGCTCCCGTAGTTACTCTGCATTTGGGGGTACGTCCTAAGGGCCATCACCAGCAAACGGTTCTATAGAATAGATGAGAACCTGATGAAGCCCACCTCTGGGTAAGACCCCCTCCAAGATTTGACTGCTCCACCCCCTCTAGCTATGCCTCTGGACAGGCGTGTTCAATGGCTGCAGCCAGGCGCTCGTGTTCTCCGTACACGACATGTGGGCTGTGTTTGCCCAGCAATCCTCATCTCTGCCTTTCCTTTGACCAGCTGGATTTGCAGAGAAGCAAGCCCCAGAAGGCATCTACGCAGCCCTCCCTGAGACACATTCGGACAAGAGCAGCACCAGCATCGCCAGAAACATGAAACGGGGCCAGTGTTCGCTCTGCCTTCACATCCCATGTTGCTTAGCAACACAAGGAGACCCCATGCAAGCGCCAGCGCCGGAGCAAAGTCAGAATATTTAGCAGAAGAGCCAGCGATATTTTATTCATTGCTCTGTGCACATTTTATATGAGGCCGGGGAAAAAATATGGAAACACTAGAGCCTGATGAGGCCTGGCTTATAGTATGGGGTGTGTAGGATAGGAAGCTGCAATAGAAAAGGGGTTTATAATTTGGGCCAAGCAATGTAGCAAGTGCCACTCCTGCAGCAGAGGATCCTCACCTCTCGGTTCTAAGAATCAGGGCTGTTTTGCGCCTCTGACTCCAGCCACTTTCCCAAGCAGATCTGCCCCTTTCCATCCCCAGAAGAAAAATAGTTCCTGGATCTCTTTCCTTGCAATACCGGACCTTTGCATAGGACTTGGGCAAAGAGATTTTTCGGGTAGGCAAAGGCCAGAGGAAAACGGGGTAACAAATCTCTCTCCTTCTCACTCCTGCCATCAAATTCCTTGTTAGGCCTCTCTTTCATAAATGTACTCCATATACCCTTTAAAGTCAGCCAAACTAGTTGCTGACTCCATGTGGAGGTGAGTTCCACAGGCTAATTATGTGCTTAGTGAAGAAAAATCTCCCTTTGAGATTGTTCCCTCCCTAAACAATGCGCCTGCACCAGACAACCAGATTCTGCCTACTTCGCCCACTGGGGCTCCTAAGCCAGCTGCTTGCACCCAGCACCAACCACAAGGTAAGAAGTGGATGCTCAATGTTGGGTGCTGAATATGCTGCACGTATAGAGCTTCTTGGTGGGCTCTGAGCTGCTCCCCTCCAGACCTGATCGTCCCCATGGGCATCTTCTGCTGAAAGACACCCTGGCAAAAGCAGGTGAACAGAACGGACTGATCTCTGTTGCATCCTCTGCTTCTTGTGGAATTTTGATGCGCAGCAGCATTGGCACCACTACCACCTCTGAAAATGCTGTTCCTTATGGGGAGGCGCATTCACATCACAATGCAGCACAAAGAAGGTGCACCAAGCATTAAAGCCCAACAAAGCCTTTTCTGTCTGTGAACACGAAAGGCTGATTTTTATCAGCGGAATAACATATTGGACTCTCTTTCTGCCTTTCTTTCAAAACAGAGTGAACGTTGTGGTTTTCAAAAAGAATGGCATGTGACTTATTTCTCTCTGCAGTGACATTATGACAGCAGCTGCATCAGCAAGGCCACATTACAGCCTCCTGGATCTTTTTCTTGTCCCTACATGATCACCAAAGCCAGAATATTTTCCCAACCTGCTCTAACTTGTCAGCCTGCTGGCTCCCTGTTGGATGCAGCACCCATGCACAGAACAAGAGAACTCCCTCTTCTTAGCCTGGTGACTCCTGACTGATGGCATTGGGTACCAGAACCAGTAGGGGCCTTGGATGGCTCTGTCTGGTACCCAAGCTGGAATCTGGATTGTATCTGAGCTGGAATCTGCCTGTATCCAAGCTGGAATCTGGATCTGGAATCTGGACAGAGCTGGAGGCAGAGGCTAGATCTAGGTCTTTTACTAGATCATAGAATCATAGAATCCTAGACTTGGAAGGGAACTAAAAGGTCATCTAGTCCAACCCCCGCCTGCAGCAGGAAATCCTCCTAGAACATCCCCGACAGGTGCTTGTCAAGCCTCTTGACAATATGCAGGTAGTATTAGGATTTTAGATAGATTTTAGATTAGATATGCAGGTAGTATTAGGATTTTAGTCATAACAAGTAGAAATGCTGATCATCAAGGAAAGGCAACAGACCTAGCTCTGTGTATTGGATTGGGGTGGTCCAATCCAGAGGGTTTAAGCTGCCGGCTGACCACAGGAGCCAACATTGCGCACCCCTCTTGGACCCCTCTTGCTTCTGGTTGTCCAAGCAGTTCCAAACCCCCCAACACAGAGAGCAGCACCCAAAATTTGGGTCATCAAGGCTACAATCCAGAGTAACCATGGGACCTTATACACCAATGTAGTTACAGTCTCACATATGGGAAACCTATGGGAAATGCATAGAGCAATCCAGAGTAAGTGGCTCTTATGTCCTCCCATAGTTACTCTGGATTGTAGGGCAAGTTGCTGATGTTTGAGGCAGGTGAAATTCTGGCTGCGTAGACCGGGGAACCTCTTTGTTCTTACTGCAGAATTATTACTGTACAAACTTTGGGTTGATTTCCCAGCCAACAGACAGAAATCATTTCCCAAATAAGTTGCCATTTTTCTTCGGATGCCAACGTTGTCCCATCATCCCTAGAGCGAGGGTGGGAAAGCCTCTGAAGTGGAGATGCTGTTTTCATTTCCTCCCATGCCACTGTTGTGACTTAAAATCTGCTTTTCCAAGAGCCGAGGACAAGATGCTCAAGACAAGATGTGGTCTGTATCGAGACGCAGCGCAGGAAAAGGAGGCCACTCACTCACAGGCTAACCAGCGCCCCACGCAACCCAAATCAGAGGCTGCTATTGTTGGCAAGGACAGCGGAGCCATTGTTTCCATCCAGGCTTGGCTTTCCCTCGGCAGCCTGTAAAAGGAATCCATCCCTGATGAAGTGCTACATTACTAGATGTAATATTCCTGTTACCTATTAAACACTTTGGCTAATTAGGAGAAGGGAAATTACACAGACTCGTTTCAGCAGAGGCCAAGAAATGGAATACAGCGTTCATTTTATACAATATATATGCACTCCAGAGTTGGAGTGACAGATGATTCTTGCAAGAGCCCATCAGTAACATCTGAAACCTCAATATTTGATTTACCGTACTTCTGGGCACAATCCTTTTAGCACCACCAACAGAGTCATGCAGGGGTGAAGAAGCCCCTCATGGACCCTCGGCAGTCTTGTAGTCTATGCCACTCAATGACTTTTGATGACCTCCATCATGGATCTTGAAGTTGCCTGCTCCATCTTACTCGACTGCATGTCCCAACTGCTTAATGGCACCAATTCTGGCCCTCATCAGACATAATGAATACTATTCTCCACCCCCCCTCAGTAAAATTACTTTGACCCCCCAGTTCTAGATTTCAGTATTGCCAGGAATCTTTGCACTACAACCGATCCAGTTGGAGGGTTTGCTGCTAGCTTCTTAGTCACATTTAATGCACCACACAGAGGCAAGTGGTCAGGGTGTCCAATTTTTTAGCCTCCTGTCCGGGTGTCCTCCCAAAGGGCTTCATTGTCCTCCATTTGAGCTTCATTTTGGAACTTCGCAATGGTGTGCAGTACCCATCATGTCATATGTTGTTGGATTCATATTGAAGAACAGAATCCAATGCAAAAACCGGATTTGAAATATCACCTTCCTATCAAAAGTTATTTGAAATATCTCCTTCCTATCAAAAGTTATGGCCAAAAAACTAAAACTAAAAATATACATTGACTCACTGGGAAAGTGAAAGTGCCCAATACCACGGCTTTACTTGTGAGTAGGCAAAAGTGCCATTGTTTGCCAGAAAGGCCAGGCTGAGAGAAATCCAAGACCTTGTCCTCCTTTTGAATTTTGGGCATCTGGTCATCCTGGGCAAGCCCAGGTTGTACGAGAAGGATGTATAGATAAGGAGTTGTAGTAGCCATAGCTACTCACTACATTGCACCCCTATATTGAATACATGGGAATTTGCAAAGATGAACTGTGTTTGTCACTGTGATGATGGATAGATATAGGGTTCATATAGGGCTGCCATATGCCCCCAAAAGCAGGGATAGTCCCAGTTTAGGGGGATTGTGCTCACGTACTGAGGGACATGTTCCAATTATGTGGAAGAGAATTATGGCAATCCTATGTAAATATGTCCATAACATCCTAAGTGTTCACTTAAACACATATGTGTCCTGAACAAGAGTTTGAACTTCCTTCGTGTCGGATGGTGACCAGTTATGACTTGTGCTAGAATCTAACCTGCAGTTAGGTTGGCCTAAGCCCCAGCATAAGTCTTGTGCTATCCTGGGGGGGGGGGGGGGGAGGGTGTCACAAAAGTGCTGTAAGACATGTATTAACCTCCCTACATCACCATGGGAATACCAGTGGCATACCTAAAGGGGGGTGCAGGAGCTGGTCTTGGAGGGAGCCTCACCCCTTCGGAGCCGTACGGCTCTGTTTTGCTCCCCCACCTGGAATGGCTCCAAAGGGGTGAGGCTCCCTCCAAGACCAGCTCCTGCACCCCCCTCTTGCTATGCCACTGGGAAGACCATTGAGTTAGGATTGCACCAATACTTTCAGAGTTTCATCCTTCCTAGAAACAGGATTTAAGCAACTCCACTGAACTTCTTTGAAAATCAGGCCATTCAGATAAGAGGGAAAGTTCTCGTTTGGTTCTTGATGTTAATTACCCAGAAATACAAGCTTCCTACCTCCCCCCATGCTTTGTTCACCTGAACTAATTGTGCTGTAAAGATAAAATATGTTTGCTTTCTTATCTGCACGCTTTACCATTGGGGAAGTAGGTTCACTCCATCAGTTTATTTGCCTCTGTGTGTGTTCTGTGAGATGGAAAGACCCCGATCACTGGAAAGCATATAAATAATTCCATATGGCCTTTCATCAGATGTGGCTGTTTATATTAATAACTTTGAGGGGGAAACACAGAGGCAAAAGACCCACAATTTGACTTAAAAGCTCCTCTGTGGTTCTTTTGCTGATCCTCTTTGATTGTATGGCTTGAGAGAGAAAGACTAACCCTATTCCATGGCGGATGTGCGCTGGAGTCAAAGGGCAATTAACTCCAAGAGACTGTGCTGGGCTGGCGCAAGGAGGGTTGCAAACCTGCCATAAAGGTGGCCTTTCCCCAAATAAGCTACACTGGTGCTTGGAAGTGTGTAAGCCTGTGAGACTCTGGCTACAATCCAGAGTTATTATGGCACCTTTTCCACCGACGTAGTTACAGTGCCACCTATGGGAAACCTATGGGAAATGCATAGCGCAATCCAGAGGGTGAATTGTAGAGGGTGACAGAGGACCTTTTTCACCAACGTAGTTACAGTGCCACCTATGGGAAACCTATGGGAAATGCATAGAGCAATCCATAGGGTGAATTGTAGAAGGAGATAGTCGGGTAAATCCACCTTCCACAGCAGCATGAGGGAGACTTCCGTGCTGGCCAAACCTGGCCAGTGCATAGGTCTGAGGAAGGTGAGCAGAGGGCAAAGAGGAGGTGGGATGGAGCAATCTGGGGTGAGGGTCGTATGAGGTTCAGAGTTCTCATCTGTGCTGGGGTCATCATTAAGGTTGCAATAATTCTCTTCAACAAACTTTGGACAGGACCCTCTGTCCCATTTGCCAGTATGTGAACAAAATTGGGGTTGTCCCTGTTTTTCAGAACATATGGCAACCTTCGTCACCACTGGATTCCTGTACATATTACTCCTTAAAGGACAAGAGCTCATCAGGTTAGAGCAGCTGTGCTGCAATCCTAAAGACACTTTCCTGGGAGAAAGACCCATTGAACGAAATGGGGCTTACTTTTCAGTAAGACTTTCTGTAAGACATAGACTTTTCAGTAGATCTGTCTGTCTGTCTGCCTGCCTGCCTGCCTGCCTGCCATCCATCCATCCATCCATCCATCCATCCATCCATCCATCCATCTATCTATCTATCTATCTATCTATCTATCTATCTATCTATCTATCTATCTATCTATCTATCTATCTATCTATCTATCTATCACATTTATACTCTGCCTTTCTCCCTGAAGGACACCCAAGGCGGCTAACAATCATTACATAAAATACAATTAAAATATTACAAGTAAAATATCAATATTAAAATATAAAATAAAATAGGATGCAATCAGCCATAAAATAAATCTGATTTATTTAAATAAATCGTAAATTTAAATCTCATAAATTTAAATCTGATTTAAACACGGACCTGGTTAAGATTGTGCTTTTAGTGCCTGCAGGTTGATCTGTCAACCTTCCCTCTGCCCACTCTGTACATGCAGCATTGCAAGACATTTGAAGTTGGAGCTCTGATAATCTGGGCAGTCCCAACAAGGTCTTTGTTGGGACTGCATGATAAGAGACTGGAAGCCATACAAAAGTTAATGGTGTTAAATATTCTACTCTTGTAGAATATTTGGTGGTGTCTTGTAGACTGGGAAAAAAGCCTTTGCTTCCCTAGAATTTCAACTTGGGCAAGGTGAGTGCACTAGAACTTTATTACTGGGTGGTTCTTGTCCGTGAAAATAGCTTTTACTCCAGGAGAAGAGGGTTTTCTTTCTGGATAACCTTTTAAGCCAGCAAATCTTTACTTAACGAAAATAACCTGTAAGAGAAAATTGAAAATATACTGTGCAACAACCTTCCAGAATTCTGCCCACAGCAGGAGATTGCAGGGCGACCAGGGGGTACAAATACAAGTGGTGATATATATTCTCCTTTTTCCAGTGGGCAGCAGTAACATGTCAAAATGGCAACAGGGACACGAGTACGGGTCTGAGTAAAGCAACAATCCTAACCATGTCTACTCAAAAGTAAGCCCATTATGTTCAAAGGGTCTTACGCCCAAGAAAGTGTCTTTAGGATTGCAGCCTAAGTCAGGCTACAGATCTGTCTTGGCATCCTTCAGTCTGGAAAGACTATGGTATCGTGCTCAATGCTGCATGCGAAGCACAAAGGCCTGGGTAGATTGATATGGAGGATAGGCTGTTACCCAAGCAGCAAATCCCCCCTTTCCACGCCACTGAAATAGTCCAATGGAAAGGCAGAGCCGATACGAAGGGTTCGAGCTGCATCACAGAGCTGGGCTAAGGAAGGACAGGAGCTCACCCTGTCTTGTGGGGACCCAGGTCTCGAACCCTGGCCTTCTGGTTAATAGGCACAGTGTCTTAACCACAGCCCTATCTGAGTGGTTTTCTGTGCTCATGGTGATCTATACCTTTGCAGGTGGTCCTTCTTTCCCAGCCTTTTGCCACTTGGGACCCCTTGTACTGAAGATGGCAGGAAGGACATGCCAGGTGGTGCCCAGTGGCATAGCAGGAGGGGGTGCCAAGCACTAGAGCAACACAAAGAACTAGCACGAAGAACAGTGGGTTTGAAGGACCCTTCGCCTCATCCATAAGGACTCTGGCGTTTTTGTGTTACCATAGTCAAGAACAATTATTGAGGCAACAAATCTCAGAGCAGATTGCAAACAGATTGTAAACTCCGAAGCAGCAGATGATACGGGGAGCTCAGCAAGACAGGTTGTTCTGTTCCTACTGAGATCGCTTTATACATCCGTTGCAAAGGGCTGGTGAAGCAGCACCACCAGCTTCATGGGGGGTGTTTAGATAAGGCTACAAGCCATTGCTGAGCGATACTTCACAGTCTGTCTCCAAATGATGTGGAAAATGGAGCTGAAGATGGACAATCATGGCAATGGCTGATGCTTGAGAGCTGTGTGGCCAATGGTGGCCGTCATGGCCCCCACCAGGTGATGCTCATATCCAGCAAAATCATGTGGCAGTGGGCTTGCTGGATCATGTCTACATCATGTTACTGCTGCCCACTGGAGAAAGGAGAATATATATCCAGCAAGCCCACTGCCACATGATTTCGCTGGATATGATGTCCATTTCATGTCCATTGCAGTCTACAGATGGGAGGTGATCACATGGAAGACCCATCAAACATTGGCTGAAGATCCATTCTCTCCATCACTGATTTCTTCCCCCTTGTAATGCACAAAAAAATTAATAACTGGAATGTAACCAGCCTGAGAAAACCAGTGGAAACATCTTTTTGGAAAGCCTAACAATGAAGGGGAATATTACTGAGCAGCAGCCAGACCTGGAGAGTCTCTTCCGTTGTCCTAGAGCCCCTGCTAACAATATTGTTCAGGGTCAATTTGTGTTATCCAGGACTTATTCCACTGAACAAAAGTCAACATTTGTGGCATTTCAGTTAGGAACAGACTCATCCTGAGGATGTTTACTGGACAGTAAGTCTCATTGATTTCAAACAGGGATGACTCACAAGGAAACATGTACAGAATTTCAAACAGAAGCATTTATATTTTAATACATGAGGGTAGAAAAAATCCTCAATTGCTTTTTTATCCTAACCTACTTCAAGGTGCTTAGGGAGATGGTCCCCCTCACACTCCTGTTCTTATCCACCTGGTGGTAATTGAACTTGTGATATTTAAAAGAAACGTCCACGATTATGCCAGACATTGGGTCGGATCCTGGATGGAGTGCAGCATCTGGCTTGCTTATGCAAGTCCTCCTTCCCTGGATGGAGATTCTGACAAACTCCCCTCCCTGGTTTGCTCTTCTTTCCACAGCTTCTTTCTCTCTACCTTGTTTTGGTTGCTTGTGCAAACTACAATCCTCCAATTAACTCATTAGTTTTAATTACTTGCTGCAACCTCTTATTATGTCATCTTGGAAATGAGCGTACCATGTTCATAGGGAAAGGTGCCCCATTTCTATCATCTCCATTGTATCTCTTCCTTTCAGTGTCCCATGAGATTCAGGATCAAGGCCACAGGAGGAGAAGCAGCTGCAAATGTAGGCATCAATATTTCCTAGCAGGAGAGTCAGAGCCTGGGAAGGGTTACAAGCCCTTATAGGGAGAGACTTGGAGTAAAAAACAATGGCTCAGTAACATTTGTTGCTGTAAACAGGACAGCCACGTAGTCATCAAGGTGCATTTGTGAGCCCAGTGTGGAGAGCATCACCTTCTGAAGCCTTCCAGATCTCCGGATAGTCTGTCCATATGTGGACCTCTCTGATTCCGGATCTTCAGGCCAAATCCAGATCCTGAGAACGCAGCTTAAAGAGGGGCAGATGGGGTCATCGTGAAGAGGTAGGGGGAAATAAGGTGAGTGTAAGGGGCAGGGCTTGATTCCCTTGAATCATTGGCAATGATTCCCCAATCTTGTTATTTATTTATTGGGTCACGGCATGAAAAAGTTTGACGGTCACTGGCTTAGAGAGCTGCTCCTGCCCCAGGCTGCTCCTGAAAATGGAAGAGCCATATGAAAATAATTTCTCCCTTGCAAAAACAGGTTGAATTCCTCTTTTTTCTTCTTTGAATCTTTTCAGGAGTGGCTCCCCCCCTCTGAACTGACAGGTGACACTTGACCTTGTGTTTCTCAGTCTCGGTACACAGAGATTCTTTGCCCACATTTTCCTTTCCAAAGGCTAAAGGTCCAAACGTGTCCAAAGTTAGTGACTCATCCTCTGACTGGCCAGGCATGGATTTGACTGGCGAGATACTAGGAGCACAATCCTAACCATGTCTACTCAAAAGTAAGCCCAGTTGAGTTCAATGGGTCTCACTCCCAGGAAAGTGTGTTTAGGATCACAGCCTAGATTGCCCTGGGAAAGGCAGTGGGAAGAGGCTGGAATGCAGGAGAGGCAGCCCCCCATTGCTCAGACAAAGAGTCCCCGACATCTTCCCTGTCTCTGCTTATCTCCTGAGTTTCTCTAATGCTCAGGAATTATTATGTGAAAGAAAAGGTTGTACAATAAGAAAAAAGGGTTGTACAATAATAAAAAGGAAGCCTGAAGGCACCCAACTATTCCTTGCTTAAAGTGAGGCAGACTTATCTGCAGATGAGATGCAAACAAGCTGGAGTGGACATGCATCTGGTGAGGAGAAGGTGGGGAAACTGTTTTAAGATCAGCATAATCCACTTGCAATTTATTTCCCTGCTATTTTGCCTTAAATTGAGCGGAAATTGGAATTTGAAGGATTACATTCTCCGTTACTGAAGAAGCATCTGGAAAGAGCAGCCCAGCTTCTTGGATGCAATACTTTCCATGCACCACGAGGCACAAGTGATCCCTCAGCTCTTGTGGCTACATTGAGAGATTGTTCTTGAAATACTAGATGATGGAGATGAAGGCCAGGGTTTGAGACCCAGGTCGGCCCCACAAGACAGGCCCCACAAGCCCCTGTCCTTAGCCCACCTCTGCAACGCCAGCTGGATCTAATCGTATTGGCTCTGCCTTTCCATTGGACTAATTCAGTGGCGTGGAGAGGGGGGATTTGCTGCTTGGATAACAGCCTATCCTCCATAACAATCCAACCCAGGCTTTCGTGCTTTGCATGCAGCGTCTGCAGCGCTGAGCACGATACCAGAGTCTTTCAAGACTGACAGAGGCCTGCTTTTTTTTGGAGATGAAGAGTTCTTTCTTCAGGTTCTCCAGAAGAAAGAATAATGTGACATTCTGGAGTCCCAACTGGGTAATTACAGTGTTGTTCTGGATTGCGCAGCTACACGCACTCTTTTCAGTTCATTCCTATTTGGGGATACTTCTTGAGTGACATTCTGTCCTCTTTGGTTTTCTCCATCCCAAGTACTTTGTTACTCCTTCTCTCTGTTCAGTCTTACCAGAGCCCATTTTGTTCCACTACAGGAAAACGATGTCCAGGGTGGTGTGGGGTGGAACCAGGTACCTTAGTCAGAGTGTCTCCAATCAAACCCTAACAGTGGGGCTTGGGCACCTTCTTGCTGCACCAGAGAGGGGCTTTCCAAGCAGTTGTCAGCCTGATCTTTGCTGTGCTGTGGTGCCACCTCTTTAATGGCCATAGTTGGTACTGCAGTGCTCTTGCCAGGTGACACAAGGATAGGGTTGCCATAATTTTCTTCCAAAAATTGGGACAGTACCCTCTGTCCCATTTGCCCTTATGTGAACGCAATCCCCTACAATCAGGATTGTCCCTGTTTTTCAGGACATATGGCAACCCTACATGTGGAATCAGTAGAGGCCTGGGTGACCAGCCTCTTTCCAACCACAATGCCTGCCTCTGGCTCTCGGGATCCTTCTCCACCTGCCAGCCTGATCTTGACCACGTTCGCTGTATGTTGATCCTTGACCCTCACATCCTTTATCCCCCACCAGGGTGACTAGATCCCAAAACCTCAAAAGGAGCACAAGGTCTTGGATTCTTCTGAGCCTTGCCTTTCCAGCAGACAATGGGAGCAATCCAGAGTAACTATGGGGAGTCCTTGCTCCGGTGTAAGAACAATTTGCTCTGGATTACAATTTGAATTTCCCATAGGTTTTTACTAGGTGGTGCAGTAACTATGGGTGCACGTAATATCTCTTACGTGCTCCCGTAGTTACTCTGGATTGCAGGGTATGGCACATTTGCCTACTCACAAGTAAAGCCACGATATTTAACACTTTCACTTTCCCAGAGAGCTTAATGCAATAAGTTTTTTGGTCATAACTTTTGAAAAGAAGGAGATATTTCAAAACCAATTTTTGCATTTGATTCTGCTCTTTGATAGGAATCCAATGACATATGACACAATGCACCCACAATGACCCATTGCAAAGTTCCAAAATGAAGACAAAATGGAGGACAATGAAGCCTTTTTGGAGGACACCCAGACAGGCAGCTAAAAAAGAGGACAAATCCAGAAATTTCCAGTTATATGGTCACATGGTCACCAGTCGTATGGTCACTAGTCATAAAGTCTTATGGTCAGCCGTCGTATGGTCACCCATATGGTCACCAGTCATATGGCCACCAGTCTTAGCTGTCCTCAGCCCCAACACCATCTGCAGCGACTGAGGTTCTTACGGAGGTACAATAAACTGGAGAAATTCTTGAAGCACAATTTGAAACTGCAGTAGTAAATCTACACTAGTCTAGATGTGGCTGCTTTTTTTGGAGGGGGGGGGAGGTCCCACTGTTGGCTGCCTTGGAACATGGAAACAACTGAAATCAGGGGCTTTGAGAGGTGACCTCATTCTCTCTCTCTCTCTCTTCAGTTCCAGCCATAAAGTTGTCTCCTCTTGGCCCTGTTAGCAAGAAAAAAGGTGCCTTCAGGAAATTTGAGGGTTATGGAGGGAGGGGGTGGCATTCCCAAACACCTTTTGGCAAGCAAGGAATGGCTTTATTTTTTCTGATCTTGGGGAAATAAAATAAGGTGGAAGGTCTTGGAGAGAGAGAGAGAGAGAGAGAGAGAGAGAGAGAGAGAGAGAGAGAGAGGTGAATTATAAATAGTTCCATTTAGGTCTGTACAACATCAGCTCCAATCCATTTTATATGAATTTTTCCTCTGGATCACTTTGGTGCTACTTGCACAGTGCATCCACATAGTGCTTTGCCCCCCCCCCCCCCACTATGCCACTGTCTTGAAAGCACAAAACTAAGTGTCAACATATTTGCTTTGCATCCTATAAGGTTCATACACCAGCAGGATTTTTTGATTGGCCAAGAATATCTTTTTGTCACAATTCATTCCTCCAGGTTGGAATTTTTTCTGGCACTGAGCTGCGTCATAAATATATAGGTACGCCGTACAGGTAGAATTCTCTGATAATCAGGATTTTTCTTTGTTTCATTCCCTCCCAGGGAATACTCTTATAATTCATAACCTGTTGGAGATCCAGCATAGCCCCTTCCCCAAATAACTGCAGCAACAGCTCTCCCAGAATCAATAGACTAGTCTATAGGATTCCAACATAGTCTCCTTCCCCACAAGTTTGAGAAAATGGTCTGGCTGAAAATTATGCCCTCCTCTTGCCCTCCTGAGATTTTCTGATGTTTTTAGGGCAAGATGCAGGAGAGTGAGAGAGCTCATGGACCCTTCTATGACTTCCAACCTAGGGTTGCCATATGTCCCGAAAAACAGGGGCAAACCCAATTTGGGAGGATTGTGTTCACATACTGGCAAATGGGACAGAGGGTCCATCCCGATTTGGTGGAAAGGGAATTATGGCCACCCTATTCCAAGCACAAAAAGTGCAGTGGAATCTCCAGGTCAGCTTCTCACCAGCTCCTCTCTATAAACATAAACTCTGAAAGCGCCTGCGACTGCCAGGGTTGCCTATATGTCAGATCTCTTTTTCCCTATGCCTCCTCTTTTCCCATGGATGAGCATACCTATGGCAACCAGCAGATGCCTGGAATGCACTTACATCCAGCAATTGTCTTGGCCTCTGCTTATTTACAGCACATTAGAGGCTTCAACAAGCTGTAGTGCAACATCACAACCCTTGAAATGTCAGCATTGCTGTTTTTGTGCTTTGTCTCTGAAAACAGAGGCTCAGATGCCATGGGGTGGATTTGCACAGTGTAGTTACACACCCTGCTTCCGTCACATGGGTGTGTGGTTTCTGATTCTGTTGTTCAAAAGCATGGTCCTTCCTCTGCTTGGACCCCTGCTAGTGCTATTATCAATCAATCAATCAATCAATCAATCAATCAATCAATCAATCAATGAAAAGTACTTATCTCTTCTTATTCATTAGGGTTCTGTTCTGGAACCTCTTGTGGATTAAAAAAATGTGTGTATGAAGAAAACAATGGAAAAAAATAGGTTTCTTGCTTCTCTGTTGCACCTAATGGAATAAGATTTTTGGGGCAAAATCCAGAGCAGTTATGGGTCCACGCAGTTATGTCACCCTCTAGTGTTACTTTATGGAAAGTCACCTTAACAGCTCTGGAGCAAAGAGCTTAATTTGACTTTAGGATATGGGCCTTAATATCTGTAGGGGTTTGAGTCTGGTACAGAAAAAAATGGAATGACAGCTTGCATGATGACAGCTTGCATGACTACCTCTCTACAACAGTAGAAAAGCAGTTTTTTAAACTGTGATTTGCAGTAAACATTTGTGTTGAGTCAAATTTGTGTATAAAAAAATCTGTGCATAAAAAGGTTGACCCTGGACTGCTTTTCAATGGAAAGTTCAAAGAGTGGTTTACTGAGAAAATGAAATAAATAATGGCTAATATGTTGTGGTTTTTGAAGTTAGTGCTCTGTGCTGCCAGTTTATACACGCTACTTTCATGCAATGTTGACAGGCTTCAACATGGTTTACATCACCTCTGAGCTGCGAAGGAAATAAAGGGAAGGTCCAGCAATGAGGATGTAATCAGTTGGGTCTTGATGCCATTTCCATGGGGTCAGCTATACTCTTCCTCTCTGGCCTCTGAGTACTGAACTGCCCTCACTGCTCTCTGTCCAGACTACCTTTTGCATGTGGAGACAGTCCTTTGCAATCCTAAGAGCTCTCTCCAGGCAAGTTGTGACACATAGCCTACAATCCAGAGTAACTACGGGAGCACATAAGAGACATTTACGTCGATGTAGTTATGGCCCCACCTAGTGAAAACCTATGGGAAATTCTTATTGCAATCCAGAGTAAATTGTTCTTATGTTGGAGCAAGGACTCCCTGTTCTTATGTAGGAGCAAGGACTCTGGATTGTGCCCTAATGTGGCGATCCTAAAGACAGTTTCCTGGGAGTAAGACCACTGAACACAATGGGGATTACTTTTGAGTGGACATGATTAGGATTGTGCTCTAAGACTGCAATCCTAAACCTTCTTTCTTGGGAGGAAGCCCCACTGAACACAATGGGTCCTACGTTTGAGTAGACATGCTTAGGATTGTGCTGTAACTGATGCAGCCACAGAGCTAATAAAGAGTGGCTGGCAGGCAGTCCTCTCCTTCTCCTCTGGTTAGGGTTGCCAAAATTCTCTTCCACAAAATTGGGATAGGACCCTCCGTCCCATTTGCCACACAATCCCCCCAAATTGGGATTGTCCCTGTTTTTTGGGATGTACGGCAACCCTACCTCTGATGCCTTGCAGGGGTGAAGTCCTGGTCGGTCTCCTTGCACTTCCCTCTTGACTCCACCTCGCCTGCCTCCTTGTATGGGCCACCCTTTTGGCATTCTAAGCCCGCTGCTGCGCATGTGCTGCTTGTCTTGTAAAACACAGTCTACAAATGACCCAAGCAAGTTTTTTTCCCTTGCATGGTGGCGGCTATTTTAATTGCCTCCGTGCCGTGTGGAGGAAAGAACTCTCATTATGTCGACAGGTAAACATTGGTTTTGGCCGTGAGACTTGATGAAGGCAGAACGGCCTGAGTCATCCGTGCCTGTGAGTGTTTAGGGACTCGGCTTCCCACTCCTCCTCCTCCTCCTCCAGCTTGCTTGAGTTTTCTGGACACGCTCCACTTATGAACTCTGCCTGCAGATTGCACTAATTTAAGACGCTGCTTCAGCAATGCTTTCATGTATTTCTTGGCTCCTGCTGAGCACATCGGAGCCCTTACATGCTGCTAAAAAAGTCTAAATATGGGGAAAGGGAGCCTTCGAGTGAGCCGTGTAAAAGTTACAGGGTCATCCCACTGCCCCCAAACTGCCAATGGTGCTGGGACACATGTTGGCCATATGTGTCAACCTTGGAGAGGTTGCAAAAGGTCAAAAGGAGAGTTGCATATATCCCCACGTGTGTGTTTTTGTGCATGTGTGTATATGTGTGTTTTTAGCACCAGAGAAAAACGTACCAGCTTACTCAGAGGGAGTGCAGTTCAAGGCCCACATTGTCAGACATTCCTGAAAACATCAGCTTCATGAAAAGGAGCCCATCTGCCACTCAGGCTGCAATCCTAATCTCCAGTTAGGCTGGCCTAAGTCCTGGCATAAGTCCTGTGCTGACTTGGGGGTGTCACCAAATGCCATAAGACACATCTGCACCACTCCTGGGGACAGTTAGGCCAAAGAATAGACATGCGCTTGCCTCTCTACTTCACCACAGGAATGGGAAGACCAATGAGTTGTACCAGCCTAACCCTACAATCCAGAATAACTATGGGAAGACGTAAGAGGCACTTACTCTGGATTGCTGTATGCATTTCCTATAGGTTTCCCATATGTGGCACCGTAACTATGTCGGTGTAAAAGATCCCGTAGTTACTTTGAATTATAGCCTTAGTTGGATTGCACCCTGAGTCTGGCTCTGCATGGAGGAGGGGACTTTTTCAGCTCTGCGTGGAAAGGGAAACTGGCCCCAATTCCCTCCCTTATAGATTGCCCCATGAGCAATCTCCATTTTCTGATGATTCATTTTCTGGCGGTTCCACTCTTTCAACACCTTTCAGTTATATGCAGGATTCATTCATTCAACACATGCTCTACTCTTTCAGCCTCTCTCTGCTATTCTAAAGGCTAAAATGGTCTTCTTGTGATGTTGATTTGCATGTGACGTGGCAATCAAACTGTTTTTTGGCATTTCTTACGACTTTCTCAGTAAATAATCGTCATTCAAATACATAAGATATTCATTGCCCACACATGCCTTTGTTCATTTTATTGTGATTTGTAATATATTTTGGCAACGTGTTAATAAATATGTGCCATTTAGGCTTTTGCAAGGGATAATTATGTCTTTTTTGGTGGGCATTTTGCAGTTACAAGCTGAAAAAGTCTGGGTTCTACATTTCAACCGTTTCCACTTTTGGACGATGCTCCGCTTCCTAACCTGTTCAATATACAGGGGGTTACTGTGTTTGCATTTTGGCACGCTGAAGGTTTAAAACATCCTTCGGGGCTCGGTGGAGGCCGTGCTGCCTTCTGCCAAGCCCCTCTTGTACCTGCCCTGTCCACAGCCGCCACCGTCTCAGACACAGACAACAGCAGGTGATTAATGACTGCACCTGCTGGTCCAAACAACACCGTGTTTCGGAGCTGGAGCCAAGCAAATTGGTCCTGAGGGGGTGCAGGCAAAGCAGGCGGCCCCCGAGGTTGCATCAGACAAGCGGTGCCATCAAAACAGGCAGGGAGCCTTGCCTACTGCTGCAGCTGGCTTGCATGAAAGAAAACCAGCGCAGTGGTGGGAACCCCTCCGGGGCAGGAGTGTCCCCCCAATGAGCACTGTTAAGCGGAGCCAAGCAGGCCGTGGGGGAAACGGCCACATTCGCCTCTGCTTCAAGCTTCCTGGCGTAACATTGCAGGACCATTTCGAAATGTAAGTGGCTTGAAGTCCCTGGCCTCTGCTGGGAATTGGGCAGAGCGAGTGCGAAGGGGGAACACTCTTTGGAACCTGTAAGGCTTCTGCAAGGCTCTTTGGGGGTTTTCGGGCTGTGATTTTCAGTAGGAATCAACCTTCCTCTTTCCTGCCCTAGGTCTGTGCATCCATCACAAGACCAGGGCAGGGCTGATGGGCACGTGGCAGCTCCGTCAGTGGGTTTGTGCCATCCGAGGACCCCAGCGATGTAAAGCTGCTTGTAATGCTTCCAAAGGAACTCCTCCTGCACTCTGCAGCAGCCGTCGCAGGCATTGCAATCAAAAGTGATGCAACAGTGATGGATCGGCTGCAACGGTGTTGATTTGGCTGGCAAACACCTTGACGGGAGACAGTATTGGCAAGCCCACCTTGCAAATCCCACCCAGGCTGCAATCCCGAGCCCCGGTTAGGCTGGGATAAGCACTGGCACAAGTCCCACGATGCCCTTGGGGGTGTCAGAAAACGGCAAGGTGACCATATAGAATGGAAAACTGAGTGCCTCTATCTTTAACCATTGCAGAGAAGAGGGAAGTGCTGCAGGTGCTGCTTTTTAAACACTTTTAAAAGAGCTAAACCTGCCTCAATCCCTTCTTCTCTGCAATGATTAAAGGTAGAATGTCCTCCATTCTATATGGTTACCCTGAAAAAGTGCCATAAAGAACATCTGCACCACTCCTGGGGAGGGAGTTAGGCCAGTGCACAGACATGTGCCAGCCTCTCCACACCACCATGGGTATGGGGAGCACGTCAGTTACGCTGGCCTAAATTGCTTAGGATTGTGCTCCCAATGTGCCCTTTCCTTCACACATTCAATAGAGTTGCAGCAGATGTCAGAAGGAACTGAATGCCATTCCTTGTGGTTTGGATAAAGTCTCCAAAACCTTGTCCACCATTAATTTGATGGCTTCTTTTCCAGGCAGAAGGTCCACTGTAGACCTCTGGTGGTCTCTCGCTCACAGATTTAGAATCACAGGTTTCCACTTTCCACGGCAATTGACCTGCTTTAAGTTCTGACACATGACAGCTGCCTTTCATCTCACCGGCAGTGCCCACTTGACAAGCATGTCATTCACCAGCCAGATGATGTGCCCATGATAAATCTGGTGTTGTTTTGCTGCGAGACAAAGATGCTTCGAGATCGATGGAGGCTGCTCAGGGAGAATCCAGACTCCAAAGCAGACTTTCTCCTTCAGTTACACGACAGACAGATTCCCATTCTTTGTAGGGTGAATTTGTGGAGTTCTCTTGGGATAGAGGCTAAGCAGAGCTGAAATGATGGGTCTGGTATTTCTCTGCTGAGAGCAGAGATTTCTCCCGCGTTCCCCCCACAGCACCAGCAGTTTCCCCGAACACATTTCTTGGGAGTTGATTTCTCCTGGTGCTTCTGACCCCATCTCTCTCCCCATGGTATCCACTTATTTTTTTCATGGGGGGAGACACGGCGGTGCATTTTCCCAGAAGCTGGCTGTAAATTTGGCAAAACAAAATGGGGAGGGGGAAGAGGGCAGAGTTGTGCATAGTTATGTACAACTACGGGAAAACATTCCTACTTTTGTCTGCTGCTGCCAAGATTGCTGGCATGCTTGCAAAGCCTGCATTACGGAATTAAAATGCTTCCCCTGCACCTTCTTTTCTTCTTCCTCTGTCTTAAATCAGCCCCTCTGTGGTCTCTGAAACAGAACTAGTCCCCTTAGTGTCTCCACTGACTACATGATGCAGCCACAGCTTCAAGGAGATGAATGAATGAAACCTGAGGCTAAAACAGGTCTCCACTGCCTGATTGTGAGCACCCCGGGGTGTCTGACTGACCACTGCTGGTAAGAGGATGGACTTCAGCCTGTTCTTCTACTGATCATCAGCTGTGCCGCGCCTGCAACCTGGACTTCCTTTGCTGCCCGTACGGCCACCTTGCTTCCCAGATCTGCTCTGAGCAGAGGCGTTTAGCAGCCCTAATTGCAGAGTCAAATGAATTGATTCCAGTGTGCGGAGGAGGCGAGGGTTCTGCACACAACTGTTTCTTCCAATGTTCCCGACCCTCCTGCAGAGCTGAGCGATTGTTGTCAATTACCGATGGTTTGATTAAGACGGGAGCACAAATGCACCTTCCATAAGGCAAGAGCTCAATAACACCATAATGAATGCTTCCTCATTACTGGGATTTGATTATAGGGGGTGTCTGTTCCTGTTCTGCTTGCAGGAGTTGCAGCTGCCTGGCTTTCACACTGCAGGAGCTCATTGGGTTGTGCGGCTGAACTGGAGTTTCTCCAGAAACCGTACAACATGTTTTGTAGAAGGTGGGGGGGGGGTCCTTTTGGGAATGGGCATTCTCTGGCTGGTAAGGCTCACAGCACAATCCTAGGCATCGGTGATGGGCTTCAAAGAAATTAAGAACCGGTTCTCTGCCCACCTGGCAGCCACTTTTCAATGGCTATTTTTAAACTTTATATGTCCTATCTCTCGTTAACAACCAGTTCTATAGAGTAGGTGTGAATCTGCTGGAGCCCACCATTGCTAGGCATGTCTACTCAGAAGTAAGCCCTATTGTGTTCAATGGTGTTTACTTCCAGGAAAGTGTGTATAGGATTGCAACCTCAGTCAGGCCTGCGAAGAGGGCAGGAGGGAATCCCCAGAGCCCAGGCTTCCAGTACAAAACTACAACGCTGTCCTAAAAACAAATACAGTGGTGCCTCACATAAAGAGCTTAATTCGTTCCGGAGGTCTGCTCTTTAAGTGAAATGCTCATTAAGGGAAGCAGATTTTTCCATAGGAAATAATGGAAAGTTAGACGATTGGTTTCACAACCTCCAAAATATTCATATAAAAACATTAACTGGATGTAAAAATGATGACAAAACACTGGAATTGAATTCAAAATATGCATTCAATGTGCATGATCCTATGAAGTCTACTTAGGCTGCAATCCTAAAGACACTTTCCTGGGAGTAAGCCCCATTTAACACAACGGGGCCTACTTGTGAGTAGACATAGTTAGGAGACTACAATCAAAGACACTTTCCTGGGAGGCTTACTTGGGCTGCTTCTGGAGGTTCAAGGTGGCTGGTGGGGGAACTTGGGGGCAGTTAGGGGCAGCTGTCTCTGGCACCTCCGGGCAAGTTGGGAGCAGTTAGAGGCAGCAGCACTGGCCAGCAGCCCTTTTAAAGAGCCTCCATGCGGAGCATCAGGTCTGCATAGTACATATGTCCATAGCGTGTTTGTTTGTTACGTGAAGTGGAACTTATTACGTGAAGCAAGATTTCTTGGAATTTTTGCTTGTTGTGTGAAATACTTGTTAAGCAAGGTACCACTGTATATTTCAAAATAAATGTGGATGCTTCAAGTCTACAGCTTTAATCCACTCTCAGTGCACTTCTATTACTGCAAAGCTTTCTGGAGACTGTAGGAAGTGGACCCTAAACTGGCATCTCACCCTGGGCCTAATGCCAACTCTCAGTGCCCTTGGCCAAGTGCTGTGGCTGGACCTTGGGTAGGCCTAACCCAGGGGGGATAATGGGAGAGCATCTGTTTTTTTTATGTATGAAAGATATTTAGGGTGCAATCTTAACCTCGGGCAGTGCAACTCATTTGTCTTCCCATTTCCGTGGTAATGTAGGGAGGCAAGCGCATGTCTGTGCACTGGTCTAACCTACCCCCAGAAGTGGCACAGAAGTGTTACAGCACTTTCTTGACACCCCCAGATCAGCACAGGACTTTATCATTAATTAGATTAATTAGATTTGTGCACCCAAGGCTATTTCTGACAATCATCTGCATAATGATGTCACTTTCTGCTTAATGAAGTAATTTCCGGTTCTCGGCAGGAACCAAGAATACCTAACTTTGGCCCTCTGCATGAAACAAGTTTTACATTCCTGGTTTAGGCTGCAACCCTACAGACACTTTCCTGGGAGTTAGACCTATTGAAAACAATGGGGCTTACTTTTGGGGCCTCAAAGGTAATAACTAGCACATTTCGATGATTCTGGAAAGAAATGAGTGTGAACATCCAAAAACAACATATTTATTAGCGTCACAGGTCTGGACACCATGGAATATATTTCAGCACTTCAATCCAGCTGGATTCCTGATTCCGTAGCCAGTGCAAGGACTGAGCCTTGTGACATTTGTTTGCATTGAGTGGGTGGTCGGAGACAACACAGCCAGGAGGAGAAAGGGTTGGGCAAGACACAGGAGGATCGGAAGCATCTCTGACGTGCTTCCAAACAGCCCAAGTAATGATGGGTGATCCAAGGTTTCATTCCATCTGGGCAGCTGATAATGTCGTCAGCATGCGTGCCCTGGATGGTATTTGAGGAGAGGAGGAGCAGTCCAAAGATAACTGAATGGCTGAGTTGTTGATGGTGGTGCCATCAACAGTGATAAAAGTCCTGTTTGGAGAGGGTTTTGGAGGACTGTCCCAGTTTTGGGGGACTGCATTCACGTACCGGCACATTTATCAGGGGGTCCTGTCCTGGTTTTGTGGAAGAGAATGATGGCAACCCTATGTTTGGACCAGGGCACAAGAGAAACCCACCCAACCTATGATCCCCTTTCCCAGCTTTCTAATATCCCTTTTGAGATGTGTGACCAGAATAGCACACAGCACTCCATGCGTGTCCATGCTGGAGACTCATATAAAGATGTCACAAGAGTGACGGTTTCATTTCCGACCCCTTCCCCAGTCACTCCTGACGTGGACTGTATCAGCCAAACCTCCACTCTAAGACCAGGTGAGCGGGGTTGTTGTCTGTCAAACAGATGAGATGCCAGATCCTTTATGTCTTGCGCTGCATCTATTTGATGTCTTTTTCCTGGCCCAAAGCAACTGATATATAATTTTTAATACGCAGGGTAAATGCTAGTCGGGTGCTGCCAAACACCCCAGCAGCATCAGGTTTGCCAGCTTGTTTGCTATGAGTTATTATCCTGTTCCCTTTTTTATTTGTTTGCTTTGGCCAGACAAAGGGAATCTCACATTTACACCTGCTGTGGCACGTCGGTCCATCGCATCAAGCAATAAGGACACACCGCCTCCCCGAGACCCAGGCCATGAGGTTCCTCACCGAAGCCCTTCCTCCCTGGTGCTACCCGTCCCCCCCTCCCTGACCCCCCAGGCGGACACAGATTCCCTACCGCTTGCACATTTTGCTCCTGCTGGCCTCCTCCTCTCATTCCAGCTCAGTGAAGCCCAGGAATTGCCTGCACATAACAGGCTTCCCTTTATGTCTGGCCGAGATGCCTTTGCCAGGTCAGCTGGCCCTTGCCAGAAACATTTGCTTGTTTGAGGACAATTATTGCCAGCAACAAAGGGACGAGCGGAGCCTCTGCCAGGAGTGACACGCTGGGAAAATTCCCACCAGCATCACCAGATCCCCCTTCACTGGGCATCTGGGAAGGGGAAGGGGGAGTGACATCCTCCTTCCTGCAGATTTTTACTACTCAAAACAGAGCGCTATCCTAACCATGTCTACTCAAAAGTAAACTCCATTGGGTTCAGTGGATCTTACTCCCAGGAAAGTGTCTTTGAGATTGCAGCCAATAGAGCCTGGGATGCTGTTAGACTCGATACTCAGGAGCTCATTGATGGATCAAAGCCTGATTTGTGGATCCATTGGTGGGGCAAAAGGAAGCCCTGCGCCATAGACCCAGTGGCCTGTGGCTACCAAATGCCACACCTCACATGGCTGTGACATTCAGTGGCGTTCCAGGAGCTCTGCATCAGTGCAAGATTTAAGTCCTGGCTGCAGATATTTATTTGTTTGTTTATTAGACTTGAACTCTGCCTTTCTCCCCAAACAGCACACTTGAAGACGTCCAGAGGAGGAGATCCGATCCGCCCCATTGCCACATCCTCTCTTAACATAAGAACATAAGAAGAGCCTTTGCTGGATCAGGCCCAAGACTCATCTAGTCCAGCTTCCTGTATCTCACAGTGGCCCACCAGATGCCTCCAGGAGCACTTATGATACCTGCATCCACATGACCCCTCCCCCCTGCATCTGGTATTGGAGGTTTTCCACATCTACATCTATGCACACACACAAACTATGCGCACACGCACACGCACACGCACACGCACACACACACACACACACACACCCCTCTGTGACAGTCCTTTCCTCCAGGAACTTGTCCAATCCCTTCCTAAAGGCATTGCGGCCAGATGCCTTCACCACATCCTGTTGCAAGAAGTTCCACAGACTAACCACTTGCTTGGTAAAAAAAAATATTGTATCTGTCCTAATCCTCCCAACATTTAATTTTAGTGGATGTCCCCCCCTCGTTCTGGTGTTATGTGAAAGGGAAAAGAGCATCTTTCTGTCCTTCTGTCGCAAGTACCATGACCGCTCTCATCCCCTCCCCACCGCACTCTTCATTGCGCTGCTGTGGCAGTGGATGAAGTGAGAGCCCTTCAAGCCCATTCAGTCTCTTGATTAGAGGGAAATGTTTGGAGTGCAAACTCTTTGCACTTGGGTGGCTCTGTTTGGAGATGGAGGCTGTGCCAGGCACGTAACTTGCTTGTGATGTGGTGTGTGTGCATGTGTATGAGAGAGAGAGAGAGAGAGAGAGAGAGAGAGAGAGAGAGAGAGAGAGAGAAATATGTTCGGTATAGCAGGTGTAGCTGGTGGGGGTGGCATAGCTGGTGGGGGGTGGAGCGGTCAAGTATTGGAGGGAGCCTCACCCCTTCAGAGACATTCCAGGGGGGGGCAGCAAAACAAAGCCATACCACCAGTTTGTCCTCCTGGTTCAACCAGTTTGCTGTTACAGTTACAAAAGCAACATTGGATCCACATTAGGGGTCTCATGTTTGTCAGATTCTGCTTCCACCACAAACTAAATGGGAATTTATGGAGTGATGCAGCATGTATGCTTTAGGCCAGAGGTCTGGTGGACCTGAAAGTGGAACCAATGAGAACTGAAAAACCCAGGAAGGTTAATGGTATTTTATTGTTGTTTTCAAATGTTGTTAGCCTCCTTGGGTTTCCTTTTGTTAAGGAAGAAAGGTGGGGTATAAATCTAATAAATAATAATATATAAATTCAGTGGATTAGCCATGTGCCGTATTAGCCATGTGCCTTAGCCATGTTGCATTAGCCATGTGCCGTAGCAAAACAGATGAACTAGACAAAGAATTAAATCAATACATTAAAATTAAGAGCACAATCCTAACCATGTCCACTCAAAAGTAAGCCCCATTATTATCACTGGGTCTTACTCCCAGGAAAATGTGTTTAGGATTGCAGCCAAGATAGAACAGACATTAACTGCATATACATAAAAATACTGTATTTACTCAAATCTAATGCACCATCAATCTAATGTGCACCCCATCCATCAGTCTTGAAAGCAGCAGATCCCCCCTCTCCATCCCAATGGAAAGGCAGAGCCAGTACGATTGGTTCCAGCTGCGTCACAGAGCTGGGCTAAGGACAGGAGCTCACCCTGTCTTGTGGGGCCAACCCGGGTCTCGAACCCTGGCCTGCTGGTTAACAGGCACAGTGTCTTAACCACTTGCTCCTCCCACAGCCGTATGCACCCCATAAGTACAGTCAAAATATTGTATTTACTCAAATCAAATTAACCATCGAATCTAATGCGCACCTTGATTTTGGAGTGTGAATTCAGCTGAAAAAGGTGAGCGTTAGATTTGAGTAAATACAGTATACAGAATAAGGACACCTTGGCAGAAGTGGTCTTCTCAGAGCTCTCCAAGGTCCTGCAAGACCAGCCTGACCTTCACCTGACTACTTATGGCTGGCCTGATATGACTGTTATTCTTTCCATTTATAAGAGGAACTGCTCCTCCCATACCCCATGGACTCCCGTTGACAGTTCTTCCCTGACAGTCTCCCAGACCCACGTTAGAGTTATAAGAAACCTAAGGTTGGGGACTCCATCATCTACAACTCGCATTTCCTTCCTAAATCTGTATTTCTAGGGGAACACGAGTCACACGATCCCCGGTTTTTTTAGCCCTGTAAGATCTTCATCACATTTCCCGACGTGCTCCCCAAAGCTCAGTTTCCCAGCTCAACAGCATTTCCTCTTTGGGCCACTACAAGAGCGGCTTCTCCCATCTCCGCGACGCCAATAATGCAGCTGATATTTCCCAACACCTCTCTTCGAAGGGTCAGTCTGGCAGCTGAGATTGAATTATTAAATCGACAACGTGTGCCAGTCGCGTTGGCGGAAGAAGAATTATTCACCAGCGAGCCCTTGCAAGCGCTCATGTTTCTCGTAATAAATTTGTCGGATACAGTGCCTGGCCGGGGTAAGCAGGCATGGAAGGCACGGAAGGCTCCTTGTGGCTGTCAGGAACATTCCTGCAGTAGCCAACATTGGCATGCCTGGATGAGCTTCTGGCGGCCCTCCTGTTCCCATGGCTCCCATTTTGCCTTCTGGACCCCATCCAAGGACTTAGATCTGGCCTAGAGGAGACCCCGTGGCCCAGATCCAATATACTTAAGAGAGCTCTTGCGGTCTCTTTGGAGTAAAAAGGGGGGAAGGTGTACGGTTTCCAAGAGGCAATTCCAATGGAGTTGTCTAAGCCCCGCGGCTCAACTGCATTAAGGTTCGGTGGCTATATTAGCAGTGGTGAAATCGCTTCCTTATCTCCAGCTTATACTGTCGGAGGCTTATTTCATCCTTGCATAGACTTCTTTGTTCGTCTTTATTTTTCCCCTCTTTCCTCAGGTGCTACCTGAGGATCAGACCCTGCCTCGGCTGGAGCCAGCTGTTCAATATGGAGAAAATGTAGATAAGCCGTGAGAAGCAGCATCTTTATGCATTCCAGGCAAATGATGGATCTTTTTGAAGCAAGCCTGCTACTGTTGCATGATTTATGGTCTCTTAGTCACTAGCATATGCTCGCTCTCTCTCTTTTTTTTTCTCTCTCTCTCAACTTAAAAGTATTGAATGCAGGTGATATATTTTTGACAAGCTGGATTTTGACCTCAATATGCCAAACTTAAATGAATCAAGTGTTGTCAATTTCCTCCACTTTTCTTTCACAGCCAAGATCTGTCCCTCCCCCCCTTTTCTCCCCCACCTGAAATGTTTCAGGTACAGTTGTAGTTTGGACTCTGCACATCCTCAGATGTGCCCTGTTGTGAAATGGAGCATGTTTTATGCAGGATGTTTGGGAGTATTTCAGAGTTTCAGAGACATTGGCTGCAATCCTAAAGGCTAAGACCCATTGAACACAATGGGGCTTACTTTTGAGTAGACATGGTTAGGATTGTGCTCGTCATCCATGGTTTTCAGGTCTTTTGTTGACTGCAGCCTGGGCATCCCCTCTTGTAAGTGCAAAGAAGCAAAGCGATCCTTCAAGATTAAAGATGGGATCTCAAAAGAACTTCATACCACTGGCTCCTAAAGCATCATTAAGGCTGCAATCCTAACCTTCAGTTAGGTATAAGTCTTGTGCTGACCTGGGAGTATCACAAAAGTATAGGGTTGCCATATATCCTGAAAAAGAGGGACAATCCTGATTTTGGGGGATTGCGTTCACATACTGGCAAATGGGACAGAGGGTCCTGTCCCTATTTTGTGGAAGAGAATTATGGCAAACCTACACTTCTGCTCCATGTTTGCATGGGGGAGAGTGAGGCCAGTGCTCAGGCATGCCCTTGCCTCCCTACACCACCATGGAAATGGGAAGACTAATATATTGTGCCAGCTTAGGTTAGGATTGCACACTTAGAGCACAATCCTAACCATGTCTACTCAAAAGTAACTTCCACTGTGTTCAATGGGTCTTACTCCCAGGAAAATGTGATTAGGATTGCAGCCTGAGACTTTGTCAAGGCTCCCAGGGAATGCAAATTCAACTTGCTCCCTGTCCTCAACATCCCAGTTCCTGGGTACGGCAAACAGCCTCTCTTGACCCCCAACCGTTTGCGGTGCATAAGCAAGCACACCTGAAGCCGTTCCTCTCTGCAAGATCACAGGCTTTGCAGGTAGATTCAATGCCCGGCAGCATCTCCAAGTAAAGTGGGGAAAGTTCCCCCAAGTCCTGGAGAGTCATTGCCAACCAATGGAGTTGTTAAAGAAAAATGGTTGGACTCAGTATAGCAGCGTGCCCCAAGCGGCCTTTACCTTCCATCCTCTGGGTATCTGATGGTCATAACCAGTGATGGGCTTCAAAAAATTTAAGAACCGGTTCTCTGTCCATCTGGCAGCCACTTTTAAATGGCTATTTTTAAACTTTATATGTCCTATCTCTTGTTAAGAACCGGTTCTATAGAGTAGGTGCGAACCTGCTGGAGCCCACCACTGGTCATAACAACCACAGCAGTCATCCCTTCCAGGACAATCCTGGCATGTCTAATCCAATTGTGCTCAACTGTGTTACTCTCAGGTATTTGCTCATAGGTGTCCTCAAATTTCTGATGGTTCTGCTCTTTCTGTTATACCCAGAACTCATTCATTCAACACATGCTCCACTCTTCCAACTGCTCTCTGCTAGTCTAAAGGCTAAAATGGTCTTCCCTTTGATTTGCATGTGACATGGTGCTCAAACTGTTTTTTGGCATTTCCTGATCTTTAAATAACCATAAGACATTCATTGTCCACATATGCATGTGCTGTGTTGTGTAATATGTGTAAAACAAATACACAACATTTGTTGTGTAATATGGCTAGGTGATTATAAATATGGGCTATTTAGGCTTTTGCAACGGATTTTTATCTCTTTTTGGGGATCTATTTTGCATTTGTAAGCTGAAAAAGACTGGGTTTCACTTTTCAACGGTTTTTACTTTGGGATGGTGTTCCGATCCCTAATCCATCCAATAAGTGGGGGATGCCTGTACAGTGTTGTGTGCTTTGCTTCACACCTATGCAGTTCCCCCAGTTGCTGCTCCTCTATTTCACCCACTACCACCAGAACCAGTCTGTCCTCTTGGTTCAACCAGTTTGCTGTTCCAGTTACAAAAGCCACACTGGGAATTGAAAAGAAGCCACAGAGTTGACTGGAAACCTCAGCACCCCTCGGAAAAACATTGTGGTGGAGAAAGTGGTTGCATGGCAGCACGGTGAGGACTTTGAATGCAAATGTAGCCCCAGCACAGGCTTGGCAACCACTGGCTCTTACACGAGGGTCAAGCGCTCCTGGTCAAGGAGCTTCACGCACTCGCTAAGAACAGGTATTTTAAACATGGCTGATTTGCATTTTAATAAGCAGTGCAAACGCAGGCAGGGACAGGGAAAGGCTGAGAGTCTGCACGACTGGGGCCCGGCAGCTCTGAAGACCTTGATCAAGGGGTATGATTGTCTGCTTCAGAGGAGTGGCATGCAAGTGGGGGGGGGGGGGATCACAGGAAGAGATGGCATGAGATGAAAATGCAAAGCTGTATTTCTGACACTGCCAGGAGATTGCACTGTCGCCCTTCCCCTCCTCGGCTTCTGCCGCAGAGCTGGCATAAATTTGATCAAAAGGTTTAAAATGGCTCTTTCAGGGTGTGTTTGCATTTGATTTTCAAAGGGGTTTAAACTGCAGTGTTTCCAGGTGATGGGAGCCGCTCTGCTCTTCATTTGGAACAGCTGCCCTTTCCATCAGCCCCTTCCATGAGCTTGCTCGGTCTTGAAGATGCCTGTTGTGAACTTGGTAATAACTGGACTATTGGGGGCAAGCGAGGCCAAAGCCCTGGAGACCCCCCAATGCCTGGGCAGATCCATCCATAGCAAGGAAGGGGGCATGGGGCAAGAATCTGGGATCCTTTGGGAATGAAGCCCTGCCGTTCTTGCAGCTCAGGAACTCTGCTTATCCACAGAGACAAGCTCCTAACTGGGAGAGAGACAAAATATTCAGCAGCAGAGGAAGAAAGAGGCACAAAGGAGAAGCAGTTTGAACATGGCTTTTGCACACTGGCTTCCCGTTGTCACATCAGCTGCATGCAGATCACAAAGCGGTATGTATAGTACCATCCTGATCTGATTGGTTCAGGTGAGTGTGGGCGCTACGGAGCAGCACCAGAGCAGGCCTTGAATTTCCAGCGTCGCAGAGATCATGTTTCTATGGCTCAGATCCCCAAACCCAAGCCTTACAGATCCCCAAAACTCTTTATCGGGGCTGTTCAAAGCATGGCAGAATACCGTTGCTCCTTCACTACAGTGTCAGGTGTAGTTTAAGGGGGAAGCAACGTGTGACACAATGTGTAATTTTGGGTATTTGATTCTTTCATGGAGTTGCAGTTTGGATCAGGACCTCAGAGCTCAGGTAGGTACCCTTTGTACCTGTGACTTTCTTCCACGGTGACTTTCTTCCACCACTCTGAAGATGCAATTTAATCTTGAAAATGCCATATACTACAACGGCACTAATTGACTTTTTCCTGGGAGAGTGGCCTCCCAGCATCACCACTTCGGAGCCAAATGGTGAAAGCGACGCCATCTGTCTGGGGTCTATTTGTGTGTCATGAGGAACGGCCCACCCTCCGCAAGTGTTTGGTGCTTTCATTTTTCCAGGCTGTTTGTCAATGGGGCTCCGCACAGCAGGTGCAGCCCTGCGGATCTGGAATGACAACTCCAAACTGTACTCGCTTTATCCTCCCTCGGAAGGTGGCTGTTCAGCTTTCTCGGTGCCAGATCCCATTAATCTAAAAGGCTTTGCTCCTGAGTGCTAACGACAGGCACTGGTGTCGAGGAGGGGATTGCACAGCATCCGGGTCTGACTGCCTGTCAAATGCATTTGCTGCGATGGGTGTGATGGAGCCACATGGCTTTTTGGGAAGGGGGCTGCATTGCTCTTATGTGGACTGCCAGGAAGATGGGCAAAGACCCTCTGTGATGGGTTGCCACTGATAACAGCACAAACTGACGTGCACCACAAGTCCTGATGCAGTCTTGAAGCGAGGGAGGAAATGTTCTCTTACTTTGAGGAGGCCTCCGTGACTGCTCTTCTCCCCACAGGATGCAGCACATGCCCTGTGGGCACAGCTGCATCAGTGCTGGAAAGTTGGAAAGGACTGCACCCTTCGTTGCACCCACCAAGCTCCCACCTGATGATCCTCATGCAACCTGGGATGAATGCAGATCACCATAGAAGGCAAATGGCACAACACTGGATCGGTAGCTGTTATGAGATGGTAGTAAGAAGAGGAAATTCATGTTTGAAAAACGACATTTCCCCCCTGCCAGGCATGCCTGGTCCCCAATATCTCCATCAGAGGTCCTGCCATTAAAGGTTCTGTTTGGCCAAGTGCTGTCAGTTGGCTTCTCTTCCACGATGTGCAGAACAACCCTCTTGTCTTACAGAAATTTGTTCCATTTCCCTTGAGATTTTCAGATGTTTCTCCTTGAGTGGAGTCCTGAGATTCACTTAGAATTTAACTTTTTATTTGTTGGAACATTTGTTGCCAGTCCTTCTTTGAGAGGCATCTCAGCCCATGGCCGCCCCACAATTTATAGCAATGAATTCTGTCCCAGAGTTGTGTTGTAGGAAAGTACCATATTTACTCAAATCTAACGTGCACCTTTTCCAGTTAAACTCAGTCTCCAAAATCAGGTGCGCATTAGATTCAATGGCATATAAAATTTACGTAAATACAGTATTTTGATTATAAGTATACACCAGTTTTAACAGTTTACTATAATGTAATAAGGGTTGTGGGTGGTGCAAGCGGTTAAGACGCTGTGCCTGTTAACCAGCAGGCCAGGGTTCGAGACCCGGGTCAGCCCCACAAGACAGGGTGAGCTCCTGTCCTTAGCCCAGCTCTGCAACGCCAGCTGGATCCAACCGTATTGGCTCTGCCTTTCCATTGGATTAATTCAGAGGCCTGCTTTTTTTATAATGTAATAAAAAATGTAACACACACTCATTGTTATATTAAAGCAGGCCTCTGTCAGTCTTGGAAGACTATGGTATTGTGCTCAGCGCTGCATATGCTGCATGCGAAGCATGAAAGCCTGGGTTAGATTGTTATGGAGGATAGGCTGTTACCCAAGCAGCAAATCCCCCCCTCTCCACGCCACTGAATTAGTCCAATGGAAAGGCAGAGCCAATACGATTGGATCCAGCTGGTGTCGCAGAACTGGGCTAAGGTCAGGAGCTCACCTTGTTTTGTGGGGCCAACCTGGGTCTCAAACCCTGGCCTGCTGGTTAACAGGCACAGTGTCTTAACCACGTGCGCCACCCGCAGCCCACTACATTGTTATATAAAGCAGTGAAATATGGTAAATAATGTAATGTATTATGTAAATATGAGTGCTTTCTTACATCTGAACTGGGTCTCCTTCCTGTTCACTACATCAGGGACTCTCAGTTTGAATATTAAGAGAGGTATAAAATTCTTCTACAATCAGGGATCATTTTATAACCTCCTATTGCACTTAATCGTGGATGTTTCTAACATGAAAAGGTCTCCCTCCAGTTCTCTTTAGTCAACAACTTGCATGCAACCGAGGTGGCTACCCTAGCAGTGACTCCAAACTGCACTGGGTCCTGTTGTGGGTCAGCGGACCCCTGGCAGAGGTGGAGGGAGGAGAACAACGGAGAGGCAAAGGACCTTAGAAAAGCCTACAGGTCTCTGGCCAATGGTTCGTCTGGTCAACCATTGGAAGAACCGATCGCCTTCCTTTGGGAGTCTGGGCTTGTGGGGGAGGAGAGAAGGACAAAATAGTGGGAGACATATTGATTTCCCACCCAGAGGGGCAGATGCTCGTCCATGTAAACTAATTAACTGGGCAGGAGCTGCTGCCCCCTTGCCTGGCTGTGTTGAGGAAGGGCTGGTGAAGGCTCATTTCCCCCCATGTTTTATTTGCTGTGATAGCTGCTCTTTGTAATTAGATTCTTCCCTAACTGCGCAGTTTGGTGCAGGGGGCTGTATTTCAGGGGGACCAGGTGACTGTATTTTTCCAAATTTCTCTTTCTTTTTTAGGCATCTGTCCATATGTCCTCCAAAAGGGCTTCATTGCCCTCCATTTTGGCTTCATTTTGGAACTTTGCAATGGTGTGCAGGACCCCATCATGTCATATGTTGTTGGATTCGTATTGAAGAGCAGAATCCGATGCAAAAACTGGTTTTGAAATGTCTGCTTCCTATCAAACACTATGGCCAAAAAACTAAAACTAAAAAATATACATTGAGCTCTGTGGGAAAGTGAAAGTGCCCAATATCACGGCTTTACACATGAGTAGGCAAACATGACATTGTCTGCCAGAAAGGCCAGGCTGAGAGGAATCCAAGACCTTGTCCTACTTTTGAGATTCAGAGGTCTAATCACTTTGTATCCTTCTTTCAAGCGCTCCCCTTCTTCAACGGCCTGCATTAAGGTAGGTCCAAAAGGAGAGGACAGCACCGGAGACGGCTGCTGCCTGGCCACCTTCCTTCCTACAGACGCTGCCATTTCTGATGCTTCTCTTTCATGGAGAGTTTGCCTGGATCTGGACAACTTCCCACCTGTACAGCAGTGCTGTGATGCTTGGGGAGCTCTTCTTCCTGGCTCCTGTTGTACCTTTCGCAGGTGTGATTTCATGGCACAAACACTTCTCAGAGTCAGAATTTTGGGACTCTCAGAGCTTCAAAGAACACCAATTCCTTGGTCTTGTGGTGAGGAGTTCAGCCAAAACAGAGGCTGGGCAGCTTCTTTACAACCAAATTGGAGGGGGGCACCTGGATGCAGGTGTCCTATGTGGTCCTTGAAGCATCTGGTGGACCACTGTGAGATACAGGAAGCTGGAGTAGCTGGACTAGATGGTCTGATCCAGCAAAGGAGTCTCTTCTGATATTCTTATGACAGGGTGACCATATGTCCTCTTATTTCCAGGACATGTCCTGGATTTCAACTTTGTGTCCTAGAGAAAAAACCTCAATGTCCTCCTTTTCCTTGTTAGAGGCAACATATAGCCTTTTTTAATTCATAAATTATATGTAATTAATAGTTTTAAGTTCAATAAGTACAGGTATCCCCCATTTTTTTGATGATTTGTTTTACAATGATCTACTCTTTCAACACTTTTCACTTATACCAATAACTCATTCATTCAACATATGTTCTGCGTTTTCAACCATATCTGCTGTTCTGAAGGCCAAAATTGTCCTCCCCCATATTGTAGCTCCTGGTCTAATCCCGTTCCTGAAGGAGTTAATGAGAATCCATTTGCAGATATCTTTGTGTGGCTGCAGGAATTTGCAAGATAAAAGGGGCATTTGCAATTTGCAAGCTAAAAAAGCATTGAAAACAATATTTATAAACTAAAAAAAATGGGGTTCCACTTTTCAGTGGTTTCACTTTTGGATGGTGTTAAACCCATCCAAAATTGGGGAATGCCTATAATGAGCACATGAAAGCAATATATATGTTTTCACTTTTATTTTGTTGTGTCCTACATTTTTGGAGGGGGACACTTTGTCCTCCTTTTTTGGTTTTGGCATGTGGTCACCCTGCCTTTGGCTGTATTTCTTGGTTACCCCTTTGGTCCTTACATGGCCAGAGTGACCACATAGAATGGAGGATGGAGTGCCTTTACCTTTAAGCATTGCATAGGAAAAGGAATTTAGACAGGTTTATCTCAACCTAGAAGGGTTTAAATAGCAGCACCTGCCTAATTTCCCTCTACTAAGCAATGCTTAATGCACTCAGAGATGTACTTTGTCCTTCATTATATAAGGCAGTGATTTTCAACCAGTGTGCTGTGGCTGACGCTGGTGGGCCACCAATAGTTCTCAGGTGTGCTGTGGGAATTTGGAGGTCATGAATTAATAGGAAAATTGGGGATTTGAACATCCAGGTGTGTCTTGTCAATGTTAAAAACAACTGATGGTGTGCCTTGAATATTTCAGTGCCTTGTTAGTATCCCGTGAGATGAAAAAGGTTGAAAACCACTGCTATAGGGTCACTCTGTACATGGCTGAAAAGGCAGCATATATAGCAGCCCAGGTTTGGGCTCCTTGCTGACCTCTGCAGGATGCTTCTGGTAAGGCACTTTACAAAGCCCCCTTCACCCCCTTCTCACTTACATTAGGGCAGTGGAGACCCCCTTGGAGGTTGCAACTTCATTTCAGGGGGGGTCACTAAAAGCTGGATGCAGCTGTCTGGCAATGGGCATCTTTAATGACACTTCCAGCCATGACGTCACTTCAAGGGGGTCCTGGACAAATGGTCATTCTCAGAAGGGGGTTCTGGGCTGAAATGCTCAAATAGTACTGCATTAGGGTCTGGGGGGCAGTGGAGCCACATATGGTGGCATTCCACAAATCAGTTACACACTGGTTAATTGCACACTTGGGTTGGCCCTGCACCCGGGTGCTGGTGAGCAACATGCACATGATGTGAGGTCCTCTTCCAAACTGGCCCTGAGAATAAAAAGTAGAGAAACTGTGCTGGGACAAAGAGGAATGGTTCTTCTTTCCCTGCTAAATATAAGAGAAGCACCACAGAAGTGCCTCTTTACTCATTTAGCAGGGTAACTATATTATGATATATGAATATGGAAATGAGAGCTTAATCATATCAACACCTTATTACGGTAGTTCCATACAGTATCATTGGATCTCAGAGCAATCAGGATCATGGGACGAATGATCTAGGAGGATTTCCTGCTGCAGGCAGAGGGTTGGACTAGATGACCTACTAGGTCCCTTTCAACTCTAGTATTCTACGATTCTATGATTCTAAGGTTTGAATTAAGAAAATTCACTTTTTGTTCCATAAGCTCTTGTGTTTTCATTTTCTCATGAACTGGCCATAATTTTTGATACCATATAGATATTCCAGTGCATTCTGCATTAAATTACCTTTCCCACAATATATAACTTGATGGTATTATCCTTCATACATACCCTGATATTCACCATTTTAGCCACTAGTGTCAAGCTCAGCTTGTTGCCCTCCTAAAGCTTGTCACCCGGTGCAACTGCACCCCCTGCATCCCCAGCTACGCCACTGTACATATATCATCATACAGTCATCCATCCTAACAGGGTATACAGACATTTCTAAGTGGTGCTCCTCTTATATTTAGCAGGGAAAGAATAACAATTCCTCTTTGTCCCAGCTCATTTTCCATAACAAATAAGGGACACAATTTTCATTTTTTTACTCAATTAAATTTGATTTTGTTGTTGAGGGGTGGGGTGGGGTGGGGTGGGGTGGGGTGGGGGGGGGTGGAACAAAATCTTCTTTGACTCCGGATAGTAAATAGGTGCTTTAACTATGCCACTAGCAGAGCAAATGGGTGGTGAACTGCTGAGGAGGAGGCAGGTTTTTTCCCCCAATTTTCTTTTTAAAAAACCCGGGGATGACATCGCTTCTGGTTGCAGCAACACTTCCGGGGCAACATTTTCAGCTTTGCACCAGGATACATGATCATTATGGTGGGGGGACTACTACAACCCCTTCCCTGAAGCTGTAGTAGTTGTGGGGTTAGTATTGCGGTCTCTTGACCCCTTGAAGCCTATCTCCCAGCTGATTCACAAAGCATTCTATCTTGCCGGCCCTCCATGTGCACCATGTGTGCACACATGTGCACCATGTGTGCACCATGTACTCCTCCCAGCGGATGTGCTTCTGTTGCCCTCAATATGAGTCCCCTGAGCCTAATTTCAGATCGTGGGGCAGAGAATAGTTTGGTGCCTTTGCTATGTAAACTCTTTATTCCAAAAAAGTCACCCTGGGGTCAGTTTGGACGGCAAGAAATCAATCACATCAATTGGTTAAAACAGTCTATAGATATATAAAAAATGAAGAAACACAATGAGGAGCAGATGCGTCCAGTGCTAGGCAAGGAACTTACAATGGCCAACAGAAGACACATGACAGCATCTCCAAACGACATGTATTCACCAAATTATATAGATCCATTTCAATTAAATTTCAGTTAAATAGAATCTTAATTATATTTAATTAATTAAATTTATTAAATTAATTAATTAATTTTATTTATATAATTTATTTCTTTATTTAACTATTATTAGTTTTTAAATATTATAAGAATGAATATAATGCTGCAGTCCTAAAGACACTTTCCTGGGAGTAAGACCCACTGAACATAATGGGGCTTATTTTTGAGTAGACATGGTTAGGATTGTGTTCTAAGTCAATTAATTAGTTCTAAGGTAGTATTTCTTTGTCAACTTTTTGCTGAAAAGCAGTATATCAATACTGTTGATTGATTTCTATTCCTGCAAAGGATCCAACCACCTAATTTTAGTTGTTGGTGTTTTCCCCCTTCAATGGATTGCAGAACATCATCCGCCTCAATCTTCTTTGGGGTCCGATCTGGGCACCATGGCTGTTTTTGCTGCCCAGGATGTTACTCCTCCAACTTCCAGATCAGTTACCCACAGACTTGACTTCGCTTTACAGATCAGTTACCCACAGAGTTTACCTAACCTCCAGTTAGGCCAGCTTAACCTCTGGTGTTAGTCCTGTGTTGACCTGGGGGTGTCAAAAACTTGCGTGCCACTCCTTGGGGAGGGTTAGACCAGTGCACAGACATGCGCTTGCCTCCCTACATCACCCAAGGAATGGGAAGATCAATGAGTTGTACCAGCCTAGGTAAGGATTGCACCCTTCCTCCTGTCTGCTTGGGCTCAATGGATGCCAGTCTCTGTTTCCGCTCCTCCTGCGGTGCCCTGTAACCTAATCTGGTGGGTGGGCTGTTTGGAGGGTGGCAGCCACAGAGACCACACTGTCCTGCAAACAAAGAGGTCCTTGTCTCTGGAAGTCCAAAGAGGAGACCACAAACGTCTTCTCAGGCTGGAGATGGAGGATGGTTGAAGGGGGACAGGTTTGGGCATGTGGTGGCCTCTTGCCTGGATGCATGGGGGAGACTTTGGGCCCCACAAACCCAATAAAAGATCCTGCAGGCCAAACACAGCTTCTGTTTTGCTTCTCTGCCCCAGCCGAGCAGGAAGCAAGCTGCTCCTTTTCTCCACTAAAGTCGTAGGCGGGCATGAAAACGATGGCCTTTTGTTGGAGTTGGCACTGCAGTGACATCGGGGCATCTGTTGTGTTCATTGAGAATCCCACAAAGGAAACTGAAAGGGGGGAGGAAAGGAAGGCGATGCAGGCACGGCTGCAGGAATTTAATTTCATCCAGAATGATCAGCTGTCCACTGGAATGCGATGGCTGCGTCAGGGGCTCGGTGGTGGGGAATTTTGCAAAGGGATACGGCATCTTCTCAAAAGACCCCCGACTCCATTTCCTCTGCTGAAAAGGATCAGGAGAACAGCGGATCTGAATATACTTAAATAGGTCTTCCACCCCATGCTTATGTGCCATTTTCTTGGGAACAGGAGCACAAAGATGCCCTAGCAGAATCCCACAAAGACATGGTGATGATCAGGAGCTCCGATGGCTCCCAAAACACTTATAAACCTTCTTGGAAGAACTTGATCAGTCATTCCTGACAGCCAGTGGTGGGCCCAGCCTGGCCCAAGATCCGGTTCTCAGGAAGTGGGCGGGGCCAGGAAGCGGGGCCAGGGGTGGGGGCTGGGCTAGGGCCAGGGGGCGGGGCCAGGGAGGTTTTTAATTTAAAAATTAAAAAATTTTTTAAAAAATTATATACTTCAGAGTAGACCTGCATAGGATGGATCTCTGAAGCTGCAGTCTTCTCCACACTTTCCTGGGAGTAAGTCCCATTGACTATACTGGGACTTACTTCAGAGTAGATCTGCTTAGGATGGGGCTTTGAGGCTGCAGTCCTCTCCACACCTGCCTGGGAGTAAGTCCCACTGACTATACTGGGACTTACTTCAGAGTAGACCTGCTTAGGATGGGTCTCTGAGGCTGCAGTCCTTTCTTCACACAGAGGAGCGTGCGCGGGGGAATCAGCCCCCTCCCCCGGCCGGGGGAACAGTGTTGGCGCACAGAGGAGCGCGCAAGGGGGAATCAGCCCCCTCCCCTGGCCGGGGGAACAATGCTGGTGCGCGGAAGAGCGCACTAAAACAAAGATGGTGGCCGGTGCGAACCAGTCTGCCCTCTTTTTGGGTTCGCCAGCGGCAGGGAAATGGGAAGATCCAGTTCGGGCGAGTAGGCCCAAACCGGTAAGTGCCCATCAGTGCTGTCAGCTAAAGGAGCCTTCAAGGTGAACAGAGCCAGGATAGTGTAGTGGTTAGAGAGATGGACTGAATCTGGAAGAACTAGGTTCAGATCACACCCCTCCCTGCACAATGAAGCTTCCTGGGTGACTTTGGACCAGTCACTCACTCTCAGCCTCACCTACCTCACAAGGTTGTTGTGAGGAGAAAGGATAAAAGCTTTATAAGCTGCTTTCGGCATTTGCATTGCAACTGGAAATGGGGAGTATGAATGAATGAATGAATGAATGAATGAATGAATGAATGAATGAGTGCGAAGGGAGGGGGGAACTCAGATCATGCTTGCTGTGTTTGCATCCAGTCCCCATCCTGCAAAGTTGGGTCCACCTTTGCACAATCTCCATCACTCCACCCCATCCACATCCAAGAACCACCTTCCTTTGTATGCTCAGAACCAAGATCCAGCGGGCTTACCTTGGCTTTTCTAGGGCAGAGTTTCAGGGAAGTGAAATTGGGCCACATCAGTGGGTTTCCTTAGGAGCATCATCATGGTTTGTGTGTGGGCGTTTGTGTGCGCATGCACATACGCAAAGTTCCTCGTGCATTCCCCTTGCAGCATGAATAAATGATAACAACTAGGCATGCCGCAGGTTGCAGCAAACCCGCCGAACACAACGCATGCCCAGATTTTACCATTTTCAAAACCTGGCCTGCAGCTACAGTGTTGCAAGTGATCAGCACAGCTCTGATATCTTCTCTTGAACCACAGATAGGGAAAGATCTTCGGGTCACCTATGGCATCTCCTCCCAATCAGACATTACTGGGGCTTCAAGTGGGGGGTCCTCTTATAGCCAGATCTGTTTGCTGTCCAGAACATTCCCCATCACACCAGCCTAAAAAGTTATACCCTCGTGGTTTCTACCATTATAGTTTAGTGTTGTCATCAGGGCCAGCCGAGGACATTTGGGCACCTGAGGACGGTGTGCCAAATGTTCCCCCTTTTGGCACATGTTGTTTTGAACAATCGTTAACAGACCCACATATGGCAGAGTTGTTTGATTCTCTCCATATGTTTAGGGTTTGGGGGTGAGGGTGGGCTAATCTCAGGCCACCCAGCGAGTGCAGCCTTTGCATCGAAGGCCCTGCTTGCTCACAGCTCCTTCTCTTCCATGTTGCACTCCACCGTCTGCTCCTCAGGCACGCATGGGGCTAGAGGCCCCTTCCATCACCCCAGCCAAATTCAGTGGAGTTTTTCCATAAAAGGAAGACTCGCAAGGCGAGAGGAGGCAGCCAGCGCTGGCGATCCGATGGCTAACTTAATCAGCACAGATAAAGCTCTCCGAATGCAGCCCTACCGGAAAGAAGGACTGCCAAGAACAGAATCTGGCCAGCACAATCAAGCCATTTTCAAACATATGTTAAATTCAATTAGGAAATTAGTGTTATGGGTTCCTGGGTAAACACTGCAATGGGAGGATGGGGGGGGCAGACTTTTGAACTCTGTTACTCTGTAGAGGTTACTCTAATACATGTACTTCAAGGTATTTAAAAGAATAATACCTGATCTCATCCTCTCACTAGGGATCTGAACCTTGAGCTTCAAGTCAGCAAAAGTAATACCAATGTTCATCTTATCAGATTTAATGGGTTCTGCAGGCCTTTGAACTGGTGGCGCAAGTCCCTTCAATTCTGATAACAGACAACTCGTGGCATTCTTCTTGGCATGATAATAGACAACTCATTCCATTCTCCTTGGCACAGCTCCATGCACACACATGCAAATGTTGCATGTCGGAGATGGGAATGGGGAATGCACCATTTGAGAGTCCCTTTTGGCAGCTGCAATTTTCTCCAGCCTCATTGCTGCACCTGTGAAATGGGATCATTGGTGGCCATACAATCTGCCATACTTCTGTCCTATAGAACTTTGCACACGCTCAATGTATCAGCATCCTTTCCACCAGCAAAGATTTGGTGCCAAGGTTAGGGAAACAAACATGGTCGACATGGTTGCACAGCACCACTTAGTGGCTGTGGATCCAAGTGGTAGGTGACTTGAAGGACACTCAGCCCTAATAATAGGTTTTGAGATCGCCAGGTTCAATGTGTCTCATTTCTATTTTTGCAGACATTGATTCATCATTGTTCGTTGCTACCGGCCAAGAACGCTGGTGTCAGGAGACAAGCCCAAAGACTCTATTCCCATCTCCTCACCTGCTTAAAGGTCATAGGATCTCAAGGTGAAGACGACAGCTTGATGCATAGGTCTGCCTGTACTTGAAGAGGTGGGGGGGACAGGCAAAGGGGATCCAAATCGTGCAAAGGGTTCGTTTGCAAAGTACCCGATCAACATTTGCATTCCAACTCAGCAATTTGTCAAGGGTGGTAGGGAGGGGGGGGAAGAATGCACTCTAATGACGGCCCCCTTTTTCCCAGAATCAATATTTGATTTTAATATTATGTGCACAGACATTTGCAAAACAAACAGGTTTGCTTACTCTGGTTCTCCAGACAGTTGGTAACAGTGACATCAGAGAAATCAGCAGCCTGCTGTTTGCTTTGACTGTTCTAATCATGATAATGGCACCTTGAGAGAAAGGGAAATCAGTGGGGCAAAAGCCCTGGAGGTGCCAGCTCTGGGTTAAAGGGGCTGCTGCGGACAAGGAAAGCAACCTGGCTGTGTGGCTCTGTCCAGAATGGTGACTGATGGTTTCTCCAGGTGAGAAAATGTGAGAGTTTAAAAATATTTAATGTAAATTTTATGCCCGGGCTATAACAGGTGTTCTCAGGACTGCAGATGTTCTAGGATCTTAGACAGGAGGCACCAGTCTGGAAGTTGAGCTGCCCAAAGAAAGCCAACCAGGAGTAATCATGTCTTGGATGGGAGACCGAAGCCAAAGCTTACAAGCTGTTGTGAGATCTGTAAGATCTGTAAGAGCTGTTGTGGGTCTGTAAGATTCTAACTTGTGGAGATAATCAATGAGAAAATAAGTAAGTAAGTAAGTAAGTAAATAAATAAACAAATAAACAAATAAACAAATACACAAACAATCTTAACCATGTCTTCTCAAGAGTTAGCCCCATTGTGTTCGGTGAGTCGGAATCCAGAGTAACTATGGGAGCATGTAAGAGACATTTACGTCGATGCAGTTATGGCACCACCTAGTGAAAACATATGGGAAATTCATATTGCAATCCAGAGTAAATTGTTCTTACGTCAGAACAAGGATTCCCTGTAGTTACTCTGGATTGTGCCCTTACTCTCAGGAAAGTGTCTTTAGATTGCAGCCTGAGTGGTTTTCAACCACTGTGCCCTGGAACCCTGGTGTGCTGTGGATGGTCTATAGGTGTGCTGTGGGACTTTGGGCTGGGTCATAAAGGTTGTGGGACATAGCTATAGGCTTATGCTGTGGGATGTAGGGGGTTGGGCATAGGGGATTTGAGGTCCTATGATATACCCTGTTAATGGTACAAAAAAACCTTATGATATAGCTCAGGTACCTTGTCGCTGAGCTGTGAGATGAAAACGTTTGAAGATCACTGAAATGAATTAATGAACGAACGAACGAACAAAAGGGAAACAGGGAATAAACAGGACTTCTTTTTAGCCCTGTTAATATAGTACAGTGATGTTTTGGTTTGCGAGCATAATTCATTCCAGAAGCATGTTTATAATCTAAAACACTTCTAATCCAAAGCGGATTTTCCCATAGGAAATAACTGAGACTCTGACAATTTGTTCCAGAACCCAAAGATATTGATATAAAATGATTACAATACTGTAATATAATAACAAAAATAATAAAAAAATCTTAGGGTGATAGCTTTCAGACAGGGAGAAGAGTTTGTGTGCGTGCACGTGGGTGTGTGCCCATGTGTATGTGTGTGCGTGTGCGAGCGCTGTCTTTGTTTAGAAGCCAGCTAAGTACAGTAAGAACAGCCTGGGAATTTCAGCTCCGACCCACACTGTGGCCTGGGAGTGAGCCCCACTGTATGCAACAAGCTCAGGCATTGATTGGGTTGGAGAAAACGTGTGCAGCATTGATGGTCATGTGCGAGCCGAAGGGAGGAGCAGGAAGAACGAGGGCATCAAATCTGAAACGCTTGCCAACTGCGCCTGTCTTCAGCAAGTGCAAAGGATGGAGCTTTCAGCACAAACACTGGAGCGGAAATTAGCTCCACAGACAGATCCCATTAATGTTAATGGTCTAATTACCGGCACATCACACTCGATATTTACCCTTAAGTGGTACCCAAAGTTTTATTACTTTCCTTTTTGGAAAGGAGGCAGCTATTGCTGTCCTTATGAAATTGTATAACAAGAAGGCAAGTGGGGGTGGAGGAGGGGGAGAGGGGGAGGAAACACTTTGGCATTTGCAACTTGAGGTAGAGGCTGCAATCCTAGCCACATTTTCCTGGAAGTAAGTACTACTGAACACAACAGGACTTACGTCTGAGTAGACATGCTTAGAACTGCACGGATAGACAGAGATGTTGGACATACTGAAGAATACGGGCAAAATCCAGAGTAACTATGGGGAGTCCTTGCTCCGGTGTAAGAACAACTTCTTCTGGATTCTAATATGAATTTCCCATAGGTTTTCACTAGATGGTGCAGTAACTACGGGTGCACGTAAAGACTCTTATGTGCTCCCATAGTTACTCTGGATTTGGGGGTATGTGGCTCAGTGGCATAACTAGTGGGGGGTGCAATGTGGTACGTTTTGTAGTGTGCAAGCAAACTGGGCATTCACCTCAATTTTGTGCTTCCTGCTCAGAACGGCCACTTGCATGCTACGTTGAGGCTCCCTGCACAACATAGTGCTTTACACCTCCTCTGGTTGTACCACTGATGTGGCTTCTATCACTCAAGACGTCACATCGGAAGGATGAGAAGTGAGGGAGGTGAGATGGAAAAAATGAATTACTAGTATTTAACATCATCACAAGCATGAGAGCCAAGATGTGCGAACAGGAGATGCTGCTCTTGCTGAGCAATTGCGCTGGGCAATGGCAGGTGAGAAGATCACAGGTGCAAATGCAGGAGGGATGCAAAGAAGGAGCTCTCCAAACTGGGTGTCTGGCAGCAAAAGAGCGGGTGTGCTTCAGTGTAAGGAGGTGGAAAGCAATGCATGTGGCGCAAGAACTCAAAACTATACATGCATGTTTAAAGGGAGTAATTACAGAAATAATATTTATGGATCTCATAATATCACACGGGCTGTGGGTGGCGCAAACAGTAAAGATGCTGTGCCTGTTAACCAGAAGGCCAGGGTTCGATTCCTGGGTTGGCCCCACAAGAGAGGGTGAGAGGGGGAATTTGCTGCTTGGGTAACAGCCTCTCCTCCATAACAATCTACCCCAGGCTTTTGTGCTTCGCATGCAGCGTATGCAGCGCCAAGCATGATACCATAGTCTTTCAAGACTGACGGAGGCCTGCTTATACACTTATACACCATGACCAAAGAACCAGCGTTGTTTGAAATCATGTGTCTCCACAGTCATGTGGCTGGCATGGCGCATGGAACACTACTTACCTTCCCACCAAAGATTTCTACCAAAGATCAGCTTCCCACTATTGATTAGGGTTGCCATAATTCTCTTCCACCAAATTGGGACAGGACCTTATGTCCCATTTGCCAGTATCAGGACACAATCCCCCCAAATCAGAATTGAGGGACATATGGCAACCCTACTATTGAACGACTTGCATTTGCATGCTTTTGAACTTCTAGGTTGGGAAGAGCTGTGCAAAATATTTGAACTGCTGATCTGAGGATTGGAATTTCAGTCAAGCGCAATGTTCAAACCACTAAGCCAGGGCAGCTCCCAGTTAAAGCAGCCACTGGTTTTCAGATTATTTCCGTGTCCACTGCTCTCCTCTGCTTCCTTGTTCCCTCTCACAGTACCAATTTCCCCCCAGGGAAGACTGGAGGGGATGGCTTCGTATAGGAGAAACACGGATTTCCATCTCACCTCCTCTGCTCCCCTTTTATTGCACAGGAAGAAATGCAGCCAATTAAACCCATCAGCCTGGAAAGAGCCTGGGATGTGAATCCCCTCTCAATAGGTTCGGTGATAAACTGGGATTTGCAGGCATCTCCTTTTGCATAAGGAAGCGGGATCAGGCCTGGAAAGGAGGCCAGGCAGAGAGGAGAACATTTCCCAGTTGCAATGCAAATGCCCTGGATTACCAAGCAGCTGTTACAAGCAAAGCAGAAGGGAGGGCAGGAGGGGCTTCTGCAGAAAAAAATTTAGAGACCAAATGGGCCATCTTGCTTCTTTGTCATTGTCAGCGGAGGCACACAAGTGCACCTCCCAGTTCCAAAAGGAAGATCCAGGTTGCAATCCTAAGCCCCAGTAAGGCCTCCATAAGTCCCAGAACAAGTCCCGTGTTGGCCTGGGAGTGTCACAAAAGTCCTGGGGGGGGGGTTGGTAAGACCAGGGCACAGACATGCACCACCCTCCCCAAACCACCACAGGAAAGGGGACACAGGTGATTTAGGCTGGCCTAAATTGGTTAGGATTGCGCTGTCACTCACAAAAGCCAACCAGCAAAAATGTCTTCCAGGTTGCAACAAATCACAACGGGCTCCTTTGGTCTTTTGGCCATCATCATGTCAATCCTGATAGGTTCTGTTGGAGCCATAATTTCCTCCTGGCTGGCCACTTACTGCCTGCCGTCTCCAGTATGTTCCTGGCGAGGGCATTAGTATTCCCAGCTGGTGCCGGAAAGGTCATGGGTGTTTGCGCATTCGGCCATGAAGGCAAGCCAGGAGGCAAGAGGCAGAGGGAGGATGTAAGAGGGAATAGACCAGCTTCTCTGTCAGCATCTTACCTTCTCCTGGGACTCCTGACATCTCAGTGCAAGGAAGGGGCACAAAAGAAAATTCCAGCTGTTCATTTGGCTGTTGCAGCTGAATTCCAACTGAATGCTGTTGCATCCCTGGTACTCAGTGGCATAGCTAGAGGGGGTGGAGCAGTCAGTCCTCACTGCGGATGAGGGGCCTCTCTGCTTCGGAGCCATTCCAGGTGGGGGAATCCAACGGAGGTGAGTGGTCCACCCCCTCTAGCTGCACCACCAGCGTCCCTTCAGGATTCTTGAAATGCACAGCAATTCCAAGAGCCAAACTAGACATGATGTGATTGGAGTGCCGTGCCTGAACGCCCTGTATAATTTTCCTTTTTCAGAAAGCAGCCACAGGGCAAGGGTGGTTTGAATCAGCTCTGTGACATGGGTGGAGGGATTAACTCTCTGCCCTGTGCTGATCCCTCAGCTTAAGTCTATCCATACCCATTTGTATTATTCAGGCACAATTATAAAATACTAGCAAAATGTACCCACGTTGCAGGAGTAAAATACTCCCCTGAACACCGTCTCACCATCGTGTTACACCTCACCATTGTGCAACACCCTCCCATGCACATCACCACCCCATGTGCATCAACACCCCATGCACACCAATGTCCCTGCGCACCAACCCCATGTGCAACACACCCATATGCAACACACCCATATGCAACACCCCATGCACAACTCCTCCATGCGCATCAACCCCCATGTGCATCACCTTTCACTCAACATCCCTCCATGTGCAACATCTCCCCACGCCCCCCATGCAACATCCTCCTGGAAACAATTTCTCAACACCTTGAGCTCTCCATGTGTCATGATTGGGCTCGCTCATATCTTGAAATCATGAAAACAGAGGCTTCCGCCTTATTTTCAGCCTGTCCAAATGAACCACACCTACTCATGAGTAAGAAATGGTTTTGAGACAGGAGTGCCGAGGAGGTGAAGACACACTTTCTGTTGGACCGAGACTTGATTAGCAGCCTGTTGTAGCCAGCCGTAAATGAGAGGCAGTAGTGAATCCTCGACTTGAACTATTAACATGAAGCCTTGGCCATTGCTTTGGGAAATTATTAGAGTTTCTCTAACAGCCGGGGAGGTAAAGGCACTGGATTTCTGCTGATTGAATGGCAGCCTAAGGGCAGATTCTCTTGCAGGCAGGAAATTCAATTTGCACTCTTGTCTTATGACTCATCCGCTGGAGGAGCATCACAGGTAGCAACTTGTATCACAGCCGCCAAAATATGATTCTGTGCATCAAGGGGACTACGCTTGCAAACCATCCCTCCGGTCCTGCTGTTGGCTGTACCTTTCCCCTTGCGTCAGGTGCTTGGGGAGGAGGAGTGGGAGCAAAGGCCCATCAGACTCAACTATAGGTCCTCAGGATGTGGTCAGTGGAGATAGTCTTGGGCTTTGATCCTGCCTCTCTGGTTACCAGCACCAGCAGTGCCCTTCCACTCTCTCCTCTAAGGGGATAGAGAACAAGCTAGGATTTGTGGTGCAAGAGCCAGGGTGACCATATATACTTTGTTCTAGGACATGTCCCTTTCCCTTTTGTTTTGGGGGAAAAAAAACTTCAATGTCCTCCTTTTCCTTGTAAACAGGCAGCATGTAGCGTTCCTGTAATTAATAAAATGTATGTAATAAATTATAAATGTAAATTTAATGAAAATAGTTTTAAATGTGTATAAGTAATAAACTATCCAGGCTCCAATCCATGAAGCCTGTGAATAATACAAGTGGTTGCAAAAACCTTGGCACATGTGCTGGAAACAAAATAGAGATGGCAAAGCCCCTTCAATTATGTCCCATCCATCCCTTCTCTGAGCGCATGATTTGTGTGCGTGCTTTAAATTACAAGCCCCCATGGGTTGCAGTCTCCACCACAGCCAGCCTGCTCCATTTGGGACGCCTGCTAAAGAGGAGGCAGGCAGGGAATACACTTCATCAGCAAGACGGTCAGAAGAGGCGCCCATCAATCTTCAGGCCAGCTGCTCAGAAACCAGCTCCACATGTGTTGCCCACATGGCAATCCCTTCCGAAAGCAGCCCTTGGAATTTATGTGCAGTTGGAGGCCCCTCCGAACGAGGCCATAAACATCAGGCCCCTCTGAGCTTCCCCCAAAAGACCTTGTCCCAGGATTATCCTGGAAATCAACCTCTGGGATCTTCTGCTGGCTGCACTGGGGATCTGCTGCAGAATGCATCCCTGAGTGCATCTCTCTACTCTGAAAAAAAGTTCCACATTTTCATAATATTTAATAATATTTATTTCATAATATATGAAATACAGCATTTCCTCAAATCTAATGCACCATTGAATCTAACACCCTGAACTGAATCGAATGCACCATTGAATCTACACTTATAATCAAAATATCATATATACTCAAATCTAATTACCCCCCCCCCCCCAATCTAGTTCACACTCTGATTTTGGAGACTGATTTTGCCTGAAAAGGGTGAGCACTAGATTTGAGTAAATACAGTATATTTCATAATATTTCAAATAATTTCATAAATACCTTTCCAACATTCTATAGGTAATTGAGACCTTTATCTAGGCTCTCATTTCTGTCCCCCTACCTTTGCACGTCATACTTTTGACAGTGGTCACAAGCCTACCCATGTCTACTCAGAAGTAAGCACCATTGTTTTCAGTGGGTGTTACTCCCAGGAAAGAGTGCTTAGGATTGCAGCTAGTAACAACATTTTTTTTTCCAGCTGGACAACATTCCCAGCCCAGATTTGCATCCCCATCTGGTCTCTCCTTCAACGGGGCCTTTCTTTAAGATGCCCTACACCGTCTGCCTTCCAGCCTTGCAGTATTATTTCCCCTATTCAGTGTTTGCTGTTTCCCATTTAATTCAACCCCGAGTGCTGACTGCAGGGTGTGCAAAGCTGGATCTCTGGGACCTCGGTTGAATTTATGTCAGAAAACAAGCACAGCTCTCATTTGTAGCAAGAAATGGTCGTGGCTGGAACAAGCCAACCTGAAATTGCCGGCAGGGCGAGGGAAAGAAAAGGGTGTGGGCTTCGCATCCTGCCGAGCATCCAAAGAATCAATAATGAATAAAGGAAAAGACGACACTGTTGTGTTGATGCCTTTTGTCACATATTTATTTTCATATACAATGCGATAATGAATATTGATTTTCTTGCCTGACAGAACTGTTTTCACACTCAACGTTTTACGGCAGTTCTTTTTCTTAAATCTTCCTCCATGGTTTAAGGGATTTAAGGCTCAGGAAACACACACACACACACACCCCACTTCTCTTCCCAGGTGAAAGCACACCTTCTCTTAATCCTGTTGTTGGGAAAGAATGCAGGGTTTCTTCATCAGTCACAGTCCCAGGGCGTAAGACCTACTTTTTCAGGCAAGTCAGCTATGACTTGTGAGGAACACAGGTATTGTACATGAATTGTAGATACAGGGGCAGTATGCTATCAATGGCATACTATAATCCTCTATGCTATACTACTATAATGGGCTGTGGGTGGCGCAAGTGGCTAAGACACTGTGCCTGTTAACCAGCAGGCCAGGGTTCGAGACCCGGGTCGGCCCCACAAGACAAGGTGAGCTCCTGTCCTTAGCCCAGCTCTGCGACGCCAGCTGGATCCAATCGTATGGGCTCTGCCTTTCCATTGGACTAATTCAGTGGCATGGAGAGGGGGGATCTGCTGCTTGCGTAACAGCCTCTCCTCCATAACAATCCAACCCAGGCTTTCGTGCTTTGCATGCAGCGTATGCAGCGCCAAGCATGATACCATAGACTTCTAAGACCGACGGAGGCCTACATTAGCTAATGATCAGGAAGGAAACAGGAGGAGGAAACATCGTGAGGAGTCCAGAGTCTTTGAAGGATCTGTTCTGGTTCATACATGATTGGAGTCTTGGAAGAGGGTCCACCTCCTGCTTGTGGGGTTCCTTGAAAGCAGCTGGTGGGGTACTTTGGAAAACGAAATGTTGGACTAGACAGTCCCTCTATCTTTAACCATTGCATAGAAGGAATTGAGGCAGGTTTAGCTCACCCTAGAAGAGTTTAAAAAGCAGCACCTCTCTAAATTCCCTCTTCTATAGGTAGAGGGACTCTGTCCTCCATTCTGTAGGGTCACCCCGCTTTCCTTAAGTTTCTTATGTTCTTGTGAATTATTTCCAGTGGTGGGCACCAGCAGGTTCGCACCTACTCTATAGAACCGGTTCTTAACAAGAGATACGACATATAAAGTTTAAAAATAGCCATTTAAAAGTGGCTGCCAGATGGGCAGAGAACCGGTTCTTAATCTCTTTGAAGCCCATCACTGATTATTTCCCACCACAGTGCTGTTTGCAAGCAAATGGGGCATCAGTGCTTGTTGACTTCTCCGCCTGGTTTTTACCTTTCTTCTTGAGATGTTCTTTGATGTCGGCTTTCGAGCACTTCCAATGACTTTATCTTTCTTCTCCTTCTCCGTTGGCGCATGTAGCTATGGGAACCAGCATTAAATGTCCAGCCAGATACACAATCAAAATGAATTCTTAAAACAAAAAAGGAAAGGTTGTAGCGATTGCACTTTGCAAACTTCTCTCCGTGCAAGTGAATTATTTATCCCGTTCCTCGCCGAGCTTTCGGAGCACGGGGGCTGACGGCATCCTTTAATTGGATCCGAGGCTCAGCTCTTGAACCTGTTTTCAGGGCCAGTGGCACGACGCTGTGGGCAGGGCAAGATTTCCCGAGAGCATGGCCTCTGCCGCCTTCTTTTTTTCCGATTTCAAGTGTCGGCAGGCATGCGTTTTGAAGTGGAAATGTCGATTGCTGAAGCATTATTCACATCTGCTCAGAAATGCAAATATGGGCATCTCTTGCTTACCCTACCGGGGAGGGTTCAAATTCAGAAAGTGTGCCAGTCTCGGATAGCGTGACAGCTCAGACCTCAAATCCTGCAATATCGAACTGCAAAACGTGAGACCTTAAACTCCAAATGAATAAAATTGACTGACAGTGCAATCTTAGGCATGTCTACTCAGAAGTAACTGCCATTGTGTTCAATAGTACTTACTCCCGGGAAAGTGTGGTTAAGATTGCTGTGTTTTCAAGACCACCCAACTCTGCTCTATCAGGTTCATCTCAGTTCTCATAGCCATATGAGATACTAAAGATACTTCCCTGAACACAATGAGGCTTACTTTTGAGTAGACATGGTTAAGATTGTGCAATATATCAGTCTGGACAGGTTGTCTTCCATACTGGAAAGGTGAGGCCCACATCCCTCTGACCAAAGGTGGAAGAAACTGGCTACACAAGACCTTCACAGTACAGGACGGTGTGGACCACATATCTAGGATGTGGCAGTCGGGACACCTAACCTGAACCCCCCTGAGGTCCTGGCACTGGACTGACTGGTACTCTACCTATGTTTTATTCCCACACCACAAGCAATGGTGCATTATTGCACCACACTCAGGGACCTCCGAAAAAGAGGTAAATGAATTTTATTTTTCATTTTAAAGGGGGTGGAGAGGTTGGTGGAGCAAGGCTGGTTTCTTCCTCACCTCTCCTTCTGTTTAGCCTACTGAATAAATTTTCTAGTGGGGTGAATAGGATTTGAGTTCTGAGCTTCCCACCCTCAGATCTCCTTTCTCTGTTTGGAAAGGGGTGCAATTTCAGGGCATGTCCCGAGTGCCATTTCCCGAGATGTGCCACTCAACTTAGCATCATTTGGGGAAACAAAGCTTGAAAACTATTCCTTTTTCCATGTCTTTCCAGTTTCCCTTGAAAATCCCTTGGCTCTTTTGCCTGGGGGAGATCTCTCAATTTGTTTTAAACTTGGGTAAAAGTCTGAGATTTTTTAAATCAAAGATTATGCCTGCAATCCTAACCTCCAATTAGGCTGGCCTAAGTCCCGCCATAAGTCCTGTGCTGACCTGGGTATGTCACAAAAGTGCCATTAGGCTCTTCTTCTCTCCTGGAGAGATCAGGCCAGTGCACAGGTCCCCACACCACCATGGGAAGGTTTGCCAGGTGAGTTAGGCTGGCCTAAACTGGATAGGATTGAGCCCTATGTTGACTCGAAAAGAGAGAGCACCTGAGGATCAGTTATGCATGTTTGCAAGAGAGGGAGATTTGCTTTCAAATCTCTCATGCGTTGTGGACACCAGCATGTGTTGTGGACACCATGCATTGTGGACTTCTCTCATGCGTTGTGGACAACAGCAGGCCAGGGTTCGAGACAAGGTGAGGATTTCCTGCTACAGGCAGGGGGTTGGACTAGATGATCCACTGGATCCCTTCCAACTCTATGATATTATGATATAGGCCATTTCTGGGGCGCCTGCTGTGGCTTCCACGGTGTTTCAGATGGTTATCCAAGCTCCAGACCCACCTTCCAGAGTCCCTGAGATCCATCAGCTCCACTACGGATAACACAATAGTCTCCGTCTGCCCCAGACTGGACTTATTTTCTCTCCTCTTGACAACTTTGTAGATTAGGCAGCTGTGGGGAAGACATGGCAGCTGCTGATTCTGGAATTATTTTCTGATCTCTTGCACCAGGTGAGGACTCTGCCATCCTGCAGGAGATGTGTTCGAATTCCCAAGACAGATGCTTGTGTGGATGGATCACAGCATTCTAAATGGAGCTCATGGTGAAAAAAATCCAGGTTCCTAAACTCATGTAATTCTACCCACTTGTCTGTGGAACTCGGTAACAGCCTCTGCGACGGTCTGCAGTGGTGGCGTAACTAGAGGGGGTGGAGGAGTCAGTCTTGGAGGGAGTCTCTCCCCTTCAGAGCAATTCCAGGTATGGGGATCAAAACGGAGCTAAAGGAATCAGGACCCCGTATTCAACCCAAGCGACCAAGTGTGCCAACTTTCTCAGCCTCAGATTTGAGACTGTGACAGTGATGAAGTATAAAAGCTTCTTGAGCCGGCTGTGGATCCATTAATCACGCTCCTGATCGGTCTGTATCAACCATTCCGGCCCCTGGAGGGAAATGAAATCATCTCAAATGAGTCAACTGCTCTGGATAGTGCTGAATAAGTTGCCATCTGATATCAGTGGCATGACGGGGCCGACTCTTACAATGAGCAGCCTGGCCTTTGCATGCGAGGAGCTGCTTATTAGCTTGGTGGCTTTGCATGCAGTTGGTTGTGAGTGCAAATCCTGGCACCTCCAACAGAGCCATGGAGAACTGTTGCTGGTCTGTGATGGCCACACTGAGTCAGAGGCTTTGTCCCGCACCTTCATGTGGGATCCGTCAACACTTTGCATTGTTGCTGCTATTGGAGGTATTGGAGATATGCCAGATATAGGAGACCTGGAGAACTGTTATGACCCTCATTCGAATCGTCGTTCCGCTAAGTTTGCATTAGGAAATTCCAAACATGGAACTGCTACATTATGGCTGCAATCCTAAAGATACTTTCGTTCAGGAGTCATGGTTGTTACGTGAAATGTTCTTTACGTGAAGCGGATTTTCCCATAGCAAATAATGGAAACTCAGACAATTGGGTCCACAACCCCAAAAATATTAATATAAAAATATTCTGGATGTAAAAATGATGACAAAACGCTGGAATTGAATTCAAAACACGCATTCAATGTGCATGCTCCTATGAAGACTACTTAGGCTGCAATCCTAAAGACACTTTCCTGGGAGTAAGCTTCTGGGTAGACTTGGTTAGGAGGCTGCAATCAAAAACACTTTCCTGGGAGTAAGCCCCATTCTGTTCAGTGGGGCTTTCTTCTGGGTAGACATGGTTAGGAGGCTGCAATCAGACACTTTCCTGGGAGGCTTACCTGGGCTGCTGCTGGAGGTTCACGGTGGATGGTGGGGGCACTTGGGGGCAGTTAGGCGCAGCTGCATCTGGTGCCCCCAGGCATCTGCCCCCAAGTTGGGAGCAGTTAGAGGCAGCAGTGCTGGCTGGCAGCCCTTTTAAAGAGCCTCCGCGCGGAGCATCAGGGCTGTATAGCACTCGTGCCCATTAGGTGCCAAAGGGGTTTGTTACATGAAGCAGGATTCCTTGGAAGTTTAGACTTCTTACGTGGAACATACTTTACGTGAGGCGCTTGTTACGTGAGGCACCACTGTACCTATGTGTGTTTGTTTGCTTGCTTGTTTGCATGAATGAGTTCTGAGTATAACTGAAAGGGGTTGAAAGAGTGGAGCATCACAAAATGAACTGTCAGAAAGCAAGGGATAGCTATCCTTTCTCAGAAGAGTGTTCAGAGCCAGCAGGCCTCATCTTGCAATATTATACTACTATTTTAAGATCCTTCCACCACCAAAATTACATTCACCAAGAGTCGAGTTCAATTGCTTTCTTCTTTGCACTTCCTTCAAAAATATTTGCAAGACCTCCCCAAGGTTCAAGAGTATATTTTCCCTCTCCTCTCATCCGTAATCACCGTCCAACTTACCTGCCCGCACTACGTAACGGAGACTGTAATTTAAAATCTATTAACTCTGAACACCAGTACGGCACATAAACTTAACTAGCCCTCGCGAAACTGTAGCCCGGTTCTTTTTCTTGGATATTCCTATAAATCACCCCAGATGGGTTGGTGCCCAATCGATAGGAGAAAAAATTATACCACAACATTAGATTTCATCACACACAACTCAAACTATTACTTTCCTGTCTTGCAATCTGAAGGATCATGAAAATTAATCGTTTCTTACTGCCCAAACGAAGTGTTTATGGGACTCCATTACTGATACTGTATTTTTTGCTTAAAACTATCTATTAATTATTTTGGGAAGGGGCGCTATTTGCAGTCACCATCGGTCAATTGCTTTTCCAAACTGCTCTAGTGTGAGAAGCTTAAAGGGATTTTTCTTGACGGCCATGGGGTTTCCTGGAAGCCTTCCTTTGACTCCTTGGCTCTGTTTCTTCTTCCATTTTTTGATGATGCAGAAGAAGAAGAAGAAGAAGAAGAAGAAGAAGAAGAAGAAGAAGAAGAAGAAGAAGAAGAAGAAGAAGATAATGATAATGATAATGATAATGATAATGATAATGATAATGATAATGATGATGATGAAAGAAGTGGATGAAACCATTGACCACATTCTAAGTGGCTGCAAGAAGATCGCGCAGACTGACTACAAACTGAGGCCCAACTCTGTTGCCCAGAAGATCCACTGGAATCTATGCCAAGAGTATCATCTGCCAGTGGCAAAAAACTGGTGGGACCCAAGCCTGAAAAAGTGGCTGCAAATGAGCAGGTGAAGCTTCTGTGGGACTTCAGGATACAGACGGAGAAGGTCTTGGAACACCATACTCCAGATATCACCATCAGAGAAAGCAGTCAGGTGTGGCTTGTTGACATCGCCATGCCAGGTGACAGCAGAATTGAGGAGAAACAACTGGAAAAGCTCTCCCAGTACCAAGACCTCAGAATCAAATGACAGCGTATCTGGTGTAAGCCAGTGCAGGTGGTTCCAGTGGTCATTGGCACACTGGGTGCAGTGCCCAAAGACCTTGGCAGGCACCTGAAAACTCTTGGCATTGACAGAATATCACTCTGCCAACTGCAGAAAGCCGTTCTTCTGGGATCAGCACAAATTATACGCCGCTACATCACACGGTCCTAGACTCTTGGGAAGGGTCCAACTGGTGATGTGAATGAAACCAGCACAAAATTGTTTGCTATGCATTTATAATAATAATAATAATAATAATAATAATAATAATAATAATAATAATAATAATAATAATAATAATAAAAAGCAGCACTCCTGGGAACTTCACACATATTGAGATCATAACTTTGTGATTCCTAGTTCCTTGAACATTCAGCCAATTCTAGTCAAACACCTGGCAACTGTGAACACCTGGCAACATCATGATCATCATCATGATCATGATCATCATCATCATCATCATCAATAATAATAAAAAATAATAATAATAATAATATTATTATTGCTACTTTCTGGTTGTCCTCTCATTGCTTCTTAAAGGTTGGAAATGCTCCCCATGAAGGTTGTGCGACTCTCCAGGACCAATTCTGTGGCTGACAGGAGCATGGAAGGGATGTGAAGACTTAGTACGTGAGCCTAACACCTCTCACAGACTTGTGGGGAGGATATAAGAGCAGAGAACCATCTCTGCTCCCTGAGCTCCCCAGGAACATATTAGCACATAAACGTGGGTAGGAAGGCACCCTACAGCATGCAGCCTGCCAGTCACATAGCTAGAGGGAGTGCTGAGCACTAACAGCGCAATCCTAACCAATTTAGGCCAGTGCAGCTCACTGTCTCCCTGTTCCCGCAGGGGACATGGGGAGGCTGGCACATGTCTTTGCAGCCCCAGCCCGCACTGGCCTGCCTTGGCAGAATAGGGAAGCGCCAGTGTTTTGATTTTTGGCAATGCAGGGCTCTGCTGGTTTAGTAAAGCCAGCTCAACAGCGTGCGCCAAGTGAGCAGGTATGCGGAGCCAGATGTTGTGCTCTGCAATGGGGCTCCTCTCGGGTGGCAGAGGTTGGCGTGTTTATGACTTAGCCCAGCTGCGCTAATTATATTAGCAGCAATAGGTTGTGGCAGCCAAAAGATTAGAAGAGAGATTATCCCCTCGGAGCACCTATATCAAAACCACATGGACTTCAGTGCTGGTGAGAAGAATGATGAAGAAATGCAGCAGAACCCATATATGAGAGAGAGAGAGAGAGAGAGAGAGAGAGAGAGAGACAGACAGACAGACAGACAGACAGACAGACAGATATGATGCTGCTCCAGGGGGTAGAGGAAGAGCAAGTATTGGGTCCAAGGTTGAAATCCTATCCACTCATACATGAGGGTAAGTCCAATGGACAACAATGACACTGACCCTACAATCCAGGGTAACTATGGGAGCACGTAAAAGACATTACGTGCACCCATAGTTATTGTACCACCTAGTGAAAACCAATGGGAAATTCATATTGCAATCCAGAGTAAATTGTTCTTACACCAGAGCAAGGACTCCCCGTAATTACTCTGGACTCCACCCTATGTCTTGAGAAAATTGACACCAAGTTTGGCAGTAACATTTTAAAAAGTAACATTTCTTTAAAAAAAACCAACACCAATTCAGATTTTAAAGGGAGGCAAAGCCACATGAGTTTCTATAAAGCAACACAAATTTCTCAGCGAAGGGGGGTTCTGCACACCCCTATTTTGATGCACGAAAATCCTAGCCATGACAGATCCAGGATGGAGCCTTCCCGAGAGTCCCAGTCCCTGTCCTGTGGCTAAAGTGGGATGTATCTCTGCATGCCTAAGGGCACCCCAAGAACTGGAGAGAGACTGGGTGCTGCTGTGTCCATAGGATTCCTCTCGATTTATGGACTGGCAAAAGATTTCAGTCTTGATCTCTGGGTAGGCAAAAAGGTTGGGGAGGAGAAGCAGAAGCTCACAAACACTCCTTGCCAATTTTCACAGAGCAATCAATTTGTAATTAATGGCATTCCCAAAGCTCCGTGTTTGCAGCCAGAAGGAAATCAATGGAGAGAAATGTGACAAAATGGAAAATACTGAAACGCTTTAATCAATTACCGCCTCTTGGTGCGTGAGCGTCCTCGGCTTCCAGATCTCCGGACCGTATTCAAGGGAACAGGGAATGCCTTGTTGATCTTCCATTCCTGGGATACTCCCATCCCGTTTCTGTCCTCCTCATGTATACCCCAAGAGAAATGGGCATCTTTTCCATCCATTTTGTGCTTCTGTCCTAAGTAGCCACCAGAGGTGGTCTAATTAAACAGGCTTCTGGGTCAGGTGTGCCCATTTTGCTGGAATGGTTCAAAGTGGAGAGGATAGGGCCACTTGCACACTGTGGTGTGGCTCCCTGCAAAACCTAGAGCTTTGCCCCCCTCTAATTACTCAAATACGTGATATTATAATGTAGAATTCACCCCATATAGACTAGGGCTTCATATGCTTTTCAGCTTGTAGCCAGAAGGCACCAGCCTCTCACATGCTTCCATGTTGATTAATTAATTACTGAATTATTATTAATTTTTTAATTAATAAAAACCAATGATGAATAATTAGAATTCAAACGCATGGAGGTCACTATGTTTCATGGCTAGGAGCTTGAAGGAAAGGTTACCATCATGGCAAATAGCCAAGAGTCCAATCCTATGCATGCCTACTCAGAAGTAACCCCCCATTGTAGTCAACAAGGCTTACTCCAAGGTAAGTGTTTCTAGAATTGCAGCCTGAAAAACTTACATAGTCCTGAAATTGGTTCACACGTGTGTGGGAATCAGTCCCACTGCAATCCCACTACAGTCCCACTACAAACGTCAAGGTGCCACCAGTGGAGGCAACAGTAGTGGTCTGTAGTATTCTGGGAATGCCCCCTGGGAGAAAGGCGGAATATAAAAAAAGTTTATTATTATTATTATTATTATTATTATTATTATTATTATTATTATTATTATTATTATTATACATAAATACACAGCAAACAATTTCATGCTGGTTTCATTCACATCATCAGTCGGACCCTTCCCAAGGGTCTAGGACTGCGTGATGTAGCGGCGTATAATTCGTGCTGAACCCAGAAGAGCGGCTTTCTGCAATTGGCAGAGATTATTTATTTATTTATTTATTTATTTATTTATTTATTTATTTATTTATTTATTATTATTATTATTATTATTATTATTATTATTATTATTATTATTATTATTATACATAAATACACAGCAAACAATTTCATGCTGGTTTCATTCACATCATCAGTCGGACCCTTCCCAAGAGTCTAGGACTGCGTGATGTAGCGGCGTATAATTCGTGCTGAACCCAGAAGAGCGGCTTTCTGCAATTGGCAGAGATTATTTATTTATTTATTTATTTATTTATTTATTTATTTATTTATTTATTATTATTATTATTATTATTCTGTCCATAATGGCTGACATTGCAGTCATCAAGTGACAAAACCTCCCCATCTTTCCAATGGAGGGCTGGCAATTGCAATAGCTGGGGGATTCCTACTAGAGCTGCAAAGGACTTGTCAGTGCCATTGCAATGATGGGAGAGGATGAGGAAAACGAATGGGATCCAATCAAGGGGGTGCTCACCTGGGAGCTAATGATCCCTCTTCTGGAGATGGCAAAGCGGGCCTGGGGTTTGGTACCGTTGTCTCCCCTTGGAAATAACAAGACTGAACATTGACAGATTGCGGCAAAGGGAAAGGCTTCGAGCTGTCAGATGATGGGACTTGAAATTAATTTGACGTTCTTGGCTTCTTTTCGAGATGAAACGGAAATTTCACTCAGTGGGCTGGAGCTAAGAACAGAGCAAGAAAACACAAAGTGGATGCCAATCTCTCCCTGGAGGAGCGGAAAGCAAAAAGGGCAGAGCAGAAAGCAGAGGAGGTGGTGGCATAGCTAGAGGGGATGGAGCAGTCAGTCTTGCAGGGAGCCTCACCGCAGCATGTAAGGGGCCCCTCGCCTTCAGAGCCAGACAGGGTTGCAAAACGATGGGATGAATGAAACAGTCTGAAGAATGGACAAAAATTCTTAAAAGTACTTTTGTGACATTTTCAGACCAGTGCAAGGGATTTACTCAGACAAATATGATGTAGTTTGGATTGTGTCCACAGGGCAAAATCCAGAGTAACTACGGGGAGTCCTTGCTCCGGTGTAAGAACAACTTACTCTGGATTGCAATATGAATTTCCCATAGGTTTTCACTAGGTGGTGCAGTAACTACGGGTGCATGTAGAGTCTCTTACGTGCTCCCGTAGTTACTCTGGATTTGGGGGTAAATCTTAAGGGTCAGCTTGGAGTGAAAGAAAACCACACTTTGTTATCTAAGCCAGTTGCATTTTCCTTTTCTGGGTTTTGGGTTGTACCTTTTGACAGAAGACAGATATTTGAACTCTGTTTCCTTGCATTCTGCGACACCTACTCACTGAATGATATACATTACAGTTTGATGATATCTGAAAATATGATGACTTTCCAAATTTTGACCCAGTAGTGGTGGCACACACCCAGTGGTGGGCACAGGCAGGTTCGCACCTACTCTATAGAACCGGTTCTTAACAAGAGATAGGACATATAAAGTTTAAAAATAGCCATTTAAAAGTGGCTGCCAGATGGGCAGAGAACCGGTTCTTAAATTTTTTGAAGCCCATCACTGCACACACCCCCTGCTTGGGTGTGTGTGCCAACCAGTGTGCATCAACCAGTGTGGTTTGCATCCCCTTAGCAATGCCACTGGGAAAAAAAAGATCTTTAGGATCTTGACCCAGAAGTCCCCCCAGCCCTTCAAACCCATTCCATTAATAGTCTAAAGACCATACCCTGGACATCTACCCCACCTGTAGCTGCACCTCTCTTTGCTTTTCTGTATCCGGACTCAAGTTTCAGTTTCAACAATCCAGACCTTATTCTCATCAGTGTTTTTATGAACAAGCCTTGTAAACAACATTGTTTTGCCAGCATTTCAACCCCCTTCGGTGTCTCTTAAATCCTGCATTGTTCACTGGAGAGCCATATACTTAATGTAAGGAAGGTAAATAAATTATCTAGCTGGAGCCATCACTGAAAAGTTATCTCAATGATCACATAACAGGCAGCCCTATCCGAAACTGAGCCGGCAAAGCCTGGCTGCCCGGCATGTGTTGCTGGCAGAGGTTAGGAGGTGGCTAAAGATTACACTGGGATAAGGGAATATATTTTCCCTAACACACAATAGAGTTCAAGCCATCCTTATCGGACATTTCAGATCTGTGCCAGCTATTGAGGCTTAGCTTTGAATAGGGCTGCCCAGGGGTTAGGATATAGTGTGCACTACATGCCTCCTTCTGCACCAATGCAGAGCATGATACCCAAATTCTTCACCGCAAAACTTTTCAGCAAAAAATGGGGTGATGCTACTTTCAGATTCCAGAGAAAATGCTCCTTTCAGATTCCAGAGAAATATCAGGGGGCAAGGAACAGGGGTAGCCTTCCTGCCTTGTTTGTGGACATCCCAAATCCTATGGTTGGGACCTGTCGGAAACAGGAACCTGGAGCAGATGGATATCTCCACGGAGCCAGCAGGGCGTCCTTACCTTCTTATATTCTAACTACGAGTAACATCTCTGCATTGCAAGATGGGCAAGAGCACCTCTCTTTAGGGTTTTAAAAGGGGGGTGGGTGGGTGGGAAATGCAGTGAAACCTTTCAGAAGCATTATATCTGACTTCCATTGCACTTTTAAGTAAGCATGAGTGACATTTGGTGATATTTTCCATAGTGATGTTTATTCTTCCTTACGCTTCCCCCAGAATTGTCTTTAATGTTGCATCTCCTGCAGCTAAAAGCGATGTTTTAAGATAAAAGTTACTGGAAACACTTCAGCTCCTTCACCTCACTTTATGCTTATAGATTCTTATAGATTATGATGCTTATAGGTGCTTGTAGATTCTTCCTTCCATTTCTTTCACACAATTACAGCATAATCTTACGTGCGCCTACTCAGAGGTAGAGAACTTCTGGCGCATGCGGTTTTCTGCCATAAAGGAAGTGCTGATAACAGCAAAGCCTAGATTTTTGGCAGAAGGTCTGGTGAGAAGAACGTGGAGCTGAGATGCGCAGATCCACGGCTCCAAACCCTTTGATTTCCTATGTAAATTATATGCTCTCCCAAGATCCATAATTTGCCAGGTATTTCACATGCTTACAGTCTAACTGATTAATCAAACTAATTTAAATTGGTTAATTATTTGATGGATTGCAGACACTTGCATATGACCAAAATGCTGATTTTGAAGGGGACAAAATCACACTGAATTAAAAAATTTGATGGGGGGACATCTTTCTTAAATGCAATTTTAATTGCATTAAAAATAAAATACTGCATTTACTCAAATCTAACGCTCTCCTTTTCCCACCCAAATTTAGTCTCCACAATCAAGCTGTGCATTAGATTTTATTGTGCATTAGATTCAAGTAAATGTGAATCTAATATATCTATAAGATTATTATTTTTATTATAATAATAATGAATATATAATTTATATATTTATAATAATAATATAATTTTTATTATATTATTATATATATTATTATTGCGTATTAGATTCAATGGTGGATTAGATTCAAGTAAATGTGGTGTTTTGATTATTATAAGGTGTGCATTAGATTCAATGATGGATTCGATTCAGGTAGATGTGGTGTTTTGATTATTATCGGGTGCACATTAGATTCGATGGTGCATTACATCTGAGTAAATACGGCAACTTTTCCCCAAAGAAGTGGCCCAGTTAATCAGGGACAACTGTTTAGTTGGTTTAAATAGTTTTGTAATTGATCCACCAGCAACCAATTGCTTAGAGTTTTCAGCCCCAACAAAGTTGTGCGCTGGAAGTGATTCTTGTGTCGACCCGGCTTAATCATCCCTAGAACGAAGGGTGCATTTCTAGGTCTGGTCTGAGAGTGTGAGAATTTTTTAATTGCCTCCCAACGAGCCACAAACAGAGCAGAACATCCTCCTGTTTTATCAGAAAGCCCAGGGAAATAAAGGGAAGTTGTGGAGGGTGGGAAGGGGGGAGAGAAGTGAAGCTTCACTGCGCAGTCCTAATGGAATGACACTGTAGATTATTCCTCCGATCCCATTAAGTGTGCAAGCTCATTTGCCGGCGGATAAGATGCTTTATTTTCTGGGGGGGAAAAAATAAATCTCAAACTTTCCGTCGAATGGTTTGAACGACAGAATAACCGGCATATATTGTTGCCTACACTCAATGAAGTGTCATCAAGATAAAGTGATGGGGAAAGTATCACCAGCTGTTCAAGGCAGAGGAGCCCACCCAGAAAAAAAGTTGACAACCGTATTTCTAGCAAAGCTGAGATGCTGTTGTTTTGATGCTTCCCTGCAAATTAATTAGTGAACGCTGCAAAACTGTGTTGTCGTCTTCAGATGAAGCCTGCCAGCCCGTCAGAGTGCGGGACTTGCCAGTCTTTTGGGATTTCTGCGTAGAAGGAAAAGAAGGTGTTTCTCTGGGGAAAGCAATTGATGTGACACCCCCGTAATAAGCTGCCTTGGAACCGAGGACGGAAATATGACCTGTGTTTATTGTTGTCATTATAATGGTTTGTCACTTAGAGGCCTGGCATGAAATTTATACCCTCTTAATTTAATTTTTATTATGCAGTTAATCTCCAAGAAGATTTTTTTTAAAGGGCAGCAAAGCCAAATGCTGCTATTTCATTTGCTTAATGGAGCATTTCAGAGGGGAGTGTGAGAGCTGGCAAAGAATTTATGGGAGTCATCCAAGTTTTACTTGAGGGTGTCTGGTGGTGTCAACCAAATAACGTGTTCTTTCCTTGCACAAAATTTTCAATCTTCCCTCTTTTACCCAACATCAGAAAGCTGGGAGTCTGGCTTGGGAGTTTATTTTCATTTTTTACATTTTTTACATATTTATTCTGCCCTTCTTCCAAGAAGCTCATGGTGGTGCCCGTGGTTCCTACCTTCCTTTTGGCGTCAGGTAGGTACAGCGTGACGTAGGTACGGCTGAGTGACTGGCCCAAGGTCACCCAGGAAGGTTCATGGCCGAGCAGGGACTTGAACCAGGATCTACACCAACTTCCTAAATCACAACACCATTCTGGCTTTTAGGGGACTTTTTTCCAAAAGCCACCCACTTGTAATCTCAACAAAGCGACAGAGCATGATCTTAGTACTTAGTACTTAGTACTTGATCAACTTAGACAGAGCATGATCTTAGTACTCTTACTACTTAGTAGTAGTACTTAGTAGTAGTACTAGTAAGTACTTAGTAGCAGTAGTAAGCAGTAGTAAGTACTCTTACTCTTACTTACTACTACTAAGTAGTAGTACTTATTAGTAGTAGTAAGTAGTAGTAAGTACTCTTAGGGCGCAATCCAGAGTAACTACGGGGAATCCTTGCTCCAACGTAAGAACAATTTACTCTGGATTGCAATATGAATTTCACATAGGTTTTCACTAGCTGGTGCCATAACTATGTTGACGTAAATGTCTCTTACGTGCTCCCGTAGTTACTTTGGATTGTAGGATTACTCTTACTTACTTACTACTTAGTACTTACTACCTCATTCTGTTGCAGAGCGTGGAGCAGTTCAGGTAGATCCCTAGCCAGACCTTGTGGACTTCAATGTGCCGCGCTCATGACTCTACTGCATCTTAGAAAAATCAATAGTGGTGGACAAATGATTTCCTAAGAAAACTTATTGATTTGCCCCACTAAGCCTCCAAAGAATCCAGACTTCCCATGGACATCTAAGACTCTTCATGTTCTGCTGGATGTCCTACCTAGAAGTGCAGGTATATAACGCAAGGGCGGAATGTGTAGTTGTATTTGGGGAATATTGGTTAAGAAGGCAGTAGAGCCTTCTTAAAGGCCATAGTATAAAAATTCTGTCCCTCCCCAAAGGGGTATATTTCTTTCATCTCTTCTTCTCTTCCCCTCCTTTAATTATATTCTCCAAAGTGTTTAAATCATACATTTTTGCCTGCTGTGAGCCACATTGGATTCAGAGAGTTTATGAAGAATAGCATTAATAAAACATTTTCAGAAATCAAATGAGACACCGAGACCATCATCCACTTTTATTCTCCATGGATTGCCTGATTTTTTTTTAAAAATCAGAAATATGGAATAGGTGGTGATGAAAAAGAAACCATAGTGTGAAGGTTGCTGCGGCTGTAGTTATCCAGGATTCAAAGAATCTGACAATGGTCTGTGGCGGGTCTGGTTCACCCATGAGCCAAAAGAAGCCGTTTGTCACATCATCCCATTGGTATATTTTTAGGGAATGGAAACCAGACAATTTATTTACAGTATTTACTCGAAGCTAATGCACCAGCGAATCTAATGTGCACCCTATACCTACAATCAAAATACTATTTATTCAAATCGAATTAACCATCAAATCTAATGTGCACCCCGATTTTGGAGACTGAATTTGGCTGGAAGAGGTGAGCGTTAGATTTGAGTAAATACAGTATTTTTAAAATCTATTTGATTTGTATCCCACTTTTTTTATCTCCAAAAGAAAACTCAAGGTGGCTAATCCACTTCCAGTCTGGACTGGAAATGGTTTGGAAATGGGAGCATCTCTCCAATGGGATTTTGAACCACTGCGTATATTTAACCCCCAAATCCAGAGTAACTACGAGAGCACATAAGAGACTTTACGTGCGCATAAGAGACTTTACCTAGTGAAAATTCATATTGCAATCCAGAGTAAGTTGTTCTTACACTGGAGCAAGGACTCCCCATAGTTACTCTGGAGTTTGCCCTAAATCAGTGGTTCAGTTCTGGGCAATTTGTTTCGAACTGATCTCAGCTCATTCTTTAGAAAAGAAAGTTGCAGATTTCCAGATTCTAATTCCACGATTCGTTCAGAGTAAGGCCAGCAGGCCAGGAGCTTGTAGTAATTAATTGGCCCCCAAATTAGGATTTTATCAGAAAGAAATGAGGAAGGAGGAGAAGCCAGCGGAGGAAAGATTGACGGAATTAAAAATAGCTTCCTTTGCCAGTGGCGATGTGTGCGGTTTATGTAAAAAGCCAGGTGCGGCAGTCAGAAAAATTCCATCCTCACAGGTAGCTAATGGTGTCAGACTCCGAATGAAGACAGCATTAGTGAAACTTGATGTAGCAATTTGATGGCCTTTCCCCCCTAAGGGGCAAACAACTCCCAGAAAAAAGCTGGAAATTGTAATTGTGTCTCTCAACACAAAGCTTCAATTATTTGGTATTGACGATGAAGGGAGCTCCGTCGACTGCAACGGTATTCTAGGCAAGGAGGCAACACTCCATTGAATCATTTGCATTTGGTGAGACTTGGATGCGGGGCATGCGACGCTGATCATCACCGAGCTGCTATTAACCACCTGGATCTTCATCATCTCCATGTTAAATTTTTAGCTGGGGTGGGCCAGGGGGTGGGGGGTTCCATATGCACATTTTCCAGATTTCCAATGATGGGAAAGAGCACAATCACAAGGACACAACACAATTTCGACACGACAGGAACGTCCCTTGCTGTATTATGCTTTCCTACCAGGCAGTGGTGATGCTTCAAGCAGGGGGAGATACGTAGGAAGTGATGGGAGAAGGAAACTCTTAGCATGTGGTCCAAACCAGTGGCATAGCTAAAGGGGATGCAGCAGGCCTCTGTCAGTCTTGAACGACTATGGTATCGTGCTTGGCGCTGCATACGCTGCATGCAAAGCACGAAAGCCTGGGTTGGATTGTTATGGAGGATAGGCTGTTACCCAAGCAGCAAATCCCCCCTCTCCATGCCACTGAATTGGAAAGGCAGAGCCGATATGATTGGATCCAGCTGGCGTCGCAGAGCTGGGCTAAGGACAGGAGCTCACCCTGTCTTGTGGGTGCAAAGAGGATGTCTTGCGGGTGCAAAGGGGATGCAAAGCACAAATTTTTGCAGGGAGCATCAATGCAGCATGCATGGCCCCTCTTCTTTTGATCCATTCCAAGCAGTGGCGAAATGGAGGTGTGCATCTGTCTCTGAAGGGGAGCGCGCCACCCCCCATGTGCATGCCCAAAGGAGTAGCTGCTTCTGTATGTAGCAGGTCCGAATGGGCATGCATGTTTAGTTCAGTTTCTGCTTCACCCAAAGGAGACACAGCTTACTGATAATCTGAGCTAAACATGTGTGTTGCTCTATTCTGCACAAGGGTCCTCCATTTAGGCTGCAATCTTAAAGACACTTTCCCGGGAGAAAGACCCACTGAGCACAATGGGCCTTACTTTTGGGTAGACATGGTTAGGATTCTGCTCTCAATCTAGTTCTTGATGGTGGCATAGCTAGGAGGGGGTGGACCAGTCAGTCTTGGAGGGAGCCTCACTGTGGTGTGCAAGGGGCTTCCCCTTTTGAGCCATTCCAAGCAAAATGGGACTGTACGCACCCCACATTTCCCCATGACTGGCAACTGATTCCCAGGGGTCATCCACATCAAGGCGGCAATGGAGACACAGCCGTATCTAAATCCATCAGGGAGTCCTGCCCCATCCCTGCTGCCTGCCCCTGGCTGAGCACATTTATGGTCTGATATATTATTGACAAAGCTGACTTTTATCAAAGTCTTCTGGCTGTAAGTGGTCATAAATGTGTGTCTTCTGCTCTTTACTATCCATTAGCTCATTAAAATAATTGTCTTAGTTTGATTGTTAAAGTGATTAATAGGGTACAGTGCGAATGGAAATTAATACGCCACGTGCTGCCCCCAAATGACTGCGCTGAACTGGTGTAGTGTCAACGTACGGCAGCTCAATGGTTAGGGCACCTTGGAATGGACGAACAGGAACGAGGTGGGAATGAAATGGCAACTACCTGGTGCCATCTCTGGAAACCAGTGGCATAGCTGGAGCTATATTGGAATTTTGCTCCAGCCGCATCTGAAGGGTTGAGGACCTCCAAGACTGAGTGCTCTGCCCCCCTCTAGCTATGCCACCAAGTGAGACCAATCATATATCAACCCAAAAAGAACTTTTTTTGTATTCTTAGTTTGTTGACAGCATCTTTTAAGACAAAGATGTCCCTATTTGCTTGTGCAAATCATACTCATCCTCCCTCCGTTTGTCATGGCATTGGTGAACAGGAGAACAGCAATACGGGGGTGAAGCAAATAGCCGCTCACACTTAATTTTTCAGGCCGAACAGGAACATTTTAATGTATGTGCTCAGAGAACCATTTTGTATTTACCAAAAGCGATAAATTCCTGGGAAGCAAAGCCCGGATTGTGAGCACGTTGTGGCCACAAGAACCAGCCGGCTCCAACTGGGAGATTTTATGCCGTTTACTTTCAATTCCATTTACAGTTATTTCTTGTTTTTATATCGTGCTTTATCGAAACCCATTTTTTACTTTAATGATGTTGACATGAGGTATATAATATATTCCCTCCCTCCACCTTCCAGCATGTGTAAGATGCCATAAAATCTTAGTTAAAATGATCTCGGTACCAAAATTTCTGCAGAGGTGGTGCTTGCCTCCCCCCTGCAAAAGCCTTTCTGCATTAACCCCTTTGCTCCCATTTAAATAATTCCAGTTCAAGAATATTTCTGGAAAGAAATCCAGATTCTGACTCTTGGCCCACAACTCAGTGAGGACATCAATATGCAGCTGTTGTTTCCATACCTGCCTCTGCCGTTTTGTCTAAATTGTTTGTTTGCTTCTGAGAGCTTTATTGTCATTTACGGAGTTCCTTTTAAATGTGCGGTTCTTTATATTCCTGATTTTATTTCCCTCATGACAATTCCCTGCTCTGAGCCATTATTCTTACATGCTGAAGGTTGCAATGGGGACGCTGTGAATGGTGGAGCCTGCTTTGCCAGTCAGTAAATTGATTCAGCATCTCTTTGTACTTGTACAGCCCCCCCCCCCCAAGTTCAAGCAGTGACCAGGGCATGGCTTCACAAGGATAGGTACCCCAAAATCCCAATGAGACTTGAGTTTCAACAGTACAGTACAGGGTATGGAGAGGCAAACTCATAAGAACATCAGTTGAGTCCTGCTGGCCAAAGACCCATCTAGTCCAGCTTCCTATAGCTCACAGTGGCCCACCAGATGCCTCCAGGAGCACACAAGACCACAAGAGACTTGGGGTTCTCCATTGCCCCAGGATCTTCCTTTCCACCTACCTCCATCTAACATCTGAGGTTGCTCCAAAACTAGAAGGTTGCACTTACCCATCATAGTTTCTTCTGAAAATCAGTTCTCATTTGTAGGCATCTGGGTCAGACACCCTACAACTCCAAACTCCCCCCCCCCATACAAGCTCCAAACGGGAGTCATCCTGTTCAATCCAGGATGTGGAAGAGAGACAATCTGGGGATGGGACAAATGGTTGCAATTTCAGGAAGCTCTTAAAATTACTACCAAATAATCTGGAATGCCATTACTGAAGGCAGCAGACAGATTTTTTATTAATATCTTTATTGATACTTGAAGATCATGTAGAAGTCATGGCATTCTGGGAGAAACAGAGAGCCACAAAGTTGTCAACCAATTCTATTGCAGTGTCCATTTTTCCCCCTACGATACTCTGGAATAACACGCACCCAGTAAAGTTTTTTTTGGGGGGGGATGGTGCTGCTGTTAAAAGGATCTCCTTGGTTGCAAATGAATATTAAGGAGGGCAGGATTTCCTTAAGTTTGTCATAATTTCCACAAAACTGGCACAGGACCACCTGTCAAACCTGTTAGTACTCGAATGCAATCCCTGGAAATTGGGGCAGTCCCAACTTTTCGGGGACAATCCTGGTTTTCAGGAACATATGGCAGCCATAGACCCATATCCTAAAGTCAAATTAAGCCCTTTGCAATGGAGCAATTAAGGTGGCTTTCCATAAGATAACACTAGAAGGTGACGTAACTGCATGGACCAATACCTGCTCTGGATTTTGCCCATAGCTTTGCTGCCATTGCTAACTTGAAAGAGCAAATCTTTTTTTTTGGGGGGGGGGGATTTCTTCCCCCATACCCAATAGTTGTAAATCCCATGCTACAAGGGGTGATCCCTCAAGTATCTTGATCCCATACTTGTTCTTGCAGTTGAATGTAAAAAGAGAAAGGAAATAAATAAAAGAAATCATTATGATCACAGATCTGTGGGATCTGCAGAGAAATAAAATCTGGAGACTTCCCGGTTTTGTGGCAGGCAGCACCGGAGAACTTCTTGGCCCTAAATTGGAAATATGTGACAGAATGGAAGGTAGCCAGCTGGGGAAAGATTTGAGGGCCCAAGACATGTGGACATGTTGACAGCCTGCAAATTACTGTGATGAAAGGTGGCCACGCAGTGACAGGAGAAGTCAGGGAACTGGGTGCTGTCAGCGAGACTCCCAGGTGCTTGCAAGGTTTCATCGAGAAGGGTGACAGGAACACCGGGAGAAGGTTCAAAGCAGATTTTCAAAGCAGACTTTGAAACCAAGACTTGTGACTGATACCTGCCCACCCACTCATTTGGATAAAGAATCTTCCTGTTTTTCCCAACTCTCACATTACATACTTGAGATACTTGTAAGTGGATGTCCTGTTTTTACCGGGTCGTTGTGACCACAGGGTTCAAACTTCATTATTGATGCTCAAAGTATTTGCCGTTCCTTAGATATGCTGCTGCGGGAAGCCCTAAACTGATATAGGGACGACAAACAGAGCAATGGGTACAGAAGACATCTTCACATACCTGCTGCTGATTTGAGATGCCCATCCACAGTGGTTTGCAGGATGGAACATCCTGGATCTTAATAATCATAATCATAATCATAATATATTGTCATTATACGTATATACACAGTGTACACATACAATGTATTTATGCAGTGTACACATACAACGAAACTCACAAGACACCAAGAGACCAGACCCAACGCACTCACTACAACCTTCAAACATACACCTATCCAACAAATTATTATTATTATTATTATTATTATTATTATTATTATTATAACAACAACAACAACAACAACAACAACAACAACAACAACAACAACAACAACAACAGGCAATCAGGACAAATGCCATCAAGGTCAGAATTGACAAATCAGCCCATGACCCGAAATGCCGGCTCTGCAAAGAAGTGGATGAAACCATCGACCACATTCTGAGTGGCTGCAAGAAGATGGCGCAGACTGACTACAAACTGAGGCACCATCTGTTGCCCAGAAGATCCACTGGAATCCATGCCAAGAGTACCATCTGCCAGTGGCAAAAAACTGGTGGGACCCAAGCCTGAAAAAGTGGTTGCAAATGAGCAGATGAAGCTTCTGTGGGACTTCAGGAGACAGACGGACAAGGTCTTGGAACACAAGACTCCAGATATCACCATCATAGGAAGCAGTCAGGTGTGGCTTGTTGACATCGCCATACCAGGTGACAGCAGAATTGAGGAGAAACAACTGGAAAAGATCTAAGAATCGAATGACAGCGTATCTGGTGTAAGCCAGTGCAGGTGGTTCCAGTGGTAATTGGCACACTGGGTGCAGTGCCCAAAGACCTTGGTAGGCACCGGAAAACTATGGGCATTGACCAAATATCACTCTGCCAACTGCAGAAAGCCGCTCTTCTGGGATCAGCACAAATTATACGCCGCTACATCACACAGTCCTAGACTCTTGGGAAGGGTCTGACTGGTGATGTGAATGAAACCAGCATGAAATTGTTCGCTGTGTATTTATGGATAATAATAATCAATAATCAATAATCAATAATCAATAATCAATAATTAATAATTAATAATTAATAATTAATAATTAATAATAATAATAATAATAATAAATTGTCAAGTGTTCAGAAAACGTGTGGCCAGCAGGATTGTAAGCAGGATGGGAAGAGTCTCTAAGAATGTTGTGTGACTTCCTCAAACAGCGAAATGCGAAGATGTCGTCCAGGATCTTCCCTCGGCCTCCCCATCTCTGCCCTCACTTCCCCTGTTTTCCTTCTTTTCTCGAGACCACACATTTCCCAGCGCATAAGCCCCTCCGTCTTCCACGGTTTATGAAATTGCAGATGAATAATAAGAATGCAGTCAGGACAAAGCCAGCGTATAAAATTCCTGCTTTGTGCCAGTCTTGAAAGGAACAATTTTGTCCATTATTAATAAAACTGCTGCTTGAAAAAGAGTTTTTTTTCTGAATTCTCTTTTTTTCAGATAAAACCCACTGAGAACACTCAGGGGAGAAGAGAAGTTGCAACAGTGATTATCTGCAAACTTGAGCTTGAACAATAGAAGCAAATTGTAATCACACCCCTTGAACAAAGGCAATTACATGGCGAGCTGGTAACCTTTTGTCCCCTTCCGTGCCAGACAAAAAGAAGGTACGCAACGTTGGTTGGATGGCCAGGCTGGTACAAAAGTCCCACCGAACTGCCTTGAAACCGCTGCATAGAGGCAGCCCCTTGATGGGGAACCTTAATCCAAGCCCTCCTTAGCGTTTCTCTAATCAGAACAACCATGAGAGGTCAAGAAAAAAAATTAGGTGTACGCAAAACGCTTCGTGATTCCATCCACTTTATTTCAAAAATTTCTGCCAATTTTTCTCTGATTCCCATTGGTTTTCATGTTCGCTCACTCCTTTCCATGGTCTGGCACACTGTGGGTGGTGCAAGTGGTTGAGACACTGTGCCTGTTAACCAGCAGGCCAGGGTTCGAGACCCGGGTCCCCACAAGACAGAGCGAGAGCCTGTCCTTAGCCCAGCTCTGCGACGCAGCTGGAACCCATTGTATTGGCTCTGCCTTTCCATTGGACTATTTCAATGCTGTGGAGAGGGAGGATTTGCTGCTTGGGTAACAGCCTATACGCCATATCAATCTACCCAGGCCTTCGTGCTTCGCATGCAGTGTTGTGCAAGATACCATAGTCTTTTGAGACTGATGGATGCCAAGTTTGCCTGAACACTTCATATCGCTGAGGGTGATCAGATGCCAAACCCAAAATTCCTGAACCCAAGGCCAAAATTCCTACCCACTTAAAGAATTGCTAGAAAATGTTCTTTTTTGTTTTTATATTTTTGTTTTTCAGTTTTTTTGACCGTAACTTTTGATAGGAAGGAGATATCTCAAAACTGATTTTTGCAATGGAGTCTGCTCTTCAATACAAATCCAACAACATATGATATGGTGGGGAACTGCGCAACATCGCAAAGTTAAAAAATGAAGGGAAAATGTAGGACACATGCACAGGAGGCTAAAAATGTGGTCTGGATGTGGCTTGGGGGCTACTTCCACCTGACACATTTTGAGGCAAAAGTTCAAGCTGAACTTGAAAGTTGAATATTCAAGCACAGAGGATGGAGTATGGTGTGATAGTTTTTTCTCTACATTTGTCTCCCTCTATACTTTGCATGGCTTGCCAACTGGAAATACACTGGAATTAACTGGCATTGATGTCATCACAGTTACTTCGGGATTGGGAAGTTAGGCACAGTGTGCCAAACACCAATAAGAGGCTCTGAGCATTGAACGAGCACATGCTGGAGCTCTGCCCATTGAGCTGAGCTTCCTACCACTCAGTTGTATTATTGGTCTCACTGCCAGTTTTCAGAGACCGGTGGGTCCCATATGTACTTCTGAATACCACCTCAAGGACCACTAGTGGTACATGTGAACATCACCTCAAGGACCACTAGTGGTACATGTGAACACTACCTCAAGGACTACTAATGGTACATGTGAACACCACCTCAAGGACCACTAGTGGTACATGTGAACACTACCTCAAGGACTACTAATGGTACATGTACTGATGGTGGAGGAAAAACCAGACTGACCCCCAAATCCAGAGTACCTACGGGAGCACGTAAGAGACATTACATGCACCCATAGTTACTGCACCACCCAGTGAAAACTTATGGGAAATTCATATTGGAATCCAGAGTAAATTGTTCTTACACCAGAGCAAGGACTCCCTGTAGTTGCTCTGGATTTTGCCCTTAGAGAAATGCAGGATGAATATCTGCTCAATGAATGAACGGATTGACCATGGGTTGGTATACCAGTGGGTTTAAGTGGCAGTTAACATGAATCTGACCTCTGCAGCCTCTTGCTGATCCACATTGCGGAACAAACCAGCCGTCTCAGACTACAAGATCCTCCGTCACCGTTTTTACCTCCAATTTGTGTCTGTGGAAAGCAATCTGGAGCAGAGGGGATGCTTGTTCTGCCAGGGTCGGTTTCCTAGGGCTGCCTTCTCTGAAACTCTATAATGAAAAATTGAATGTGCTTATAATATATTTTAAAATGCCAGTGATGTAGCCAAACATTGGCCTCCTGATGGCAGCCTTTGTGAGCAGCTCCCAGTCTCTTTATTTTCCTTGATAGTGAGTTGCTTCCCCACTGGAGCCACATCCATTAGGTGATTTCAAAAGTGTTCGCACTTAGCACTCTGAGTGTGTGTGTGTGCGTGAGAGAGAGAGAGAGAGAGAGAGAGAGAGAGAGAGAGAGAGAGAGAGAGAGAGAGAACAAGCACAATCCAGAGTAACTATAGAAGCTGTTACGTCAACATGAGAAAACTTTACTCTGGATTGCTCTATGCATTTCCCAAGGGTTTTCCATAAAAGCATACTTTTATGTACTCTGGATTTGGGGGTTAGTCTGGCTTTTCCTCCACCATCAGTACATGTACCACTAGTGGTCCTTGAGGTGGTGTTCACATAAAACAAAAAAACTTTTCCATAAAAAGTTTTCCTTTTCCATAAAAGGCACCGTAACTATGTTGACGTAAATGTCTCTTACGTCGATGTAGGAGCTCCCGTAGTTACTCTGGCTTGTGCTGTATGAGAGAGAGAGAGAGAGATGTGGAATCTGCACTTCTAAATATACTCCTGAAATTGAATTTTCAAGCATTGTTTTCAGCTTAAAACATAAAGGTGCATGTGTCCCCGCATGTTCCCCTGCTAGAGTGACCAGCTCTAGGGAACAGTGCTCATTCCCATTTCTTAAGCCATAGAGCCAGTGTTGTCAGAAGCTGGGCACAGTACTGAGTAGCTATGGGGAGTCCTTGCTCCGGTGTAAAAACAATTTGCTCTGGATTGCAATATGAATTTCCCATAGGTTTTCACTAGGTAGTGCAGTAACTACGGGTGCATGTAATGTCTCTTACATGCTCCCTTAGTTACTCTGGATTGTAGGGGATGCCTCCATGATTACGTGGCCTGCTTGCACCAAATTGATTAGTTGTCTCCAAAAATGCTATAACTTGGTGGTCAAAGATGGTCTCCTAAGCAGGAACAGACCAGACCTCAACCTGCTTACCGTCACCAAGGTGGTGGCCTTCCATGGCTTTAGATCAGGGGTCTCCAAACGACGTCATCTTTCTGACCTTATGTCAGGGGCCAGAAAACTGATGTACACTTCAAATTTGAATATATTTACATATAACAATGTATTGGAGTGGATTACAAGGCTTTCCCAAGGGCCAGATAAAGGGGTCTTGCCAAGGGCCACTTTTAGGCTCACTTTGTCTGCCCCAGGGCCAAGGTTTGGAGACTCCTCTTTAGATCATACCCAGGAGGCCATCACTCTTGTTCTGTATACCCTTATTCCAATTTTGGGCAGAAATTGAGTTATGTGAACATTAAAAAAATTGTGGTGTCGTGGTTGTTTTTAATTTTTATGTCATTAATCCCCTTGAGCACCTCCCGAAAATGAGGACATAAATGTTTCCATGCAATGAATGTATAATGCGCTTGGCTCTTCTTTACTGGTTTCCCAGCCCCTGGAGAGGAGCTCCTGAGTCCAGCCTTGGTCTGACCTTGGCTTTTCTCCAGAATTGCACACGTGTAGATTGATCTTTGCACCAGGATCTTTGCACCAGTGCGTGACAGCTGAAGGAGCCTTGAGTGAGTGCTGAGAAGGACCTTGGCGGCCTGCGCTTGCAGAGGAAATGATGTTTATTTAGAGGCAGGAACCTTCTCAAAGAGGCGACTCGGGGCCTGCAGTGAGCAGGAAGTTATTAACACTGAAGAGTTTCCATGAACAACTGACAACAATAATAAAGTGTGTTCCAGAGGGCTTAATAAAATGCCTCAACCTCTCGCTCTAACCAGCGTGGGGAGGCTGAGCTAAGCAGGATGCTGGCCTCGTTCTTACAAGATTTTTAACCCATGGATAGATAGCCTGTCCCATATTTGGTCTCTGCTAAGAATAATTGATGGGACATTAACAGCCCCTTGGCAGCAGCTGGCAGAGAAACTGACCACAGCTAGGGTTGTGTACGCTAGAGGGGTGCAGCTGGTGTGGCCCACACCAGGTGATATGTCAGGAGTACATGTGTGATGCCCCAGAGGAGTTTGACACTAACCTCCCCATTTGGCCATAGCCCACTCCGACTGAGTTCAGAGGCTGTGTAAAGTTTGCAATGGTGCCCTGCGTTCAATGGCATGTGCAGTCTCCCTCCTGAGCAGCACTCTGAGCTGCTCGTGCACCAAATTTTGCGCATGCACAGTGTTCCTCTGAAGCCAGCCGCCCTGAGTGACTTCAGAGGTGGCTTCATAGGTGCACCACGCATGTGCAATTGTGCATGCACACGATGAACTGTGCATGCACTGGCCTCCTATACCAGGTGATATGGACCATGGTGGCACCGTTGCTTGACCATCAGCATGGATTTTGCATCAGCCAAGGGGATAGTGGTGACAACAATTCTGAAACTGGGTGCCAGCACCTGGCACCTAAGTTGGATCCAGAGGTACCAACTGAACAGAATAAGAGCTGGTCAGCACTGCATAGGAGAGGCAAAAGTGCACTATAATTCCTTTCTGACCAGGGCTATTTCACCTCGGGGTCAACATTAAATTCCATCACAACCGAGCTTCACAACGCCAGTGATTCTTCCAAACTGGCACTCGCAGAGACTGCCACAGAGAACAGCCAAGAGGTTCACTGACTTTGTTCCCTCCGCTCCCGAAATCTGTCATTGCTCCGTCGGCCTCCATAAACCATGGCTATCAGCTCTGCCAAAGAAAACCCGAGTCAGGGAATAAAAGAGAAATTATGGACTGCTTTGTGTATACCTTTCATAATTCAAACCGTAAGAGGCTTTGCTTGACCGACCAGCTCTGTTTGGACAAAGCCCTTCTTGGGCAGGAACCCCTCGGTGTGGGTTGGGGGCTCCGGCCTAATTGTTGACGCAACCCCAGGTCGAGTGAGAGGCAGGAGAAAACGGTTGCCAAGTTGGTGTCGGTTCCAGCGTCTCTCCCCTTAACCTATTTAACCCTTAACCTGAGAATTTTCAGCTGAGCTTTGCTGTTCTTCTCCCATAGAATCTCATTAACGTGGATGCTGACGGAGTCTGCTTTACTTATACTGCTTTGTTGCTATTTAATTTAAGACTGTTATGATATTAATGTTTTTAAATGCTGGTCCACCCAAGTAAGACTATTTTAATAAATAAACAAGGTACAGTACATGGTCTTGGTTGCCTTGTTCTTTTTCAGCGTGAGGATGAAGAGAGCGTGACCTCTCTTCATCCTCTTGGGCAGGGTGACCATATGACCCAAAATTTCCAGATTTGTCCTCTTTTTTCAGCCTTCTGTCCATATGTCCTCCAAAAGGGCGTCATTGTCCTCCATTTTGGCTTCATTTTGGCACTTTTCTATGGTGTGCATGACCCATCATGTCATATGTCTTTGGATTCGTATTGAAGAGTAGAATCCAATGCAAATATCTCCTTCCTATCAAAAGTTATAACCAAAAAACTAAAAATCAAAAATATGCATTGAGCTCTATGGGAAAGTGAAAGTGCCCAATATCGCGGCTTTACTCATGAGTATGCAAACGTGCCATTGTCTGCCAGAAAGGCCAAGTGGAGAGGAATCCAAGACCTTGTCTTCCTTTTTATGTTCAGGCATCAGATCACCCTGTTGCCAACATCAGGGAGCCAGATCTGACTGGCAATGTATCATGATGGCATCACATCTCCATTGAGGTCCTTGATAGGCTGAGATCTTACAGAAAAGAATCAGTAAAGGTAATGATGCTCATCCCCATTACCAGAGCCACCATTTCCCAAAGATATCTCCAGGCACACAGAACACTATTCACACCTAATTCCCACCTAAGTGGTAGCTATTTATCTACTTGCATTTATAGATATCCCCTGCTTTCTGATGGTTCATTTTCCAACAGTCCACTCTCTCAATTGTACCAGTAACTCATTCATTCAACATATGTTCTGTTCTTCCAACCTCCCTCTGCTGTTCTAAAGGCCAAGATTTTGTTTTCTTCAAGATTCCAGCTCTAGAGGAGCCTCTGAACAGGGTGACCAGATGCCAAACCCAAAATTCCTGAACCCCAAGGCCAAAATTCCTATCCCCTGCAAAAATTCCTACGTAGCCAAAATTCCTACCTTCTTTAAAAAATAGCCAGAAATCTGTGTATGTATGTATGTGTATGTATGTATGTGTGTGTGTGTATACACACACACCTATAGTTTTTCAGTTTTTTTCAGTATGTATGTATGTATATATATATATGTGTGTGTGTGTGTGTGTGTGTGTGTATATGTATATATGTGTGTGTATTTTAACAGTATGTATATATATGTGTGTGTATATATATATATATACACACACCTATAGTTTTTCAGTTTTTTCAGTATGTATGTGTATATATATATATGTATATATATATATGTATATCTGTGTGTATTTTTTTCAGTATGTATATAAATATATATATATGTGTGTGTGTACACACAAACACACACACACCTCCCTATAGTTTTTCAGTTTTTTGGCCATAACTTTTGATAGGAAGGAAATATCTCAAAACTTATTTTTGCATTAGAATCTGCTCTTCAGTACAAATTCAGTGACATGATGGTGTACTGTGCACCATCGCGAAGTTAAAAAATGAAGCCAAAATGTAGGACAATTAAGCCAAAATGTAGGACACCCGGACAGGAAGCTAAAAACCTGGACAAATCCAGGTTTTTCTGTTCATATGGTCACCTGGCAAAGTTAGCCAGGCCATGGATTGTCCTGTCTGCTCGGAGTCCACCTTTGCTTCCCATGTGCTCTGCTGCCATGAGGCTTCCAGAAGGCACTGATGGATGGTGAGCATCCTCCTCCGTGCAACCTGATCTCAGATGGCGCAGACATGTTTCATCAGAGGCAATTTGTCTCTTGCAAACTGAGAAGGGAAAAACAACTCTCTCTCTCTCTTTCTCTCTCTCCCTCTGGGTTGCCAAGATGGTGTTATTTTCAACATTACAGCATGTAGCTTTTAAATGCAACTCAATTAGGATCTTCGATGATGGGGTGGGGGACGGGACAGACTGCATTGCAGGGAGATTAGATTAGGAAGGTGACCTCAGTCTGTTTGGCAAGAGCCGTGCAAGGCTGGGGTATAGATTGGCATCTCCAGACCACCTTGCAGAGGGCTTCAGATGATACTTGGCTGCAGTCACTGTTTGCACCTCATCAGCACATTGCTTGGGAACCCTTTTCCAGGCATCTGTGATTAGAGTTGAATACCTGGCACAGTGTCTAGAGTTGGAAAAAAATATTTTAAATATAAAATTTAAATAAACAAATTTGAGATGGAATTTAGATTAATGAATAAATGGGCTCAGATTTCCAGGATTTCAACAAGCACCACTACACAGCACAGAAATAAAGCACACACTTAAATCAGGATGACCATATAAAGTGGTACCTCTGTTGACAAGCATCATTCGTTCCGGAAGCATGCTTGTAATCCAAAATGTTTGTATATCAAAGTGGATTTTCCTATAAGAAATAATGGAAACTAATAAATATGTCTATGCTACATGCCCCATATGGCTCCGTTCTGCTTTCCACCCCCCCACCCCGGCCTGGAATGGCTCCAAAGAGATGAGGCTCCCTCCAAGACGGACTTCTCCACCCCCTCTAGCTATGCCACTGACTAAATGACAGTGCCTGCCCAACTGCAGCAGCCCACAAATCCCCACTTGTCTCCATTGCCTCTTTAAATACAAATGTTTATCAGGTGACATAAAAAAGAGAAATATCCACCCTGCGTAGTTTTTTAATAGCCTGCGTCCAGGAGTGCCGCCTGGGCCTCCAGTCGTTCCCAGCTTCCATTCCAAGCTATTGTTTTAGCACTTCCCTGACAGTTTAATGATACTCTGTGTAATATTAGCTAAGCCAATTTGTTAATCTGCCAATGCCCGGCGTTAAAACATCTCCCCGTTTTGTACACCGGCGACACCAGATTAATGAGAAGTCAAAAACTCAGCGACTGTTTTCCCACCGCAGCTATGAAATTTTGTGTATATAATTCATTTAGCCGTGTAATGGAAAATTAATGACATATGAAAAGCATAAAATAGAATTGGCCATAATGTCTTCTTTAGGTCTTAAAGATGCCCTCCTTCCATCTGCAAGACTGGATTCTGACTAGGGTGCAAAGGGAGATCTTCCTTTGGCCCTAAACCGTCGCGTTGTCCCCACAGGAGTGTCATGAATCAGGATGGAAGCTTTTGTGAGACTTAAATGGAACAGAAATGCCATATTTACTCAACTCTAACACCCACCTTCTTCAGTCAAATTTATTCTGCAAAACAGGGTGTGCATTAGTTTTGATGGCAAATAAGATTCAGGTAAATCTGGTATTTTGATTATAAGTGGGGTCCGTATTTTGTTTAACAGTTTATAGTAATAAGCAGGCCTCCGTCAGTCTTGGAAGACTATGGTATCATGCTTGGCACTGCATACGCTGCATGCGAAGCACGAAAGCCTGGGTTAGATTGCTATGGAGGATAGGCTGTTCCCCAAGCAGCAAATCCCCCCTCTCCGTGCCACTGAATTAGTCCAATGGAAAGGCAGAGCCAATACAATTGGATCCAGCTGGCATCGCAGAGCTGGGCTAAGGACAGGAGTTCACCCTGTCTTGTGGAGCCAACCCAGGTCTCGAACCCTGGCCTGCTGGTTAACAGGCACAGCATTTTTACCGCTTGCGCCACCCACAGCCTGCACATTGTAATAAACAATGTAACATAATGCCACAGCTCCTGGGGTGGGGGGAACTTACCCATATTCGGTACTGGCACCTTTTCTACCTGCTGTCTCAGCAGCTAATTAATAAATAGTCACTGGTAATAATTAATAATAATAATAGTAATTAATAATAATTAATAATAGTAATAATTAATTAATTATGACCCGTGATAATTACTGGGACCTTTATTCCCAGGAAAAAATACTGCATAAACCAACTGTTGTAAAAGGTGGTGCAATTAGAGAAAAATCGTAACATACTCCCAAATCCAGAGTAATTACGGGAGCACCTAAGAGACTTTATGTGCACCCGTCATTACTTCATCGCCTACTGAAAACCTATGGGAAATTCATATTGGAATCCAGAGTAAGTTGTTCTTACACTGGAGCAAGGATTCCCCACAGTTACTCTGGATTTTGCCCATAAATCCATTGTCATATTATTATTTATCATCATATAACTCACTGTTGTATGCAGTAAATTGCGTTTGTATCTTGCAATTGCTTTGCAGCTGCGCATTACAATTGCCAGTAAACTTTTAAATATCTCAAGCCTTTTAAAATAGGAATGGGCATCGATTCAATGGTGCATTAGATTTGAATCAATATGGGGATTTTCTGTAAAGAGAGGATAGGATAGGAGAGTATGGAAGTGGGGCTAGAATGCCAACAACACTCTAGTCAACCTCTCTCTTTTCCTCTGCACTCAACCCCTTCTTCCCAGTGATGGGCGGCAAACCAGTTAACAACCGGTTTGCAGCCCACCACTGATACTGCACACGCGCCCAAGGTTGGCGCATGCGCAGTGCGACTTCTGGCGCCAGTTGGCATCAGAAGATGCACTGCGCAAGCGCCAACCTTGGTGCCTGTGCAGTGCACCTTCTAGTGCCAGCCGGCACCAGAAGAAGCACTGCACAGGCGCCAAGGTTGGCGCCTGCACAATTTCAGACTTCCTCCTTGGAGAAGAGGAGGTCTGAGCCTCTGCGGGGCCATTTGGACTTGCTAGAGAGGCAGAGCGGCACATGCCGCTTCACCTCCCTAGCGAGACCAAATGGCCCCGCAGAGGGACGCACTGCGCATGTCCGAGACTTGCGTCTTTGCGCACAGTGCCATTCTTGCTAGCTCCAAGATGGAGCAGCAGCTTCTGGCTGCTGCTCCGTCTTGGAGCTAGCCAGAACGGGTGGGCGCCGGGAATTGGGCCCGATGCTAACAACCGGTTTGCTAGTGTCAGGCCCAATTTAACAACCGGTTCTACAGAACCGGTGCGAACCAGCCTGGGCCCACTTGTGCTTTTTCCAATCCAGGGAGCAGTAGAATTGAAGGCTGAATCTAGCCCACCACACACTGGAAAATTTTCAACCGGTCCCAGTTTGCTCACAATACCTGCCGATTACCAGGTTGTTTTGATAATTCAGATGCATCCCGCAGAAGCATCATGCGACGCCCTCCCATCTTAATTTCCCCCAATGGCCAAAGATGCCTTTGGAAGTTATACACACTTAACACAACTCATTTCATAAGCACTGGCTGAGCGCAATACTGCTCTCAACAGGCTGTGGCGTGAGGATTTATAATGGAAGACAATTACAGGGGAAGCCATCCAGGCACCCCTCGCTGGATGTTATTTAACGGCTATTTTCCAATATTCTTTCCTGCTCCCTCTCACTTAATTACTCAACAAAAAAGTCTTCATAAACAGAAGCAGGAAGCAGGCTCCCCAGAGCCTCACAAGCTGGGTGTTGGATAAATTATATTTGTGCCCACACATTCTGAGGGGCCCCATAAAAACAGGCCGGGCTTTGGGTTTACGATGTTCAGATCATCCAGTTTTTCCACTTGCAGCAATCTGAGCATCTTTGAGCACTCCTGCATCAAGAGTTTACACCATTCCTACTCTCAGGTAAGCAAGAAGGGGACTCAACCCCAACCCAAAATAGAAAAAAAATAAGAATCATGAAAGCTGAAACCCGTTTGGTACAGTATAGCTGCAAGAGAGGCTACAACACATTCGCACTGCAATCCTGTGCATGTTTACTCAGAAACAAGTCCCATTGCTTTCAATGGACTTGCACTCAGGAATATATGCCTTGCAGCACAATCCAGAGTAACTATGGGATTTCTTACATTGACGTAAGAGGCATTCACTGTGGATTGCACTATGCATTTCCAATATGTTTCCCATAGGTGGTGCCCTAACTATGTCGCCGTAAGATGTCCTGTAGTTACTCTGGATTGTGCCTTACATTGAACTGTCAGTGTTTTGTTGTTGTCTTTGAATTTATCAGTCCAGGCACCCAAAATATGGCCCCGATCCTTATAACCTTTCCTGATTCAAGGTTGCTTACAAAGTTGTTGTCCCCCTTCCTTCCCCCCCCCCAAAAAAGTCTTCTTCCAAAGGGCTCACATTGCTTCCTGCGCACTCTCTAGCATTTTGCAGGTGAAAACAAAGATCAGCTTGTAAGCCCCTCTCACTTCATATCAAGGTTCACTGCTGGTGTGACCCTCCATTACTCATTGTGGAAGGCTCCAGTCCATCTGCCGCCCACTGTGTTTATTTTCTAGTCCTTTGCCTTGCAGTGTGTTAAGGCTGAATTTTTTTAGTTAAAAATAAACTAGATGTAATTGTCCAATAATGGTCAACCAACAGTTAAAAATAAAGCCTTCCAACCATAGCCCGTTAAATTCTGCAGTGCGCAGAGCCAGGCGCAGTGGCATAGCTAGAGTGGGTGCAATGCTTCAGTGTCATGTACATACAGTTGGGCCTTCCCTTTTCCGTAGGGTGTGGTGGGATTAAAAAAAACAACAGGTTGTATGTCCTATAGACATAGGTCCTACTTACGTCCTATATGTCCTAAAACAACAGCATTTGTTCTTTTGTCCTCACAACAACCCTGTGAGGTCGGTGAATTTGGGAGAGAGTGACATGTCACCCAGGAAACTTCATGGCCAGGGAAGGAATGGAATCTGGATCATCTGGGTCTCAGGCCAACTCCCTAAATATTGTACCATCCTGCCTCTGGCATCCTGGCATCCATACTAGCCAATCAAGGATCACAGCATGTGATTATATTACTTCACTTTGTAAACCACATTAAAAAGTGGTATATAAATACTATTGATGGATGGATGGATGGATGGATGGATGGATGGATGGATGGATGGATGGATGGATGGGTGGGTGGGTGGGTGGGTTGGTCGGTCAAATGCCAGATACAGGGAATAGAACCCAGATGCAGGCATCATGTGTACTCCCTGAAGCATCTGGTGGGTCACTGTGAGATACAGGAAGCTGGACGAGAGGGGCCTTTGGCCTGATCCAGCAAAGAAGGCTCTTCTTAAGTCCTTATAATTGATCCTAAAACAACAGGTTCTATAGAGTAGGTGAGAACCTGCTGAAGCCCACCTTTGCAGGTGCCATTTAGGGTTGGGGGGAGAAAAACATAAGCATTGTGGAAGAAAATTCCCTGCTAACTGAGCAAGAGGCACTCTTTCAAGTGGGTGCTCCTCTTTTATTTAGCAGGCGGAGAGTAACTGGCCCTCCACACCCCAGCAATGTCTGTTCTAGTGGCTTCTGCTAGTTTTCTTTATGCATTTTAGATTGTGAGCCCTTTAGGGACAGGGACCCATTAGCTTTTAATTAGCTATTATTATTTTTCCATTTTCTTTGTAAACCGCTTTGTGAACTGAGTTGAAAAGCGGTATATAAATACTGTAGATAGATAGATAGATAGATAGATAGATAGATAGATAGATAGATAGATAGATAGATAGATAGATAGATAGATAGATAGATAGATAGATAGATAGGTCCACCACAGGTGACAGGTGACATATATCACACATGTGCAACGTCTTGGTTTTGGTCTTGGTAGGCAACCTCCCAATGGCAATTGCAAAAGAGTGGCAACGGGATGGAGGTCTCTTGTTGTCTTGTGTGCCCCTGAGACATCTGGTGCACCAATGTGAGATGCCGGAAGCGAGACTTGGTGGTCCTCTGGTTTGTTCCAGAAGGGGTCTTGTCATGTTCTTATGCTAAGTTTGTACTCCTTTTCAAAAATAGGAAATGTCAGGAGCAGAAGGAGGAGAGTCTGGATGGGAAGGCAATAAGAGTGGACCAACACATGGACCAACATGTGGACCAACAATGGAGGGAGCACAACCTCTCTCTCTGTGGTGTTAGAGATGCTATAATTCCAGTCATATATGCTCATTGACGTGGTGATGTGCAAGAGGTGAGAAGCTGTCAACTGCTAAGGAATTATGGAGAAAAGAGTAACAGGTCTAGACAGTGGCATAACTAACGATCATCTAGCTCAAATTGTTGCCCCATAATGTGATGTCATCCCAGAGGTGATGTCATAACCAGATCTGATGTCATCCCCAGATATTTTTTAAAGAAAATTGTGTCCCTTATTGATTAGGGAAACTGTGGCTGTGGGTGGCGCAAGCGGTTAAGACGCTGTGCCTGTTAACCAGCAGGCCAGGGTTCGAGACCTGGGTAAGCCCCACAAGACAGGGTGAACTCCTGTCCTCAGCCCAGCTCTGCGACGCCAGCTGGATCCAATCGTATTGGCTCTGCCTTTCCATTGGACTAATTCAGTGGCATGGAGAGGGGGGATTTGCTGCTTGGGTAACAGCCTATCCTCCATAACAATCCCACCCAGGCTTTCGTGCTTTGCATGCAGCATATGCAGCGCTGAGCACGATACCATAGTCTTTCAAGACTGACGGAGGCCTGCTGGGACAAAGAGGAATGTGATTCTTTCCCTGCTAAATATAAGAGGAGCACCACTTTGAAGTGCCTCTATGGCAAAATCCAGAGTGACTACAGTGAGTCCTTGCTCCGGTGTAAGAACAACATTACTCTGGACACCAATATGAATTTCCCATAGGTTTCCACTAGGTGTTACAGTAACTATGGGTGCTCCTGTAGTTACTCTGGATTTGGAGGTATGCCTAGTTAGCCGGGGTAACTATATTATGATATAAGTATATGGAAATGAGAGCCAATTCATATTAACCCCTTATTAGTTCTATACAGTATCAGAATCCAGCTCATTGGCTTTCAGAGCAATCAGTACCATGGGAAAGTGTTGAGATTTAAAAAATCCACTTTTTGTTCCATAGGCTTTAATGTTTTCATTTTCGGGTTAATTGGCCATAACGTTTTGATAGCATATAGATATTTCAGTGTAGTCTGTTTCATTGCATTCTGCATTAAATTACCTTTCCAACAATATATAACACGATGGTATTATCGTTCATACATACTGTTTTCACAATTATACCCGCTAGTGTCAAGCTCAGTTTGTTGCTCTCCTAAATCCTATTGCTCAGAACCACTGCACCCCCTGCACCCCTTTAGCTATGCCACTGTATCCAGTCATGCGATGAAACGTATGGGCAGCTGGCGCATTGCAAAACTGTTTTGGGGAGGCTCTGGTTACCAGCCACAGTTGTGTTGCTACATCCTTGAACAGAAATATGTTCATTCAAGCCGTGCCCCACTTCAGGATTGTCACCGAGATTTCAAATTAGTACTCCAAACAATATATTTCAGAGCTGTCAAGGGCTTGTTGCTATTGTCACACTTGCAAAGAGCAGAGTTTTCCCCTTCAGAGAATACAAGACAGTTTTGACTTGGAAAGAAATCAGAAATGGGGCATTAAGGATGCCAGTGAAGAACAGAAAGTGGCCTGATGTTCCTCAAAATTGCCTGCACAAAAGCGATTTATCGGAGCCTGCAAGGCTGCTTCATTTGAGCTCATTTATTCTCAATGTATCGATAGCAGAAATTAATACTTATGTATTTTTTAACCCTGGCTGCAGGGTTTGACCCATGTCTTGGAAGACTATGGTATCGTGCTCAGCGCTGCATACGCTGTATGCAAAGCACGAAAGCCTGGGTTAGATTGTTATGGAGGATAGGCTGTTACCCAAGCAGCAAATCCCCCCTCTCCACGCCACTGAATTAGTCCAATGGAAAGGCAGAGCCAATACGATTGGATCCAGCTGGCGTCGCAGAGCTGGGCTAAGGACAGGAGCTCATCCTGTCTTGTGGGGCCGACCCGGGTCTCGAACCCTGGCCTGCTGGTTAACAGGCACTGTGTCTTAACCACTTGCACCATCCACAACCCCTGATAGGAATGCGCTGATAGTCAGCAATCCTAAAGACACTTTCCTAACCTTGTCTACTAACCATGTCTACTCAACAGTAAGCCCCATTGTCTTCAATGGGTCTTACTCTCAGGACACTGCTAAAGACACAATTGTAGCCTTAAAAACCTTTAGGGGTTTGATTCTGGGACTAAAGAATGGAACGATTGCTTCCATGATGGACGGTGCAATCCTAATCCCCAGTTAAGCCAGCATGAGTCCTGGTGCAAGTCTTATTCTGACTTTGGGTGCCATAAAACACTTCTGCCCCACCCCGTTATGGTCAAGCCAGTGCACACACGTGTGCCATCTGCAGGAAGTTATGCCAGGTGAGTTGTGCTGACCTAAATTATTTAGGATTGTGCCGCGACTCTCTACAACAGTAGAAAAGCAGTTTTTAAAACGGTTATTTGCAGTGGCCATTTGTGCTGAGTCAAGCCCATGTATAAAAACACAGTGTATATCTAGGTTGGACCTGTACTTGGAATATTGTTTATTTTGCCATAAAGTACGAAAATCAAAGAGAAAAGGGAAGGAAACTAAAATGTAATACACTGTAGTGAACATAGGTGAGGAAACAAGGGGCAATTAGGGGGTGATTCATCATAATTAAATCATCCACTGATGTTATATAAGCAATAAAATGGGCTGAAGCGGCATTCAGGAATCTTTCGGTTAGCTCTGAAAAGGGAACTTTGCCTTTTCTTGAGGAGAACATACTTGAGTAGATATTTTACAAGGATCTCAGCCATCAGTGGTGCTCCTGGATAATGTGGTAATGAAATTTTGCCAAGAACTTCTGTTTTTATTCCATTTTTACCTAATAGGTATTTTTTTAAAGCAGGACAAAAGCGTAGGAGCAACCTCATATGTAAACAGTGAAGATGATGAAGATCAGAAGAAGATCGATCTGAAGCTTAGTCAGGATCCTAAATGCATTTAGAATTGATTGAAGCTTGACATTTCCTAACTGTCTTCCAAGGCAGCTCTCTGTCAATATCCATGTATCACAGTAATCAAATAGCAATTTGTAAAATTTAAAAAATTGTGTATTTCATTTCTTGCCTGCCTTACAATCCAGAAGGATCCCAACTGTGTCCAACTTTCTTGGACCAGCACGCTGATGCCACGGAGGTACATCCTATGGCGGTGGTGGTTGAGACCTTGGGAATACATTTTCGCGATATCTGTGTAGGAAAGTTACCCCCAATCCAGAGTAACTACAAGAGCACATAAGAGACTTTACGTGCACCCGTAGTTACAGCACCACCTAGTGAAAACCTATGGGAAATTCATATTGGAATCCAGAGTAAGTTGTTCTTACACCGGAACAAGGACTCCCTGTAGTTAATCCTTAGATAGGATTGGGTCCTAAAATAAGGGGCTCACATCACATTTTTTCCTCTTTCTTCTAGGGCTGCATAGTGGCTGCGGGTGTGGGTGGCGCAAGTGGCTAAGACACTGTGCCTGTTAACCAGCAGGCCAGGGTTCAAGACCCAGATCGACCCCAAAAGACAGGGTGAGCTCCTGTCCTCAGCCCAGCTCTGCGACGCATCTGGATCCAATTGTATTGGCCCTGCCTTTCCATTGGACTAATTCAGTGGTGTGGAGAGGGGGGATTTGCTGCTTGGGGAACAGCCTATCCTCCATAACAATCCAACCCAGGCTTTTGTGCTCCGCATGCAGCATATGCAGCACCGAGCACAATACCATAGTCTTCCGAGACTGACGGAGGCCTGCTTTTTAGTGACTGCATTGGCCCTGGAAAATTAGATAGGTTTGGGCTGTGTGTGTATGGGTGTGTGTGGGTGCAATAAGTTGCAATCCTGAACAATCTTTCCAGGGAGTAAGCCCCATTGAATATAATGGGGCTTACTTCTGAGTAGACAGGGTTAGGATTGCATCCTTTATTTTTCACTGGGGTTTTTTCACTGGGGGTGAAGGCCCAGCAGCATCCCAGGCTGGAAGGGTCCTGTGGAATGGCAGCCTCCGACACAACAGTTCAATTGTGACTTTTTAAAAATCAATTGGGACAGTGCTTTGGAAAGACCTTAATGAAGTGCCTCTCGTGGCTTCCTTTTCTTCCCAACAGTTGGCTTTCTGTTTCCCCTGGTCTACCCTCCTGGGCTACCCCATTGCCAATGCTTCGCTTACACAAGAACCGTACAAAAGCAAAAACTTCCAAATGGTCTTGAAAATTGGTTGGCATTTTATAAGCTGGGAAATTATATCACCTGAGATCTCATCTGACTCTATGTACACCTCATACCCAAAAACTGGGGGAAGGGACTGATCCCAATGTTATATCATGAGAACTTTCCACTTCATAAGGATTTGAGAGATCAGCAGGGAGCAAAAGGGAGGGGGGGAAATGGACCTTTTACAGTACGTAGTTGCAATGTTCTTCTAGGTTGTTGACATTTTCCCTAAAGCCTCCCCTCCCTCCAGAACAACATTGCATCATGATATAGATTCCCAGTTAAGCTGGCATAAATCCCAGCACAAGTCCCATACTGGGCTAAGGGTGTCATGAAAGTGCCAGAGCCCCACATATTCCCCAACAGGTAAGGACTCCCCTGTCCTCCAAGCAAACATTAAATTTAAAAATATATCTGAAAGCAGAAACCCATCCAGGGCTTCTCCAAAGAGGAACATTTCTCCCAACTCCACTCTGCCCCCAACAACAATAGCTTTATAATAATTTATTTGCATGATCCAGAATATTCTCTAACTCATGCCAACTGAGGCCAGAAGAACAGAGATGAGAAGCAGATCTAGGACCCTGCAGTGGGCTGGGCATGACTTTTCTTGCCCCTCCATGGAAAGAGAGCCTTAGGGCAAAATCCAGAGTAACTACGGGGAGTCCTTGCTCAGGTATAAGAACAACTTACTCTGGATTCCAACATGAATTTCCCATAGGTTTTCACTAGGTGGTGCTGTAACTACAGGTACATATAAAGTCTCTTACGTGCTCCTGTAGTTACTCTGGATTTGGGGGTTAGTTTTCAAACTATACAGAGCCAAAGACAAGGGACCTTAGTTTCCCCCTTGTAATGCAAAAGGGGATTGCTGATGGTCCCTTGGCAATCCTTGACCTGATTGGACCAGTCTGCCTGTAGGGAGGGGTGAACACTCAAGGAATAAACACCAAGGCAGTGCTGTTGAAAGGGCAGCCTGTGAGACCATTGGGCTCATCTACCTCTTGATGTCAAGATTTGCAAATTTCCTGTCATTTGCAGCTATTGAATTTCTGTGCAAGAAGAAAATGCTTATTTCTGGCCATCATCTGCTTTATGACATCACTTCCTGCTTAATAATGTCACTTAAATGATATCACTAATGCTGGAACATAATATCCTGATACCCAGTGCTGGATCATAATAAAGCATGTATTCCTGAGCCTGCTTGGAAGGGGGATTCTGAGTGATCAGCAGTACCTCCCAGTGGTTGGGGTGGACGTGGAGATGTCTTACCTCCTCCCCTCACCCCCGAGATGTACGCAGAATGCACAAGAAACTCTGGAAGCTGCAGCAACAGAGCGGGGAAAATGTTGGTGCTGTCTTATTTAATGATTTCTGTTTGCTTGTGCCTGGAGGTCCTTTTCTTATTATCAGTCTCTTCCAGGTATATCTGCATCCTCCCCAGGGGGGATCCTGCTGGAGTGACATTAAATTAATTTACACGGATGCCACTGTCTTAGGCGTACTCTAATTTTAGATTTCCTCTCTGTGGATTTTGTAATTCAAAGATGGGGGGGGGAATGCCAGAGTTTCTCCCTCTCTTTGACACAGGCTGGAAAGAGAAGAGAGGGGAGGCAGCAGCAAAATGCTGTACGGAGAATGGGTCAAAAGTGCACACATGTCAACAACTGCATTCCGGAGTGGAATTTTGTTCTCTGCTACAGTATAGAGAAGTCCCAAAATGTAATCATTAACTCGCATTCTGGTTTCGGAGTTTACCAAAAGCATTGGCTGGGCAAGATTCCCAGTGCAAACCTGTTACATTTCTTGCGTCAAGGTTTGTTCTTGATAAAACACCACATAAAGGAATCTTGGCGTGTTTAAAGGCATCCCCCATTTATTGGATGAGTTTGGGACCGGAGCAACGTCCAAAAGGGAAAACCATTGAAAAGCAGAACCCAATACTTCTTAGTTTATAAATCATAGAATCATAGAATTGGAAGGGACCTAGTAGGTTATCTAGTCCAACCCCCCTGGTTGAAAGAGTGGAACATGTGTTGAATGAATGAGTTCTGGATATAATTAAAAGGTGCTGAAAGAGAGGATCATAAGAAAATGAACCATAAGAAAGTGGGGCCAGTGGTGGGCTTCAGGAGGTTCTCACAGGTCCTATAGAACCAATGGTGGGCACTTACCGGTTCGGGCCTACTCGCCCGAACCAGATCTTCCTGTTTCCCTGCCGCTGGCAAACCGCCAGCAACAGGGAAACGCAAAAACATAGTGGACTGGTACGGTCCGCCATGTTTTTGTGCCCTCTGCGCCTGCCTAGAAGTGGGCAGGCCCGCTTCTAAGCAGGCACCACGCAAGCGTCGACATCGACACTTGCACAGAGCCTGCTTAGAAGCGAGCCTGCCCGCTTCTAGGCAGGCTCCCCACAAGTGTTGATGTTGGCACTTGTGCAGAGCCTGTTTAGAAGTGGGCCTGCCCACTTCAGGGCAGGCACTGTGCAGGCGCCAACATTGCCCCGCCTCTCGCCCCTCCCAAGTCCTGCCCCCTGACCCTCCCCGCCCCTGACCCCAGCCTGGCCCCTCCCACTTCCAGTGAACCAGATCTTGGGAGAGGCCGGGCCCACCCCTGTATAGAACCCTTTGCTAATGAGAGCCTGGTTCTGAGAACTGGTTACTAATGGAACATAGAACCTGTTGTTAATTTAGGTTTTTAGGGATAGAACCTGTTGTTAATGTATTTGAATCCCACCAGTGGGAGTACCCATATCTCTTTTGCAATGTTTTATTAATGTAAACATTCTACATAATATGGTAAAAAATACACCAAGGAACAGAAAACTACAATGTGTATGTGCTTTGGGGGGCAAAACAGAAGGTTCGTAATGTATAAGCTCCACGATGACAACAAAAACAGAATCCAGAACCCCCAAATCTGAATGGGGAGGATTTCAGAAGCATTCCTGAGCATCAGTTTTTCTCAGGGTCAGTAATTAATGGCTGTGATGTTCTGCCACTGAATGATGCTCATAAGGCCTAGATGAATTAAATCAGCGTAAGTGGACATGTTCCCTCCAGGTTCTCCTGTTCCACTTAATGGGTGTTTCCAACCACATTATTCCATTACGCTGAGCTAGAGTTGGGAGTGCTTTTGTTTACTGTGTTCTACAAATTGAGTTTGTCACACTGCCTAGCATGTAAATTAGAAATAAGAGATGTTTGCAAAATGGAGCGAGGAAGCCTCCTGCTCTCCTCCTGCAAGCTACAGAGATGGGTCTGATAAGCCAGCACCCTTAAGCAATATCTCGCATCTGGGAGCAAAGCATGTAGATTCAGAAGCCAAGAGTGGTCCAAGATCCCTCCTTCGTTCTTGCCTAACCTGCATCCATCTGCTACAGTTTCCCCTGGCATGACTGGACAATAACGGTAGTTTTGCAGTCAATAGCCCTATGGGGCTTAGGATGGCTCAGGTGGTGGATTGGAAGGGAGCTCATGACCTGATCCACTCATCTCCACCACCGCGTTCTCTTCCTCCTTCCCCCTGAATTTATAACAAAGGTGGGTATGGAGAGGAGGAAGAGTAGAGGAAAATAGAGAGGTGTGTTAGAGCATCCGCTGGATTACTACTAGGTAAACAGCATTTAATGGGCTACTGAAAAGTTTTGAGATGGTCCTGGTGACCTGTGATCCAGCAGGTCCAATCCTGTCCCAGCCCTTATCCGGGATCAATATAAGTGCTTGTACTCAGTCTTGCATGGATGGGAAACAAAAGGCACAATCCAGAGTAAGTTTGGGACCTCTTACGTTGACGTAGTTATGGCACCACCTATGGGAAACCTATGGGAAATGCATAGAGCAATCCAGAGTAAATGCCTCTTACATCAAAGTAAGAGGTCCCGTCGTTACTCTGGAGTGTGCTGCAAATGAATCAGAATAAAATTGGAAGTGAAAATAAGCTTGTTATTTTCTTGCACACCTTTACAAGTCATCCCTTCTTCTTCTTTCTCTCCTTTCTGTCTATCCTTTCTGTCTATCCTTTCTATCCTTGTACCCAAATCATCCTAAAGTCTGTAAGCAGAAAACCAATGACCAGTAAATGTTGAATTCTGGTGTTTTCTCCATTCTGTTGTAGCCAATTATGCAAAGTGGTTCAGTCACTATTTAACCCGCCTGATCATGTAAAGGAAAACAAATCAGACCGAACCCCGTTTAAGGTGTTGTTGTCTCAAAAACACTGATTGTGTCAACAAGCCCCGGGTGGCCACGCGGGGAGCAGGCTGCAGTGCGCAGCAGCAGCATTCTGGGGGAGAAGCACCGGCAACATCAGCACGCCGGCTGGAGCTGTCACAGCAATCTGACAGCTGGAGGAGGGAGAGAGTTGCATAAATCTTGAAAGCTTCATGGGAGTGCCGGACTCTTTGCAGAGGGGGAGAAAAGCATTTGTAGTGATGGCTGATGAAATATTCAGCACCCTAATACAATCAGAGGGAAGGGCGGGCAGCTCTTCCTTCAGCTCTTTCATTCTGCTGCAGCCAGTTTCTCCACAGATGTCTCATCAAAGAAACCTTTCATCAGGGTTCCATCAAGTCTTCTACCTGCTTTGATTGGAGGGCAGAATTAGAGTTTGGGTGTGAGTGATATGGTTCAGATTCTTTTGGGCCTCTTCCCTCTCAATATTTCTGCTGCAGTTGGATTTTTCATCCATCCATCCATCCATCCATCCATCCATCTATCCAGCCATCCATCCATCCAGCCATCCATCCAGCCATCCATTCATTCAGTCATCCATCAATCCATCCATCCATCCATGCACCCATGCATCCATCCATCCATCCCTGCATCCATCCATCCATCCCTGCATCCATCCATCCATCCATCCATCCACCCATTCAGTCATCCATCCATCCATCCATCCATCCATCCATCCATCCATGCATCCATCCATCCAGTGATGGGCTTCAAAGAAATTAACAACCAGTTCTATGCCCATCTGGCAGCCACTTTTAAATGGCTATTTTTAAAATTATATGTCCTATCTCTCATTAACAACCAGTTCTATGGAGTTGGTGCGAACCTGCTGGAGCCCACCATTGCATCCGTCCATCCCCATGCCAAGGCACATGCCCAATGTGGCTTACAAAGCATTAGTTCTTTTGTCCTCACAACAACCCTGTGAGGTTGGTGAATTTAGGAGAGAGTGACATGTCACCCAGGAGACTTCATGGCCAGGGAAGGAATGGAATCTGAATCATCTGGGTCTCAGGCCAACTCCCTAAGTATTGCACCAGACTGCCTCTGGCATCCTGGCATCCATACTAGCCAATTAAGGATCACGGCATGAATGTGATTATATTACTTCACTTTGTCTGTAAACCACATTAAAAAATGGTATATAAATACTTTTGATTGATTGATTGATTGATTGATTGATGGGTGGGTGGGTGGGTCAGTCAAATGCAAGATACAGGGGATGACACCTGGATGCAGGCATCATGTATACTCCCTGAAGCATCTGGTGGGCCACTGTGAGATACAGGAAGCTGGACAAGATGGGTCTTTGGCCTGATCCAGCAAAGAAGGCTCTTCTTAAGTTCTTATAATTGATCACTTGACTGATTGATTGACTGATAAATTGATTGATTGATCAATAGATTCTTATGGTAGCAAATCAGATATGGCTGCATGTTGTTTTAAATGAAGCTTATCCAGAGTGAGGGCAACGCTGCACAATTTGTGGTCTCAATAATTTCATGCTCATATGTTTGTGGGTGCAACTGGATTCCCCCAGAGTCTTGGGCCATGGCACAGTTTGTGTGGTGAGAGATCCTGTCACTGACACCTCCAGTGAATGCTTTCAGCCCCCAGATCTAGGAAAGGCAGCTCTGTTTGAAAGCCACTGTGTGTCAAAGGAGACCAGCCGGAGCATCGGCCTAACACTCCACAAGGCAGCCCTGGATAACTCTGACTTGTCCCTCCTTCAAGTGTGCCCTGAAGATCTTGGGATTCTGAAATCCTCCTGGCTCTCTTTCTGAGAGTGAGATCAGGATCCTGGGAGGCAGAGAGGCGAGCAGGGGGAGGGGGACGAAACCCCACGGAATTATGTTTTGCACAATAAATTATTCAGCCGTTGCTGTATTACAAGAGCGGGGAAAGGAGGAGCTGGGAGGTGCAAGCTTCATGCAGGCATCAGGACAGGGAAGAACTGACACTTGATGGAGGCTGAAGGGAGCTCCTTTAGCAGCACAGCAGAGCTGCACAAAGCTCTCCATCTCAGCCAAGGGATGGATGTTTGTTTTGCTGGCTTTTGCAGAAGACGATCATGATGGAAGCAGAATTGAACCTCTTCGTCCCCCAAATTGAGCCCTCCTTCCTTCCTTCCTCCCTCCCTCCCTCCCTCCTTCCTTCCTTTCCTCCTTCCTTCTTTCCTTTCTCCTTCCCTCCTTCCTTCTTTTCTTTCTCCTTCCCTCCCTCCTCCCTCCCTCCCTCCTTCCTTCCCTCCTTCCTTCTTTCCTTTCTTCTTCCCTCCCTCCCTACTTCCTTCCTTCCCTCCCTCCTCCCTCCTTCCCTCCCTCCTTCCTTCCTTCCCTCCCTCCCTCCTTCCTTCCTTCCTTCCCTCCCTCCTTCCTTCCTCTGTCCCCAACATGATTCCTTTTGTAATTATGACTTGCCTCAGCTTGAATATTTGGATGAGCAGCTCTCAGTAAAAGATGTGGTCAGCCCACCTAGCCCTATAAAACCTATAGAGAAGGGAAACTGAGACACTGATTTTTGAATTTCCCCCTTTTTAAAGAATGACTGATCCAAAGAGTCTCTGGAGTGACTCTTAGCCCTGGAGCGAAAAGATTAGGGTGGGTTGGAAAAAAGGAACATTTGAGGGGAAACGGATGACAAGACGACGCTTGCCTTCAGCACTTCACACACATGTTTAAAAGAGGCTTTCTGTAATCTGCAGCATACTGGGGTTGCTTTAAAGGAAGCCAAGAGCTTCATCTCCCTTTTGGGTCCCAGGAGACCGAGGCTTTGGGAACTACATTGAGCGCAAAGTCAGGTGCGCTTGCAAAGCGAAGATTTGGTTAATCCATCCTTCCCGTCTCTCATGGCCAACCAGGCAGGGTGGAAACATCTTAAAGCAAGAGTAAAATTCTGATGCATGGACAGCATTCGTGTATAGGACAGTCCCACACCTCCCTCAGTAATTCTAGCAGGGCACCCCAGTCTTGATACTGAGAAACATTTGGGAAACTGAGGCACAAGTGCAGAGATTTCTTCACTTGGTTTATTTCAATCCTGTGACAGCATCAACTCCCCCCCTTTTATGAGCTTTTATGTTTCTTCCTCTCCTGTGAAGGAAGGAAGGAAAGACAGCAAGACACGCACTCCTTTGATAACCTGCAGATTAGAGGCTAAATCCAGAAAGCGTGGAAAGCTGTAAGCACTGCAAGGATTAAGCAAAGTGCATGGATCTGGCACGTTTTCATGAGGAGAGGAGAAGATTTGCAAGAACATCTGGGTCACCTGCAGGGAACGAGAGAGACGTCTTCGTTCAGGAAGCTGTTTGGACTCATGGACAGGAATACGAGTACATGAGAAGAGCCAGGTGGCCCCACCTGGGACAGCAGATCCGTAGGGGACACCTAGCACCTTGGCTTTCCTTCTTTAAAGAAGAAAGGTGGGATATTAATTAATTAATTGTTTTTTGCCTCATCCTTCACTCTTCATTTTTAAAATTGCACTCTCCGATACAAGCCCATGAAAACAGGGGCTGCGCACTGTTCACCACGTCCCGTGTGGCAACTCGGGAGATTGATTTGGACGACGCATAACTAGGAGGGCAGCCCAGATGTTAGGATCCCCTGTGGCAACAAACAGTAAATGATGATGGATAATACCTGTCCATGTTTTAAAAGTGCATCCATCAGATCATTAGGAGCCATGCGCTATGGGGACGAGCCACAACTAGCCATGCGTACAAGTTCCATGTGGACTAATCTGGATCAGTCACTTTCCTTGGTGCATTCAGTAAACACATGAAGGGGAGTGATTATTTGGAGCCCCTTTTGGAATGGAGAATATTTGAGCATGGAAAGAGCATGGCCTGATAAACTCATGAGGACGATCCCATTTCCCCAGCCCTATATCTGGTGTAGGTACTATGCATGTTTGAAGAGCCAGCTCCTATCTTGGTTGTCTGACCCAACGCTTGTCTTTCCATCCTCAGCCTCGCTCTCTGCGATGGCTTTCTGTGGTTTTGTGTGAGCATCTTTTTCTGCACCAGAAATGTGCAAAGAGATGTATATCGTTCATCGGGGTAGACAATGGCGAGCCAGATGGCTGGGAAGCAAAAGAGGACGGCCGCTCCGCGCAGGGCCAGGTCTGGGCAGGAACATCATTTCCCAGAGAATGAAAACTCCCAGCAGTCGCATAAAGAGTGTTGCATTTAATGGTGGGTGTCGTCGCTGACCTGGATTGAACTCTGCCAGGGGGTATAAAACAAGCACAGCATTTATGGGGATGGTGCACAGAATCCCAAAGGGCCTTTCTTGGACGGCCGCAGAAAGGACCAAGCCAAAGGAGGCACTTTCTTAGTGATCGGTCCAGGACGAAGGAGAAACAAGGAAACGAGAGAGGAGAATATTCTGCTTTGTTCCTAAGTCCTGGTTCCGGGTCCGGGGTTCTAAATCTCCCAGGGACACTGCAGGGGCTTGTCAATACCGAGGATAAGGCCATTCCTAATGCAGGGGTCTCCAAGCTTTTGGCAGGAGGGCCACATCCCCTACAATCCAGAGTAACGATGGGATCACACAAGAGACATTATATGCACCCATAGTTATTGCACCACCTAGTAAAAACCTATGGGAAATTCATATTGCAATCCAGAGCAAACTGTTCTTACACCGGAGCAAGGACTCCCCGTAGTTTACTCTGGACTGTGTCCATCATCTCTCTGACATGGTGTTGGGGGCCAAAAAAGTAATTTACATTTCAAATTTGAATAAATTTACATAAATTTATATTTAAGAATGTATTGGAGTGGATTACAAGGTTTGCCCAAGGGTTGGGTAGAGGGGTCTTCCCAGGGTCACACTGAGGCTTGCAGAGGGCCGCATCTGGGCCCTCAGGGTTGGGAGATCCCTGCTCTGATTTAACAAAGGGCGCAATCCAGAGTAACTACAGGGAGTCCTTGCTCCGACGTAAGAATAATTTACTCTGGATTGCAATATGAATTTCCCATAGGTTTTCACTATGCCGTAACTACGTTAATTTAAATGTCTCTTAAGTGTTCCTGTAGGTACTCTGGATTGTAGGGAAAATATGTTGTCAGATGCAACAAATGATGCTATAAGTTTGGCAACATCAAAGAATACCCCATGATAGAACAAAAAGTAGAGGTGACGTGTGTTGCGCACCCCTTTGTACATCGGATCAGGTTGCACCATCAGGACAATGCAGGTTGATGGAGAGGCGGCTACTCCTTGGGTGAGGAACCAGGTCATAAACTCTCAGCTATTGGGTGAGCAGAATAGTTAAGCCAGTGCCCACAGCTCATCCTTCACATCATAATCATGTATTTCCAGCCAGGGAGGTGTGCAACCAACTTGGACGTTGCTCCAGTCAATTTAAATCGGCGAATCATGCTGCGTAATGGAGTTGCCCGGAGTTACTTTCCTTGAATCACTTGGCAACTTGCATATAGAGCGATGACCTTTGAAGCCTTTAAAATACCCAGATATGGAAGTAATTCAAGCATCATTTATATGCATTAGTGTCTCTGCAGGAATCCGTTTCTATTACATCCCCCCCTTAAATGGTTTTCTTGTTGGCAGCCTAACAGATCCCCACAACTAGATTTTCTCCCCTCGGTTATTTACAAATAATATATCTCAGAATTTAATCACAACTTGATTTGAGGGAGAAAATATTATATTCACCAACTGTACGCAAATGTACGCCGCAATAGGATAAAACGGCGCAGAGCCTCCCTATATAGTAAATAATCTGATAGATTTCCGTCCGGGAATTGACATCAGTTGACCTTAGCAATGCAGTCCCAGACTCCCAATTAAAAATAAAATCAAAAAACAAGGAACATGCTGATCTAATTACATGGAAAAGATTTTATTTATATATATATATTAAGGCACTGAAAGAAAAGAAAGTAGGGGGAACAATAAATCATTTACCATTTTTATTTCTGGCAAAGACTCTGCAGTTAAAGCCAGACAATTTCCCCTGGAGGATTTTTAAGACATTTAATATTCTCCTTTCTTGTATTGGGTCCATTATGCTGGGAATGTGGAATGAGGGGGTGGGAGGCATCGGGGAAGCAGATGTCGGGACCAAACATGAAGAAAGGGAAAATGAAATGATCTATGTCATTCCCAGATGACTTTCCCTCCAAAGGAAACCAATGTTATCTCCGGGAAACCAGGAGAGCATCCTTGACTTTGCCAGAATGGCCTCCGTGTTCAAACAGCTCCAGAGATGAAATGCACACAATTTATATCTTCCCTGTTTAAGTAGCGGGGTCGGTGGGGGGGCTTCTGCAATCCTGTCTGCATGGCAAGAATGGCTGATCAAGTCGCCCGGTGGCAGAGCTCCAGTGGTGTTTTTTCCCAGCTCAGTTGTCTCAAATGCAGGAGAAGAATGGAGGAAGCATGTCCGCAGATTTGGCTGAGGCAAGAAAAGCTCTCATCCAGTGGCGTTGCTAGAGGGGGTCCTGCAACAAGCCTCATCACAGCATTGCAAGTGGCTCGTCCCCTTCAGAGCCATTAGAGGCAGGGGGTGCAAAATTAAAGCAAATGTTTGGCACCCCACTAGTGATGCCACTGGCAAGCCTAGTGACCCCTTGGATGTCAAGGTCACACTAAATAGGAATGAGAAGGGCTTGTGGCAACCAAAGCAGCTTCCTTATTTTGAACAAAATTGTTAAAAAAATTGTAGGACACCCCAAATTCTGGTGAATATGTGAATTTTGTAAATTTTTTGAATTTGTGAATATGTGATTTTTGTAAAGTAATATGCATTACCAGGTGAGGAAAGGATGGGCAGAGTAATATCTTTCAAAACTTTGGGCACAATCCGGGGTAACTATGGGAGCATGTAAGAGACATTACAAGCACCCATAGTTACTGCACCACCTGGTGAAAAACTATGGGAAATTCATATTGCAATCCAGAGTAAATTGTTCTTACCCCGGAGCAAGGACTCCCCAGAGTTACTCTGGATTTCACCCTGAGGAAGCCAAATTCTGTGCTCATAGGGAAAGTAGCAGCAGAAGTTTCCCCCCACCTGGCAGGTGATTCCGCAGGGGCCAGAACAGCCAGGAAGAACCGTCTCCCCTCTGTTTCCCACTGAATGTCCTCCCCCTCTAACATTTATATTCCATCTCTTATCATGAGTGTCCTGCAGCTAAATAAAAGGCACAGCAATGTTCATCATGTGCAAGGACAGGAAGGTGCATAGTTCTGTGTCGTCACTGCCTGAATTAATGGGAACATAGTGTGGAACACGTTGGGAAGTGTCAGCCTGGAGCACCCTCCTCGGGAAGCTGAACACACTCCGGCACCGCTCCCCTTTTTGATTCTGAAGGGGATCATCAGACAGTTTCATGCCTCTCAGCCATACCTGTGTGACGCATCGCCGTAAGAAAGGGAAACTCCACAAGGAAGCTGTCAAGTGAGATTTGCAAGGGGACAAGGAAAGGAACACATGAGTGACACTTCCCAAAAGATCGTGTGTCTCCGGGTTTGTGCATAGATGGTGACGGTTCTTTATTCCATATGTTGCATAGAAGATGTATCTGGGTTCTACTTGTAGCAATTTTGGTGATTGACATCTAGTGTTTCTAACTCCTAGTTATTTACCAACAAACAACAACAACAACAACAACAACAACAACGAAGCTTCTTTTTTAAAAAATTGGGCTGCCTTAACAAAGAATTCTAGGAGTGGATTTTCCTGGGTGAAGACTGAGAGCTCATTCTGGAACTGACCAGTGATTCCTTGCCGATGTATTCCAAGTAACATTTAATAATAATAATATACTTTATTAATATCCCACCTCTTTCCCAGAGGACTCAATGTGGCTTTTATTCTCACAGTTGAAAATACCCTCTCTCGGTTCAACATCATAAGATCATGTATCTTGAACACGTTCTCCCTAAGTTATTGCTTCATATTCTACATTCCCAGGCCACCCCACCAGGTTGACCTCTTCTCCAAAATGTGTGGACTTAATTACAGGATCATCATGGGAGCCAATCTTTTTAGAAGAACCTCCTCTTAGGATGTCATTGTTTGATTGGTTTTATACCCTCTCACCTCCCAGAGCAACATGTTATCTCCTCCACGCCTGCTCGCAGATCGTGGTTTGCAGATCATTCTTATCAAACTTCCATCTGGGGTGGTTTACGGGGGCCGTTTTTCCCCACACTAACTATCTTTTGCTAGCGGGCAAACATTTAACCTTTTACAAGTTTGGTTCTTTCTGTTTGGAAAAAAGGGCATAGGGTAGAAAGTGGATGATCTCATTCCTAGCCATGAAACGTTGCCTTGATAAAGTGTTCCTTTCTAAAATTTCTTTGGCTTGGGCACTTGGGTGAAGAGCTGAAAGAGCCATTCTATCTGGGGAGCCGAAAGTGTCATGGATGAGCCACATCTGCCATAGTCCTCGAGCTCCTTTGACTCTACTCCTCTGTGTAGAGTTTTTACAGTGTGTTGCAAACCTACAAACCACCTGTTAGACCAGCTACGGCACCAGAGCAAAAGAAATTGGCACGTGCAGCTTGGAAAACGGTGTCGCTACCATCTCGCGTTCGACTCACAGTTGTTCTTTTCCAGCCAAGACGGCCCACTCGGCTCTACCCATATTCCCGACGTGTGAAAAAGATGGATGTTAACTTGGGATCGCTCCCAGGAACACGTCTGCTCCTTTGCAATCCCAAAAAGGTCACACCATCTTCCGCAGCTGCTGCTCCGGTTGAAATGCCAAAAAAGTGCTCCGTAACACAAAAAGTGAGCATCTTTGAGAAAAGCTGTACTATCTTTGGAGAAGGAAAACGGAAAAGCAATCTCTCCATTAGGCCAAAATGCCAGGACACTCCTAGATTTGTGGGGCAAACTTATTCTGTTCCTTTTAAAGCTCCAGTGTCGTGTAGTTCCATATGTTCCAATAGTCCTTGCTTTCTAAGGACAAGCCAAATGTTACCCTGTGAACTGATACCTGTTCTTCAGATAGGGGCCTCTGTTTTGCCCCTAATTTGGTTCCTGGGTAGGGCGACCACATGACCGGAAATTTCCAGACTTGTCCTCTTTTTTAGCCTCCTGTGCAGGTGTCCTCCAAAAGGGCTTTATTGTCCTCCATTTTGGTTTCATTTTGGAACTTGGGAATGGTGCTCAGTACCCCATCATATGTTGTTGGATTCATATTGAAGAGCAGAATCCAATGCAAAAATTGGTGTTGAAATATCTCCTTCCTATCAAAAGGTTATGGCCAAAAAACAAAAAAATCAAAATATGCATTGAGCGCTATGGGAAAGTGAAAGTGCCCAATATCGCAGCTTTACTTGTGAGTAGGCAAATGTGCCATTGTCCGTCGGAAAGGCCAGGCTGAGAGGAATCCATGACCTTGTCCTCCTTTTGAGGTTTGGGCATCTGGTCACCCGATTCCTGGGGGGAATAAAACAGACAACAGAAAGTGCTGCCTGATGATCAATTGGGGTTGTTTTCCCTCCATACAGTTCCCCAAAAGACATGCTTGACCAGGTTTTCTGTTTCCAAGTCATTTGTAAAGCATAAAATCATAAACTGACCTGAAGGGTTTGACTTTCAGGGGTGGGGAGTCGAGGCTTCACAAAGGGATCTCTGGTTCCTAGATCAACCAGCCTCCCCAGTAGCTGATAAAATTAAATGGTCATGAAAAGAGCCATTCTTTGTGGCGATGGGAAATGCCAGGACATATCTGCTCCGTGCTAATTCCTCACGACATTGTTTTCTTAACCCATCGGAACATTTGTGGTGAAATGGCAGGCAGAAAACATTGTGGAACAGACCTCGCTTGTTTTATCATGCTGGGATCGGGGATGGGATACCGCTTGGTGAGTGGTGGGGGTCCCGGGCAGAGCATGAAGGACAAAACACCACATCGCAGTCAATTAGATGATGCTGGTGGGGCCTCCTGTGTAACAAGAAGACATCTAATGTTTCCTCTAGAGAGACAGCATTCAAGCTACACAAAAAGCTATGGGGAGCTATGAAAGCAAAACAGCTATTAAGAAATGTAGGAGGGAAATCAGAATAAGGTTTCCAACACTGGAATAGTCCCTCTGGAAGTGTCAGACCCCCCAGCAAAAGGCCATTCTAAGTGTCTCTTCATACAAGGCCTTGATACATGAAGAAGCAGAGAAGCGGGATTTGCAAAAACCTCACTGGGATCCAACTTTTGTGGGGTCCAACTGGAGGTATATTTTTTTGAACAGGCCCGTTTCACAGCCAAAGTATGCAGAATCTTAAGAGATCTCAATGAACGTATTGTTGCTTTTATGAATGGAAAGGAATAAAAATTGCATGTAAGTTAATGGACCAAATGGATCTTAGCACATTTTTATGTAAAATGGCATCATTAGGGTAGATCATCCTTGTTTGGAGCCCCCTTTGATGTTGGGACTAATCGGGCTTAAAGCCAGCCCTACATCCAATCAGCTATTGCATGTCTCCCTTGGTGTTGTCAGGGCTCCCCACATGGTTGTAGGGTTTCCCCAGAGACCTGAAGCTGTTGGGCTCCCTGCTACGTGCTCTACTTCAGGACTGATGTCTTGGCTTTCAGTCCCTTTGGGAGAAAGACGGAATATAAATAAAATTCTTCTTCTTCTTCTTCTTCTTCTTCTTCTTCTTCTTCTTCTTCTTCTTCTTCTTCTTCTTCTTCTTCTTCTTATTATTATTATTATTATTATTATTATCCATAAATACACAGCGAACAATTTTGTGCTGGTTTCATTCACATCACCAGTCGGACCCTTCCCAAGAGTCTAGGACTGTGTGATGTAGCGGCGTATAATTCGTGCTGATCCCAGAAGAGCGGCTTTCTGCAGTTGGCAGAGTGATATTTTGTCCATGCCAAGAGTTTTCAGGTGCCTGCCAAGGTCTTTGGGCACTGCACCCAGTGTGCCAATTACCACTGGAACCACCTGCACTGGCTTACACCAGAGACGCTGTCATTCGATTCTTAGATCTTTTCCAGTTGTTTCTCCTCAATTCTGCTGTCACCTGGTATGGCGATGTCAACAAGCCACACCTGACTGCTTTCTCTGATGGTGATATCTGGAGTCTTGTGTTCCAAGACCTTCTCCGTCTGCATCCTGAAGTCCCACAGAAGCTTCACCTGCTCATTTGCAGCCACTTTTTCAGGCTTTTTGCCACTGGCAGATGATACTCTTGGCATAGATTCCAGTGGATCTTCTGGGCAACAGAGTTGGGCCTCAGTTTGTAGTCAGACTGCACGATCTTCTTACTTAAGCCACACCTTACTGCTTTCTATGATGGTAATATTATTATTATTACTATTACTATTATTATTATTATTATTATTATTATTATTATTATTATCATCATCATCATCATCATCATCATCATCATCATCGTCATCATATTTTATTCAAAATCAAACAGTAATACACAGTGAACAACTTCATGCTGGTTTCTGTCACGTCACCAGTCGGACCCTTCCCATGTGTCTAGAACTGTGTGATGTAGCAGCGTATAATATGTGCTGAGCCTAGATGACGCTGATGATGATGATTGGCTACCATCTATTCTTAGCTGCTGCTCTTCCTCAAGTAGCTGGCATCCACAGGCACATTGAACAGAGTCCTTCCTAGCTAGATCTCCACATCTCACAACATCAACACTGCTGTGCACTCTGGCGCATCCACTCCGTTCTGCTCTGAAGAGGCAAGGGTCCATGTGCCACCCATGTGTGCCGGGCACAGCAATGTGCAGCTGTTCTTTTTGAAAGTAGCCATTTTTTGACTAACTATGCAAAAGGATGTTCATTGTGAGGAAGTGATCATAGCTTATGTGGAGTTTATGGAGCAAAAACAATATTGCAGTTGGGCGGCTGTCACATCATTGAGTTTTATGGACTTCCATTGAGTCCACTTAGTCATCCCATTTCTCTCTTCCTTGGCACGGCGCAGGCTGAGGTTGCCGCATGGCAGGAGCTGGCAAGATAGATGCCCCGTCATCGGATGACCAGTTCCTCGCAGCCGTTGATGTGCATGGCCCACGGTTTGCTGGCTCCAACAGATTGGCTGCACAGGAGAGGATCATGCTTCTCGGGCAGGGAGGGGGGCAGAGAACCATCTTGCAAAGCGGACATCTGGATTGCTAGACATCCAGAGCCAATTTTTGTCCAGAGCCATCAAATGAGGATGGCTGGTGTTTGCTGGTGCCTCATGAGAAGTCTTTGTGTTTGCTGGTGCCTCATGAGAAGTCTCATGACAAGGATTATGAGATAAGGGAGACACCCCTAAGATGCCAGCCATGTGCTCAATCCAGCCATTGGCTCTACCTGACTTGAAAGGATTTCCAGGAACATTGCCAAGGATTGTAACACTTAAATATTACTATATATAAATATAAATATAAATATATAAGTGAAGTGCATGCATCACAATTTTGAAATTTTAAATTCAAAAAAATTTAAAATATTTTTGAAATTTGATATAATTCCTAAGCAAAACATTCAACACATTTGAATCTAGATCAAGATCACTTTATTAGCATTCCCACCAGTCAAATATTTCAGTTCAAAGTCTTTGAACTGAAATATCTACTTTACACTTATACTGTATTTACTCGAATCTAATTAACCATCAAATCTAATGTGCACCCTGATTTTGGAGACTAACCCTACAATCCAGAGTAACTACTTGAGCATGTAAGAGACATTATGTGCACCTGTAGTTACTGCACCACCTAGTGAAAACCTTTGGGAAATTCATATTGCAATCCAGAGTAAATTGTTCTTACACCGGAGCAAAGACACCCCGTAGTTACTCTGGATTGTGCCCATAATTCGGCTGAAAAAGTGAGCGTTATATTTGAGTCAATACCGTATATCTTCTGCTTTGTAAAGTAGACTGATATCTAACTTTACAGCATGTAAAATTAATATGGCAAATTAGTTTTGTTTACTAACTACTGGGGTTAATTGGCACTGAAACTCCACTCCCCTAAAAAAAAAAATTGAAAAATAACTTTCACAGGGACTGTCAGGGTTGTCCTCAAGGAGAAGCATCTGAATGTTCAAGAGAAGCCAAAGGAGCCTCTAGAAAACACGTGACTGTCTCGATCATGTCCCAGGGAGCAAGACTGAGCCCAGCACCTGAGACCAAGCAACAAATGCTGCCATCTTTGCCAGCCATCAGACTCCTCGGATTTTAGGGAACGGAGCTTTGAAATTTGGAAGTGTAGGGTTTCCTATGGATAAAAGAGGGGGTGTTACATCCGATCCACCACATGGTGTTGAAAGTCTTTGAGGGATCTAGCTGTGGCTCTGATCCTCAGTTGGAGTTCGGCTTTAGTAATGGCCAGCATCGAGCTGCTCTTTGGCACCGAGACAGTGCCCTTAACTGGGAGGGGAGCAAACCTTAATCTGATCAGAGATGCTGGTTTTTTTGGTTCTTTTCCTCCATGGATTGTCTGCAGCATCACTTCCACTGCAGCATCACAATCCAGAGTAACTACAGGGAGTCCTCCTCCAACATAAGAACAATTTACTCTGGATTACAATATGAATTTCCCATAGGTTTTCACTAATGTCTCTTGCGTGCTCCTGTAGTTACTCTGGATTGTAGGGTTTGTGAATTTTTTTAGTTGAAAAATGGCATATAAATACTGTAGATAGGTACATCGATAAAAAATGTAAAAGTGCCAGAGAGGAAACAAAAGCATACCCAGAATGTCCTCTTTCTCCAGGACACCTCTTGGATTTTAGCCATGTGTCCTCAATATAGCTTCAATCTCCTCCATTCTCTTGTAGGTGGGCAGCATGTAGCCTTCTTGTACAGTCCTTCCTCCACTTTCTGATGGTTCACTTTCTGATGGTATCATTCCTTCAACACCTTTCAATTAATTATTGGGCAGGAGGTCTGTCATTGCTCACACATTGCTTTGTTCATTTTATTGTAATTTGTGATGTAATTTTGGCTGTATGTTAATAAATATGTGTTATTTAGGTTTTTGCAAGTGATAGTTACTGGTATGTCTTTTTTGGTAGGCATTTTGCATTTGCCAGCTGAAAAAGACTGGGTTCCACTTTTCATCGGTTTTCACTTTTGGACGGTACTTTGGTCCCTAAGCCATCCAGTAAGTGGGGGGTCCTTGTACAAAGGAGGGAACAGAGGAGCACAATCACATGACTCCCCAAACTTTCAAGATCTGTAACAACCATGAGATGAGTGGGATAAAGAGAAGAGGGAGATGAAAACAGGACATGGGGGATTTGAACACAGGACCGTAAGGGCCAAATTGAAAGCAAACTGCTTTATAAATAGCATGTGTTTACGGGGGAGTTAAAGCACAATCCTAACTGTGTCTACTCAGAAGTAAGCCCCATTGTGTTCATGGGTCTGACTATAGGAAAGTGTCTTTAGGACTGCAGCCGTAGCCATCCTTTTGGTGATGTCTTAGCAATGGAGTGGTGCCCTGTCTTTGCCTGTGAAATGTGGGTCTGAGAACACATTCTGTTTCAGCCGCACTTCTGTGCCGTGTCTGGATCCTCAAGGCCAACGCCAGGCCCTAAATCATAGGTAAGTTTTGACAATTCAGCCTCTGCCATGCAAAATGGTTTTTTAAAAGCACTTACTTTTTTATGGCCTAATTTAGGGCGACACCGAACGTCGGGAAGAAGAGTTTCTCAGCTCTTTTACATCTTCTGCCCCTGTTTAAAATGCCTCAATGTTCTCTCCGGCGTTTGTTCCCAGGCCAAATGTACTCTACCCTGAATTGGATCTTGACCAAATGGCTCTCCGCGAAGTCGTTATTCCGAGGATAAATTACCTTTCCATCCGGTCTGGCGCGAGGCAAATTCTGTAGGGAACATTGGAGCCAGTTTTATTTTATGTGCGCTGATGCCAAATTTATTGTTTGACCCAAATCTGATATTGAAAGCCTCGTTTTCTGAGTCAGAACGCCAAAGGTTCTTCTCGCAGTTCAGGAGTGAGAGCTGCAAAAATTCAGAGTTGTTCTCAATCTGTAGGATCACAGAGGCAGTCATAACAGTCTGTCTTGGAAAGAACCCACTAAGATGAAACATCTACAAGATGGGGTGAGCTCCCTTCCTTAGCCCAGCTCCTGCCAACCTGCCATATAAATGTTCCTGCCATATAAATGCAAATAGATAAATAGGTACCACTATGGTGGGAAGGTAACAGTGTTCTGTGAGCATGTGGGCCATACGTTGGTTAACGCTGGTTATATGGCTCTATATGGGGATGAGCACTGCACCCTACAATTGGTCACGACTAGCAGTGTAACCTTCAGGGGACACCTTTACCTTTATATTCATTAAACTAAACAAATCCAGATTAACTACGGGAGCACGTAAGAGACATTACTCTTACATAGTTACTGCACCACCTAGTGAAAACCTATGGGAAATTCATTTTGCAATCCAGAATAAATTGTTCTTACACTGGAGCAAGGACTCCAATAGTTACACTGGATTTTGCCCTAAGTTCCAACTCTAGTCTATTTATTTAAATTTTATATTTAATTTTTTTAATATGGCCCTAAATTAGGCCATATTTATATTTAAATTTTATATTTAATTTGCATTATGGCAGGTATTCGGTGTGGCCTTCTGACCAAAAATTTTAGAGATCTATGTTCTAGAGGATACCGTTCTTCTCCCTCCCAGAAGTTTGGAGCAGAAAGTAATTTGTAATGACTTCTGGACTAGGTCTGATCTTAACATAAAGCACAGAGATGACTAGAATATGGTAAGTTGGTTACAAATTCCAGGCCACAAATTCCACCTTTTCCTTTGGAAAATACCCAGTTTATAACTGGGGAGTAGATCATCTACCCACCCATCCCTGCTCTTAGTTATAGACTTAATTGGAGTTCTTGATCGGGGATGCTGATCAACGTTTGCAGAATTTAAAGCCTGGTTTAATCAAGTGGGCCAGTGTTATGATCTGAATTTCAAAGATATCTGGCAACCTATTCTCAACCAGGCCATGCAAGACAAATGACTAGTCAATGCAGACCAGTTAAAACCTCTCTGAGTGCTGGTTTGCCAAACTGGCTTTTATTCAGAGGACTTTGCAATTTCCTACCTAGAATGAGAACATTTTCCAGACATATAATGGCTGGGCTGTGCAATCTGAATTTCTGAAGAGCTCGGTTTGCTGCCGCCACCGACAGCTGGGTAGCCAACACTTGTCAGTCTCCACTTGGCCTACTTGGAGGAGCAATATCCACACGACAACAGGGTGAGATCCGAGCCTGTCAACCAGGAGCACTAACGGCTCTTTAATTTTTCCTAGTTTAGTGAGAGTGTGTTTGTTTAGATCCCCAAGAGCGGGGAAATTGCCTGTGATCATCGTTGCATTATCCTTGAAGGTTCAGCAAAATGAGAGAGAAAATTAAGGGCACAGAAGGCGAGAGCTGGAATCGGAGCGATAACTCTGTGCATCGCAGACACTTTCAGCTTAGCTTGCAGTCGTCCCCCATTGAGACGCTCCTGCCGTCTCGGGAACCCCATCACTGTTGTTCTCTCCTTTAGCAACTCTGCCTATAAGGGGCTGGTTTTCTCCAGAAATTAGAGGGGTGTGGGTGTGGGTGTGGGTGTGGGTGTATACGTGTTGATGCATGTGTGTGTTTCCCATTACAGATAAGAACGCCAACTCTTAAATTCTCCTCCCCTAGGAGTATATCTCCTCCCCTATATACCCAATACAGTACACTGCACTATTTCCTGAACTGGTGTTTCTCCTTGAAATGGCAGGAAAGGGAGAGCGTCCCTGCAAACGCTGGCAAAAGATGCACAACGGACCCACATCTTGCCCATGGTGGACTTGCACAAATTTAACAACATGTTGTCTGCAAACAAGGGGTGTCGCTAGAAGGGTTCCAAAACCGCCTTGGGTTTCCTGATCCGAGAAAGAAAGGCGGCATGAAAATTGAATAAATAAAATAAATAAAGTTTGCAGGGAGCCTCACCATGCTGCGCAATTGGCAAAGGCTGAAGTGGTCTGGAATGGCTTTGAAGGGCAGCGTTCCGGGGCTTGTACTCCGTGGTGAGGCTCCATGAAAAATATAGTGATTTGCAACCCCTCTGGCTGGGCCACGACTGCAAAGCAAGACAAAAAGGGAAAGGAAAACAACCATATACTGCAGGCAATTCTGCTGTTTTCTGCAGACTAAATATGTGTCCTGGAGGGAGACTGAGACTGGAGGATGACGCTTCTTCTCCTGACCCATCTCATAATGTTTTCAAGACGGCACATGCATTGTGCGGAGTTTTTTCACATGAATTTCAAGTTTGGCTGCAATCCTAAAAACACTTTCCTGGGAGTAAGACCCATATAAACAATGAGGCTTACTTTTGTGTAGACATAGGATTGCACCCTACGTGTGATTTGGGCTTTACGGTCCAACTTCAAAATGTAACCCTTGCATGTGATGTGGGCCAACGTGAAGGCTGACTCCAGAAGGCGATCAGAGACCCTATACATAAGCATGTCTACTATCCTTACAATCCAGGGTAACTACGGGAAGACATAAGAGGCACTGACTCTGGATTGTTCTGTGCATTTCCCATAGGTTTCCTATAACTGTGTCGCTGTAAAAGGTCCCATAGTTACTATGGATTGTAGCCTATTTAGAAATAAGTCCCACAGTAGTCAATGGGGCTTACTCCCAATACAGTAGGATTGCAGTCTTGTAGCCCAATCCTAACCAACTTTCCAGTGCTGATGTACAGTGTGGCCTCCAATAACAAGAGGACAATGAAAGCAATTCTTGGTGGTGAACTTGCAGCCCTGGAACTTTCTCCCAAAGTTGAGATGCTTTCAGAAGAAATCTCAAGCAGTAATCCTAAACTTGGGTTCCCATAATTCTCTTCCACAAAATCAGGACAGGACCTTCTGTGACACTTCCAGTATATAAACACAATCCCCCCAAAATGGGGTTTTCAGGACATATGGCAACACTATCCTAAACGCACTTGCCAGGGATTACAGATTATAGTGCTTATATTTCTCTCAGTGCACGATCCTAAATGATTTAGGGTGGCATCCCTCACCTGCCATACCTTCCCATGGTGGTGTGTGAAGTTGGCATTGGCCGAAGCCCCCAGAAGTGGTGCAGAAGTGTCTTACAGCACATTTGTGACACCCCCAGGTCAGCACAGTACTTAATCCAGGGCTTAGGCCAGCTGAACTGGAGATCAGGATTGCACCCTAAGAGACTGGCACTTCCCTTTTCTCAGTCTCTCTGTAGTCAAAGGTAGGTTTACGGACAAGAAGATGATCTTAATTCAAATGTTGTTTGCTCATTACTTAATGTTGCTCTCCACCTGCATCTTCAGCGATCGGAGTCTTCTAAGATCCAAACAAACAAAGATGTTGATTATCCCACAGATTACAGGATGGCACAACCCCAGTGATACGGAGGGGAAAATTGCCGGAAAGTGGCTTAATTCAAATCTGGCGAATGCATACTCTCAACTGGGGGGAAGATATAAATAGGGTTGCCATCACTCTCATCCACAAAACTGTGACAGGACCATTGCCATTATGTGAATGCAATCCCCCAAAACCGGAACAGTCCCAGTTTTCTGGGACATGTGGCAACATGTGGCCATAAAGGGCTGGAACGTTATCCCAAAAGTGAAGCCTTCCTGGCTCTGATGATCTCCTAGCTGTGATTTCTGGCCCTATTACTTGATCCCTTGGTCCCAATTTCCATTTTCATTCACGTCTGGCTTCCTGACATCCGCCGATTGCGGCCCATTACCCAGCCGGGATGTACAAGAGCGAGCAATAAAGACATGGACACTCTCACAACCATGTATGGTTCGTGTGCTACACATTTTTGCTGTACAGGAAATGTTTCACATTTGACTCAGTTTTCAGTTGTTGATTTTCAAACCGCTGTTATGAACACGAGAGCTCCTTTTATGGTCAGGAAATGAAACCTTTTCCAGCGATCCAGTTTATTTTCCATATTAAAGCCAAGAGACACCATCCTGAATCAGCACTTTCAACACCAAATATTATTTAAGATACTCAAAATAACAAAATGAGCAGCCTCCGTGCCAAAAAAGAAAATTGCACCTTTCCTTTCCTGAATGAGATTTGTCAGCTTTTTGGCACAAAAGGGGGAAAGAGTTGTTTCCTAATCAACATTTTGGAATAAAATCTTCTGTTTTGACATGATGTGTCACTTGGAAATGAAACAAATTTCAACTCAACCATTTTATGATCGAGCATCAATTTGATTTCTTTCAAGGAACCTGAGAGTAGGAACGGAAGAGGGGGGGGACACCAGCTGAAATTATGGCACTTCCAACAGGGGATTTGGGGAATATCATTAAGAAGAATATACTTTTCCAACCAAGAATGACACATCCAAGGTACCTTTTGGAAAGTCATGCCAAGCATATAGAAGCAAATGCAGCTTCTCCAAAGCAGGAATCTATGGCAATATTACTATACTAGCAAAAAGTGTACCCATGTTGCGGGAGTAAAATTCCCCAGTACACCATCCCCCATTGCACATCAATCCCCCACGCATATCACCCCTCCGTGCACATCCACCCCATGTGCAACATCCCCCATGTTCATCCAGCCCATGCACATCATTCCCCCTATGCACATCAGACCGTCATGCTCAACAACCCCCTTGCACAACATTCCCCATGTTCTTCCCCCATGCGCAACATCCCCCATGCTAAACATCCCCCATACACATCAAACCTCCATGCTCATCAACTCCCACACGCATCAACTCCCATACGCATCAAACCCCCATGCACATCAAACCCCCATGCACAACTTCCCCCTTGCGCATCATCCCCCCATGCACAACATCCCCATGAGCAGCATCCCCCCATGTGCATCAACCCCCATGCGCATCAACTCCCATGCACATCATTCCCCCATGCACATCATTCCCCCATGCACATCATTCCCCCATGCACATCATCCCCCATTCGCAACATCCCCATATGCAACATCCCTGATGAGCATCATTCCCCCATGCACATCATTCTCCAATGCACAATATCCCCCATGCACATCAACCCCCCATGTGCATCTTCCCATGCGCAGCATCCTCCCCAGTGCAACCTCTCCCTCTGAACAACATCCCCCCCCCCCAGTGCACCAGGCACCGAGCACCAAATTGGCTGATGTTGGTCAGTCTTCCATGTTAAGTATAGGACAAAAACACATTGCACCCCTTTTCAGCCCCTTAAGGATTAAATTTCTCCACATGGGTTCTTGGTGGGTGTTCAGGTGACAGAAGGAGCACCCACCCCAAATTTCACGCTTCTAGGCCCAGCAGTTTTGGCAGGGCGTTGATGAGTCAGTCAGTGAGTCAGTGACTGACTTTTTTATATATAAAGATTTACTTGAATCGGTCCTCCAAATCCAGAGTAACTACAGGAGCACAGAAGAGACTTTACATGCACCCGTAGTTACTGCACCACCTAGTGAAATCCTATGGGAAATTCATATTACAATCCAGAGTAAGTTGTTCTTACACTGAAGCAAGGACTCCTCGTAGTTACTCTGGATTTTGCCCTGAGGCTCACCTTTTCAGCCAAATTTAGTCTCAAAATTGGGGTGCACATTTGATTAAATACCGCATTAGATTTGAGTAAATATAGTATTTTGATTGTATGCATATGGCCTCAATCCTAAAGACACTTTCCTGGGAGTAAGACACATTGAACACAGTGGGGCTTACTTTTAAGTAGACATGGGGCACAATCCAGAGTAACTACGAGGAGTCCTTGCTCTGACATAAGAACAATGAACTCTGGATTGCAATATGAATTTCCCATAGGTTTTCACTAGGTGGTGCCATAACTACGTCAACAAAATGTCTTTTACGTGCTCCCGTAGTTACTCTGGATTGTAGGGTAGGTTAGGATTGTGCTCTAAAGACTAAATCCTAAAGACACTTTCCTGGGAGTAAGATTCATGGAAAACAAAGGGGCTTACTTTTGAGCAGACATGGTTAGGATTGTACTATTAGTCAATATTTAGGTTACTCTATTGTAATAAAAATGTAACATAAACCCATTGTTGTACAATGTTGTTCAATTAGGTTAAAATAAAACATAAACCCATTGCCATATTATAATTGTCATATAATTCATTGTTGTGTGCAGTAAAATTAAATTATGCACCTGTTTTGCAACTGCACATTACAATCGCCAGTAAATTTTTTTTAATCTGAGCTTTTTAAAATCAGGGTGTGCTTTAGATTTGATGGCACATTAGATTTGAGTAAATATGGGTATGTTGTAATTGATTCTATATGGTCTGATATGGGAGGAGGTCCATCATGTACTCGTAGCTGACACAATGAGCTCTCGCAGCAGGTGACACAACCCAGTGGAAAAAATAGGCTCAGTCATGAGCTGCAGCTCTCCCCATAAAAATCCCAAAATTAGTCCTTTGCACCTTACACACCCCAAGTCATAGCTGCTGACAGTGCGCCGCAAGAGAGTGCGCTGCGGATCGTGCTCCTAGAGGAGCAACATCTTCTTGAAGGGATCCTGACAGCCCCTCCAAAGCTCTGGCTCAGTGACTCATGTGCATCATCCCAACCAGGCTAACTGAAGCATTTTTGCTTCCAGCAGTTTCTTTGTTAGGACCAAAGAAGAAGTGAGCATAAGGGCAGATCTGATCCCCCATATAAAACCCTACAAAGGCCCGCAAGGCTCCTCCAAGCGCATATTGGAGCTGACACAGCAAGCGTCGGTTGCATCCCCTCCGGTACAGAGATGCCAGGTGAATCCTGCCTACTGGGGACCACCCAGAACAGATTCCATCTCTGTCCCCTCTTCTCGTGTGGGTGAAAGCAATTTCCGCTGATGGGAGCTGACACGGCCATTTTCTCCATCATGTCAGTTGTCACAAGGAACAGCATCCCTCTCCTCCGAAGATGAAATTTCACAGCACGTCCCCCGTCAGATGCAGAGAAGGGGGGAAAAATCAATCGGGAGGGAGGGGATCGTGTCCTCTTTTTGGGAAAAGGTAGTTAGTAGGCTCCAGATCGATGAGAAGAGATGCCAAATGAGCCAAGAGGGACCGGAGAGGTTTGACGGGGTAACGAGGGGCGATTAAGATGCACCATTAACATTGTGCTTCTGCATCATTGAAGAGTGTGGATGTGCAGCTGAAGCTTGCAATGATGGTGCACCGTTTCCCATGTCAGCATCACCACTTACCAAACTGCGGCACCGGAGGCATAGCTAGAGGGGGTGCAAAGCACGACATTTTTCAGGTCCCTTCCCCACAATATGAGGATTCCTTATCCATCTTTCCCATGATTACTTGATTTGATCGATGCGCTCCCATGTGGCAAAAGTTAGGTGCAACCAAAGAACTTGGGATTCCGGAACAGAAGTAAGGCGGATGTATTTCTTTCACCGCTGGGAGAGGGACCCACATATGAGAACATGTGCTCTTGGAAGACCTACAGGGAGTTCTCACCCTGTGGTGAGATTTCCTTGTAAAATTGTCTTTATGTCAATTTAGTGCTTGATTTGTAAAAAGGGAAATAATGCAGATTTTCTTGCATTCCTTCCCATAAGGAAATGCCACAAACATATTCCGTGGCGTCAGTGACTTGGTTGTGCCTCCACAACTGACAGTTTGATAAATGAAGTCAGAGATTGCGAGCGTCTGGAAAAGTGGCTGGAGGAGCTGAGCAAGCCCAAGAACACGCACAAGTGTCGCGTAGGCAAATTACATTGTGTTATTGGCTGCCGTGTTGGTACCTGCAACTAACCATTATTGACTATGCAATTGGGCCGCTAAATTATGACTTGGTAATACTTGGAGGTGAGTTAGAAGAGATGGTTGATTGGTGGTGATGAGGGAGCTGGGAAGTGGGAATCCTATGAGATCCTTCTGCTTTCCAGCACGGCACAGGCAACGCTGCTTATACTCACAAACTGTGGTTGGTGAAAGCATGATGACACCCAGACCAAACCCACAATACTGCCAGAGATCTAGAGTAGCAGGCTCCGTCACAGTGCAGAATGAATGCTTAAGGAAGAGGAGGAGAGGAGGAGGAGGAGGAGGCAAGACAACACACGGAGCAAAGTCTGAAGCTGGAAAAATGGAACTGGAAGGCAAAATTTGTTCCTACAGAGCAAGATGCTACTTTAAGAGCCATTTGTCGCCCCCTCTTAGCGCCACAGAGTTTCTCCATCTCTCTGATCCAATCGCAAAGGATAGATGAGAAACACGCCAGATCCAGCAGGGGAAAGTGGCACTGATGAAATCCTCCCCGGCTCAGGCTTAGGAAAGGTAATTGGGTCATCAACCCAATGGAGCCCATTCTGCTATTGCCACTGTGACAGGCTCCTTCCCCCCCTCGTCTCCCCCGCCATGCTGCGATCAGCCTTCTAAATAGGTAACGGCTTAGCAGGAGCCTAATGAAAATGCCTGGGCTGGACCTGATGGAACAAAGTTGTCTAAAGCAGGGTCACTGACCCCAGTAATACACTCTGCTTTGGGGAGCTGATTTGAGGAAGTTGTTGAGAGTTGATCTGCTCTGTATGCGACAGTTGTCAGCAAAAGGGCTCCTGACTCACCGGGACTCTGGGATGCTTGTCAGGATTTTGCAGTGTGCTGTGATCTCCCTGCCGCCTTCTGATGTGCCAAGCTGAAGCAGACTGGCAGCTCTGGATTCTTATGGATCGTTAAGTCAGGGTCAAGGATTTGACCCTTGGGGATCATCTGAGCTGAGCTTAAGCAAGCTTAGGAAGTTTCTCTTGGAGCCCAGAGCTCAGTCTCATACTGACATCAGAGCATGACTGCTGGAGGGCCTGGCTGGAGGCAACTCGCATGATGCTGGTGCCTTCCAGAAGGTTCTGGTACCCCCACTGTTTCTATAAGTACTTCAAGAAAGACTCCACTGGATCAGGCCAAAGGCCTATCTAGTCCATCTGTGGAAAGAGCATCAGTGTCAATGGCCCCTGACTACAGGATGAAGAAAATAAAAATTGTTTTTCTCACCTTCGATGGGTGGTGTCAGTGCCGAACCGGTTGTGAACCGGTTGTGACTTGCCCCACCGGTTGTGACTTCCCCCCCCCCCACTAGCGATCCACTAGCTAAGGGGGGGTGGCCAGAAAACCTGGCATACCGGTTCGGCACGCCGGGGAGGAGAAGCACTGCGCCTGCACCAACCTCAGCACACACGCAGTGTGTCTCCTCCAGCTGGAGAAGACCTCAGTGCACAAGCAGTGCATCTCTTCCAGCTGGAGAAGACACACTGTGCCTGCGCCAACCTCAGCACACACGCAGTGCATCTCCTCCAGCTGGAGGAGACACACTGCGCATGCGCCAACCTCAGCACATGCACGGTGTGCCGGAATTGGGGCCCGCCCCTCGCCTCGCCCACCCACACCCACAGTGTGGGGTGGATGGCGTGCCTTCCCCAGTCTGCCGCTGACCCTCCCTGCCCACTGACCTTGGCCCAGCCCCCTGACCTCGGCCTGGCCCGCCCACGTCCGGTGAACCGGATGTTGGGCCAGGCCAGACCCACCTCTGGGTGGTGTGTGTGTTATCCTCAATCCTATAGAAGTGCAGCTCTGCCGGGTGGGCAGCTTTCCAAACCAATTAATGTTATTGTTTCATATCTTAGGGCCATAAAAAACTCAAAATTTACAAGAAATATCTCCGGCTATGGGGTATGCCACAAAAGCTGCAGTAGAAGACGGAGTGTAATTAGATCAGCCAGAGCCATTCAAATCCCATCTGTTGAGCACGTCCCATTAAGAACACCCTTCTCCTTGCTTCAAGAAATATTATTAGCTCTAATGTTGTGAGAGGAGGTAGGAAAGCACAACAGATATTTGCAATAATGCTTCTTGGATGGATATAATGTAGCCAGAATGAGTTTAATTGCTTTGGCATGTGATGTCTGGCATGGCAGGAGGTGTCCTGCAAGGAATTAAGGGGGAACCTGGTCACAGTTCCGCTGATCTGCACCCAGATCTCAGAGCAACATGAATCAGACTATTCAGGTGGCATAGCAAGAGAGGGTGCAAAGCACTAATGCCACAATCTTATATACACTTTCCCGACAGTAGGAAAATAATTGGACTTACTTCTGAGTAGACCAGCATTGGACTGACTGGGCTATAAATTTTGCAGGGAGCCTCATGGCAGCATGCAGAGGCCATGGGAGCAAAAATGGAGCAGGGTGAACATATGACCGGATTATGCCAGATCTGTCCTCTTTTTTAGCCTTTTGTCCATATGTCCTTAATTGTCCTCCATTTAATTGTCCTCCATTTTGGCTTCATTTTGGAACTTTGCATGGTATGCAGTACCCCATCATGTCATATGTCGTTGGAACCATATATGTCATATATTGTTGGATTCATATAGAAGAGCAGAATCCAGTGCAAAAATCAGTTTTGAAATATCTCCTTCCTATCAAAAGTTATGGCCAAAAAACTAAAACTAAATATATGCATTGAGTTCTATGGGAATGTGAAAGTACCCGATACTCTTTACTCAAGAGTAGGCAAACATGCCATCGTCTGCCAGAAAGGCTAGGCTGAAAGGAATCTAAGACCTAAAGCCAGCTCTGATTTCCATGTTAACTCCTGAAATTCCCCAACTGAAATGAACGGAGAGGCACTATAACATTTCATAGTGCTTTATAGTATCCGGCACTGTGGTAGTTAAAAGCACAGGAGCTCTGCCAGGAACATAATATTGGCATCCATCGGTCTTGAAAGACTATGGTATCCTGCTCGACACTGAATGCAAAGCACAAAGCCCTGGGTAGATTGATATGGAGGATAGGCTGTTATCCAAGCAGCAAATCCCCCCTCTCCACACCACTGAAATGTCCAATGGAATGGCAGAGCCAATAAGTTTGGATCCAGCTGCATCACAGAGCTGGGCTAAGGACAGGAGCTCACCCTGCCTTGTGGGACCGACCCGGGTCTCAAACTCTGACCTTCTGGTTAACAGGCACAGTGTCTTAACCACTTGTGCCACCTACAGCCAGGAACATAAAGTTGGCAATTCTGTTTACGGTCCACTCACACTGGGTTACTGGACAGGGTGACCAGATGACTGGAAAAACCCGGATTTGTCCGGATTTTTAGCCTCCTGTCCGTGTGTCCTACATTTTGGCTTTTGTCCTACATTTTGGCTTCATTTTGAAACTTTGTGATAGTGCACAGCACCCCATCATGCCATATGTCGTTGGATTCGTATTAAAGAGCAGAATCCAAAGCAAAAATTGGTTTTGAGCTATCTCCTTCCTATCAAACGTTATGGTCAAAAAACAGAAAATGAAAAACAAAAAAATTACATTTTTTGGCAATTTTTTTCAGCGGGTAGGAATTTGGGCCTGGGATTAGGAATTTTGGCCTTAGGGTTCAGGAATTTTGGGTTTGGCATCTGGTCACCCTGTTACGGGACCCAACATCCCTCTTCTTGTGCAAGATGCTCCTCGTCTGTTGTACGACTTTTGCACTGCGGTGCAAACATAACTCCACCTGCAGACGCTGATAAACCTTGCCAGACAGTTTTCTTGTCACAAGTCGATCAGGTTCCAGTTCTGCGCTTGTAAGCTTTTGACAGATCTCCGAAACGCAGGAGAAGAATGTCATAACCGAAGCATTCAACACTTTCCCCCACTTCACCTGCTTGTATGTTTGTCTCTCTCGGGATCGAGTCCAATCCAATCTTCCCATCTCAGGTCGCCTTCCCTTCCACCAGAGCATGTTTGCCCTTTTGGAGCTCAAAACAAAGATCAACAACCAGCTTTCTTGGGATGTAAACAGGAGCCACTTTCCTTGTGAGATTTCTGTTGTTCAGAACTCCAGAAGACATGAAAATAACCCACTTTCTTGTTCAAAGGGGAATTCGAACCCAAAAGCTTTTGCTTTCTGTTTTGGTCTTTCTGCTCTGTAGATGAGAAACCCAGCAAAAGATCTCTCCGACTCTTTGAAATCAGTTCTCTGTAAATTAATGAATTGACACACCTTGGGGCGGACGTCCCCCCCTTTCCCATCTCCTGCTGTATCAAAAGAATCCATTAACTACAGGTAATGGATAGCGCTATGGGGAAGATTTTGCTATTATGCTGGGCCTTACAAAAAAGTAAAGCAGAATCAGAGCATGCTTGGAGGGGCAGTGAGCAAACAAAGATTTGTGACATGGTGGTGGGGTCCGGGATGGAGGCACATCTTTGTGGCACCCATGTTGAAAGGACAAAATCCATAGCAGTTACGGGTCCTCGCAGTTCCGTCACCCTCTAGTGTTGTCTTATGGAAAGTCAACTTAACTGTTCTGGAGCAAGGGGCTTAATTTCACTTTAGGATATAGGCCTAAGTGGCAGATGCAGGCTGCAATCCTAAAGACACTTTCCTGGGAGTAGGACCCATTGGACACAATGGGGCTTATTTTTGGGTCGACATGGTTAGGATTGTGCTCACAATCACTCCCTTGTCACGATGGGGCTGTGCATTACGCTGGTATGCTGTTCCAGGCAAGGAATGGAAAGATGGTTTGTACCCTGGTTTTGGCATCTGAATGTCAACACATGCCCGGTTCTTATTGGTTTCCTGACTGTGGGTTGGTCTGTGGGTTGTGGTGGTGCATGGGTTGTGGTGGTGCATGTGTATGAATGTCAACACATGCCCAGTTCTTATTGGTTTCCTGACTGTGGGTTGACTGTGTGTTGGTCGGTGGGTTGTGGTGGTGCAAGTGTTTGACATTGTGTCTGTTAACCAGCAGGCCAGGGTTCAAGACCCGGATCCTACAAGACAGGATGAGCTCCTGTACTTAGCCCAGCTCCTGCCAAACTATGCAAGTAGATACACCCTACAATCCAGAGTAACTACGGGAGCATGTAAGACATTATGTGCACCCGTAGTTACTGCACCACCTAGTGAAAATCTATGGAAATTCATATTGCAACCCGGAGTAAATTGTTCTTACACGGAAGCAAGGACTCCCCATAGTTACTCTGGATTGCGCCCAAAGAGCTACCATTTCAGTGGGATGGTAACAATGTTTGTGCTCAAGTGAGCCACATGTTGGAGAACTCTGACTCTATAAAAAGCAGGCCTCCGTCAGTCTTGGAAGACTATGGTATCGTGCTCGGCGCTGCATACGCTGCATGTGAAGCACGAAAGCCTGGGTTGGATTGTTATGGAGGATAGGCTGTTACCCACGCAGCAAATCCCCCCTCTCCACACCACTGAATTAGTCCAATGGAAAGGCAGAGCCGATACAATTGGATCCAGCTGGCGTCGCAGAGCTGGGCTAAGGACAGGAGCTACCCTGTCTTGTGGGACCGACCTGGGTCTCGAACCCTGGCCTGCTGGTTAACAGGCACAGCATCTTAGCTGCTTGCACCACCCACAGCCCTTATATGACTCTATGGCTCTAGAAACGTGGGTGAACACTACACCCTATGGCTAGCAGTATAACCTGCTATGATCCTACAGTCATGGCTATCAGTATAACCTGTGGAGGACACCTTTACCTTTTACTTATTAGAGTCTGGACTAAGATTCCTTCTTCTTCTGCAATGGGTGACCTGCCTGATGACTTTCTGGAAGCTTAAACTGGTTTCAGAATATTATAGCAACCTGGCCTCGTTGATTGACATGCCTCACATGTCCAGTTCCCTCTCTGGGTATCCAGGGTTGACTTTGTGGTTTTCTAATTGCTGCCCCCATTTCTCTGCTCCTGCAGGATGGAGAGTACGTTCCTTTTTCCCAACCAGACAAGGATGAATGTTGAGACCACTTGGATGCCCCCGGCCCTTCACATCATTAAGTTCCACGACGAATAAGAAGACCTTTGCTGCCCCCCTTTTTCCCGTGGGCTGTTTTGGAACAAAGCTGGAAAACTGGGCTCCCCCCCCCAAAAAAAAAAAAAAAAAAACAAAAAACAGTGGCACATACCGAGTCCTTGAATCAGCCGGGTTTGGAAAGCAGCACGTTTCAATCTCTGCCCCCCTTGCCCAGTGTGATTAATTTGGTTTTTTAAAAAGGTGGAGAACTCGTCCTCTGACCCTCTCTCCAGCCAGACGGTCACCCCTTAAGAGGTTCTTGTAACTCAATTTCTCCCCCCCCCCCATAAATGCCTTTTTTTGGCCAATGTGGATGAAATTGCCTCTGGGCCACAAAGGAAAGTGAGATTAATGACTTCAAGGTGGTTCTTTCCAACCATTTCAATATCCATTTTGTTGCAAAATGCTCCGGGCGTTAATGGAATGGCCACCAGCCTCGAGTGGCCAAAACATTAATTAACAGGCACTAGACAGAAGAATACTCCTTTTTCTGAAGTGTCCCCCACCCTTATCCTGCTGTTGGGACCAACCACTGCATCTTGTGGTCCAATTAATGAAACTTTCATCTATAGATCCAACCTCGTTAGACATGGATTTTTTTAATACATGGTTTCGATTCAACACAAATGAGCACTGCAAATCACAGTTTAAGAAATTGCTTTTTTTACTGTTGTAGAGAGCCAGACATGCGAGCAATCATTCCGTTCTTTAGTCCAGAATCAAATCCCTGCAGATATGGGGGCACTACATGCTTTCATTATGTGCAATGGAGGAGTTTTTGTTTTATCCACTGTTTATCCATTTTTTTATCCACTGATTTTTTTTATCCAGTGATCCACTGGATAGTGGTTTCCATCATTTCCATCATTAGAGTTTCCATAATTCTCTTCCACAAAATCAGGACAGGATCTTCTGTCCTTCTTGCCAGTATGTGAACACAATCCCCCGAAACTGGGCTTGTCCTGGATTCTTGGAACATATGGCAACCCTATGGATAATAAGGGACACCTGTATTAAGGTCCCCCCTTAGTCCTAAAGACTTCCTTCCTCTCACCTGTCCATCTCCTCTTCTGTCTGTTCCATTCCCCACCATTGAATCTGAAGCTCCTAAGACGTTGGAGGGAATGGGAGGGAAAATCCCAGACAGAACCCACAACTGTTAACCCTTTCATCACAACATCTGTATTCTCAGTGGCTGCCCATGAAAGTCAGGCTGCTTCTTGTGATACTTCTCCAGCTTTCTCGGCTTTCAGAAAGGGGGAGAAAAGAAGCAACACTTGAAAGGAGGAGTTGAGTTCTTCATCCGACTGCTCTACTCTACTCCTCGAAGGAAGCGGCTGGAAACCATTTTCAGAGACAGTTGCTGCAGACTTCCAGTTTGATCTGAGAATGGAACTGCTTGCATTGACTAGAGGGGTCTTTCAGCTGATGCCTGAATGGAGCTTCCAAGCTCTGTGCAGAAGCCAAACTGTCTTCAGTGCAAATTTGAGAAGAAACCACAACATGTACACAGCAAGTGTTGCACAGAGCTTGACAAATGGGAATTCAAGTGTGGAAATACCTTCTGCGGAACAATCGAGGGAGCTGGAAACCCTTGACGTTCCCTGTGGTTATGCCCAATAATCCAAATCTCACCTCTTGGTCAGCAAGAAGCATTTTCTGGAAGCCCCAAATATCCAGACTACTTACTGCGGAGAAGGAGATGATCCTCCCCTTTCTTACAGTAGTGTGGCAGCGGTCCCAATTCTTGCATTGGATCCAGTGCCGGTATGCCAGCCTGACTCTTCCACCGCAAGATTGGTTTGCATAACCCAATCCTACAGAACCTGGCCTTGGCTATGAACCTGGAACCCACAAAAGAAATGTCTTTTCATTATCTGTAATATAATAATAGCAAAACAATAAAAATGGTTTTTACCGTGATTTCAGGATGTAGAACTGTTTTAATTGTTTTCAAATTTAAAAAAATGTTTTAAATTTGGGATATGTGTTTTATTATGTTAACATTGTTGTAAGCCACTTTGGGTCCCCTTGGGAGAAAGGTGGAGTATACATCTGTTTAAATGAATGAATGAATGAATGAATGAATGAATGAATGAATGAATGAATGAATGAATATCTCCAGTTGGTCCCTGCAGCTCCTCAGGCCAACCTTTGCCATCAGGAGCCTGGCATGGGAAGGAATAAAATCATTCTTCCACCCACCCTGGCTTTCTAAGCTAAGAAGGAAACAGAGTGTTTTAGGGGTGTTTCCCACAAAGGAGGATATATTTTATGTTCTGGGATATGTTGCGGGTTCTGCCTTATGTCCCGGAAAATGGGACTGTCCCAGTTTGGGGGGATTGTGTTCATATCCTGGCAAGTTAGATACGAGGGCCTGTCCTATTAAGTCCTGGTTTTATGGAAGAGAATTATTGCAACCTTATAGAGTGGGAGCCATTCCCGCAAGCTTCACGTTTCCGGCTTGGATTCCAGAGTCTGTGCAGAAGGGGGATCCAGGCAAGGTACGGGGGTGATGGAGAGACGCGTTGCCTCGGGCAGCCCAACAGCTTCAGCCATCCCTGCTGACAAGTTCAGAAATAAACAGGGATGATAAAAGGCGGTCTAAAGCGGCATTTTATCACCCATTTTGATTTTTCTCGGCTCCTTCTAATGGACCTTTCTTGGTGCTGTTTTATGATGTTTGCATTGTGTGCTGGCCCTGAGACTCCCCTGAGGGGCACAAGCTGTGGGGATGCAAATGCTTTCATAATCAAATCAGGCAGAACGTCCAAACCGACTCCAGACCCTGCTCAATAAATTCATATTGTGAAAGGTCAGAATATCTGAGGTCTATGAAGTTGGGGTATTATGGGGACCATTACAAGGAGGTTTTAATAATGTTTAATAGCAGCAGCTGGCCATAAGTGGATGCTCTTGTCATGTAAATTATGGGACTCTCCTCCTCTCCATGGCAGCTTCCTCCGCATCTTGGATTTTCTTTCTTCCTGGATTTTTTTGGAACAAATTAATGACCTTTCTGTGCTTATGGATGGACTTTTACATGTCAAATGAATAATTTTTATACATTACTCTGCTGGAATTTTATACATTCTCCAGTTGCTTTCTCCTTAGCTGGGAAAGCATTGAAGTGGACCTTCTTTCCAACTTTCTGTACAAAGCATTCTTCGAAAAGAGTGGCAGGTGGAACACCTTGTGGCATCTTTTGGTGAATTATTTATTTAAGGGATATACACCACCTTTTCCATGCCATTGCAAATGCCCAAGCCAATTTCATCCTTTTGGCAATGCTCTAAAACAGGGGTGCCCAAACCCCCGACAAGGGGCCAGATGCAGCCCATGGTGAGCCTCAATATGGCCCATGGCAAGACCCCTCCATCTGGCCCACAAGCATTGTAATCCTCCAGAGCTGCTTCTAATACACTCTTCTATGTCAATTTATATATTCAAATTTGAAATATAAATCATTTTGTAAATGTATATGTAAATTATATGCATTTGTACACAATATATGTAAATTTTATGTAAATTTATTCAAATTTGAAATATAAATTATTTTTCAAGCCCCCAATATAGTGTCAGAGAGATGGTGTGGTCCTCATGCCAAACAGTATGGACACCGCTGTTTCAAACATTTCATTCTATTATACTAAAAAGACACTTTCCTGGTAATAAGAACCATTGAACCCAATAGGGCTTACTTTGGAGTAGATATGGTTAGGATTGTGCTCTAAAGGGTATAACCATTAAAAATACTCTTTTTAATATCATTCAAGAATGAGAGTCAAGGTGAGCGGTGATGGATTTGAGAAAGGTTGGGTAGCACTAATACTGCAGTGGATACTTTCCTGGGAGTAAGACCCACTGAACATAATAGGGCTTGCTTTTGCGTAGACATGGTTAGGACTGTGCTCTACCAAACTTCTAAATATTCTCTTGTGGGGAGAGAGAGAGAGAGAGAGAGAGAGAGAGAGAGAGAGAGAGAGAGAGAGATTCTTCTATAGCACTAGACTAATGTACTCATCGCACTGCAAAAGGCTCTTTCTTTTACCCAGCTATTTTTTTTCATCTGGTATAATTATTTCCTCGTGTGGAATTCCAGATATCCTTGAAATATTAAAGATAGCACCCCTTGTACACATTTTCTATTCTACTTTAACAGTCCACTCCATATCAAACAGTGAGGCTGTTATTAAAACTGGATCCAAAATACTCTGGCAATGTGGCAATCAGTCAGCAGATAAGAGCCTATTACTGATAAGGCTCCCTTATATCAAGCCTGTTCTGTTATTTACTGGCATTCAAAACCGATGGGGGAATAGACGGGAAGCCTGGCCAGGAGCCGGCGCGAGTGACGGATCTGGACATAGCTCTTTAGTCATGGACTCTTCCAACATGTAAAATGGGATCTGTTTAGAACAGGTAATGAGTAATGAGAACAGAGATCTTGGGGTCATGGTGGAGAGCGCAGCAAAAATGTCAGCTCAGTTTGTGGCTGCTACGAAGAAGCAAATTCTGTGCCAGGACAGGGATTACTCAGAAGAGTCAATGTTGCGGTGCAGCCGTAGTTCAAATGCAGAATGGATGGATGGATGGATGGATGGTTGGATGGATGGCTGGAAGGAAGGAAGGAAGGAAGATAGATAGATAGATAGATAGATAGATAGATAGATAGATAGATAGATAGATAGATAGATAGATAGATAGATAGATAGATAGATGAAGGGAGGGAGGGAGGGAGGGAGGGAAGGAAAAAAGAAAGAAAGAGAAAGAGAGGGAGAAAGAAAGAAAGAAAGAAAGAAAGAAAGAAAGATAGATAGATAGATAGATAGATAGATAGATAGATAGATAGATAGATAGATAGATAGATGAAGGGAGGGAGGGAGGGAGGGAAGGAAAAAGAAAGAGAGAGAGAGAAAGAGAGGGAGAAAGAAAGAAAGAAAGAAAGAAAGAAAGAAAGATAGATAGATAGATAGATAGATAGATAGATAGATAGATAGATAGATAGATAGATAGATAGATAGATAGATAGATAGATAGATAGATGAAGGGAGGGAGGGAGGGAGGGAGGGAAGGAAAAAAAGAAAGAAAGAGAAAGAGAGGGAGAAAGAAAGAAAGAAAGATAGATAGATAGATAGATAGATAGATAGATAGATAGATAGATAGATAGATAGATAGATAGATAGATAGATAGATAGATAGATAGATGAAGGGAGGGAGGGAGGGAAGGAAAAAGAAAGAGAGAGAGAAAGAGAGGGAGAAAGAAAGAAAGAAAGAAAGAAAGAAAGAAAGAAAGATAGATAGATAGATAGATAGATAGATAGATAGATAGATAGATAGATAGATAGATAGATAGATAGATAGATGGATGGATGGATGGATGAAGGGAGGGAGGGAGGGAGGGAGGGAAAGAAAGAGAGAGAGAGAGGGGGGGATGGGAAGGGAAGGAAAGGAAATGGTTTGCCATGATTGCCATGGTGCAACCTAGGAAGAAAAACCAAACAGTTTTGGTCTATATGGCTTAGAAAAAGACACAACCAAGAAGAAACATGGAGGTCAGAGGCGTACCTAGGCAAAATGGTGCCAGTAGAAAGGACTGAAATTTACCCCTCTCAAAACACCTGAAACACACCTTTTAGCTAATATAGGCAGCCCAATCCAGAGCAACTAATCTGTCCACATAAGAACCCTTAGGTTGCCCTATCTAACACTAAGTTGGAGCAACTGCAAGATGCTCCAGCCCAGTTACTCTGAAGGAGGCTTAGGGCAGAGCAAGGCAAGATAGGGTGCCCTAAGAGGGGTGGACCTGCTCTGCTCTAACTGGGGCAGCCTAAGCAGCTCAGGAGAGGCAAGTTGAGGGCATGTTTAGCATTGCCCAGGGCAGAGCAGTTACTCTGTATCCAGAGCCTGTTTCAAGGCAGAAATGCCCTCTTCCACCCTCAGAGTTATACTACCTCAGGAGCAGGTATAGTAATGAGTAGACCCATAGGGGTCCATGATAAGGCCCGAGTAAGAATGGTAGTGTTGACCAAAAATCTGAGTTCTTGGCCATCCTAGGTGCAACCCCTTCCTCTCAACCTCAGGATATGGAACAAACTATGGCTGCCCACAAACCTCAGGATACAGCAGGCCACTCCAAGAAGCCCCTTCTATTCACTGGAGAATGTACTGGCATCTCATCAGGGACTCCTTATAAGGCAGGCACCCAGTGGCGTCACCAGACTGGTGCGGCTGGTGTGGGCTGCATTGGGTGATGCGCTCCATATGGGGTGATGTGCCGGAGGAGTTTGACTGTCCTTTGGCAGGCCCCGGGCGTCAGCACCCCCATTCAGGCCTGCTCCAAGGCGGAGAATCAGCCAGAAGCTGCCACTTGTCTGAGAAGCTGGCCTGAACGGCTGTCTGAGGTGCACTGCACAGAAACACACTGAGCTTCCGAACAGCTTCAGAGGAGACTTCCTTAGAGCAGAGAAAGTCCGTGCCTCTGCACAGCCATTCGGCCTCACTCAGAAGGCGGAGCGGCAGCCGAATGGCTTCAGAAAGAGTACTGCACAGGCACCAACTCTGACGCCTGCACAGTCTCCCCCGAAGCCAAAAGGCTTCAGAAAAATACTGCGCAGGTGTCAGAGATGGTGCCAGTTGGCTTCAGAAACAACTGCGCAGGCGCCAACTTTGGTGACTGTGCAGTCCAGGTGGGGGGGGGGCGCGCATCCCAGGGATGACGCACAGACTTCGGCACCAGGTGATGTGCAGAGTCATGTCACCACTGTAGGCACCACAGCTGTTCCTTGTTCAGTGTGATCTGAGGGGTGTCTCCTCAGGAGCAAGTCTTCCCCTTGTGTCAATTACTTAGCATGCTCTGGAGCAGTTAGGGCAGCCCAGGCTTCCTGACTCTCTGGATTCAGCATAACTTTCTGCTCTGGATACAGAATAGTTAGGAGAGTGCAGTTAGGTCAGAGCAGGCTGAATTTGCTCTGGATTGTGTCCTAAGTCAATAATATCAAACTGGGTGTATGCACCCATAGAACGAGACACCTCCTGCCATATACACAGTACGCCTCTAATGGAGGCTGATGAAGTATGTATGACATGGAGCATGTGATTAGAGAAATTATTTTCAACCAAAGCATGTCAGCACATTGGTGTGCCATGGAAATTTATAGCACAGTGGTTGAAGATAGATTTTAAAACCCCACTATTTCTTTTAAGGAAATAAAAACTTTCTTCAGGAACACCTCCTCCTCCCCTCGTCAGGATTAACACTCTGCTACTTGAAAGTGTAAAACAGCAGATAAATACAAACACTGTAATTACTGCCTTGAATGGTGTGATTAGTATCAGGGTACGTCTTATGGGGTATGCTTTTGCATGTGCAATTTATATATCCCTTGTTTGAAGTTATTCCTGAAGGGTTCTTATTAGGTTACGGTGTCAGGTGAAGCAGAGTGTTTCTGTTCAACCAACCCTCCAATCCAGAGTAACTGCAGAAAGATGTTAAGAGAATTACTCTGGATTGCTCTATGCATTTCCTATAGGTTTCCCATAGGTGGCACCGTAACTACGTTAGTGTAAAGGGTCCCGTAGTTACTCTGAATTGTAGGATTACTCTGGATTGCTCAATGCATTTCCCATAGGTTTCCCATAGGTAGCACCGTAACTACGTTGGTGTAAAAGTTCCCATAGTTACTCTGGATTGTAGGATTACTCTGGATTGCTCTATGCATTTCCCATAGATTTCCCATAGGTGGCACCGTAACTACGTTAGTGTAAAGGGTCCCGTAGTTACTCTGGATTGTAGGATTACTCAGGATTGCTCTATGCATTTCCCATAGATTTCCCATAGGTGGCACCGTAACTACCTTGGTGCAAAAGTTCCCGTAGTTACTCTGGATTGTAGACAAAAAGCCCCCACTGACTGTCTCAATAATTGTCACATATTCAGCCACACCCCAATTGGGGGAAGATTTTATGGCAGGAGAAGTGCCACAGATGTGTCGCGGACTGAATAGGAAGGCCACCATGTTGGAGAGTTTCATTTGCAATTGGCCTGTGCATTGGGTACCTCTTGCCATTCAAAGACAAGTTTCAAAATGTACAGGTATCCCCCACTTTCTGAAAGTTCATTTTCTGATCCGCTCTTTCAACACCTTTCAATTATACCCACAACTCAACCCATGTTCCACTCTTTCAACCTCTCTCTGCTGCTCTAAAGGCCAAAATTGCCCTCCTGGTTGAATCCCATTCCCGAAGGAGCTAAGAAAGCAACCTGCAGTGGCATAGCTATAGGGGATGGAGCAGTCAAGTTTTGAAGGGAGCCTCACCCCTTTGGAAACATTCCGTATGGCTCGGTTTTGCTCCCCCCACCTGGAATGGCTCCGAAGGGGTGAGGCTCCCTCCAAGACTTGACTTCTCCATCCCCTATAGCTATGCCACTGCCTTCCTTCCTTCCCTCCGTGACATTGCAGTGCCTAAAATGAACACATTGGCAGGATTGCAACCGCGGATGAAATCCAGAGTAACTAGGGGAGTCCTTGCTCCGAAGTAAGAACAAGTTATTCTGGATTGCAATATGAATTTCCCATAGGTTTCCTTTAGGTGGTGCAGTAACTACTGTCTCTTACGTGCTCCTGTAGTTACTCTGGATTGTGCCCCTAATATTCACAGCAGCCCCTTCACTTATTAACAAATTGCAACCTCCTCAATTACACAACTGGTGTGTCTTCTGGGAAAGCATCCAATGCCAATATTTGGATTGTACTTGCAGGTTTCCTGGCTCTTCCTTATCAGTTGGAGCGTGGCCACAGACGATGGCCACCATCCAGATTGCTGTCTCAGGCTTGCTTCCCTCTTGGCTGCCAGACCAAGATATATGGATCTGCATCTCCAAGTGTAGGTAGGATCTCTCCCAACAAGGTGTGGAAGGCCATAACTTTTCTAGACTGTCCTTAGTTGATGTTCTAAAGCAGGGGCGGCCAAGCTTTTCGACAGGAGGGCCACATCATCTCTCTGATGTCCTCCAGAATGTCCTCCAGATTGTATAATAAATGAGTTGTGGTTATAATCACAGCCAAGAAATTCAAGAGTGGCCATCTCTAGGTGAGAAGATCCTATTAACATTTCAAGAGTCAGGGAGACAACAGAGGACATGGGAAGAGGACAGAGCCGGAGGGACAAATAGGAACTGCAAGTCCTTCTGTTTTATGTTCTGCTGGAGTCAGAACAAAGGATGAAGTTCTGAGGTGCCTTTCCAGTCGGCTGGGATCTGTGACACGGCTTTCATGTGGGGCAGCCTTCATGTGGATGCCTCTGCTTGGGGGGGTCCATTTAGGTCCCCCTTTATCACTATTCTGCCACAGCTAAAACCTTTTCTGCCAACGGTATAATGTGCTTATTTAATATCTTTACTGGGTGACACCATGTAACTTTTTCACCTCTGGCTTTTCTTGTTGCTCTTTTATTTTCTTATTGTTGTCTAATAATTCCATTATTAACGGAGATTTTTACAAAACAGAAACCGGCCTCGGTACTTACTGTCTTTCTGAATCACTGATCAGAAAGTTTTTAAGAAAGGTGAAATCCAGAGTAACTATGGGGAGTCCTTGCTCCGGAGTAAAAACAAATTACTCTGGATTGCAATATGAATTTCCCATAGGTTTCCTTTAGGTGGTGCAGTAACTACGGATGCACATAATGACTCATATGTGCTTCCGTAATTACTCTGGATTTGTACCCTTAGTTGATGTTCTAAAGCAGGGGTCGCCAAGCTTTTCGGCAGGAGGGCCACATCATCTCTCTGACACTATGTGCACAATCCTATCCATGTCTACTCAGAAGTAAGCCCCATTATGTTCCATGAGATTTACTCCCAGGAAAGTGTCTTTAGGATTGCAGCCTGTATCAGGGGCTGGAAAAATTATTTACTTGTTAAATTTGAATAACTTATAAGATTGTACTAGAGACTCTACAAGGCCAGATGGAGGGGTCACATTGAGGCTTGCTGAGGGCCACATTCAGCTACAGGGCCAGGGTTTGGATACCCCTTTTCTAAAGTAATTATAATATATGTTTTCTGTTGTACAGCTTCTATTTTGAATATATGTTTTAGCCTGCAGTTAATAATGTGGTTGTTCTTTCTTGCCTTATTTTGTATTGAGGTACGACTAGCAAACTGAAGTGTTGCAAAGGTATGTGGACATCCCCCCAAATCCAGAATAACTACGGGAGACTTTACGTGCACTGTAGTTACTGCACCACCTAGTGAAAACCTATGGGAAATTCATAATGGAATCCAGAGTAAGTTGTTCTTACACCGGAGCAAGGATTCCACAGACTTACTCTGGATTTTGCCCATCATCTAATAATGCTAAAGACAGAAGATAAGGTTACATGAATTTTGTGGATCTGGTGAAAAAGATGGTTTGTGGGCCAAAGAACGAGAGAGAAAACACTCCAGAGGTTGCGCATGGAACAACGGATGGTGTTTGTTAAGGGCAGCTGCGCCCCAGAATTCCCCCCATACATTTTATTTTTTTCATACTTGTTATGAAACTTTTGGTTCTTCATCCCAGACTTGCTTTCAAGCTCAAGCAAAACCAGTGATTAGAGAGAGTGCCCCCAAAGTACATCTCAGAGCAGGGATGGTATTTTAATTGGAGTCCAAGCACCAAAGAAATGCAACCAGAAAAATTGGCCAGCTGCTGCCCCCCTGACCGGCCCTGCGGTGGCCCCCGGCTGCCAGACCGCACAACCTCTCTCTGAACCGGATTGCAAAAGGAACGGCTGGACGGATGTCACGGAAAAGATATTTCAAGCTTGGAGGGAGCATAAAATCAACACAAAAGGGTATGTGGTTTGGGCTGGTTGGGTTTCACATAAACTTCAGAGGAACAAGCATCCTTGCACGTTTATAGTATCCAAACCTCCGAGGGGCAAGAACTGTTTTGTTTCTTTGGCGGCTGTAGGAGGCTATTAATAGGAACAATCAAGGGGCTCTGGGGACAGCTGTTGGAGAGATGAGGCCTCCTCGGCTTCCCCCCTTCCATCTTTAGCACTTATCTCAGCTTTCTGCGTCCGCCCAGAACTTCAGATCCTTGGCACCACTTTTGAAGGAGCTGCGCAAGAGCTGCTTCCTTACCACCCATACAGCAACAACTCCCATTACATGTGTCCAAATGGGTCATTACATATCCAAACCGCTAGTCAAACTTGTGTGTAACTTGGGCAGAGACAGCTCAGCCATGGGGATCCAGGCTCTGGTAATCTCCAGATCAAACTATTTTAATACACTATAGAAGGCAGTGGGTAGAAGGGGTGGAAGAAGGACAAGGGAAGGAAAGGATCAAGCCAAGGAGGCAGGCGGTGGAGACAGTGGCAGAGTCTGCAATAGCAGGGCCTCCAAAATTTTTAGCCAAAGAACCACATCAAATATCTGGCACATACAAACACACAAACACCGCATACAAACACACATACCCCTTGGTGGGATTCAAATAAATTAATAAAGGTCCATGTCCTAATAACCTAAATTAACAACAGGTTCTATGTCCCATTAGTAACCGTTTCTCAGAACCAGGCACCATTAGCAAAGTGTTCTATAGAACCTGTGAGAACCAACAGAAGCCCATCACTGCACGTACCCCTCAAGTCTTGTAACTTGTGATGTTCCTTTCCTCCAGGAATTTCTCCAATCCCTTCTTAAAGGCATTGAGTCTGGATGTCATCACGACATCTTGTGGCAGGGGGTTCCACATTCGCTTGGTTTCTCAGTCACTCCTAGGCTCTTAGGGGACCCAAGGCTGGCTGTAGGACACCTTCCTGCTGGCTGCATCTGGCCCCTGGGCCAAGGTTTGGAGACCCTTGTGTTATATAATCCTGAAACCTTCAGAGCCAGGCAACCGAACATGTGTCTCCTTGGCTCTGCACCAGCTCAAATAGTGTGAAGTATCATAGGGTGAAGACTATCACCATAGAGCCATTGGCGCTGCTGCAGCACTACCCTGGCTACGGGAGCAAATGCCTGCCCTAATCCTTCTGCTGAAAACCAGAAGCACATTAGGTTTGTGCTCCCCTTCAAAAGTCTGCTGCAGATTCCATCAGTTTGTCGGGCTCTGGCTGGAGAGGCAGGCTGGGAAGGGAGACTCAAAACGCAGAGGCTTTTGAGGACTCAGGGTGTCCAAAGCACAATGTGCATTTTAGCTTATCTGCTCTCTGGCTCCAATTCCATTTGGGCTTCACGGCGCTTGAATGAGGCCGAGAAACAGATAAGGCAGTAGGAAAAAATAACATTATATTTGCAAAACCTGAGATTAATTTGCAAAGCACACCAGGCAGAATCAGTTCCATTTCAGTTCGGTCATAAGGTAGAGCCGGAGGAAGCCACAAGAGTTTCTTTTTTATTCTGATGCCTCAGCTGAGCTGAGAAAGGCTGTCCTCCTAAGATCTTTGCAATAATTAACTTAAAGATCATTAAACGACGGATGTCATTGCTGCAAGTTATGGGGATTCTCATTCTGTGAATGGCTTTTAAAAAGGGTTGGACGCATTCATGGAGAGTCACTCTAATTACTATTAGCCATGACAGCTAAATGGGGTCTCCAACTTTGGAGCAGTAGACCTATGAGTAAGAGATGCCAGGAAGCAGCTATGAACCAGGGCGGGGAACCAAGGCAAGACTCGTGTGACCCCCCAAAACCTCATTCAATTGCAAATGCCCCTTTTAGCTTGCAAATTCTTTGCAAAGAAAATCTTGCAAATTCCAGGCACATTTGCTGCTTGCAAATGGATTCTCATGAACTCCTTCAGGAATGAGATTAGACCAGGAGCGACAACATGGGGAGGGCAATTTTGGCCTTTAGAACAGCAGCAAGGGGTTGAAAGAGCAAAATATGCATTGAATAAATGAGTTCTGGGTAGAACTGAAATGTGTTGAAAGAGTGGATTGTCAAGCAACAGTCAGAAAGCAGGGGATACCTGCATCTGCAATTCCCAAGATCTTGGCTAGATCTTGAATAGAAGTAGTCTAGCATAGATTGTGATGAACTAATGTTAATGCTAATGCTAATGCTAATGCTAATAATAATAATAATAATAATAATAATAATAATAATAATAATAATAATAATAATAATTTGCACAAATCCCAGGTACCTTGAGCTCCTGTGAGGTGGCAGATAAGTGAAACTCTGTAAATGAATGGAAATGGCAGAAACACAGGTCTTGGGTGACTATGGGTGAAATCCAGAGTAACTATGGGGAGTCCTTGCTCTGGAGTAAGAGCAAGTTACTCTGAATTGCAATATGAATTTCGATAGGTTTTTCACTAGGTGGTGCAGTAACTATGGGTGCATGTAATGTCTCTTACATGCTCCCGTAGTTACTCTGGATTGTAGGGTGTATCTACTTGCATTTACATGCTTGCAAACTGATAGTTTGGCAGGAGCTGGGCTAAGTACAGGAGCTCATCCTGTCTTGTAGGACCCAGGTGGGGAACCCTGGCCTGCTGGTTTACAGGCAAAGTGGCAACCACTTGCACCACCACAACCTACAGACTCCAGTCAGGAAACCAATAAAAACTGGGCATGTGTTGACATTCAGATGCCAAAACCAGGGTACAAACCATCTTTCCATTCCTTGTCTGGACCAGCATAATGCACAGCCGAATCGTGACAAGGGGGTGATTGCGAGCACAATCCTAACCATGTCGACTCAAAAGAAAGCCCCATTGTGTCAATGGGTCCTACTCCCAGGAAAGTGTCTTTAGGATTGCAGCCTGCATCTGCCACTTAGGTCTATATCCTAAAGTGAAATTAAGCCCCGTGCTCCCATAGTTACTCTGGATTGTGCCCATAGTAATGACATTTGCTGCCAGAGTTAGAATTTTGTGTCCTTTTGCCAGTCTGAAAGCAAAATTGGATTTTCTGATGTTTTTGTCACCCCTTCTCTATATGCTTACATGAGCTTGAAGAAATCAGCTCGGAGCCCTTTTCAATTCATCGATGCTCTTCTTGAATAGAGGTTGCACAAGAACTGGGCTGGGTGGATGGAACCCATTGATCAGAGGCAAAGAATAAAAAGTCAGGTGGGGAAACATCACGGTGAAGGTTCTCCTTTGTTTTGCTCTTAATTCAAGGCAAAAACTAATTTGCATCAACACAATAAAGCATAACTGAATAAAAGCCAAAGTCAGGAGGGATCAGAAAGCCTCTGATTCTTATGATTAGATGCGGAAATTGTTCAAAATGTGGTCCCATCTCCCAATTCAAAGGTTAAAGCCTTGATTTGGGGATTAGGTTTTATTGTTTTGCACACAATCAAGTAAACACGTCAATGAAAAAGTCAAGGCCAAAGCTCTCTATATCATGGAACACCCCAAAACTACACAACTGTGAGGATGAGATTATTGTGCCATCAGTGTATGTGGCACTTCACAGAAGGGATGTTCAGGTGCACACACCCCATGCATGCAATAAACGCATGGAAGGAAAAGACAGGCTGTGGCCAGTGGCTCAGCACTGGAAAGACAAGGCTTCGCCATCCCATCATCATACCTTCTACAGAGTTAAATATTGGGCAGGTAGTGGAGTTAGATCTAGCTGCTGTTGACCCTTCTCACTCCCCTGCATGTAGGGTTGCCATAATTCTCTTCCACAAAATCAGGACAGGATACTCTGTCCCATATGCCGGTATGTGAACACAACCCCCCCCCATCCCTCTTTTTTGGAGACATATGGCAATCTTACATAGGGTAAGGGGCAGGAGGTCTCGTCCAAAGGGTAGAGCCTTTGTTTACCTGAAGATAAGAGCTGAAGGTCTCCAGATTGAGATAACCAAAAGTTAGATCCGAAGCAAGACCTTGAAAAACCATCTGCTGAAACTGAGATTTTCCATCTGCTTTTCAGTCGGAGTGAAGAAGGTATCTCAGTTGCCTTTCATGTGAGAGCCAAAGGAGATGTTTGTCAGCCAGCATGTCAGACATGGGGGGCCAGTAGTGAAAACCAGATTGTGAACGTAACATCTGAACGCAGCCGGTTCTTGGAAGATAGAACCACTCTGTGGTTATAAAAATCCTTTTGGGGTTTCGATCCACATGCCTATGTAAACTGCTTTGAATAAAGTCTGAGGAGCAATCCAAAAAACCAGAAAAGCAGTATAGAAATACCTGTATTATTATTATTATTATTATTATTATTATTATTATTATTATTATTATTATTATTATTATTATCCATAAATGCACAGCGAACAATTTCGTGCTGGTTTCATTCACATCACCAGTCGGACCCTTCCCAAGAGTCTAGGACTGTGTGATGTAGCGGCGTATAATTCATGCTGATCCCAGAAGAGCGGCTTTCTGCAGTTGGCAGAGTGATATTTTGTCAATGCCAAGAGTTTTCGGGTGCCTGCCAAGGTCTTTGGGCACTGCACCCAGTGTGCCATTGACCACTGGAACCACCTGCACTGGCTTACACCAGATCCACTGTAATTTTGATGATGATGATGATGATGATGATGATGATGATGATGATGATGATGATGATTACCTGCACACCATCCAATGCAGTTTGCACCCGTCCTACAACCGCCTACCATCCTTCTGTGGGTCCTTCAACCACACTCTCCTTTCACTCTGCTACCCAAAGTGCTTAATTTTCCCATCTTCTTCTTCTTCACACCTTCTTCTCCATTTTCTTTTTTTTTTCTTCCATCTTCAGTCTATCAGCTAATCCACAATGCTGGATCTCTACAAAGGTGGCAAAATACTCTGATCAAATATTGGAGTGTCCTCTCTAGCCAGCAGTGCTGAAGAGTACTTGGCTGGTGGAGAGGCTGGTAAGAGGCTGTTTCAGCAGGAGATGGATGGGTGGGTGGGGGGGCTCCAAGCTTACCTGGCATTACAGGCAGCGGAAGACTCCCCCCCCCCCCCAGGCACCAGCTGATTACACAGCATTCATAGCAAAGAGGGTTCTGTTGACTTAAGTGTCACTCCATTTTCTGAGACAGTCCAAGCTTTTCAAAGGTCAAAGCAGATCTAGATGCTCTTCTGTTTGATTAATCTAACCTTCATCACCGACAATGCATACAAAAGGCTTCAAAAGTGCCAACATGCTATATAAATGCATATTATTAATTACTTGTGGATGTACATTTCTCCAACCCCCTCCTCGGCAGGGTTGCCAAGAGAGAAGGGGGCTCCCCATGGTGAGCATGTCCTTCCTGACCCTAGGGAAAGAGAAGTAGAAATAAAGGGGGGCTGCTAGTTTAACAATCAGGATCCTGTACTCAGACGTCACCAGGTTTCATATCTGACGGATAAACAGGTGTGTGTCAATGTGTAGAACTATAATTAAAAGGTATAAACTACCAGGAAAGAAATTCTGGTTTAGATATCAGGAATAATTCATGATGGTCAAGGCAGTTCAGCAGTGGAACAGATTGCCAAGGTAGGTGGTGGACTCTCCCTCACTGGGGATCTTCAAGAAGAGGCTCCACCAGCACCTGTCGGAGATGCTCTAGGACAGTGTTTCTCAAAGAGGGGGTCAGGACCCCTTTGGGGGTTGCCTAGAGCTTTCCTGGGGGTTGCCTAAAGACCCCTGGTGCAGGGGGCTAGGTCAGGCTTGCCAGACCTCTAGCTGTAGCTGCGCGTGCACTGGAGCTGACTGACAGCCTCAGGGCCCAATCCTATGCATGCCTACTCTGAAATAAATCCCATTATAGTCAGGGGGCCTTTAATCCCATGTAAATGTGGATAGGATTGCAGCCTCAGGGCCCAATTCTATGCATGCCTACTCTGAAATAAATCCCATTATAGTCAGGGGGCCTTTACTCCCATGTAAATGTGGATAGGATTGCAGCCTCAGGGCCCAATCCTATTCATGCCTCCTCTGAAATAAATCCCATTGTGTTCAATGAGTGCATAGAACACACATTTCATTTGTAACAATGAAAATACATCCTGTATATCGGATATTTACATTACGATTCATTCCAGTAGCAAAACTACAGTTATAAAGTAGCAACGAAAATAATTTTATGGTTGGGGGACCCCACAACATGAGGAACTTATAAAGGGGTCACGGCATTAGGAAGATTGAGAACCACTGCTCTAGGAGGATTTCCTGCTACAGGCAGGGGGTTGGATTAGATGACCTATTAGTTCCCTTCCAACTCTATGATTCTATAGCGGACAACCAGAGGTTTAGAGAGTTCATAGGAGGTTCCACCATGGCAAGGAGCAGTGGCGTATCTTGTATATAGCATGAGGTCTCTTGTGCCATGGGTTCATAAGCACTGGTGAGCGCAGGTGCACCCACCCACCTAGCACTTTCCCCAACCCAGCAACCTTTATGCCTGCTGGTGAATGCTCCCTGGCTGGCTTAGAAGGGCATGTGCACAGTTCCAGCTGAGCACGCGCTCTTCTATGCCACCCGGAGAATGTTCCCTGGCTGGTTCAAAAGGGCATGTGCATGGCTCCAATTGAGCCATGCACGTGCCCTTCCAAACCAGCAACGTGGCTGTTTCAGAAGGGTGCATATGCAACTCAGCTGCTGAGCCGCACATGGATGTTTTGCAGCTAGCCAAAGAAACACTCTGGCTGGCTGCGAAGGGCACCCATGTGCGGTTGCAGATGAACCACACATGTTCTCCTTGCAGCTGGCCAGAGGGTTTCTCTGGCTGGCTGTGAAGAGCTCGTGTGCGTGATGACATCATGACGTGATGACATGTCATGTGTGCCATGGATGCATAGTGCCATTAATACACCCCTGGCAAGGACCATATCATACCTAGCCCCCAACCCGTGGTCAGAAGAACAGCACAGCTGCAGGGTGCAAACCGTCTCCTCTTTGCATGGAAAGAGCTCTGCCCCAAACTGCTGCGTTGTTCCTCTTAGAACAGGCAAAGAAAAAGCTGGCCACAGGATGTGGTGATGGTGCCTGGCCAAGAGAACAGCACCAAGATTGATGGGGAATATGTCCATCACTGACTACAAGCTGCAACGGGTCTGTGCAACGTCCTGATTTTAGAAATGCCAAATGCAAGGGATGCAAATGCAATAGGATGCAGATATCTTGTTGTCTTGTGCGCTCCCTGAAGTATTTGGTGGACGTCTGTGAGATGCCGGGTGGTGACTATTGAAATATTGGTGGTGCGTGGTGGTGAAGTATTCAGTGGACTAGATGGGCCCTTGTTATTATCCATCAGGTCTTCCTAGCTTCTGATGGGACAAGAGAAGCAAGTGGAGGCATCAGCCTGGGCACCTGGGGCTCCTGGTTTGCTTTCTATTGATCCTGTAAACTCTTCCTCCCATTGCTTTGATAGGAAATAAATAGTATAATAATAAATAATAATATAAGAAATGTGACATTTATAAATTTTACACACACACACACACACACACACATATGTGAGATCTCTCTCTCTCTCTCTACATATACATATACATATACATATACATACATATATATATATATATATATATATATATATATATATATATATATATATATATATATATAAGAGAAAAGTCACTCACTGTCTCACTCACTGACTCACTGACTGATCAACGCCCAGCCAAAACTGCTGGGTCTAGAAGTGTGAAATTTGGGGAGGGTATTCCTTCCATGACTGAGGGGTGCACTAAGAACTGGTTTTTGGAAATGCCAACTGGAAGGAGCTGAAAAGGGGTGCTGTGTGTTTTTGTCTTATACTTAACAGGGAAGACTGACCAACATCCAGCAAATTTGGTGCAGTGGGGGGGATACTGTTCAGAGGGAGGGGTTGCACTGGGGAGAATGATGCCCATGGGGGAGATGATGTGCATAGGGGGACTGATGCGCCATGAGGGGGTTTTCTGCCGTGGACGGTTGTTGCGCCATGGGGGATTGATGCGCCATGGGGGGTTGATGCGACGTGGGGGAATTTTACTCCTGCAACGTGGGTATGCTTTTCGCTAGTATAATAATCTATATATATATAAAAGAGAAAAGTCACTGACTCGCTCACTGACTCATCAACGCCCTGCCAAAACTGCTGGGCCTAGAAGCATGAAATTAGGGGTGTGTGTTCCTTCCATGATTGAGGGGTGCACTAAGAATCAGTTTTTGGAAATTCCAACCGGAAGGGTGTGAAAATGGGCTCAACGTGTTTTCCTCCCTATACTTTGCATTGAGGAATTGGTGACTGAGGGATGCTCTGCCCCAACCCCCAGATCTAGAAGCATGAAATTCGGGGAGGGGGTTCCTTCTGTCACATGAACTCCCACCAATAACTGATGGGGAGAAATTTAACCCCTCAGGGGCTGAAAGGGGGTTCAACGTGTTTTTGTCTTATACTTAACATGGAAGGCTGACCAACATCCAGCCAATTTGGTGCTCAGTGCCTGGTGCATGGGGAGGGGATGTTGTTTGGAGGGAGGGGTTGCACTGGGGAGGATGCTGCGCATGGGGGGTTGTGCATGACAAGATGCGCATGGGGATGTTGCGCATTGGGGGTTGATGTACATGGGGGATATTGCACATAGGGGTTGATGCGCATGGAGAGATGATGCACATGGGGGATGTTGCACATGAACGATGTTGCGCATGGGGATGTTGCACATGGGAGATGTTGCACATGGGGGTTGATCCACATGGAGAGATGATGCGCATGGAGGAAGTTGTGCATGGGGGGTTGATGCACATAGGGGGTTGATGTGCATGGGAGATGCTGGACGGGGGAATTTTAGTCCCGCAACATGGGTACTCTTTTCACTAGTAATTAATATAATAAATGTGACATTTGCCTATTGTAAGTGATACTTCTTGTTCAATGTTCTCACCTCCTCTTTGAAACAGAAGAGTGTGTGTGTGTGTGTGTGTGTGTGTGTGTGTGTGTGTGTGTGTGTGTGTGTGTGTGTGTGTCCATTAGAAGAGCTTGAAACCCTGCTGTAATTCTGTTCACAGGGAAGCAACTGTCTTTCATTGGGGAACTGGAGGATACTTAAGCAAACAAAGAGGCTTCAAGTGGTCCCACGTAAGCAATTATTTTTCTCGTGGATCAAAGAACAAGGGAGGGGGCAGCCACTTGCAAAGGAAAAGTCAAGAACTCATGGCAGGTCTGACTCACTGAAATGGACTCTCAAGGACAACAATACTGCACAGGGCGACAAAGTCCCAGGGAGTAAACAGTGCAGGGTTCTTGGCGGATCATCCAAACTCCTCATTAGAGCTCAGGCATATGTCTGGAGATTTAAATTGATGCCCTTATCTTTCCATCTTCTGTCTCTTGCCAAGAATATGTGGAAATGGAACTCCATGGATCATCAGCCCGAAAGAAGGAAAATGTCACTGTCTTGGAGGCCATATGGGATTCTAACCCTACAATCCAGAATAACTACGGGAGTACGTAAGAGACATTACGTGTACTCGTAGTTACTGCGTACCCGTACTTACTGCACCGTGGGCTGTGGGTGGTGCAAGTGGCTAAGACACTGTGCTTGTTAACCAGCAGGCCAGGGTTCAAGACCCGGGTCGGCCCCACAAGTCAGGGTGAGCTCCTGTCCTTAGCCCAGCTCTGCGACGCCAGCTGGATCCAATCGTATTGGCTCTGCCTTTCCATTGGACTAATTCAGTGGCATGGAGAGGGGGGATCTGCTGCTTGGGTAACAGCCTATCCTCCATAACAATCCAACCCAGGCTTTCGTGCTTCACATGCAGCATATGCAGCACCGAACACGATACCATAGTCTTCCAAGACTGACAGAGGCCTGCTTTTAGTTACTGCACCATATAATGAAAACCTATGGGAAATTCATTTTGCAATCCAGAGTAAATTGTTCTTACCCCACAGGCAAGGACTCCCTCGATTGTGCCCTAATTTACTTTAGAATACCATATTCATTCAAATCAAATACACCATCGAATCTAAAGTGCACCCTATACTTACAACAGGGGTGGGCAGATGCCGGTTCGGGCCTACTCGCCCGAACCGGATCTTCCCTTTTCCCTGCCGCTGGCTAACCACCAGCGGCAGGGAGAGGAAAAAGAGGTGGACCGGTTCACGCTGGCCGCATCTTTTTCCCCCCACCCTGCATCTCCTCCTCCTGGAGAAGACGCACAGGGCGTGCACAATGTGCGCCTCCTCCAGCAATGTGCGCCTCCTCCAGCAGGAGGAGACGAGTGTGTCTCCTCCAACCGGAGGAGACATACTGAGCACGCGCCAATCCCTGGGGTCGGCGCATGCGTACTGTGTCTCCTCCAACTGGAGGAGACGCACTGCACACACACCAACCCTCAGGGTCGGCACATGCGTACTGTGTCTCCTCCAGTTGGAGGAGACGCACTGTGCACACGCCATCCCCCGGTGTCGGCGTGTGCATACTCTGTCTCCTCCAACTGGAGGAGACACACTGTGCATGCGCTGGGGGTTGGCGCATGTACAGTGCGCTGGGTTGGGGTGACCATACAACTGTAAATTTCTGGATTTGTCCTCTTTTTTGTCTCCTATCTTGGTGTCCTCCAAAAGGGCTTCACTGTCCTCCATTCTGGAACTTTGCAGTGGTGTCTTGATGCGCATGGGGATTGATGTCATCATGTCATATGTCATTGGTTTCGTATTGAGGAGCAGAATCCCGTGCAAAAATCAATTTTGAAATACCTCCTTCCTATCATAAAATAAGGCCAAATACTAAAACTAAAAAAAATGCATTGAGCTCTATGGGAAAGTGAGTGTGCCCAATATCATGGCTTTTCTTGGGAGTAAGCAAACATGCCCTTGTCCGCAAGAACATCCAGGCTAAGAGGAATCCAAGACCTTGTCCTCCTTTTGAGGTTCAGGCATCTGGTCACCCTGGGTGCACCATGAGGCTGACGTGATGCAGCAGGTGACACAATACAATACAAAGTTTATTGGCTTAAAAACCAAGGGTTGTAATTCAAACAAGAAGTTGGTATAATTAAAATAAAAATAGGAAATTCACAAATAAAAATTAAAATAAAATAAAATAAAAATAGGAAATTCACAAATAAAAATTATGGATGACAAATGTGTGGCCTCTGCTTCTGCCGCCATCTCCTTGGCTTTGTGCTTGTGTTAATGTTGTCGTCCTTTGATTTCCTTCCCTCCTGGCTGCCCTTCATCAGCAAGTTGGAACAGGATGCCTCCATCCTCCACTCTTGCAAGTTGGCAGGCAGAAGCATCCCTTTACACAGCCCGGCGCAGGCGGTTCTGCCGTCCTCTCAAGAAATCCCGGCAGTTTTTATTAGGATGTAACACGGGCTCTTCAAGGCTAACTCCTCATTAATCAATTAGGCAACGAAGCCGTGGCAATCATCTCCGCTCACTTTTTCCAAGCCGCGATCCAGCTTCGCTGCTCATTAGGAGAGCACAGATTTATGTGCTGGGTGGTTAATATGTTGTATATATAATTATATCATGCCCTGGTCAGCTAATAGCTCCCAAAATTACAGGAAACTGATTGAAATAACCTTTTATTTTTTTTTAAAGGCTGTGTTGAAATTAGCAATTAATTGATTTTTGTAGCAGATTGCTCTCGGTGCGTTCCGAAAAATAGGAAACTTTCCAGGATTTGGCAAGCTTAGAACTGCAGCTAGGAACAGTTGGACCCAGTGTTTGGTCTGGGTGTGAACAGGTGGAAGAAGAGCCCTGCTGAATCGGATCCAAGATTTATCTTTCATCCCATAATACTCAGTCGTTGTCCCCGGCATCTGACATTCATGCTGCCCCTTTACACGAGGTCCCATTTTGCTTCAATTTTTGCCAGCCGATTGTCAATAGACAATAAATGTTCTCATCCCTATCAGAGCTGCCTGAACTTGTGCCAACTACCACATGTTGTAGCATGTTGTAGCAGTGAGTTCCAAAGATTAACATACCATCTTGAATATCTATCCATTGGCAGTCAATTCAGTTGGATCATACAAAATGCAAACAAAATTGGATCATACAAAATGATATGGTGCCTCACATAAAGAGCTTGATTCGTTCCGGAGGCCTGTTCTTTAAGTGAAACGCTCTTTAAGTGAAGAGGATTTTCCCATAGGAAATAATGGAAACTCAGATGATTGGTTGCACAACCCCCCAAAATATTCATATAAAAATATTAACTGGATGTAAAAATGATGACAAAACACTGGAATTGAATTCAAAACATGCATTCACTGTGCATGATCCTTAGGCTGCATTCCTAAAAACACTTTCCTGGGAGTAAGCCCCATTTAACACAATGGGGCTTACTTCTGAGTAGACGTAGGAGACTGCAATCAAAGACTGCAATCAAGCTGCCAATTTGGGGACAGTTAGAGGCAGCAGAGTTGGCCAGCAGCCCTTTAAAAAAGCATCTGCACTGAGCACCAAGGCTGCATAACACGAGTGTACACAGCACGCTTGCTTGTTAAGTGAAGCAGAACTTGTTATGTGAAGCAAGATTCCTTGGAAATTTTTGCTTGTTATGTGAAACGCTTGTTAAGTGAGGCGCTTGTTAAGTGAGGTACCACTGCATCATGATGAAATGCTTCCATAGGACCCAGTGGTGATAAGGGGGCCAATGGGAAAACCACCATTACTATTAAGTGTGCGCCACAGCCGGAATGAAACCAGTGCGGCTCTATTTGCCTCCACGGGAGTCTCCAGTGCGCACCTCCAGAGCATCCCAGCCTTTGAAATCTGTTTCATCTCCGGCGCGGCCCAGCAGGTGCTCCCAGGCGCTGCTTTTGTGCGCGGCTGCTAAGTGGAGCAAGAGAGCCTTCTTCAAAAGCAGTGCACGGGGAATGATGTAACATCTGCTGAAGCTGTGGCCACCCGGCCTCATTTTCCTGGGTACTGGGGTGGGGGGACTGCATTAGCAGGTCTCGGGGGAATTCTGATTAACCCATCTCTCGGCATTATTTCGGCAGGGAGTAGCTTGATAAAGATCAAGGCTAGAAAACTAGCCTGTTATTTGTTTGTCGTGGAAGGAAGCACACCTGTTTGGGTTAAATTTGCCAGGACTGAAAAAATGCTGGGTTTCATAAAGGATCCATTTGCCAGTTCACAGGACAGTTTGCAGTGGCATAGCTAGAGGAGGTGCAAAGCACTGAGTGTGCAATCCTGACCTAGGCCGGCACAACTCATGGGTCTTCCTGTTCATGTGGTGATGTAGGGAGGCAATCGCATGCCTGTGCACTGGCCTAACCCTCCCCCAGGAGTGGCGCAGAAATGTCTTATGGCACGTTTGTGACATCCCAAGGTCACACAAGACTTATGCCGGGGCTTATGCTGGCCTAACTGGAGTTTAGGATTGCAGCCCAAGGAGCACAATCCTAAACATGTCCACTCAAAAGTAAGCCCCATTGTGTTCTGTGGGTCTTACTCAGTGATGGGATTCAAAGAAATTAACAACCGGTTCTATGCACATCTGGCAGCCACTTTTAAATGGCTATTTTTAAACTTTATATGTCCTATCTCTCATTAACAACCGGTTCTATAGAGTAGGTGCGAACCTGCTGGAGCCCACCACTGGTCTTACTCCCAGGAAAGTGTCTTTAGGATTGCAGCCTATGTCTTGCAGGCTGTCTCAGTGTAGCTTGCAAGGGGCCTCTCCTCCTTCCCTTGGGAATCATACCAGGTAGAGGGAGCAAATCTGTAGGATTCACTCAGAGGCATACCATTTATATGGCACAAGGTGTCTCATGCCATATGCCCAGTTTGATATTATTGACTTGTATCATTAGCCAAAGGGTGGATTTCTGGTCTTTTGATAGGGGTGAAATTTCAGTCCTTGCTATGGGCGCCCTTGCTTAGGTACGCCTCTGGATTCACTTCTTCTATGTGTTTTATCTCCCCTCCAGGGTCCCTTGCAGGCTCCCTGCAAAACCTAGCGCTACAACCCCCTCTAGCTATGTCCCTAAAGTAGCTTGTTGTGAGCAGGGATTTAATGGCGCCTGGAAGCGTACAGCCCGCGCTTGAAGCTGTCTTGTGACCTACGGCTTCTGCTTACAATTCAGTAATTGCATTTCTAGTTGATCACATTCATTTATTAAAGCCAGGCGAGGGCAAGGCCTGCAATTCTCTGCTGCAAAAACGGGGAAAGCCCAACGATTACATGGGCCAGATATTGCTTCCAGAGGCCACATTCAGCCTGGGGGACTTATATATATATGGGGGGCATAAACAAACAAACAAACAAACAAATAAATAAATAAATAAGGTACCCCTGGCCTGAGTGAATGAGTGCGTGAGTGAGTGAGTGAGTGCATGAATGAATGAATGAATACATACATACATACATACATACATACATACATACATACATACATACATACATACATACATAAAGCACCCCTGGCCTGAGTGAACCTGAGTGAGTGAGTGAGTGAGTGAGAGAATGAATGAATGAATGAATAAGGCACCCCTGGCCTGAGTGAGCCTGAGTGAGTGAGTGAGAAAAATGAATGAATGAATGAATGAATGAATAAATAAATAAATAAATAAGGCACCCCTGGCCTGAGTGAGCCTGAGTGAGTGAGTGAGTGAGTGAGTGAGTGAGTGAGTGAGTGAGTGAATGAATGAATGGATAGGATATCGCTAGTCTGAGTGAGCCTGAATGAGTGAATGAGCCTGAGTGAGTGAGTGAGTGACTAGATAGATAGATAGATAGATAGATAGATAGATAGATAGATAGATAGATAGATAGATAGAACACCCATGGCCTGAATGTGAGTGAGTGAATGATTGATTGAATGAATGAATAAATAAATAAATAAACAAACAAATAAATAAATAAATAGGGCCCCCCTAGTGAGCGGACCTTCCATCAGCTGGATAGAACCCCTGGTTTCTTCTCTTGCCTTTTCCTCCTGCAGGATCTCCAGCCCTTCAAGATCCGCTTCTCAGCAGCCCACCCTCTGCTCCTCAGCACTCCGAGCCGCTCAAGGCCATTTGTTTTGCAAAATCCATTCCATGACTGGCAGCAGAGCTCTCGGGAATTGGACACGTTTTGATCAACGACCATATATACCTTTTCTCCTCCTAAAACTAATTAATGATTTTTAAAAATTGAGTAAAGCGCTCACTTGATTTGGTTCCCTGAGCTCCACTGGCGACGGGCGGGAGGGAGTTGAAATGAATTTCTCCGGCTAAAAAAGAAAAATCTTCAAAGCTCATGTTTAATTGTGCATGTCCTATTTTAAATAACCAGCTCAACTCCAGCTGTTTTGGGGACTGATCTGTGGATCCCATCTCTGCAATCCAGATGTAACCCTTTCAGGCTTCCTCCAAAGCATATCATTTTTTTTAAAAAGTCTGGGTGGGATTTTGCAAAGACCTCAAATGCAGCCTCGATGTTGATCTGCCCACCCTGCAGTCTGAAGCGAAGCATCTCGCCACATGTGCTTGTGACCACCCCACTCCACTTCGGCATAGCATGCCACCAATTTGGCTCCCATATATACACCATTTTATTAACAACATTGGTTTCATGTTCCTGGGGAAATCCATTGCTGATTTTCACAGAAACAGCACTGAAAACTTTGCATGCGCATATGTGTGTGGTTGCAATCCGATGCACACTTTCCAAGCAGCAAACCCCATTAAACGGAATGGGCTTACATCAGTGTAGACCTGCATGGGATTGAGCTGAGTTCCATACCGCCTAACCTTCTATCCAAAGGGAAATTTGCATTTCAGATTCTGAACGGTGTTGTTCTCCATTCCCAAATTTTACGCAAAGCACTGTCCATGCGCAGTCGCCATCCTTTTATATATCTTTGTACCTGCAAATGTGTGCATTGCGAAAACACTCCAAAAAAAAACAACAACAAGCAATTGAGATATATGTAGATAGAAACATGTATATAGATATACATTAGAAACACAATACACTTATCTTCCCAGACAGCTCTGAAATTAATTTTGGTTTAAAGGAAATTTAGAAACAGCTTCATTTACTATAACAAATGACTAATATGGCATAAGCTGGCCCATGTAAATGAGTTTCTGTCTCCCCTGTGGTTTTTTCCATCAACTTTCCGGGCTAATTGTGTGCTTCCTATAAAGGCCTTTCAATAATGATAAGCTCTACCTCATACTGACAGACAACTCATAATATCCTGAAGGCCTGAAGTCAGAAACTTGGCGGAGTTTGTGCAGTATGTGCAGCTCAGTCTCTCCAAACCACCCCCAACCACCAGTTTGGCACACGCGAACAACGTACCTATGCGCACACCAACGCACACCAAGTGCGCACACCAAGGATTTATAACGCACACTATGCGCACACCAAGGATTTATGTGTAAATCCTTGAGATTTGAAAGCTACAGCTTCACGAAACTCACATTTGAAAGGAGCCCATCCTATGAACTCCTTTCCGAACTGGGTCTGCGGGCAACTTGAGTCAAACTATGCCCACCAACCACAACCCTTTCCTCGGGGGGTTTTCAAAAAGTGCACAAAAAGTAGTGTAACAAGCAGGACATCCCGTTTCCACTTCCCCAGAAATGTACACATGACCCTTTATCAACTTTGGGGAAAAAAATCTTTATTTTCCTCCTTTTCCTTGTGAGCAAACAGCATGTAGCCTTCTTGTAATTAATAAATTTTATGTCCTATATTATATATACAGGCATCACCCATTTTCCACTGGCTTCCATGGTTGTTTCCACTCTTTCAACACCTTTCAATTATACCCAGAACTCATTCTCTCAACACATGCTCCACTCTTTCAACTTCTTTTTGCTAGTCTAAGGGCTGAAATTATCTTCCCTAATGTTGATTTGCATGTGACAAGGTGACCAAATTATATTTTGGCATTTCCTTATGACTTTCTTCGTTATTATTCGTTATTATTAGTAAATAATAATTCTTCATTATTATTTGTAAATAACCATTATTCAAATCTATAAGATATTCACTGATCACACATGCCTTTGTTCATTTTACCATAAGTTATCTTTTTGTTTATGTGTAAATAAATATTAAGGCTTTTGCCAGTGATATTTATGTCTTTTTGGGGTGCCCATTTTGCATCTGCAAAAAGATTGGGTTCCACTTTTCAACGGTTTTCACTTTTGGACAGTGCTCCTGTACGTAACCCGTCCAATAAGTGGGGATGCCTGTAATAATTTTATATTTTATAACAAGTAATATTCAGGGCTGCAACTGGCTTAGTGGTTAAAGGCGCTGTACTTGCCCATCTGAAGATCAGCAGGTCAGTGGTTTGAGACCCGAGTACTGCAAGACGTGGTGAACTCCCGTCCTTAGCCCAGCTCCTGCCTACTTAACACTTCAAAAGCATGCAAATGCAAGTAGCTAAATAGGTACCACCAAAGTGAGACGTTAACAGTGTTCTGTGCAACTCGGCATACAGTCATGCCGGCCACATAACCATGCAAATATCTTTGGACATGCAAAGCTCTGATTTAGATATGGGGAAGAGCACTGCACCCTAGAAGTCGGTCATGACTAGCAGGACAACTTGCAAGGGTCACCTTTACCCAGTGATGGGATTCAAAGAAATTATCAACCGGTTCTATGCCTTTCTGGCAGCCGCTTTTAAATGGCTATTTTTAAACTTTATATGTCCTATCTCTCCTTAACAACCGGTTCTATATAGTAGGTGGGATTTGCTGCTTGGGTAACAGCCTATCCTCCATATCAATCTACCCAAGTCTTAGTGCTTCGCATGCCGCGTCAAGCACAATACCATAGTCTTTCAAGACTGATGGATGCCAAGTCTAGAGCAGGTGCGAACCTGCTGGAGCCCACCACTGCCTTTTAAAAAAGCAGGCCTCCGTCAGTCTTGAAAGACTATGGTATCGTGCTCGATGCTGCATACGCTTCATACGAAGCACAAAAGCCTGGGTTAGATTGTTATGGAGGAGAGGCTGTTACCCAAGCAGCAAATCCCCCTCTCCATGCCACTGAATTAGTCCAATGGAAAGGCAGAGCCAATACGATTGGATCCAGCTGGCGTCGCAGAGCTGGGCTAAGGACAGGAGCTCACCCTGTCTTGTGGGGCCGACCCGGGTCTCGAACCTTGGCCTGCTGGTTAACAGGCACAGCGCCTTAACCGCTTAATAGCCCATACCACTACCTTTTCCTTAACAAGTAATGTAGTATTTAAATAGATGAAAACAAGGTACATTTTTTATCTTTGACTTGGTGATGTCCTCCATTTTTCTTGGATGTCCTCCATTTCAGGAGGATTTGTCCTCTTCTGCGATTACGATATCCAGTCAGCCTGCTCAGACTTGATTCCAGGCTGGCTGCCTCCCACCCACCAGTATCCCCCAAATCACAATTTATAAGGACCCTTCCTCCATTTCAATGTGTCCACATTGTTTCAGTATTTAACGCAGGCATTAACGATATCCTAATTCCCTTCCGAACGTGTGGAGCGGAAGTCATTTGCATTTGTTTTTGGCCTTTGCATCGGAGGCAGCCTCCAGTGTGTCTCGCAGATGAGGGCTGGGAAGGATGGAGGGTGGCGCGTTCAGTTCCGCCACAGCTGTGGCTGTTGACATCACACCGGACTCAACCCCATTAGGCGAGCGAGATAAAAGCTCACACCAAGGCTTCCTTTCCAATGAGGAACGCCAAGTCTTCAGTCACGATTATGGTTCAATAAAGATTCGTATCAACATCCATTAAGCCAAATCTCTGGGTGTTTGCAATTTACAAGAGGAAGGAAAAAAGCATCCTCTCCTTGCGCCGAAGACCCCGGTTGGGATTGTGTCCCCCCTTTCGTTTCCCTGGCAACGGCGCGGAGCATCTTTGCGGCCCATGGAAAGCCACAAGGGTCGCCGCAATGTAGCGTAACACGGAGGGAAAGAGGCGGGTTGGTAACAAACCTAGTAATTTCCAGCATTTAAGTCAATTTAAAATGCAGCTTTGCCTTTCAGAATACTCCAAAGATCTTCATTTCATCATCACTGGGGTGGGGGGGGGGAGGTTGCTTCATAATTTCAGATGTGAACATTCATAATTGCAGACTTTGACGTTGCGGGGCTACAAACAAAAAAAAAAAAAAAAAGAAAAAACAGGCTCGGAAAATATCAGCCGTTCCCCCATTTGAAATCTGCCACCCCCAGCCAGAGGAAAGGGACGCTGTTTCTGCCCGCACCATCAGATAGGTGGTGCCCACCCCAGACCTCCATCACTGGAGGCGTGCATCGGATGCTGCGGCCCATGTATCTGGCCATGCACCAGCTGCCACAGTAATTTCTCTAATAATAATTAGACACATCGTCATTATTACTCTAATAATATAGAGGGGAGCAGATTGTGGAGAGAGAGAGAAAGAGGAGGCAAGAAGGTGGGAGGTGCTCTCGCTCACATCCAGCACAAGTCTTTGCACGTCTACTGAGTAGTAAGGCTGCAATCCTAACCATATCTACTCAAAAGTTAACTCCATTGTGTTCAATGGTTCTTACTTCCAGGAAACTGTCTTTCGAATTGCAGCCTAAGGGCACAATCCAGAGTAACTATGGGAGCAAGTAAGAGATATTACGTGCACATGTAGTTACTGCACCACCTAGTGAAAACCTATGGGAAGTTCATATTGCAATCCAGAGTAACTTGTTCTTACTCCAAAGCAAGGACTCGCTGTAGTTACTCTGGATTTTATCCTAACCCTAAAATCCAGAGTAACTGTGGGAGCATGTAAGAGACATTTACGCCGACATAGTTACAGCACCTCCAAGTAAAAACCTATGGGAAATTCATATTGCAATCCAGAGTAAATTGTTCTTACACCGGAGCAAGGACTCCCCGTAGTTACTCTGTATTGTGCCCTAAGTCTCATTGAGTTCAAAGGGGCTTACTCCTAGGAAAGCTAGTTTAGGATTGCACCCATCACTATACTTGTCTCCTCTGAATTTCTTCCTCTGCTTGTTCCTTCATTTTCTAAATGAGGGTGTGAGGAAGAGGAGGAAGAGGAGTAGACACAGGGAGGTATAAGGAGATGGGTCGCTCCATCCCCCCACCACCAACCCACTACTGGATCCTATTGCCACATGTATGGGTTCCAAAAGTACACATTGCAATACCTTACTGGGACTGGGCAAACTGGGCCCCTTGGGGTCCTGAAGAAATGTGTACAAACAAACAAACAGAAAGATGGACAAACAAATATCTTCCAAAACAAACATTTCAAACAAATGAGAGAATTTTGGCAGGTGTACCTTATAGACAAAGTGTACCTGCTAACAGTAGCATAGCTAGAGGGGGGTGGAGCAGTCAAGTCTTGGAGGGAGCCTCACCCCTTTGGAGCCTTTGGACTGCTCCATCCCCCTCTAGCTATGCCACTTGCTTAATTTATTGCTCCAAATTTTGTGGTGGGTCCCAGTTATTCCCCTGATCAACCTGCCATTTTTTCCCCAAAATAATTTTTGTCATCAAGGCTAATGATGCTACCTCCTGCTGAACTGTGATGAAGGCCACCTCTGGAAACCTGCACCCCCTACGCCTCCTATTTCTGCTCCGCACCTTAATCATGAATAATGTATAGCAATTTACCAGTCGCCGCAAATGTGAGTTATGGCGCTAACAACCCGGAGCCACAACCCGCACCGCACAACTTTGATGAAAGAGGCTCTCGTTTGGTTTTCCCTTTTATTTTCTCGTCAGCTTTCCCCAAATTATTTCATTTTCCCTTCAGCAGGCGCACATGCACGCAGACCCTGATCAAATGTATATTTCTTCGGGACTGGATTAGCCGTGTGTTCAACTTGCCTTTATTGAAATGTATTCAATACGCCTGCTAATCTGTTTATAAGGATGACTTTGCTATTAGGAACATAATGTTTAATAGCGGGATTAGCTCGGGCTTACTGGAGAGAGTGCGCTTAGCGTCAGTTGCAGAAAATGCAAGAAAGAATAATATAATGGGCTGACAATAGAGGTGCAAATAACGGGGTGAGAAGAAGGAAAAGAACAGCAGTGTGAAATAGGGTCCAACTGGGTTGCGATGCACCCCTGAATTGCACCAGAAGCCGTGTTTCTTTTCTAATCCCACATCAAAACACATCATTGATTATTGACATTGATATGGTTTGGGGCCAGGAGATGTTGGGCGCAATCCAGAGTAACTACGGAACAATTTACTCTGGATTGCAATATGAATTTCCCATAGGTTTTTACTAGGTGGTGCAGTAACTACGGGTGCACTTCTAACCGGCCTAGAAATTGCAGTGGCCATAATCCAAGCCTACGTCATAATGTCTCTTACGTGCTCCGGTAGTTACTCTGGATTGTAGGGGTTGTCACAAATCCAGGTGAAAGAGATGGTTTGCATGGCACACATATAAAGTCATTCATCTAATCTGGCAGTAGACAACCTGATACTATTGCTGCAATCCTAAAGACACTATCCTGGGAGTAAGACCCATTGAACGCAATGGGGCTTACTTTTGAGTCGACATGGTTAGGATTGTTTGACTCTCCCAGAAGACACATTCCTTCTACCAGTTACTCTCTAAAGGTACAAGGAGCTTCTAGATCCTACTGTTGGTTGAACCTGGACCCTTTTGTCAACAAAGTCCCATTTTCACTTGAATCTAATGCACCATTGAATCTAATGTGCATCTCTATTTTAAAAGTATTGGGATTTTTTAAAAAAATTACCAGTAATTGTAATGTCTACCCGCAAAGCAGGCACAAAATTTAATTTTACTGCATGCGATAATAGCAGGGGTGTTCAAACACTAGTCCGGGGGGCTAGATGTGGCCCACAGTAAGCTTCAATGTGGCCCACAGCAAGGCCCCTCAATCTAGCCCATGGACAAATCTTGTAATGTATCCAATGCACTCTTATATGTAAATTTATGTAAATTTATTCAAATTTGAAATGTAAATCATTTATCTGGCCCCTGACAGTGTCACAGAGATTGGACAAAATCCAGAGTAACTATGGGGAGTCCTTGCTCTGGTGTAAGAACAACTTACTCTAGATTCCAATATGAATTTCCCGTAGGTTTTCACTAGGGGGTGCAGTAACTACGGGTGCACGTAAAGTCTCTTACGTGCTCCTGTAGTTACTCTGGATTTGGGGGAGTGTGGCCCTCCCACCAAAAAGTTTGGACCCCCCGATTCCTATGGGTTTATGTTATGATTTTGACCTAACTGACTTTATACAACAATGGGCTTATTTATGCTAGATTTTTTAATTACAATATAGTAAACGGTGAAACTAAATACTGATCTGTACTTATAATCAATATACTACAGTGGCGCCTCACATAACAAATTTAATTCGTTCTGGAGGCATGTTCTTTACGTGAAGCGGATTTTCCCATAGGAAATAATGGAAACTCAGACGATTGGTTCCACAACCCCCAAAATATACATATAAAAATATTAACTGGTTGTAACAATGATGACAGAACACTGGGACTGAATTCAAAACATGCATTCAATGTGCATGATCCTATGAAGTCTACTTAGGCTGCAGTCCTAAAGACACTTTCCTGGGAGTAAGCCCCATTTAACACAATGGGGCTTACTTCTGGGTAGACAAGGTTAGGAGGCTGCAATCCAAGACACTTTCTTCTGCAATCCACTTTCCAAGTGTCTCCCCCCTTTCTCCTTCTCTCCATCCTGAGCCTCTCTCCCCCCTGCTCCCTTCTGGCTACCCTGAGCTGCTTCCCTCTTCTCCACTGCTCTTCTCTCCCTCCGGCCACAGGAGGAACAGCATGGAAGTGTTGCTTTCACTATGGGCAGGTGCGCTAGGCGGCCCTGACGCTTTTTAAACAGGCTGCCGGCCAGCGCGTCTCCCACAACTGCCAACGAACGTGTTCTTTACGGAAGCACTTTCTTTACGTGAAGCAGAATCCTAGAGAAATTTTTGTTTGTTACGTGAAACATTACGTGAGGCATTCTTGACGTGAGGCGCCACTGTATATGTAGTCAAATCTGACGTGCCATCAAATCTAATGTGCACCCCTTCGTCTGCGCATCTGTGTAGCACCACCACATGTGCAGATTCGGTCTTTGTTGGACCAAAATGACGCACGTGTCACAAAAAGATAATCCAACCGAGAGTTTGCTAAATGAGCAAAGCGAGGCGCCAAAATTAAGGTATTTAAGAAAAGGAGGCGCTGCAGGGGCTTCTCAGAAAGCACATTTGCCATAGACAAGTATTAAGCTCTCCATAAAAGAGCCTTTCAGTAACTCAGTTTGGATCCAAGTGAGCCTTCAGTTGAATTAGTATTTTTATGTCAGTTCTATTAAGCCTGAGAATATATCCATTCTAATTTCTTCAGATTCCGCTTTAGTTGCGCGGGTGCAGCCGGCAAAGGCTCGCTCTGCTTATTGCCTCCCCTGCAGAGCTGCAGTAATTCAGGAGGCTTCCGACATCAAAAAGAAGGCTGTCACTTGAGCTGAGTTTAAAAAAAAATACGTTTTTTAAAAAAATATAAGTTGTTTATTGAGAAACAGGAGGAAGAAAGATGAGCCCCATGAGATATTCAGTCCTACCGGCTGAGATTTGCTGGGTCCATTAGAGTTGGAAGGGACCCAGTGGATCATCTAGTCCAACCCCCTGCCTGTAGCAGGAAATTCTCGTCTTGGGGGGACCCGGGTCTCGAATCCTGGCCTGCTGGTTAACAGACAGAGGGCACAATCCAGAGTAACTACGGGGAATCCTTGCTCCAGTGTAATTACAATTTACTCTGGATTGCAATATGAATTTCCCATAGGTTTTCACAAGGTGGTGCAGTAACTATGGGTGCACATAATGTCTCTTATGTGCTCTGTAGTTACTCTGGATTGTAGGGCTAGTCTCTTACATGCTCCCGTAGTTACTCTGGATTGTAGGGACACTGTCTTAACCACTTGCTCCACCAGAGGATCACCATGTGTTGTCTAGAACCCCTCATTTTGTTGGCATCCTTGGCTGCTCCCAGATGGCAGAGATCAAGTTCAGCTGGTCCAAGCAGTGGCTTCAGCATGACCAGGCAGGGTCTCTGCCATGCCCTTCTGATGCCAGGACATGATGAGAGGCTTACAAGGAGATCATTCTGGGTCTGGCATAAGTGCCCACACAGCCTAGAAGCAAAAAAGGTGCACCAGCAATAGGCAGTTGCAGGCTGAAATGCTTGAGGACAGGGTGGACAGTCCTATTCTGGCTGGCCATGCCATGGTATATAGAATTATGTATATATGTATATATATGTCAGGGCTGTGGGTGGCGCCAGCGGTTAAGACGCTGTGCCTGTTAACCAGCAGTCCAGGGTTCGAGATCCGGGTCGGCCCCACAAGACAGGGTGAGCTCCCGTCCTTAGCCCAGCTCTGCGATGCCAGCTGGATTGGCTTTGCCTTTCCATTGGACTAATTCAGTGGCATGGAGAGGGGGGATTTGCTGCTTGGGTAACAGCCTATCCTCCATAACAATCCAACCCAGGCTTTCGTGCTTCGCATGCAGTGTATGCAGCGCCAAGCACGATACCATAGTCTTCCAAGACTGAGGCCTGCTTTAATATATGTTCCAAATATGGAACAACAGAGTGGTTTAAAATTAGGAAAGGAGTGCAACAAGGCTGAATATTGTATATTTACCTGCATATAGACTACCCACTGCTGTTGATCCAACCATCTTCCTCCCAGCTGTTGGCAACACATTCCAAAGCAAACAGGAACCTCGTTAATTCCAGTTCCAAGCCAGGCCAGTGAATTGTAATCTCACCCCATCATCAACTGTACATTGAAGTGATGAGGTGAGCACTTCAGGTCTGATTAGCAATCGCCCTTGTTCATCTCCTTGCTGAAACCTGCGCATAATTGCTCCCAATTTTTCCATAACAGAAGCAAATCTCTTTGCTCAAAGAGCAGGCTTTGTTTGCCGGCTTGCACCGCACCTTCCCTCCTGTTGGGCTGGTTCAGGCCATTTAATTTCCTAAACACAATAAACCGAAAAGGGGGAATAAGATTGCCGGCACGAAGGGAATCAGAGTTCAGCAATTGCGTTTGGTGGATAATAACTGATGCCTGTCATTAAAGGAAAGGCTCTGCAGATTGAATCAGGCGGAGGAACGCTTTTGCTCCTGCTTGAGTCTCTGTAAGGAAAACGTTGCTGCTCTCGCCTATGGAAAGGTATATAGGACTATATGGGGAGGGGGGACGACGACACCATCCTCAACTGCCCCATCTGAGGGGTGGCACAGTCCAAGGAGCAAGTGTGCCAAGCCCTCCTGATGACAGCCCTTCTATTTTTTTTAATCTTATCAATCAACATCCAATCATGATGCCCTGCAGTAAGGCAGCATTCGGATACAGCTCTGCATCAATACTGTGCAAAGCAACCTATTTATTTATTTATTTATTTATTTATTTATTTACTTACTTACTTACTTACTTACTTACTTACTTATTTGATTGATTGATTGATTGATTGATTGATTGATTGATTGATTGATTGATTGACTGACTGACTGATTGATGGATGGATACTTTGTCTTTTCCAACACTATGGCCTTCTGCCAACCAGCCATACCGCTCAGAATGCCTCTAGGCCAGGGGTCTCCAGGGGTCTCAGCCGGAGGGCCACATCAAATCCCTGGCACAGTGTCGAGGACCATATACACTTAAATAAATATATTTAAATAAATTTAAATATAAAGTTTAAATAAATACATTAGAGATGAAACAAAGATGAATGAATAAATTAGATAATGAACCGGCTAAATTTTTCAGGATTTCGCGAAGCACCAACACACATCATTGAATTACTGCATATATTCAGCTCCTGTTGTGTTTGGTAAAGTGAATCAGAAGCTTGCAGGGATCCAGAGGCTGGCCTCGGGCTATATCAGGGGTGTCCAACCTTTCAGCTTCCCTGGGCCGCATTGGATGAAGACGAGTTGGTTTGGGCCGCACATAAACACTAACAACTGGTTTTTTAAAAAAATGTAGGACAAAATGTAGGCTGTCCTATATTTTGTCCTACATTTTAAAACCTTGGTGTAAGTCTCATTGATTTTGAGTAAGTCTCATTGATAATCATGGGGTTTTCTGCTAAGTAGCCATGCATAAGATTGGGCTCTCAGACTGCAACTTGGGAGTAAGCCTCATTGACTTTAGTGGGGCTTACTTCTGAGGAGGCATGATGCAGCGGATGGGATGTGATCCTCTGCAAGCTTAACCTTGGAGATATGTTGCAATCCTGAACACACTTTCCTGGGAGTAAGACCCACTGGGTACAATGGGCCTTACTTCTGAGTAGTCATGGTTAGGGTTGCCCGTCCTGTGCATCATTGGGCTCTCAGACTGCAACTTGGGAGTAAGCCTCATTGATGTTAAGGGGCCTACTTCTGTGTAGGTCTCAAGGGCAGCAGGCAGCAGATGAGATAGAGGCTGAGGCTGCTTTTGGGGGATGTGGGTGGGCAAGCGCTGCAAGGTCTGCAGGGGCCTGAAGTGCTCTGGGTGCCAGGAGGCAGGTAGGGGTGCCTGAGTGCCAGACCAGCTTTGTGGCGGCCGCCCAGGGCAGTGCGCAGAGATGCACACAAAATTTGAAAATGGCTGCTGCCACAAAGCCGGTTTTTTCAATCGTGGTGGCCAGCTTTGCAGAAGGGCCACATCCACACTCTGGTCCTGAGCCGCATAAGGCCCCTGGGCCGTGTGTTGGACACCCCTGGGCTAGATAGATGCTGAGGGCCAATTCTGGCCCCTGGGCCGGAGATTGGAGATCCATGATCTAGCCCAAGACCTGCTGCAGGGGCAGTGAGGGGAGCTGATTCTTTTCTGCTTGGCTCAGCAAGACCCCAAGTCTGCCTATAAGAAAATCCCTTTATGATCCTTCCCCTGTTTTTTGTTGAATATATATCCTAGTGGGGAAAGTGAAATCCAGAGTAAAGTCGGCGCCTATGAATGCGGCTTCCCCTCCCCCAAATCTAGCACACGCACCAGAGATTTGCTGGAAAGAGAACACAAATCCATCTCATTTGTAATCCACCTTATCGCTTGGGGTTTTTTCTGCACTGTTTGCAGTCAGAAGCTGGGGAGGACGCCACACGCTAGTCGCTTAGCAGGCATCTGATCCAGACTAGGTGAGGCCCTCTCTTCCTGCGACCTTCCTCTGGACATGTTTTGCCCCACTCCACTAGCGCCACTCAGGTGTAACATAAGCTCAGAACCTGCACATCAAAACTGTGCCACGTGCAAATGCTGTCCTTGCAGGTATAGGAGGCTTCAAAGGGAATTTGTACGAATCATAGCATTCTATAGATTCATGGACATGGAGGGGAGCATTGCAGTGGCATAGCTAGAGGGGGTGCAAAGCACTAAGGTTTTCAGGGCGTGCTAAGAACTCAAAGTGCAATCCTATCCTAACCTACATCAGCACAACTCATTGGTGATATCCCATGGTGATATAGGGAGGCGAGCGCACATTTGTGCACTGGCCTAATTCTCCCCTAGTAGTGATGCAGGTCTTACGGCACTTTTGTGACACCCCCAGGTCAGCACAGGACTTATGCCAGGGCTTAGGCCGGCCTAACTGGAATTCAGGATTGCAGCCTAAGTTTTTCAGACTATACAGGTGGTCCAGTCCCTCCCCTTTGGGGCCGTTCCAGGTTGCACAAACCAAACAAAGGAGACCTGCCGCTTGCATTCTACAGTGAGGATCCCTGATCCAGACTAAGCATGTCTCCTCAAAAGTAAATCCCATTGTGTTCAATACTTCTAGGAAAGTGTGGTTAGGATTGCAGCCTTAGTGCCTGACACCCCCTCATGCTACACTACTAGAATATGGGTCTGCTAATGGTCCCATATGCACTTCTCTTGTTCAGAGTGTCAGGAAAAATGTGCTGCCCAGAAGCATTGGAAGGAGAAGGCTTGGGAACGTCCTGGAGACATGTGCTTGGCCATTGTGGGAAACAGGGTGCTTATCATAGATATATGGAACCTCCATGTACAACAATAGTATACCTCGGAATACCAGATGCAGGGAAGTAATAGTAGATGGCTAGCATAGGCCTATTCCAAAATAGCAGGCAAAATCCTACAGGGAGTCCTTGTTCCAATGTAAGAACAACTCTGGGCACAATCCAGAGAAACTACGGGAGCACATAAGAGACATTACATGCACCCGTAGTTACTGCAACACCTAATGAAAACCTATGGGAAATTCATAATGCAATCCAGAGTAACTTGAACTTACTCCGGAGCAAGGACTCCCCACAGTTACTCTGGATTTCACACTTACTCTGGATTCCAATATGAATTTCCCATAGGTTTTCACTAGGTGGTGCAGTAACTATGGGTGCATGCAAAGTCTCTTACGTGCTCCCATAGTTACTCTGGATTTGGGGGTATATTGATCTTATGGTTATTTTCTCTCTCTTGGAGCCATGCTCAGTCTCTGTAGGGTTGTCATAATTCTCCTCCACAAAATCTGGACAGGATCCTCTGTCCCATTTGCCAGTATGTGAACACAATCCCCCCAAATTGGGATCACCCCTGTTTTTCAGGACATATGGCAACCCCAAGTCTCTGTGCATCATACTTGGCGCTGAACGGCATTCTGTTCTGAAATCATCATCACCTCCAGAACCGGCTGCAGTTTCTTCCCCATCTTCATTATCACCTGAGCCCGGCTGCTGTAAATTTTATGGCCAGCCATTCTTCATCTGTAAGAGGAGCATCTCTCCTTTGTGAGGTCTCTATTGTTTGGTTCTTGTGCATTATGTCGAAGGCCAATAAAAACCTGGGCTCCGATCCGATTTCCCAAACCTTAGCATAAAAGTGATGGATGCAATATTTAGCTACAGTATCATTCCTTAATTACACTGTGATGGAAAGAGTCAATTTGGCTCGGTGGGGAATTGGCTTGTGCTGTCAAAGCGCATGGCGCTCTCCCCGCCAGCCCCGCCACAGCCTCTGTGCGCAAAGCTCGGGTTGATATGCTTCTCGGTGACCATAACTCGGGGAGGGATTTTAATCCCCTCATTGGTTTGCTGGTGGTTGTTTGACCACAGGGGGTTCGGGGAAGTTTGTACAAACAGAAAGACGTCAAACAGCGAGACGCCAATCAAGGTCATGATTGTGTTGCCTTCCCTGAATCAGTCAGAAAAACCACCCCACAGTTTTGCGCTACTGATAGGGGGATGTGCACCAGTGATGGGCCCAGCCTCCCTGAAGATCCGGTTCGCCAGACGTTCGGGGCTGGGCCGGGGTCAGGGGGCGGGGCCGGGGTCAGGGGCGGGGGCAGGCCCTAACCAGGCCACACTAACCAGGCTTAGCGCATGCGCAGTGCGTCACCTGAAGCGTCCTCGGTGCCGGGACGCTTAGTGCACATGTGTCCAGCTGGCCCGAACTGGCATCTGCCCACCTGTGATGTGCACATTTTTGATAGATGCACCCAAACTGGGCTGGCAAGTGACTAATTAATTTGAATCAATCTAAGGGGTTTCTGGGGTGCAGACGCCCTAAAGCAGTGGTTCTTAACCTGGGTTCGATCGAACCCCAAAGGTTCGGTGAGTCAGTCTCAGGGGTTCGGCGGAGGTGTGTGCCCATTCCATTCACCAGGGTTGCCTGGTGCATTGATATACTTGTGTTACGATGCACAAAACATTATATTTTTCCAACTAGGAAGGGTTCGGTGAATGCACGTATGAAACTTGCGGGTTCAGTACCTCCAACAAGGCTGCCCTAAAGGGACACAACCCCTTCCTTTGTGGAGTGGCCACTGTGTCCACCAGATTCAGAGTCTCACCCCCAAGACAACCATCGGAGCTTCTCGTGATGCCGGTAAGGTGTGTTTCTAAAGCGAGTGCCTGCAGTGTTGGGGACCACCATCCAGTTGCCATAGGAACAAGAGGAGTCTGCCTGGGCTGGATGAAGGAATCCAGGCTCCTTGGACATGATGGCGCAACCAGGTCTCCTTCTCAAGGCCGAGACCCGGCTCAGCCCACACAAGAGACCTCCACCACACCAAGGCGAAGGAGGATCTGGGCCGTTCCAGTCGTTGTTGGGAGTGTGACTGACATTTTCACTGTTATTTAGATGAAGACAGGAAGCTGTCAGACGACTGATCCTTCCAGCAGAGTAGTGTATACAATACAGAAGCTATTAGCAATTAACTAGCTGTTAATATTTCATTTTATCGTAAACCGCTTTGTGAACTTTTTAGTTGAAAAGTGGTATATAAATACTGTAGATAGATAGATAGATAGATAGATAGATAGATAGATAGATAGATAGATAGATAGATAGATAGGTTGGTAGGTAGGTATAGCCAGAATGATTATGATAGATAGATAGGCAGGTAAGTAGGTAGGAAGGTATAGCCAGAATGATGATGATGATGATAGACAGATAGGTAGGTAGGTAGGTAGGTATAGCCAGAATGATTGTGATAGATAGATAGGTATGTAAGTAGGTAGGAAGGAATAGCCAGAATGATGATGACAGACAGACAGACAGACAGACAGACAGACAGGTAGGTAGGTAGGTAGGTAGGTATAGCCAGAATGATGATGATAGATAGATAGGTAGGTAAGTAGGTAGGTAGGTATAGCCAGAATGATGATGACAGACAGACAGACAGACAGACAGACAGACAGATAGATAGATAGATAGATAGATAGATAGATAGATAGATAGATAGATAGATAGATAGATAGATAGATAGATAGATAGGTAGGTAAGTAGGTAGGTAGGTATAGCCAGAATGATGATGACAGACAGACAGACAGACAGACAGACAGACAGATAGATAGATAGATAGATAGATAGATAGATAGATAGATAGATAGATAGATAGATAGATAGATAGATAGATAGATAGATAGATAGATAGGCTTCCAATCTTCAAGGATTCTGGGGGATCTTTTTAAAATCCTATTTCATGGTGCCAGGGATTGACTCTGGGGTAAGAAAGAACACAAGAAGAGGCTCCACTGGATCAGTCCAAAGGGCCATCTAGTCCAGCTTCTTGCATCTCACAGGTGCCTCGGGGAGATGCCTCGGGGAGCACACAGGAGTCCTGCATGTGTGATGATGGTCCACGTGTGTTACACATGGAGCACAGGTGGCCCATCAGGGTTGGGTGGACAGTGGGTTACATAAGAACATGAGAAGAGCCTCCACTGGATCAGGCCAAAGACCCATATAGTTGCAGTTCCTGTACAGTAGCCCACGAGGTGCATTGTGGAGCACGTGCGGCAACTGCATTCTTGTGCTTTCCGCTGCCTTTCACATTCAGAGGTTGCCTACTTCTAAACCCAGGAGGTTGCACACACCCATCATGATTTGTTTCTGGAGATTCCTCAAGCTCTCTTCTCCCCCAGATGCCAATCTATTCAAGGATCCACAAAGCCAGAGCCTTCCGAAATCTTGTGCAACTCCGCACTTTCTTCCACCGCACCCACTTTCCCCTTGCACATCTCTCTGCACAACTGCGTGTGCACTCATTAGCAGCCTTCTCAAGCCGGCAACTCCGACAGCATTAAATATTGATGCTCGGAGACTTGGGGAGAAGAGGCAACACACGTTCTGACACCCCACCTGGAGCAGTGAGAAATGTTGCCACATGCCAAAGCGTGTTTCCGCTCTCGGCTTCCTGGGAGCAAAATCTCAAAATGGGTCGTGCCTCCGTTTATTCTGCAAAAAGCTGTCGAGTCACTGAAAAGTTTTGGTGCCAAGAACCAGCATTTCTCTGACTGTGCAGGGGAACCTTGCTTGCTCCCCCCACCCCCACCCCCCAAAAAAAACATGGGGAGCATTTGCAAAAACATGGCTGGGGAGGCTCCTCAGAATAAAAGGAGACATCTTGTGATGGCACAAGCCTATTTTCCATTTAAAAAATCAGAAATAGGTTGGGTTAGTACACAAGCTATTCTGCCATTTACAAGTCGCCCACTGAGGCAGACCTTGGAAAAACTATACATTTCCAAAAGGAGGACATATTTCTTCCCATGTTCCCCCCTCCCCCCCCCAAGCACAGCATTATCACCATAGCCAAGAGGGTAGGAAGATAGGGGTCTGTTCTCCCTTCCTCCACCTTGCCATGGTTGGAAGTGTGTTTCCTTGGACAACTAACCCCAAAATCCAGAGTAACTACGTGAGCACGTAAGAGACATTACGTGCACTCGTAGTTACTGCACCAACTAGTGAAAACCTATGGGAAATCCATATTGTTTGGAGCAAATTGTTCTTACGCCAGAACAAGGACTCCCCATAGTTACTCTGGATTGTGCCCTAAGTTGTGTTGAAAACAGAGGCGTACCTAGGCAAAATGGCGCCCATCGCAAGGACTGAGATTTCACCCCTATCAAAACACCTGAAACCCACCTTTTAGCTAATGTTACATGTCAATAATTCCAAAATATTATAATATTAAATATGCACCAGTGGCACAAGACACCTCATGCCACATAGACGGTATGCCGCTAGCTGAAAAGGAAGGTGGGAATTGGCATTTGGGGGAGAAGGTGGGATTGGCAGTTGCGGGATCAGGAGTGAGAGGTGGAGATTTAGGCACTTTGAGCACAATCCTAACCATGTCTACTAAAAAATAAGCCCCATTCTATTCAATGGGTCTGACTTCTAGGAAAGTGTCTTTAGAATCACAGCCTTCCCCCCAAATCCAGAGTAACTACCGGAGCACGTAAGAGACTTGTTACTGCACCACCTAGTGAAAACCTATGGGAAATTTATATTGGAATTCAGAGTACGTTGTTCTTACCCCGGAGCAAGGACTCCCTGTAGTTACCCTGGATCTTGCCCTAAGGCTGCAATCCCAACCTCGTGTTAGGCCAGCCTAAGCGCCAGCATGTGTCCTGTACTAACCTGAGGATTTCACCAAAATGCCATAAGACACATCTGCGCCATTCCTGGGCAAGGTTAGGCCAGTGCACAGACATGCGCTTGCCTCCCTACATCCCTACAGGAACGGGAAGATCGATGAAGTGTGGTGGCCTAGATTAGGATTGCACCCAATGAGAACTCAGCAATTCTGATCCAGAGAATACTTTGGGGGCTCAAAATGCTCACCTTTTCTTGGAAGTGAGTATTGCAAACCCCTAAACCTGCTTCTGGATCACAGCCTGGTGAGCTTCTCCGGCACCCCAAGGATGCTGGTTTCCATCTGCTCTGCTTTCCAACCCTCTGGTCCTCCGAGGTATTCCTTTGGGTTCCAGACAGCTGTTCCCAACAGCCAGCCTCTAATGAATGCAGCAGCAGGAACACCCACCGCAAGAGTTCTGCCCCCGCTGACACCCGTGATTGAAGGCCACGTTTAGCGTTCTGCGCAGCCTAAATAAGAACAAACATGGTGCTAATAAATTGCTGAGCTGGCGATGTGGAAGACGGGCTTGACAAAAAGCGACAAACGTTCTCGGTGGTGCCTGCGCCACTGCTGTCTGCTATGGCTTTCTCTTTTGTTTCTCGGTTGTGGCATTTCTGTTTATTGGTATTTATTACGGGAGCACTTAACGCTACACGAACACATAGAAACTGGCAACGGCTGAGTAGATTGCAGTACGGTTTGCTTTGAAGTAGGCATGCGTGTTCTGATCTTTTAATTATGTACTGGAGGGTACTTAATCCCAATTTGCATCCAGGGGAAAATCATTTAGCATCCTTTTCAATGCCAAAAAAAGCTGGTGGATTTTTAAGACCCCAAGTCAATCCACGATCTCCTCTTCTTTTTCTCATATCCCCCTTGCTGCTTGCCGTATGTCCCAGAAAAAAAATGGGACCATCCCAGTTTTGGGGGATTGCATTCTCATACTGGCAAGTTTGGCAGCGGGTCCTACAGAGACAACCTATGGGCCTTGGACCAAATGAGTGCTCACCCCACACAAATGTTGAAGCTGATCCCTTCTGGGAAAAAGGAAGAGGATACACAAAGACTAGATATCAGAATTGTCCGAACAATGAAAAAACAGTTGGTATGATCAGTCCGGCTTTCGGAGCTGGAGGTCCCACTACAAAACGTTTTCATGGACACCCCCACCCCCAAATGGATGAATGGCATTGGCAGGCACCAGGCAGGCATGCCACTACTAACTGCTCCTGGGGAGAGGATTTCAAGCATATCTGATCCAGTGACAATGTTTTGCTCACCATGCTTTCTTTGGACACCTTGGCTTGGAAGATCCATGCTGCAGCGTCAACCAGCATCAAGGTGCCAGTTGTTGGACAGACAGCTGTGGGTGCTCTTTTCCACACCCCAGTGCAGGGCTCCTCTAGGCACCTAGGCTCCTCTAGACTCCTCTAGGCATTCATCAAATTGCCCTAAGGCTGGATTTGTCTGCAGATAGCTTTATGCCCCACTTGATTTGGTTGCGGACCATCTTCTTTTTAAATGAACAGTACATAACTTAAAGTCACAGATACTCAAGGGTGAACCGGTTTTGGTCCTTAAAGCAGTCCCTTCTTCCCTGTTTAGATCCAAGTGCACTGATGTGATGATGATGATGATGATGATGACGACGATGATGATGATGATGATGATGATGGGGAACGGTTGCACCTGTGATGGAATTTATTTTCAAATACAGGCAACCTTTTGTGCTGGTGGGGCTGGTAGCCCTGCAGATTTCTTCCCCCTCATCTGCCCAATGCCAGGGCCAAGATAGGCAGACTTTACTGCCACCATGAGGACAACAAGAGAGAGGCCATCAGTGCAAGCCTTCCTCCCAGTTACATGGCGAGTCCCCAAAAGTCCATCCAATAAAGTTCAATCAAGAGCGCTGATTGAGTTCAGGCAACCACCAGCAGAAAAATAATTATAATTTTAAAAGAGAGTTTATTAAACAATCCAGGAGAAGAAACCCATCCTCCTTTGGTGTTTTAAAGTCACTAAATATAGCCGGGTAGCTGCTCCATGATCATTATAGCCAGAATGTTTTACAGGATAAAATACTGGAGCATTTTACAGAGAGAGAGAGAGAGAGAGAGAGAGAGAGAGAGAGAGAGAGAGAGAGAGAGAGAGAGATTAATGACCTTTGATTTTGAAGCCCTCCAAAAAACATCTTTGGGCTTGTTAAGGAGCTTGTTACTCCATGGAGGAGATTAATGCAAGAGAGAGAGTTACGTAAAAAACCATAAAGCTTCCATTGATTTGTAATATCATAAAATCTGATCATATATAGTGGGCTCGATATGAGAGTGCTGAGGAAACAAATTATGAATAGCAACATATCAAAGACAAGGAGTGGAGGACCTTGGCCCAAGGTGGAACGAGAGAGAAGGTGATGGTGTGCAAAATCGTAATGTGGGTTCGGGCCCACCTTTGGGGGTACCTTTTGAGTTTGGTTCAACCTCTGTGATAGTTTCACGCTTCTTATTATCAGGTGAAAATTCTCAGCTTAATTAATAAAAATAATAATAAATTAATAATCATAATAAAATTATCAGTTTAAGAAATGTCCACTGAACGTCCTTGAACTGAAGATCACGTTAGAATAATTGCATGAAAGAAAGAAGATCACAAATCCAAATGAAAAGGGTGTCCTCGAGAGTGTGTCCTCTAAAGGGTGTCAGAAAAAGGTGTCCTCTAAAGTGATCTCTGCTGAACAAGCTGCTGTTAGATGAGGAATTTATTGGAAAAAAGGAAAATTTAGCCATACCAGCTGGAATAGTCTGAGAGGCAAAGCAGGGATACTCCTGTGTGGGCCAAGCATGGACTCATTTGGAGATTTGTGGACAGCAAAAGGAAACCAATGGCTTGTCCTTCTCCTCTTGGCAATACATGTCTCTCTTCTTGCTGGCCCTCCACAAAGCATACCATAATACTCCACAGCTGGGAAGACCAACTGAACAAACACGGAGGGTTAAAAATATGTAAACAGAATTATTCTGCTTTCCTTTTAGTTTGTTTCCTTTGTTGAAACTAATAAATGGAATTTGTTTTCATATCAAGTGCTGTCATACACAAGAACTTCAAAGGGGCAACCACACAAAGCCTGGTCTGTTCTTTGGTAGTCACTGCCTTGACGCAGGAAATTCCTCTTCTTCATCTGCCAATTGCCAAGGATGCCAGAGGAAGAGGAGCAGGTTTCCTTCATCCAAGAGAGACCGAGTCAGGCTTAGCTTTGCAATCTGAGTGCTGCTGCAGGTCCCTCCTTGAACCGGCTCTTGGATTTTCTTTCGTCTTGGCCCCAGGGGTTCGGACTCCCTGGTCTGATTCCTGATCTCCCTGACAAACGAAGCCTGGCACCATCTAAATGGCACCATCCATTCAGATGCCATCCTCTGGGCTTCCCTGTGCTGCCAAATCATTGAAAAGAGCTCTGTTTTCCTACATCCCATGGCTCCTAATGCTCATCTTGGCTCATCTCCCAAAGCACAAGGTTTGCACTTGCATGTGCAGGTCATGCCACTACCCTGCTCAGATAATTACATATATACATAGGTATTTACATACCACCTTTTCAGGTCATCAGATTTCTCTTTTTATTTTCAACTGACTGTGCCACTTTGTGGCACCCGTGTCCACCTGACTCTACCCTCACCAACCTGTTCGCAGTGATGGATCTCAGAGTTCTAGTAAATGACATGTAGACTTTGAGCACGTGAAGTCTCCCCAGCCTTGCTATGGATACCAGGGAGGACATCCTGTTGTATCAATTGTGAGCCAGTGTCTACCATCTAATACAATGGTTTCCAAACCCTGGTCCTGGGGCCAGATGCAGCCAACGGAGTACCTCATTGCAACCCGTTGCAAGATCCCTCCATCTGACTCGTGGCAATCCTTGTAATCCTCCAGACCTGTCTCTAATACACTCATATTATTAAAATTTGAAATGTAAATTAGTTTTCCAGCCCCCGACACAGTGTCAGAGAAAGGATGTGGCCCTCTGGCCAAGAAGTTTGGACACCCCTGATCTGGGGTTGCCATAATTCTCTTCCACAGAATCAGGACCGGACCCTCTGTCCCATTTGCCAGTATATGAACACAATCCTCAAAAATCGGGCTTGACCCTGTTTTGGGGACATATGGCAACCCTATCTTGATCTAACTTGAACAGAAGCTGTTTTCCAAGTGGTGCTTTTCAAAGTGGTGGCACCTGGTCAGGTCAGAGGTGGAGCTGGGCAAACATCTGGTGTGCCTTGAGAGGAGAGTGGCAGGATCAGACCATTGACTCCTTGGCCAAATGGACTTTTGCCGACTACTTGGCAACTCTGTGCTGTCCTGAAGCTACAAAAAATGCCCACCAGCAGCAGCTCTGGGTTTTAAGAAGTTTCCATTCTCCGACGAAGGACCACACACCGGATGCCCCACATCTCCTCCCAATCAGCGCATGACAGCTGCTCTGTCTTGGCTCAAGAGAGACAGGTTGGTCCTGGAGCCAGAGATGAACAGGTGGAAGGAAAGCTTGGAATCCAAAAAGAGAAAGGGGGAGAGAGAAAGCAGGCACCAGAAAGAGAACAATCCATTCTCCTGTTGCCCACCCTTTGCCAAGGCTTTGCCAGGGGCCGTGACATTCTACACCAGGTGGTCTTGTTGTGTTATTTTCTGCAGCTCTCAGCTGAATGTCATGAAATTAAAAATGCATAAAGCCTCAGCCATATTTTCTGGCAATTTTAGTGTTCAGAGAAGTAGAAAGAATTGATATGTCAGGCAGAGCAGACTGGAGGGAAGAGAATTTACAGCCCGAGAAGTGCTGAGCTTTGGCGCTGGAAGAAGTCTTTACATTAAAAGTAACTCTCATGTGAAAAGAAAGCAAGAAATACCTGTAGGAGAGCGGTTTGGGGTGTGTTTTTTTGGAGCGGAGGGGATGGGAAATGTACAGTGGGTAGCGAGGAAGGTGAGTAGTCCTTTGAAAAGCACTATCCTGGGAGGTGTGCAAGGGGATCAAGATGTACAAAGATCAAGATGTGCAAGGTGGAATGCAAAACTAAGTAACTAACTAAGTAAGAAACGAACAAACGAAGGGAGGGAGGGAGGGAGGGAAGGAAGGAAGGAAGGAAGGAGGCAGCCCATGCACTGCTTCACCTTCCTCCACATCACTGCACATCCCTGATGGACATGTCCAGAAATGGGCTTGGGGTCTCCATCCAAATGCCTTTCCAATCCAGGTTTTGTAGCTGGTGCATGACATGAAGGAATGTTCTCCCCATGCGCATTCATGTGTGCACCGAAACACACACTCACCATAACTGGAGCAAGACTGAATTTGGGTTTGTGATGGCTCAGGGCCGACCCCTTCCCTTGTGCTCCCGTGGCTGTTTACACCGACTTCCCAGCTTCTGCGGAAAACATGGGCCTCGGCCAACCCAAGTATCAGCCAGGCTGCAGAGGGATGAAAGCGGCCACTGGAGTAAAGGGGGAGGGCAGGGGAGCCGCGCGCCAGAGAAAGAATCAGTTCCAGAAATTACAGGGGATACAAATCCTTCATTTTTTCTCCCACCATTTCCTTCTAACGGTTGGGGAGGCTAATCACAGTTGCAGCCGACAAATGTTTATTTCGCTGCATTACCAAAAAGCATGTGCTGGGAAATGGTGCCAAAGCCTTTTCCAAAGGGAAATGAACCTCAAAATGAAAAATTCTCTCCGCAGTAGCAAGGAGAACATTTGGGGAAGCTGGAGCCAGGCTGGGGGGAGAGACGTGCCCAAAAGTGCGTGTATGCTGAAGATGCTTCCTTGAAAGGCCCTCCTGCACCAGGGTTGTGTCCCTCACCCAAAACTGGCTGGAGAAGCAAGGAAGGCAGGGCAAGAGGAACAACCAGGTGTCCCAAGATGAGGGACACTGATGCTGTAGGACCCGAAAGGTATGGGGTCTGATACCTGTTGGCAGCTCTACCCCAAGGAGATGCAGCAAAACTAGGTGGGATCAGAACATCTGCTTGCAAACCCTTCTTGCTCCAAGCCTTTCTCCTTGTTGGCCAGCTCCATGGCCTTCCCTCCACTGTGTGGTCAGGGGAAAACATTTAGCCATGGTGAAGCTACCCCCAAGACTGACTGCTCCACCCCCTCGAGCTATGCCACCACACAGCAGAATTTCAGTGGTGTATCTGGCACCAACTCCCTTTGGGCCGGGCATGACGGACTCACCAGGCATTCCCCGTTATTGCCACTGCAATGTGTCTGTGTTATTTCATTCCTTTCAATCCACTTGTGCAGTGCAATACTAAGTCTGTCTACTCAGCAGTAAGTCTTATTGTATTCAATGGGGCCTACTCCCAGGAAAGTGTATTTAGGATTGCAGCCTTGGTAAACCACTGGCAGAAACATACCAAAATTGCTTTTTTGCAATGTTTTCTCAATGTGCGTCAAGAAGGAGGCAAATTAATTAAAAGAACGACAAACTACAGCAATCTGTGCATGGTCCAGTTTTGGAATTAATTTTACAAAGTCATATACCCTACAATCCAGAGTAACTACGGGAGCACGTAAGAGACATTACATGCACCTGTAGTTACTGCACCACCTAGTGAAAACCTATGGGAAATTCATATTGCAATCCAGAGTTACTTGTTCTTACACCAGAGCAAGGACTCCCCGTAGTTACTCTGGATTGTGCCATAAATCTGAATTCACGAGGAGTGAAACAGACAACTCCAGAAAGAATAAAGAAAGAAAATGAGAGCCATCATTCTTTCCCTGGAAAGTCATCAGAATACAAGGTATTCAGAACCCAAATTCCAGGGCTTTAGTATTATCAGAGCAATAATAGCTATTCAGCTCCAGTTGATAATGAATATCTCAGAGAAAGAAAAGCATGCAAAGCACAGCTAATCGGGAGACATATCAAAAGAGGGAAAGCTTAAGGTAACGCCAATGCCTTTAAATCCATTAAACAGAATTGAAGGTATTTTCCAAATGAGGGAAGAAAGGTGAGGCTGGTGAGACTGAAGAGATGCTTCAGGACATAAGAAGCACCTGGTTTGGCCTCTCCCCAGCCAAACTACTTGGAGTGAGGTTAGGTGTGCCACATATCCTGAAAAACAAGGATTTTTAGGGAACATGTTCCCATACTGGCAAGTGTGAATGAGGGTCCTGTCCTGATTTTATGGAAGAGAATTATGGCAACCTGACATACTGCATGGTGACATGAGAACCACCCACCTGTACCCAGACCAAGCCCACAACCAGGAAAAATGGCTCCAGAGATCCAGAGTAGTGGAACCTGTCACTGTGCAGGATTTGGCATCCAGCAGTCTTGAAAGAGTATCGTATCGTGGTCAGTGCTGACACTGCATGCAAAGCTCAAAGGCCTGGGTTGATTGTTATGGAGGATAGGCTGTTCCCCTATCCCTCTCCATGCAAATCAAATCCCCCTCTCCATGCCACTGAAATCGTCCAATTGAAAGGCAGAGCCAATACGATTTGTTCCAGCTGCGTCGCAGAGCTGGACTAAGGACAGGAGCACACTCTGTCTTATGTCGACCCGGTTTTTGAACCCTGGCCTTCAGGTTAACATGCACCGTGTCTTAACCACTTGCACCACCCACAGCCCAGGATAAACAGGATAAACACTGTGCAGGATAAGCACTGAAGAATAAGGCTACAATCCAGAGTAACTAAGGGACCTTTTATACTGACATTGTTATGGTGCCACCTATGGGAAATGCATAGAGAAATCCAGAGTAAGTTCTTCTTACGTCTTCCCATAGTTATTCTGGATTGTAGGGACAGAATAATAAGAATAATAATTATGGCAACCCTAAGTGAGATGGGACTATGACAATGATATCCTGGTTGGGCAGCATTTGGACTGGTCCAGAAAGCATCAGCCCTGCTCAAGCAGTTGGCCGTCCCTGCCATATGCCCACATATGTGGCCAGAGATTGCACATGTCAGTGCCCAGCAGTGTTGGTTCTGCTGGCCTTGCACACCAGATGATGCTGGGCTGCTGGTGTCTGACACAGCAAGTCCCTAATTGTCAATAGCGCCATAGTCTTGCCTGCTCCCTGGATCTATTACCTTAATTGCTACCCTCTCCAAGCTTTACTTTTTAGGTGAGCATTAATTGATTCCCAACTATAATCACAATTATGGTGTGTTAGCCTGATTAATGCATGGTCTGATGAGTGCCTAAGAAGGTGTGACTGTCCTTCCTTTCACAGGGGGGAGAGATGAAATATGTTTTTGCTCGACAGCTGAAGTGCTAATTTTGCCGGAGAATCCGTTGCTGCTGCATTGCAATTAATAACCTGGTTTCTTCAATTAAGGTCCGACGCTGTTCGGAGAAACAAAATGGGAGGAGGACAATCATGATCATCCCAATAAGGGATGATGGTGAACACCCCGTGTAAAACCTATGGATCCTTGCTGTCATTCATCAATGCGTTACCAGTGATGGGCGGCAAACCAGTTAACAACCGGTTCTCAGCCCACCACTGATACTGCGCATGCGCCTAAGGTTGGCGCATGCACAGTGTGTCTTCTGGCACCAGTCGGCATCAGAAGATGCACTGCGCAAGCACCAACCTTGGCGCCTGCGTAGTGCGCCTTCTAGTGCCAGCCGACGCCAGAAGACGCACTGCGCAGGCGCCAAGGTTGGTGCCTGCGCAGTCTTAGACTTCCTCCTCTCCAAGGAGGAGGTCTGTGCCTCTGCGGGGCCATTTGGCCACTCTGCCTCCCTAGCGAGGCCAAATGGCCCCACAGAGGGATGCACTGCACATGTCTGAGACTTCGGACATGTGCAGTGCGTCTGCGCAGCCATTGGGCCATGCTCCAGAAGTGGAGCAGCTGGCCCCACCTCCGGAGCAAGGCCTAATGGGAGCACAGAGACACACAGCACATGTCCAAAGTATTGGACATGCGCAGTGCGTCTTTGCGCACAGCACCATTCTAGCTAGCTCCGAGATGGAGCAGCAGCTTCTGCCTGCTGCTCCACCTCGGAGCTAGCCAGAATCAGTGGGTGCCAGGAATTGGGCCCGACGCTAACAACCAGTTCACTAGCGTCAGGCCCAATTTAACAACCGGTTCTACAGAACCGGTGCGAACTGGCCTGGGCCCACCTATGGGTGGACCCAGTGATGGGCTTCAGGGGGTTCTCACAGGTTCTATAGAACCCTTTGCTAATGAGCGTCTGGTTCTGAGAACTGGTTACTAATGGGACATGGAACTTGTTAATTTAATTTTAATTAAATTATTAAAAATTGTTAAATTTTAATTAAATTATTAAAAATTATTTAAAAATTGTTGTTGTTAATTTATTAGGATGTAGAACCTGTTGTTAATTTATTTGAATCCCACCACTGGGTGGACCTTATCAATGGCCTGATCCAGGAACAGGCAGCTTCATTCCTTCAAGAACTTTCTTGAAGGACGTATATTTCTTTAAAGTCTATAGATCCCTTTTATTCCCTTCCCCACAAGCAAACATCCGCTCCCAAGGAAATGAGAAAGAGAGCAAACCATCACTCAGAACTCCTAATTACAGAGGAAGGGTTAAAATTAGAACAGCACAACCCAAGCCTGGCAAGTGAGCATGGAAGAGATTGTCCCAACCTCTCCAAATCACGCTTTCCCCCTTTCCTGTGGTTGTGTCTGGATAAAGACCCCCCACTACTCCTTTAGTCCTCCAACAGTCCTGATTTGCAGATAAACTGAAACCAGATTAAGCACATGGGGAGGCTGGAAAGGAGGAAGATCCAAGATTATGCCCATCTTGGCATTGGAGGGAGAAGGATTAAGCCATCACTCCCTGGATCACTCCCTTGGGAAACCTGGATCGCATCACTTTGGGATCAATCCCTTGGGAAACCATCGCCTGTGATACCCCCTGTTCACTGCTTCGGTTGACTCACAACTCACAAAGTGTGTCCATGCACTGCAGAAGAAGATTATGGCTGCAATCCTAAAGACACTTTCCTGGGAGTAAGACCCATTGAACACAATAGGGCTTAATTTGAGTAGACATGGTTAGGATTGTGCTCATAAGCTCATAATGATGAGAACCTGGAGGATAAGATCGGAGATGAAAATCTGGTTTCCCAAGTAAGGGAGAGCACATGCAGCAACAATCCCAATCCCAAAATGTATTGAACATGACAGCCATGTGCCTCATCGCCTTCCTTCGAGGAGAAGACTCAATGCAGACAATTTAGTGGCCAGGTTTAGGCACATTCTCAGTTCAGACCAGAGTTTGGGCTTCACCTTCATGAGGTCTCCAAGAACTTCTCACCCTCCAAGACTCCTCAGAGTGCAATATTTTTAAGATCCTGGGTTCTAATTCTGCTAAGCAGAGGGTCTTCAAGCTTGACAAGCACCTGTCAGATGCTCTCGGAGGATTTCCTGCTACAGGCAGGGGGTTGGACTAGATGATCTTCTGGGTCCCTTCCCTCTCTATGCTTCTATGAAAATTAATCTGGATTTACTGGTGGAAGGAAGAGAATGAAGGACAGGCTGAGCTGGTTTCTTGACTTCTACCCCAACAGCCCTATAGCCCTGCGGATGATGAGCAACAGGCCAAGTGAAGAATCACTTTCTGGGCTCGGGAAGCTCTGATGCTCTGAGTCAAGAGAATAATAGCTGCAAAGGAAGCAATAATACCTTCCCTGCAGTCACAGCATGGCCAAAGCAGGCCCTTTTGTTACTGCTGGAGCAAACACATCAATTTGGATGAGAATGACAGCCCATCTCACAGCAAACTACGATGCCGAGATACCAGGAGAGAGATAGGTTTGTTCCAGCCTCTACTTCTCCCCCAAGGAAGTTCCGATCATTCCCTCACCAGGTGTCCGGAGTGATTGTTTGGTCGATCCAAACACGTGTCCTCATTGTGTGGCCCACGACGGATCTTTTGGGAGGGAGGACAATGGCGGATGAACAAAAACAGCCCATTTGGAGTCAGAGTCAGGATGGACGATGAGAAAGCTGGAGGGGTGGGGGCATCAAGGGCAGGGTGACCATACAGTGACCATGGGCAGGATGACGCAGGCTCTTCTTATGTTCTTATATGTTGTAACCAAAAAAAAGGGGACAATCTTCTTCCAGGTGTAGGACACCCAAGGAAATGTAGGAATAAGCTAGAAACACTCATCTATATCGGGGTGTCAAACGCATTTCATCCAGAGGGCCAAAGTTTGCATTAACGGTGTTTTCCAAGCTTTGGAGTCCAATCTTATGCATGTCTACTCAGAAGTAAGTCCCATTATAGTCAATGGAGCTTACTCCCAGGAAAGTGTGAAAGAGATATTCTCGGGGGCCAGTTGAAAAGGTGAGGCAGTCCGCATTTTGTGATCTATGACCTTGTTGTAGGACCTCCAACCAGAGCACAATTCCATAGTCTTTCGAGGCTGAAGGATCCCAATGAACCTGTGATCTACATTACCTTCATGTCCTAAAACACAATATGGCATTTTTAATTTAAAACTATTACATATCATTTATTGCATATGATTTATTAATTTCAAGAAGGCTGCCTGCTGACAAGGAAAGGAGGACAATAAAAAAATTTCCAGGACTCAAGGCTAACAAAGAGGACATGTTTTGGAAAAAGAGGACAGATGATCACCCCGGTCATGGAAATGATGCAGACTGACATGGTTTTCACAGAATAAATACTTAAGGCTGCAATCCAAACCCACTGTCCTGGGTCTAAGAACTATTGAACACAATGGGACTTACTTCTGAGTAGACATGGTTAGGATTGCACTGCAATTCTCTTTAGGTACTGCAAAGAAGTGGGACACAGTAGAGCAATGCTTCAATTTTTGACTTTCTAGCTTGACTTTCTAGCTTGCTCAAAACCATGGCTCATTTGTCCATGAACTTCCTTGCCTTGGGGAATGTCTAAATCAGGGGGTCCCCAAACTTTCTAAACTGGGGGCCGGTTCACTGTCCCTCAGACACTTCAGGGGCCGGACTATAGTTTGGAAAAAAAATGAACGAATTCCTATGCACTCTGCACTGCATAGGGAAAAGAATGCAATATTTAATTTCAATTCAACAGTCTTTATTGGCATAAAAAGAATGCAATATTTAAAAACAAATAATATTTCAATGTGAACTATGGGCCTGCTTTTGGCTAATGATATGGTCAATGTCAGGTTCCATATTTGTCACTGCTAGTCGGAGCAAGTGATGCAAGTGTTCATCAGTTCATCGTTTTATGAATTTTGCCACCAAAAAAACCCCAAAAGTGAGGCTAGGATTGCAGCCTCAGAGCCCAATCCTAAGCATTCATACACAGAAGTAATGGCCTTACTCTTAGGAAAGTGTGGCAGGCTTGCAGCATCAGAGCCCCATCCTAAACATCAGAGCCCCAAACCAGCAACTGAGCAGGAAGGGTGCACAAGGGACTGAGCAGGAAGCGCGCACGCCTGTGGCCGCTTCTCTGCAGCACCAGGGGTTCCTTGGCCGGCGCAAGCGGAGCAACTGAGCAGGAAGCAGCAACTGAGCAGGAAGCAGCGACTGAGCGGGAAGGGTGCGCATGCTGGCCAGGGAACCCCTGGCGCTGCGGAGAAGAGGCCACAGGCATGCGTGCTTCCCTCTCAGTCCCTTGTGTGCTGTGCGCCTGGTGTCGAGGCCCCTGGGGTTTCTCCCAACCCCTGGAGTGGGGGTGCGGGGTGTTCTGAAAATGCCCGTGGGCCGGATTGAGGGCCCTGGGGGCCGTATCCGGACCCCTAGTCTAAATGCTCAGTCTTGGAGGGAAAAGGTAGAAAAGGGGTGCTGTCTTCCTCCTGCCTGCACCCTGGGTGACACCCCAGTCCTCTGCAGAGACACCCCACTGAGTCTGGCTCCCATGGAGAGCAGGCCTCCATCAGTCTTGGAAGACTATGGTATTGTGCTCGGCGCTGCATATGCTGCATGCAAAGCACAAAAGCCTGGGTTGGATTGTTATGGAGGAGAGGCTGTTACCCAAGCAGCAAATCCCCCCTCTCCACGCCACTGAATTAGTCCAATGGAAAGGCACAGCCAATATGATTGGATCTAGCTGATGCCGCAGTGCTGGGCTAAGGACAGGAGCTCACCCTGTCTTGTGGGGCTGACCCGGGTCTTGAACCCTGGCCTGCTGGTTAACAGGCACAGCGTCTTACCACTTGCGCCACCCACAGCCGATCCCATGGAGAGCATCCATGCCTTTTCACTGAAACCTGTGGTTGTGTTCATTGCATTCTCCAAGCACAAGGACTGACAAAATACAGACATCCCTCACTTATTGGACAGATTAGGGACCAGAGCACCGTCCAAAAATGAAAACCGTTGAAAAGTGGAGCCCAATCTTTTTTCAGTTTATAAATGTTGCTTCCAATGTTTTTTTGCTTGTGAATTGCAAATGCCCCTTTTATTTTGCAAATTGCTGCTCCCTCCCACACCACAATGTGGCAAATGGATTCTCATTAAATCCTTCCTGAATGGGATTAGACCAGGAGCTGCAACATGGGGGAAGGCAATTTTGGCCTTTAGGACAGCAGAGAATGGTTGAAAGAGAAGAACATGCATTGAATAAAAGGGTTGTGGGTATAACTGAAAGGGGTTGAAAGACTGGATTGTCAGAAAAGGAACCGTTGGAATGCAGGGGATACCTGCAACTCTTTAAACAAACAGGAGACGATGGGCGCAATCCAGAGTAACTATGGGGAGTCCTTGCTCTGACGTAAGAACAATTTATTCTGGATTGCAATATGAATTTCCCATAGGTTTTCACTAGCTGATGCTATAACTACGTCGACGTAAATGTCTCTTACATGCTCCTGTATTTACTCTGGATTGTAGAGTAACCCTACAATCCAGAGTAACTACGGGAGCACGTAAGAGACATTACATGCCCCCATAGTTACAGCATCAGCTAGTGAAAACCTGTGGGAAATTCATATTGCAATCCAGAGTAAATTGTTCTTACACCGGAGCAAGGACTCCCCGTACTTACTCTGGACTGCACCCTAAGCCTGCAATCCAGAGTAAATACGGGACCCTTTACACCGATGAAGTTATGGTGCTACCTATGGGAAATCTATGGGAAATGCATGGAGCAATCCAGAGTAAGTGCCTCAAACATCTTCCCATAGTTATTCTGGATGGTAGGAGGAATAAAGCCAGCCTGTACTGAATCTCATCATGCTGGAATAGGGAGGGGAGGAAGAGGGAATTACAATGCTGAGGAGGGACAGATAAGTGAAATCTATTGTGTATCACCACACCTGTCAGGAAAACATTTTCTTATGGAAGTGGAGATAAAAAGTCCACCCACTCAAGATTTGCCAGCCCATCCGGATGATAAATAGGAACACGAGAACTCAACCTTTCATCCTGGCTTTCGGTTCTGAGCAGAAATACATTTTCTGAGTTTGTAAAAACATAATAGCTGGGTTAAAAGAGCTGCAGAAACGCCGTGCCTTCCCCAGATGAAACTCTTCTCCATCAGGGCTGTTAAGATGTCGCCAGGCTGTATTTATGGGACCATCTATCGCGGCTGGAGTGATGGACGATTTGGGGTCCTGGGTCTCTCCTATTTCTTTGGATGCTGCTTTCTCCCCCTGCCAGCTCACTGCCTCCATGTTTCTCTTTGCTGCACTGATGTGGCTGTTTGCAGCAGCACATTTGAGCATCAAGGAGAAAAGGTTCGAGCAGCACATTTGAGCATCAAGGGCACAATCCAGAGTAAGTGCAGTAAGGAGAGTGCCCCAACTCTTCTGTATCCAGAGCAAAGAGTGCTGCTACTTTCTAGAGAAACAGGAACCAAGGGCTGCCCGCAGATGCTCCAGAGCAGGGATCAGCACAAGGCAGCTCCTCTAGTAGACACCCAGTAAGTAAGTAGCACCAGGGCTGGAGTAGCTGGAGGTGACCCTCCTTCACATCATCCTGAACCACAAGCACCTGCACTACCCACACCCTCCCGCTCACCTGGGCGGCCAGCAGTCAAGCTGTGGGGGGGGGGGGGGCTCGTCAGCATGATGGACAGACAGAGCAAGGCTGACAGAAGCTGCCAAGGGGGGCCCACTCCCTCCCCCCAAGTATGCAAGACACCAGCAGAGACAAGAAAAAGATAGTTATATGTGTGTATTGTCAATCAAAAGAGTATGAAAACATAGACATGAGTGTCCTGTACTCCTTTTGCAATGGACAGCAGTCAGGAGAGAAGCCCAAAATTAATGGGACAGCATAGCAGACCCAGGGAGACTACCCCACAAGGAGGCCACGGGGTCCCCACTCCCTAAGGGCTGGGAAGAGAGAAAAGAACCCATCCAGGGGGCACCAGGCCCAGGAAAGAGCCCCCTTGTTGGCTCAGAATGCGGGAGGGTATGCAATGGTCCCCCAAACAGCTGGTCAAGGAGGAGGCTGCAGGGTGAGGGGCTTCTGTGGAGAGGGAAGGTGGGAACAGAGGACAGGAGGCCGCCTGGTCTGCCAGGGAGCAAAAGTACTTCCTGGGGCAGAGGGGAGCTGGGGTTTCCATACTAGGGCGGGGGGGCGTTTCTGATGTGGCTCATGGCCGCGTTGTTAGTTTCTGACGCGGCTCATTACTGTGTCAGCAATTATGGCACAGTTGACACCAGAGGGCTCTACTGATGCTGGGCTCATGGCAGTGGTGGGGGGAGTTCTGTGGGTACTTGGGTGGGTACTGTGGGTACTTGGGATGAATGATCATGTGTTTCCAACGTTATTCACAATGCATTGTGTTGAGGAGAGTTGTGCATGTGCAACTCATGAGTAGCTGAAATGGTGGGGATTGTGCTCTGGGTGGGTGCTTGTGCAACATGTCTGGGGCAGGATGATCCACAGGCCCCCTGAAAGTGCCACAGGTTTTGCAGGGGTGCACGCTCCCCATTGGTTCTGGGGTTGTGAGTGATTCCTCCTTCCCAGTGGAATGGCAGCCTGCAGTGAGAGAGAGAGAGGGAGAGAGAGAGAGAGAGAGAGAGAGAGAGAGAGAGAGAGCATGTGCACACTGGCCTGCAGCCAGGGGACTTGAGCACCTCAGCTGCAGGTACTGCTGGACCTGGGTGCCTTCTGTCTGGGACCCTCCATACCAATGGAACAGCAGCCTCCAAATAGAGAAGGGGAGGGTAACAGCGCATCAGAGGCAATGGTAACATAAGGCTTTCTTGAGAGTAGGGGTGCAAAGGCATGGCTGGGCAGCCTTGGTGGGGAAGGAACTACACCTGCCCAGAGGCAGCAGTTGCTGGCTGGGTGTGGCAGGCAGTTGGGTTCCCCTGTTGGGGGGCAAGCCTGCAAGGGGTTTCCACAGCTCCCTCTCATTGTGGCAGGGTGCAGAAGGGTTGTGCCCCCCATTGACTTTCCTGGCTGGAGCAGAGGAGGGGCTGTACCTGCAAGGTGTGGAGGAAACACACCTGCAAGGAGTGAGAGCCCTTTGTGTTACCTGGTGGGTTTTTGTGTATGGTCTTTGTGTGTGCAACCTGTTCCCCCCACACCCCATTGCCCCCCTTACCTGGAAAAGCAAACAGTGCTGCCCTCCAGTCTCCATGTGACCAGGCAACAAAACAACAACCTATGGGAAGGAGTTCCACAGAGTAATGGCACGCTAGCTTAAATATCTATGCGGGTTATGAGCATCTCAGAGTGACAATCTGGTTTCTCTGTTAATTTACCCATTTTGCCTGAATATAACGCTCGCCTTTTCCAGCCAAATTTAGTCTCCAAAATTATGGTGCACGTTAGATTCAATGGTGCATTAGATTTGAGTAAATACATGGATCTCTGAAGCCAGTCCAAAGATGGTTTAGGATTACCACCAAGGACAGCCTGAAAATTTGGATTATAAGTATAGGACAGTATTGAATTTACTATATTGTGATTAAAATGTAACACAAACCTATTTTTGTGTAAAGTAGTACAATTAGATAAAAATCATAACATAAATCCGTCGCCATTTTATTATTATAAAATAACTCATTATTGTATGCAGTCAAATTAAATTTTGCACCTGCTTTGTAACTGTGCATTACAATCGCCCACCAACATTTTTGAATCTCAAACCTTTAAAAATAGGGATATGCATTAGATTCGATGGCACATTAGATTCTAGTAAATAAGGTATATAAATGATATAAACAACAACAAATGTTTTGCTGCATTACACGGAGGGTTCAATTTATTTTGTCCGGTGTTTTTAATCATGGTGCCCATCAATGAGCGCAAATTCCAAGAACCTGGATCATCACCTGATGATGATGTTCTTCCCTTGTTCTCTTGGGGGTTCTAATGCCACATTAATTCATCTTGTGCAACGTTTACAGTGCTTGTGTATTGCAGACCATCCATCCATGTAGCTTTGGTTGCTAAACATTCCCAACTTTATCTCACTGCAGATTAGTATTATGTTCTGCTCAATGTGTAGAGGACAAATTGCCACAATTATTGCCTACTGACTGATGGTTCAAAAGTGTGCCGTGTTTTCTTTTTTAAAGAAGAAAAGGATCGGGTGCGCTAGGACGGAAGGAAGGAAGGAAGGAAGGAAGGAAGGAGTAGTGATCTGGACTAACTGAAGCTGTAAAATATGTGCTGCTCCTCAACAGCTTGTTTTATATATTTTCACGGGCAAAACACAAGCATGACCCCTTCGTTATGTTCCACCACTACCACCCCAGATGATAAATTCTCTCCCCTTCTGCCTTCCATTGCACTTAAAAAACCCTCAAAGTAATGTTATTAATTATTTTATGATTTTTGGCAGTCATTGTCTATAATTAAATTCCATTCCCTTAGGGAAGTTACATCATATGACTTCCCTTTTTCTTGCATTTCTTTTCCTGCAGCAAGTCATGAAAGAGGGTTTTATGTCCCAAGTAGCCCGTTGCTTTGCTCCTTTACTCCTTTCCTTTCTGAAGGTCACAACATGCATCGTTCAACAAAGAGAGAGAGAGAATGCTACAGAAGATCTGGGGGTGCCGTGGGGCCAACATAAAGGGCTACTACTGCTCCCCAAGTTCAGGCTGACCAGATGACCGGAAATGCCTGAAGACCCCTGGAAAAAGAGGGCAAACCGGAAACGGGGGGGAAACCCTCTCCAGAATTCCTGGCCATCTGACCCTTTAAAACATTTTCTGCATGCAACTATGGCCAAGATTGGGAAACCAAGAGCATTGCATGGGCCACCCTCTGAGATGTCCCTGGCTGGTGACCTCCTGGTGTGGCTTCTCCACCACTTCCCTGGCTGTTGCTGCTTCTCCCACGGCTTCTACGTCACCTCTCAGCCTCTCCAGCTGTCATGCATGTTGAAGTGACTTGCATGGGTTGTGTTGCTGCAAACTGCTTTTAGGGTGTTTTACATGTCTGGGACAGAATCATGCATGTTAAAATATTTTCAATTTTAAAAGTGTTGAAATTAAGTACAAGAAAGCAATACAAGGATTTTTGCTTTATTTTAACATGTTCTACATTTGTCCTACATATTTTGGGGTGTCCTACATTTTTTAAATGGGTAAAAATTTTGGCTTGGGGGACAGGAGTTTTGGGGGACTAGGGGGGATTTGGGGTTTGGCATCTGGTTACCCTGCCCCTGTCTCACCAAAACATCTCAATGCCTTCTGCTGCACCAGTACACCAAGCTTGGCAATATTTCTTCTAGTCAACTTAACCTAGTCGAGTCAACTAGTCTAGTAGCAGCTCTTCAAAGTTTCAGGTACCCTTTTCCAGATGCCAGAGGTGGAGGCTTGGACCCTATATGGGCAAAGCGTAGGTCTGCCACTAGTCCCAAAGTTCAGGGGATGACCTGGGAATCCCTGTAAAGCCACAATCCTAACCATGTTTACTCAAAAGTAAGCCCCATAATGTTCAGTGGGTCTTACTCCCAGGAAAAAATCTTTAGGTTTGCAGCCACCACTTCCAGATGCACCACTAACATCCAATGTGCTCCTGAAGACAGCCAGGCACAGAATCCAGCCCAGAAAATATATCATTTTATTTTACTAATCTGAGTCCCTCCAGTTCCTCAATCACTCTCCATTTTGGCAGAGCTCAGAAGAAAGCAATATATGAAAATTATTTATGGGTGTTGTGAGAATGTTTTATTAACTTCATATTCAAATCAAGACACATCTATTTCTGTGCACTTTCACTTGCTATAATTTCATTTTTCTGGCTGTGGAAGTTTTATACACATGGAGGAGAGAGAGAGAGAGAGAGAGAGAGAGAGAGAGAGATGGTTTCCCATTCCTCCAGGTTCTTCCTAGTACTCTTGGGGAACATCCAGATTCCCCAATGGCTGCTCCTTGTTCTTTCCTGAATTAATCATTGACCACATGCATGGTCCCAATCCAGAATGAATGAGGAGTTGCAGTGGTTGCAGTGAATGAATGAGTGGTTGCAGTTAACCACTGCAACAGGTTAACTGGGTTAACTGGGCAAGATGCACTTTTTCAAGTGGGTGATCCTCTTGAAATAGGAAGTGTAATGGGTCCTTGTCATCCCAGCAATAGGTGCAATCCTATGAGACTTAGAGCACAATCCTAACCATGTCTATTCAGAAGTAAGCTCCATTGTGTTCAATGGGTCTTACTCCCAGGAAAGTGTCTTTAGGATTGCAGCCTTAGGCAATCGTACTCTCAGCCTTACTCTCAGAAATTTACTTCTGAGAGTAAGGCTGAGAGTACGATTGCCTAGGATGTCTGTTATAGTGGCACAACTGGAATCAACTGGGAGCCTCTCCATTGGTGGGCAGTTTTCCAGTTCCTTCCCAGACAAAAGGGTGAATAGGTCTTCTAGAAATGCCTTGGCCAATGCTTATTTTCATCTAAATATCTGCACCCAACCCCTCATCTTGTCTTCAAAGCCCCCTAAACTCCATCTCCTCCAGAAGGCTTTGCAATAATCTCGCTTGGAAACCAGACACATTCCATGGGGAGAAGAACAGAAAAATCCCCAAAGCCACAAATGATTTGTTCCCTGTGCAAATAACGCGGATTCCTCCAAAACACAGGCCTACATTGTTCCTCCTGTTTACTTTGGGGAAAACAGAGTAGGCACTTTGCGTGTAAAATGGTTCCCCCATAAAAAAAATACTGTCTTTTTCATGGGGTTGAAAATGCTTCCAGATTGTTGGAATTGTCTGTATTTTGGTTAATCCTTTCTTAGAAATCTTTGAGGAGTGGAGAAGAGCCTGGACTGGAAGAGGGCAAATGTAGTCATCAGGGGAGATGAAGTTGGATTGACCAGTCAATTCTAGAAGTTTCTAGAAGATTCTAGAAGTTGGATTGACCAGCCAATAATTCTTGCCTTGAGAGCAAATGGTGACCCGCATAAATGGGAGACTTCCCAGATTCCTTGATGCTTGGCCAGTGCCAAACTGATCTCTGAAGCCGCTCCAAAGATGGTTTAGGGTTATAGCAAAAGACTGCTTAGATATACTTATTACACACTGTGATAAATACTGAACTCATTGAGGCTTCCTTATGAGTAAATGTGCATTGGCTTAAGATGCCTAGATGCAATCCTCAACTAATGCTACAGCTCTTGAATGCCACGGGATGGCCTTCCAGCTAGACAAGTTTAGTTAATCCAAACAGATCTGTTAATTAATTTCTGCAATTTATTAATTAATCATTAATGCAAACAGGTCAGTTCTTCAAGCATAAGCCAGGCCCAGATTGTTCTTTAATCACAACCCCCACCAACCAGAATGGGGACCTGGCAGCTTAAGAGATACTGCTCTTCCCTGATAAGGATGCCATATGTCCAGAAAAACATGGACAATCCTAGAAAAACAGGGACAGAGGGTCTGTGCCAATTTGTGGAAGAGAATGATGGCAACCCTGTTCACTGAGATGTTTCTCCTGCTGGCCTTCACAAGACAACTCAGGGCTGCTTCATTTTGTGTTTTTGCTGGACCAAACCCTAGAGCGACAGCCACTTGTTGGCTCGCTTTCTTCAGCTTCATCCTGAGTAAACTCAAAGGCCAGACACTCTCCATGATCTCCGGTTTCCACAAACAACTTCTGGGCTGACCTTTTCAGGAGACGCTGACCTGCAGCAGGCAGGAACAATATCGCTCATCAAATCCTCAGGAAACCATATTTACTCTCTTTTTGCTCCATGGAATTTTGGGAGGGAGGAAGGAGAGTTTCAGGCCAGTTTTCATAACAAACACAAGACCGCAAATCAGAAAGAGATAACATTTCCTCCTCTGAAAATAAGGGTGAAATCCAGAATAACTACGGGGAGTCCTTGCTCCAGAGTAAGAACAAGTTACTCTGAATTGCGACATGAATTTCCCATAGGTTTTCACTAGGTGGTGCAATAACTATGGGTGAATGTAATGTCTTACATGCTCCCATAGTTACTCTGGATTGTACCCTGCGTCCGTTTTTTAAATCTCGGTATCTCCTTGCTAACCTACCCAAGTGAGATTTCCAGGGATTGAAGATGGTGGCATCCAAATCTTATGAGTTTTGAGTGCCACTATCTTAGATCTCACAAAATCAAGCAAGGTTTGGGTGCCACCATCTTGTTGACAATTGGGTGCCACCATCTTGGTTAGGGTTGGCATATGTCCCGAAAAACAGTGACAACCCCAATGTGTTCATATACTGGCAAATGGGACAGAGGGTCCTGTCTCAATCATATGGAAGAGAATTGTGGCAACCCTAATCTTGGATCTTACAAGATTACATGAGATCCAGGTTCGTGGGACCTGGGGGAAGAGGTAGGAGGGGTAGAGAGACTGAACCAGGAAGAAGAAGCTGAGGGGTGTCATGACACAGGTAAGTTTGGGAACAACACACCTAGACCTTGGCAGCCCTAACCCTGGCGTACTGCGCATGCAGGGTTGGTGCACGCACAGTCACATCCTAAAGAGGACGCGCCAATCTTGGTGGAGGTGGAGTCGCGTCCTGAACAGGATGCGACTGTGCTTGCATCAATCTTGACGCAGGTGGAGTTGCATCCTCTTCAGGACGTGACTGCGCCTGCGTCAAGATTGACGCAAGCGCAGCGATGGGCCCCAAGAGTGAACCTGTTTGCCCTGTTTTTGACCCACTGCTAGCAACCGGATCGCAAGCGGCGGGCCAAAATTAACAACCAGTTCTGTAGAACCGGTGCGAACCGGCCTGGGCCCACCTGTGGGCATATGACAAATGTACATTCATAGGCTGTCCAGTTAGAGCTGGGGAAGACTCCTCCCTGCAACCCTATATCCACTGCAAGTCATCATCAACAATATTGACCATCCAAGATAGATCAACAGTCTGATGGCTTCAGAATTAGTGCCAAACTCAAATTCACTTTGGAAGTGCAGCATCATCATTGCTGAGCATCCAAAGTCAAGCAGTGAGGAAGCTGGAAGGGGAAGCTTCGGAAGGGAAGCTTAGGTACCCAATTTTTATGGAGGGAGAGCTGCGGAAAAAGGGCCTCATTTGAAGACCCCAGGAGAGCAACCCTTTCCCATAGAATGAGAGGCAAGCAATTCTTACCGTAAAGCAATTCTTTATATGTTAGATTAAAATATAATTTTGAATTATATTTTATATAATTCAAATATTATAACATTTGAATATTTGAATATTATAATTCAAATATCATAATATAATTATAATATTATATTTTGAATACGCACTTGGCAAACAAACTCTCACACCCTCTTGGGGGTGTCGTCTTTTCCATGCATATCCAACAGAAATAGAAAGGCCTTTTTTAAAAGATAAAAAAAATAAAAATCCAATGAGGTCTGATCTCTGCAGAGGCTGGAAAACACTTTTCATCCTTAATTGCAATAAAATGAAGAGGATGCAACCGTCCTATGAACCGCAGCTGGCTTAAATGATAAACTTGACTGTCTATAGAGCAACTACTGAAGATGCCGGATGAGGGTCCCTCCCACCTCCCTTCTCTGTTATCTTCTTTGCAGAGTTCTTAAGAGATGGGGAAATAAAGTGCCAATATGAGTTTGATGGTGTGGGATCTTGTCAGCCTTTGAGGAGCATTTCAGTGTAGAAAAAAGGAAACGCACCCCCTCCACCACACACACACCAATTTACAAATGTCAGCCTCAAAAGAGCAGATTTGATTATCTTGGCTGTTCACGGAGATGGGGAGGCAAAGAAAAAAATAAAATAAAATAAAAACTTGGTCAGCTTTTCCAAGGAGGATCTCACACTTTGCAAACATCTCCTGAAAAAGCATCCTTGGGCAATGGCTTATCAGAAGAAAACATAAACCTGGGCCCCCAGTGGGGCAGAGTTGGTGTGAGATGATATGCCACATGATATGCCACCAAGGTGATGGAGCAAGAGGTGTGATTTGAAAAAAATGCACAGATTTCATATTTTTGACAAATGTGAGAAGTTCAAGAAGTAGTGCTCCGTGTTTTTCTTCCAAGGGTGCATTTTTATACATAATAATTAGAATCACTTTAAGGGTGTACTAAGTACAGTGGTACATCTCATAACAAGCGCCTCACATAACAAGAGTTTCACTTAACAAGTATACATTTCCAAGAAATCTTGCTTCACATAACAAGTTCTGCTTCACTTAACAAACAAGCACGATATGGACATGCAGTTGTAACACTCCACATGGCGGCTCTTTAAAAAGGCTGCCGGCCAGCGCTGCTGCATCTAACTGCCCCCATCTTGGGGCAGTTGCCCGTGAGTGCCCAAGGCAGCTGCCCCTAACTGCCCCCAAGTGCCCTCACCGGCCACCTTGAACCTCCCAGCAGCAGTCCAGGCAAGCCTCCCAGGAAAGTGTCTTCGAGTGCAGCCTCTTAACCATGTCTACTCAGAAGTAAGCCCCATTGTGTTCAATGAGGCTTACTCCCAGGAAAGTGTCTTTAGGATTGCAGCCTAAGTAGACTTCATAGGATCATGCACATTGAATGCATGTTTTGAGTTCAATTCCAGTGTTTTGTCATCATTTTTACATCCAGTTAATATTTTTATATGAATATTTTGGGGGTTATGGAACCAATCGTCTGCGTTTCCATTATTTCCTGTGGGAAAATTTGCTTCACTTAAAGAGCATTTCACTTAAAGAACATACCTCCGGAACAAATTAAGCTCTTTATGTGAGACACCACTGTAGGTGATATCAGTAATACAGTGGCAGCAGATGCAACCACAGTTCTTACCCATGCAGCATCCCCAGTCTAGCCCAATAGCATAAATAGCATAAAGTCCTACAAATATGTAGAGCGTTAAAAAAATTTTTTTGCAATTATTGCATGTTAATTCATAATATGCTCCTTTTTCTACCAAATTTAGGCTGCAGTCCTAAACACACTTTCCTGGGAGTAGGCCTCATTGAATACAATAGGACTGACTTCTGAGTAGACATGCTTAGGATTGCACTGTTAGACTGCAATCCTAATAGGACCCATTGAACACATTACGTTTGGGACGACATGGTTAGGATTGTGCTCTAAGACAATGTATGTGAACCCATTTGCATCTAAGGAATATATAGGTGTATAAATATTGAGCATGATCAAATCCTCAACACCATTGGTGTGTGCATGTCTTGAACCCCGAAAGTTGCTGGCAGAGGCAAGGAGACTCTCAGTGCAACATGATGACAACGTCCAAATATTATGGGGTGGAGGCATCAGGCATGGCAACGATGGTATCTCTCCTATGGGTAGAGTATCCTCCGTCTTGAGGACAGACGGAAGCATTTTGAATTCATCCTGCATGAAGATCAGGATGATGTTCATTTAACCCGTGGAGGGTTAATTTTGTGTGTTGCTCCTGGATGGGAGGCTTCTCTTCCCACCTGGTTGGGACTTGTTAATCCTCCAGCTTGACTTTTTGCCGGCACCTGCTCTTCAACCTGAAAGGGAAATTGCTGTGGCGGGCATGTGCGCGTGCATTAGCAATTTCCTGGCAAATAATAGTCATTTGAGAGTGTGGCATTGAACTCCTCGGCATACGCTGAAGGGTGACGGGTTCAGGAGGCAGAAGTAATTCCAATCAGGCTCAAAACAAACTTGACAACATAGTCAAAGGGATTCAAAGCCGAGCCGCTCAGTAGGTTTCTTAGCCGCCTGCAGGGACTGAAGCTGTTTAGAAGGTGCTGTGAAAGTAACTCACTTTTATAGAGGGGAGGCAGTTGGGGGAGGTAGAGGCATCTCTAGGGAGGCTGCAAGGGGCCTGCGCCTCCAGTACCACCGTCAAGGTAGTGACACACTATGGGTTACCAAAATATTGTTTGGAATAACCCCATCAAGTCATATACTGTTGGATGTGTATTTTGCAGTAGAATCCAATGCAAAAAACTGCTTTAAAATACCTCTTTCCTATCAAAGATTACGGCCAAAAAACAAAAAAACTAAAATGCATGGAAAGCAAAACTGAGCCATATTGTGCCTTTACTCATGAGTAGGCAAACATGCCATACAATGCAATCCTAAGCATGTCTACTTAGAAGTAGTTCCAGGAAAGTGTGGCTGGGATTGCATCCTTACCCCCAAATCCAGCATCACTACAGGAGCACATCAGAGACTTTACGTGCACCCATAGTTACTGCACCTCCTATTGAAAACCTATGGGAAATTCATATTGGAATCCAGAATAAGTTGTTCTTACACCGGAGCAAGGGCTCCCCGTAGTTCCTCTGGATTTTGCCTTGTCTGTTTGAAAGGGTAGAATGAAAGGGTAGAATGAAAGGAATCCAATCTCCCTAGAATGGTCCTGATCCAGTCAATGCAGCCCCACAAATCAACCAAAAAAGAAGTCCCTAATAATTGCATTAAGCACTATGGAAAGTGGAACTGAGCTACGCAGCCATGTTTACTCGTTCGGGTCAGGCACAGGGGAATGCAAGGCCACAACACTGGTCCCAATCCAGTGAAAGTAGAGCTCAACAAGTGCTCTAGAAGGCAGACTTACCCCCTCCCAAAAAGGAATAAAACAAGCGGCTCAATTGGTAAGCAGATTTTTTAAAAAAATATGAAAATAATAATATCTAATTACTGGTAATTGTAATATTAATTATTAGCAGAATTAATTAAATAATTTTGACATACGGAAGTGTCAAAAAATTTGTGGGCCTCAGCGGCTTGGTACGTCACTGCAAGGAGGGACCAGAAATAATTTAGGCTGCAATCCTAAATGGACTTTCCTGGGAGTAAGACTCATTGAACACAATGGGGCTAACTTCTGAGTAGACATGGATAGGATTGCACCCTTAGTTGTATTAAGAACAGGGAATCTCCTTGTCAAACTTGGAAAAAATAGCCTTTCTATGCCATTCCTATCTAAAGCACAGGGGAACCCTGAGCTGAGCTGTCCCTAGCGCTGAGCAGGGTCTCCCTGGCTTGGACCTGGACCTGATCCTGATCACACATCACTGACATGCGCACACACTCCCACAGGTTATCCGGGTTCCAGGGTGACCATATAGAATTGAGGACATAGTGCCTCTGAGCTAGTGCCTCTACTAGCTTACTACTACTACTACTACTACTACTACTACTACTACTACTACTACTACAGAGTGCCTCTACAAATACTCTAAGCATTGCATAGAAGAGGGAATTGAGGCAGGTGCTGCTTTTTAAACCCTTCTATGATGAATCATAGAATCATAGAGTTGGAAGGGACCTAGTAGGTCATCTAGTCCAACCCCCTTCCTGCAGCAGGAATTCCCCCTAGAGCATCCCCGACAGGTGCTCGTCGAGCCTCTGCTTGAAGATCCCCAGTGAGGGAGAGTCCACCTGCCTCAATTCCCCTGCTATGCAATGGTTAAAGGTACGGGCACTCCATCCTCCATTCTATATGATTCCCGAACCGTAATTCTGCTTTCCTATGGCTGCACCATAGAGCACAATCCTAACCGTGTCTCCTCAAGAGCAAGCCAAATTGTGTTCAGTGGGTCTTACTCCCAGGAAAATGTCTTTCAGATTACAGCCTGGAAAATAACCCAGCTGCGGAGCTCTGATGAGCTTCCATTATCCAAATTTCAAGCTCAGCAGAATTTGGGTGCAAAATTAGAAGCAAGATCACTTACTCAGATCAAGCTCACTTCGCCAGAATTTCCATTTTCTGCCCCCGTTCCCAGCACAGACCTTAATTAAAACCATTTGGGTGACGACTCGTTGAAAGAAATTAAAGCCTGTGCCCCATTTGCCTGTGAACAAGAATATTCTTCTCTCCCCCCCCCCCCCCAATAAAAGCACATCACGGGAAATCTGTACCAAGCCAGGAGTGGTGTTTGCTTGTGTGCATAGCTGGAGATGTATCACAGGGTGCCACGTTGTGTGTTATTATGGTGTGATTTATTAGCTTTTGATTTCTATTTTCCTTTTTGAAAGAACAGCTGTCTCGCCCGCGATGATGGAAAGCCCAAACCATAAGGAAGTGAGTTATTGACACACGCCGAGACCCGCGATCTTGCTCATGTATGTACTTAGCATATCTCTCCCGCACACGCGGCCTGCGACAAGGGCTGACAATCGCGCCCGAGTCGAGTTCATTTTGCCCGCCTTCCTCTTTTCTCCGTGTCTCGTCGGTTTTTTTCTTCCGTGTCTCGTCGGTTTTTTTCTTCCGCACGCACCGCCAACAAAACCGCAGAAAGAGGGGGAGGGGGAGAAACCGTGATGGGATTTCAATATCAAGCAACGGTTTGTAAAATCCAATAATGGAGCTGTCAAACCCACTTTGTGTGGCCAAAGAATGTGCCGAACAAATGTTTCTAATCTCGAAAGGTCGTGTTGGAGGCGATGTTCTCGCTCCCTCTTTAAAACAATGTGTGCCAAGCCGTGGTGTGATGTGAGGGGGAGGCCCAGCTGCTCTTGTCGGACCTTAAATATTTAGATGTTATTTGCATCTGATTAATGCGCCTGTCTGCTTTCTTTCACAGCCAGAGCGCACACCCATTCGCTGCTTGGCAGTAGGCCAGGGCTCATTTTCTTGGCGCCTCGGAGGGGACTGGGCCACCCTCACCACGACTGGTTTTTAACTGGGAATAGTAGTAATATTGGAAAATATTCAAACCCTATTGCATTAACGATGACAGTGGAGCAAGAGGAATGAATGTGTGCACCATATGAGCACTATTGGCTGTTGCTTTTATTATGTGCCCCTTAATTCCCCAAAATATGTTACATGTGTCTCCAGTATGTGTGATATGTCACATATACGGTGCAATCCTAACCAATTTAGGCCAGCACTACTCACCCATTTACTTGTTCTTACGGTGGCATGGAGTGACAGGTGCATGGCCTAAACCCCCAGGCATGGCACGGAAGTGCATCACTTTTGCAACATGCCCAGGACAGGACTTGTGTCAGCCTAATCAGGGTTTAGGATTGCACAACACAAGTCCCATGCTGGGCTGGAGGTGTCGCTAAAGTGCCATAAGGCACTTTTGCACCTTTCCTTTGGGGTTAGGCTAATGCACAGACATGCGCTGGCCTCCGAACCAATGCTATAACAAATCTCAAAATATTTCCCCAGAAGTGATGTCACAACCAAAAATGATGTCATCTAAGTTTTTGGGGTTGTAAAAAAGAAAATTGGAGGAAACCTGCCTCCTGCTCCCCAGTGTTCAACACTCATTTGCTCTGTTGATTCCCCACCCCCAGCAGTTGCATAGCTAAGGCAATTCTAACTTCCACTTAGGCTAGCCTAAACCGCAGATTAAGTCCTGTGCTAATCTGGAAGTGTCACAAAAGTGCAGTAAGACATGTCTGCCCCACTCCTTGGGGTAAGGGTGGGGGTTAGACCAGTGCCGAGGCATACACTGACCTCCTCACACCACCATGGGAAGTTATGCCAGGTGAGTTAGGCCAGCCTAAATTGGTTAGGATTGTACCCAAAGGATTGTACCCAAATTGCTGTCTGGATCAAGATTTTGTACCCCCTCCCAACAACAATAAAAGGTGTGCACTTTATTGGTTAGAGATACTGTCCTGGAGTAAAGAGGTACAGATATTCTCTCCCTGATAAATATTAGAGGAGCACCACTGAAAAGTGCCTTCTTACCCACTTAGCATGGGTAACTGTATTGAGAGCAGACTCATATTAGCACATTATGATGATGATGATGATGATGATGATGATGATGATGATGATCATTATCGTTATCGTTATCATTATCATTATTCCTGTATTATAATTACATCTCATTACTTCTCTGCACCACCTAGTGAAAACCTATGGGAAATTCATATTGCAGTCCATAGTAAGTTGTTCTTACACCAGAGCAAGGACTCCCTGTAGTTACTCTGGATTGTGCCCTAAGGCTGCAATCCTAAAGACACTTTCCTGGGAGTAAGACCCATTGGACACAATGGGGCTTACATCTGAGTAGACACGGTTAGGACTGTGCTCTAAATCTCTTCTTGCCAAGAAGCCCAGCCTGATGCCCTCTGGGAATCGGGCCCTTGCTTTCAAGCTCACCTCTCCGCTCAGTGGTTTTTCCGTCCGGCTGCCCAGCTCTATTCATCTCACTGGCTGATGTGGGCACAAGCTACAGCGGCTGTGAGAATTGATCACAAATGAAGATAGATAGATAGCTAGATTCAAATAAATAATACTCTCTCTATCTTCAGAACAATCTTTAATGCCTGAAAAGAATGACCCAAAAGTAATGTATATATGGGGGGGGGGGGGGTGAGTGGGACGGACACTCATATCAGATGAGTAGATTGGTCCTTATCAGAGAATATTCTCTGGTGGACAACAAGGGAAGAATAAAAGACTTCATTCTTTGCTCACACAATACTTTCCAGCTCTTTGGTTCACACAAAGCCGCAGCCAAGTAATAAGGTCTTTCCCTGCACCACCACCTTTAGTTTCGAGAAAGGTCCAGACACGATGAACTTCTATAACAGAGAGACGCTGGACAGCTAATTGGACAAGACGTATTCATAGAACGCCAGGCCCGTAGAAACTGGCACCTTGGCAGCCACGGCAGCGTCTATTGATAATCCCCTGACCTTTCGCTCGAATGGATTTCATTTGCCGCTGTCTTTAATGGATAAGGCTCTTCTTTCACAGTAATTGATTTGCAGCCTGGATGGGCTGCGATAGAGAGAGCGGTGGACTTGGAGCAGTAGAGACGGGGCAGCTTGGCCCCGATGAGGATGGCATGATGGGGAGAAGCCAAAAGTACTACATTACATTGTATACTATCCTTCCTCCAAGGTACTCAGGCAATTTGCAGCCCTTTCTATTTTATTCTCACAAAAGATTATAACTGAGCCAGGTCCACCAGGGATCCTAGCTTGACACTTTCCAAGCACCGCACCATGCTAAAGACACTGTCGCTTCTTATATATATTGTGTTTTGCGATCAGTCCTTCTTACAACATCCTAAGGCTGCAATCCTAAAGACACTTTCCTAGGAGTAAGATCCATTGAACACAATGGGGCTTTCTTTTGAATAGACACAGTTAGGATTGCACCCTTAGCCTTCCTTTTCAGTTAGGATTGCACCCTTTTCAATCTTTTTCAATTTAACGGCACACATTTTATCCTAAAGTCAAATTACCAGTAAGCCCTTTGCAGTGGAGCAGTTAAGGTGACTTTCCATAAGATAACACTAGAGGATGACGTAACTGCGTGGACCCATAACTGCTCTGGATCTTGCTCTGAGAAAGTGCTGAAATTGTTAAGACACACCATCAGGTTTTTTTAATTTTTTTTGTTTTAACCATTGACAAGGCACATGTTATTGACAAGGCACATTGACAATACCATGTTATTGGCAAGGATCCAATGTCCCACAACACACGTGATGACCACCAATGTTCCCTGGTACACTGGTTGAAATTTGCTGTCCGAAGCCATTGCTATTGTCTCAATTTTTACAGAAGTTGTGCCATAGAACAGCAATTTTTGTTTTTCTTTACTTTAATAGTCTATACCAGTTATTTTTCAAGCAGTGTGCCATGACACACTGGTGTGCCGCAGGAAGTCCTCAGGTGTGCTGCGGGAATTTGGGGACTGACATTCATTAATAGGTAAATTGGGGGCTTTGAACAGCCTGGTGTGCCTTGTCAATGGGAAAAACAACCAATGGTGTGCCTTGACAATTTCAGTGTCTTATTATGTCGTGTAGTATGTCGTGTAGTATGAAGTATGTCGTGAGATTTAAAAGGTTGAAAATCACAGGTCTATACATGGGCAGGGGTCTCCAAACCCTGGTGTGGCCCTCAGCAAGCCACGGTATGGACACCAGCAAGTCACCTCTTGATCCTTGGGCAAGTCTTGTAATCCACTCCAATACATTTAATATGTAAATTTATGTAATTTTATTCAAAATTACCTGTAAATTAAATGTAAATTAATTAAATTAATTAATTAAATTTAAATTCGTTTTTTTGCCCCAACACCATTTCAGAGAGATGCTGTGGCCAGTGGTGGGATTCAGATAAATTAACAACAGGTTCTATGTCCTAATAACCTCAATTAACAACAGGTTCTAGGTCCCATTACTAACCGGTTCTCAGAACCAGGCGCTCATTAGCAAAGGGTTCTATAGAACCTGGGAGAACCCTCTGAAGCCCACCACTGGATGTGGCCCTCATACGAAAACATTTGGAGAGCCCCACTACAGAATGTAGAATCTATAGAATATAGTATCTATTCAATGGTCTGTATTAAATATTTCGTCATGGTTTTCACCTCTTGTGATGTCACTTCTCGCTTCCAGGAGTAACAAGTTGTCTGTTGCTTACAATCTTCTTTGAATTATTAAGAATGATTACTCCTAATATAGTGTTCCGCAGCAAATCACTCCAGAGATCTACTAGACAGATCCTGAACTACCTTCTCCTTGCCTGTGATTTATCCAAGTTTGGATAAGAATTGTCCAAGTATGGTTTATTGGGGGGAAATTGCTGCCAAAAACAACTGGAAAAAGCCTTCAGTTTGATTTGGGGAGTGGCATGGCAGCAATTACATGCCCAAATGTAGGGGGTTGGACTAGATGACCTACTAAGTCCCTTCCAACTCTAGGATTCTATGAAATCAGAAGTAAAAATTCATCCGGTTTCATGTCAAGGTAGAAAAAGCACCATCTCCCCCATGTGCCCCCCCCCCCCATGTCAGTGTTACTCAGAAGCATCGTGTACCTCCATCTTCTGGACTCTCTTGCTAAGCAGCTTTGAAGGAGAAGAACAGAAAACCCTCTGATCACAGAGCTGCAAGTAAATTAAACGCCTGCTTTTGTGGCAGGGAGCTGTGGTTTGCTCTTATAAATAGAGCATGGCGCAAGCCAGAGACGTGCAAGTGGCGCCTAGGAGAGGGCAAGGGGGAGGGGAACCAGCAAGTCAGGGGGAGCTGGCAATGTAGTTCCCAAATTGGAAAAGTCCCTCCCATCCAGTGATTTTCATGTGCCATGTTGTGCCACCGATAGTCCTCAGGTGTGCCACGGGAATTCGGGGAGGGATGTTTATTAATAGGAAAACTTGGAGATTTGAACAGCCTGGTGTGCCTTCTCAGTGGGAAGAAGAACCGGTGGTGTGCCATGAGATGAAAAAGATTGAAAATCCCTAATAACTAATCAAGGTTGAAAATCCCTAATAACTAATCAAGGTTGAAAATCACTAATAACTAATCAAAGTTGAAAATCACTGATGCAAGTGGCACCATCGATTAGGCACGGCAGTGAAAGAAGGACTGCTTGTGAATCTTTCCCCTTGCTTCTTCCCATTCCTCCACTCTCACACTCACCACCAGCATCCATTACTCGCTCCATCCCATCCCCTTTCTGTATTGCCCATCTTTGGCAATGGCACACAGAAGGCATTTTAATGCACCAGGGGACCATTTTCGGGGCCGAAGCACCTTCCCGCCAGCCAGAGGTAATTACTTTCTGCATTGTCTGGCTGAGAGGGTGTGTACATGAGGTGTACATTCAGCTTATTACAGCCGCCACTGCGGGTAATGAGACCGTTCATGTCACATTTATAGACTCAGAGCACTAGCGAACGTATAGCTTTCCACCGGCTGCTCTCAGCATGGAGAAAGCGCATTATCGAGACCTGTAAAGTAAAAGCCCATCACTGCGGAATGAATTAACCTCTTGGGTTGCGCCCACGCAAAATGCGTCAACAAAACATGTATTTCCTGCATCAGAAATTCCAGCCTCACAGGTTGTTAATGCTCGTCTCAAAACACAAGGTGAGCATGCAAATCCCATCATTTTCAATGATGCCAATTTTAAGCTGAGAATTTATTCTGGGCAGTGCCATTCAAATGGGATCTTAACAACCGGAGTAGGCTCAGGTATGGGCCATTGGGGGGCGGGGAAGGAGACTTACCCTACAATCCAGAGTAACTGAGGGAGCACATAAGAGACATTACGTGCAGCTGTCATTACTGCACCACCTAATGAAAACCTATGGGAAATTCATATTGCAACCCAGAGCAAATTGTTCTTACAGCGGAGCAAGGACTCCCTCTAGTTACTCCAGATTGTGCCCCATGGCTGCAATCCTAAAGACACTTTCCTGGGAATAGGATCCATTGAGCACAATGGGCTTACTTTTGAGTAGACATGGTTAAGACTGTGCTTCATGACATCTAAGGACAGATTGAAGGAGTTGAGCAGGTGGAGTCTGGAGAAGAGATGGTTAAGAAGTGCAACTGTAACTCTGCAATAGGACAAAATTTGGAATCAGCACCCCAAATATCTATCTATCTATCTATCTATCTATCTATCTATCTATCTATCTATCTATCTATCTATCTATCTACAGTACTTATATACTGCTTTTCAATGAAAAGTTCACAAAGCGATTTACAAGAAAATGAAAAAATTAATAGCTAATTAATAGCTAATGGGGTCCCTGTCCCAAAAGGGCTCACAATCTAAAGTGCAAAAAGAACACCAGCAGAAGCCACTAGAACAGACATTGCTGGGGTGTGGAGGGTAAATATACCCAAATATACCCAGGAACTGGTCTAACTTTTAAAACAGCAAAATATCTATTTTCACACACACACCCATGGGGTTTCCTCTTCCTTGATTTTCTATCCCTTTATGCATGTTTGCAACAGATGATGCTCCAACCCTGCTAAGAAACCCAAGCCATTTGTCTTCATTTCCCACCAGCCATTTGGGGCCAGGAATACACATTTGCGAGGCACCAATTGGGCGGCTGATGCTGCTGGCACCTCTTCCTGGCAATCTAGCATCATCTGGCAATGTCCAAATACTCTGTCCTGGACGCATGACAGGGTTGGCGGGCAGCTGAGATGTGCTGAAATTCAGGAAACAGACCTGACCAGTAATGGACATTGCTGGCCCTTCAGCCAATTTACAAAACACAAATCAAAGACAGCATCTTTTTTTAGGTCAAACCCAACTTACTCTTATCTCTCTGTGGCTGCGATCCTAATCCCTGGTTAGGTTGGCATCACTCCTGGCACAAGTCCTGTGCAGACTTTGGGGTGTCATAAATTTCTGCGCCACACCTGGGAGCGGGTTAGGCCATGCGATTGTCTCCCTACATCCCCACAGGATGTAAGTGATCATTTATGGACATCATGATGGACTCTCATCATGAGGGGGAGTGGTGGACTCTCCCTCACTGTGAATCTTCAAGCAGAGGCTCGATGAGCACCTGTCAGGGATGCTGTAGGAGGATTTCCTGCTAGAGGCAGGGGGTTGGACTAGATGACCTACTAGGTCTCTTCCAACTCTATGATTCTATGATGGGTATGACTTATGGATATCAATGTTGTGTTGGCCGAAATTGGTTAGGATTGTGCCATTGTCGGCACTGATCTATGGTCAGCTTAGTACCTGAGATGCTGATGGTTTAAAGTGCTTATAGGGTTGGAACCATGGTGGTGGTGGCGCACTGAATGTCAAAAAAAGCCAGATCAACCCCATGGTGGGCTAAAGTGGAGACAATTGGAGACACAAGTATTTTTTATTTTTCAATCTCAACATTTAGGAGCAGAAGGAACTATTTTCGCAGTTGAAGCACAAACTGGAGCACAGCATAAGGGGAAGCAGCACAGGTGTTTGGCTGGAAGCAGGGGGTGAATGCCAGGGTTGTGAAATGCCTTCCTGACTATCAAAATCAGTTGTAAAAATTTCTCTTGGCTCAGGTGTTCTGTTGGCGAGGAGCCTTCCTTGGTCTTCTGCCCCCATCAGATGAGCATCAGCACACCTTTCGGTGTCCAACACACCTTCATTGCCAATGGCCAGAGAGTGAGGCTGCGAAGGGAATGATCCTTTCCAGAAGAAGGTGCCAGCCAGAATTGCCTATCTGAATCCATCTTTATTGGGATGGCCAAGAGCACTTTTGGGAGCAAAGCCTGAAGCTACAAGGACTGGCTGAGCACAAGCAGAAAAGTCTTGGACGAGGGTGGTAGAAAAAGCTGGTCCATGGAGAAGGACCCAGAAGAGGCAGCATGTCCTCTCCATGCTTTACCGCATGCACAACCTTTGGAAAGCATAGACTTACACCAACTCCCCCCATCATGATGTCCAGAAAAATCGTGTGACTGTTCAGTGTCTTTACTGATGCAAAACATTATGGGTTCCTGCGCATTACTGTCACTACCTGGAATGACTCCAATATAAGGTTGCCATATGTCCAGAAAAACAGGGACAATCCCAATTTTGGGGGATCGTGTTCACATACTGGCACATGGGACAGAGGGTCCTATTCCAATTTTGTGGAAAAGAATCATGGCAACCCTACTCCAGTGGTGACCACTTACACAGCACATTGTGCCACCTGCAGTACTTACCATGCCCCGCTGGTAGCTATGCCACTGCAATCCAGCATTGTGATTTCAGTGTGGTGGGAGACTCAGGTTGCAATTCTAAAGGCTCTTCCCAGGGAGTAAAATCCATTAAACACAGTGGGGCTTACCTTTGAGTAGACTTGGTTAGGATTGTGCTCTCAATCATTTGTGTTCCTATTTTAGTGTGGTACTTTTTAAAAGATCATCCACCTCACAGCCTCTTATCCTGAGAGGCAGAAGCAGGGGCGTCATTAGGGTTCACGTCACCTGGTATGGAAGGCAGTGCATCACCCCATACTTTGGGCAGGGCAACAATATGAATTGTGGGCATGATTATGTGCCATTGCCCCATTTATTCATGAGTAAAACCACGATATGGGTCACCTTCACTTTCCATAGAGTTCAATGCATATTTTAGTTTTTCGGCCATTACGTTTGATAGGAAGGTGCTATTTCAAAACGGACTTTTGCATTGGATTCTGCTCTTCAGTATGAATCCAACAGTATACGACATGATGGGGTTTGATGCACCATTACTAAGATGCAAATTTCGGTTCCCCCAGTGTACATCACCCCCCCTTGGGCATGTCACCCAGTGCAGACTGCACCACCCGCGCTATCCTAGTGATGCCACTGGACAGAAGCACAACTTTACAGGGACAAAACCAGCTTTTAAAGGGGGGCTGCAGCAAAATGGGTACGTGTGATTAAAAGAAATGGAAGCTGCGTAGTTAAAGGGGAAAAAAGCTTTCTCTGAAACCTTCAAGATTTGGGTCAAAGCAGAATGATAATGATGAATATTTCAGGGAAATGTTTAATTTTTCACACTCGACTGTTTTGCTTCGTCTCCGAGTCTGACATCAAAGCTCCCTTTTGTTCTACAGAGACAGCAGCAGCAGCAGCAGCAGCACTAATTTAGCAGCAGAGGCTGCTGTTTTGGAAGGTTTTCCTGCCCAAACGTATCTCGCTGATGGGTTTTGCCTTTTCACAAGGACTGAGACTGGCTGCCCGGTTTGGAGGACCATCTCCAGGAAGGCTTCTGCATTGAGCTCAAAGAACCAGGACCAAGATGCAGGTTCCAGAGATGCCTTATTTTTCTTCCTCCTCTTTCCCAAAACCCATAGCAGCTTTGGTACGCTGTGAAATCAGAGAGGAAAAGAAGTCAGCAGAAAGAGACTTACCCCTAAATCCAGAGTAACTACGGGAGCACATAAGAATTACTGCACCACCTAGTGAAAACCTATGGGAAATTCGTACTGCAATCCAAAGCAAGTTGTTCTTATACCAGAGCAAGGACTCCCTGTAGTTACTCTGGATTTTGCCCTTAAGACTTTCCAACCCCTATGTATTTGTCATCTGAGAATCACTCTCTGCAAGCCCTAGAAACAAAACCCCTATTTCTGCATGCAGACAACCAGCTTTCAATATGTGGTTCTTATCTATCTATCTATCTATCTATCTATCTATCTATCTATCTATCTATCTATCTAAGGAAATTATACCCCATCTTCCCGATGCTAACACAAATGACCAAGGCAGCTTACAAAGCTTTTTATCCATTTTTTTCTATCCTCACAACAACCCTGTGAGGTAGGTACTTGTTCTATAGGAAGCTGGTAGAACTCTTCTCTTCCAGATGGACTCCTTCATGGCGTGGCCATCATCACATTTGGCATTCAGGGCAGCTGAGCTGTAAATTTATTGTTGTTCAATTTGTTGTTTGTTGCCTTGGGTTCCCTCTGGTTAGGGAAGAGAGGCGGGATATAAATCAATCAATCAAACAAACAAACAAACAAAACAAAACAAAACAAAAGAAACAAACAAACAAACAAACAAACAAACAAACAAACGAATGAATGAATGAATGAATGAATGAATGAATAAATAAATAAATAAATAAATAAATAAATAAATAAATAATGGCAGCACCTTCTGGCTCTGTTGACCCATGACAACTTTATCAGCTTGTAGTCTCCCATCCAGGTCTTTCTCTGCTTAGCTTTTTCTGGCAGCCTATCAGAACATGCTTGCCATTCCCGGCAATGTAAAGTTATATATTGTCAAACTTCTTCGAAAACATCTATCTATCTATCTATCTATCTATCTATCTATCTATCTATCTATCTATCTATCTATCTGTCTGTCTGTCTGTCTGTCTGTCTGTCTGTCTGTCTGTCTATCTATCTACCTACCTACCTATCTATCTATCTACCTACCTACCTATCTATCTATCTATCTATCTATCTATCTATCTATCTATCTATCTATCTATCTATCTACCGCTTTTCAAGTGAAAAGTTCACAAAGCGGTTTACAAGTAAATGAAATTTACTATTAGTAAATAGCTAATTCTTTCCTTATTGTCTGTTATTGTTTATCATTATTATTACTAATGCCAATAAAGGTTATGATGGTTGGGGTAGCTAATGGGTGCCTGTCCCGAAAGGGCTCAGAATCTAAAGTGCAAAAAGAACACCAGCAGAAGCCACTAGAACAGACATTGCTGGGGTGTGGAGGACCAGTTACTCTCCCCCTGCTAAATAAAAGAGGAACACCCACTTGAAAGAGTGCCTCTTGCTCAGTAAGCAGGGGTTACTGGGAAGGTACTGGGAAGGTTACTGGGAAGCATCCATCCTTGGTTTAAAGGCATCCATCCTTGGTCAAAAGTTTCTGAATGACCAAATTCTAGGCATTTGAGAAGTTTAATCCTAAAGACACTTTCCTGGGAGTAAGACCCATTGAGCACAATGGGGCTTACTTTTGAGTAGACATGGTTAGGATTGTGCTCTAAGCTGGGTAAGAATTTGTATTGTCATGTCAAGAAGTGATGCTTGGGACAAGAATGCCACCAGTGATGGCATTAGCCCATTCAGTCACAAGTGTTTGGAAAAATATTCAGTTGCCCCCATGGCTGCTGCTATGTTGACCATCCTGACATGATCCTACGCATCACCTATTCTGTTTGCAGACCATGCTGGATCTTTTGGCTGGATCTTCGAGCAAAGGCAGGCCGTGGTATATAAGAATGAATTCTTAACTCCAGCGGCTGCTCAGGCTCCCTTTTTTGGGATCGTTGCCTAAATCAGTTTGCTTGCTGAGTTGACAAGACTAAAATTTCAGAGCGGAGCTGAGTCAGCAGGAAAGGGGGCAAGATGGAAGGTTCGCTTCATGTGGGGTAAAAAAAAAAAGGAATGAGTGGCTGTAATTAGCAGTCGATGGAGCCAATCCAAACTGACATGAAAGGTTACACCGCAAAACAGTGCCAATAAGATAATGGCTGGGCAAATATAGCAGGCGAAGATGGCTCTGGACATTGTGGTTGGGTTTGCACAGACCAGCAAAAATGTCTGTGACCCCATCAAACTGGAAGAACCCAAATACTTAGTCTTGGAAATGAAAAAAGCCACCAGTCCTGTATGTTCTAGAATCATCTGGATCCCAGTTCCTTGCAGTGGGTAGGAAAAGGTCATGCTTCTTGGAAACCCTGGATAACCACTGCCTTTCAGTGTCAAGAACTCTCTGGCAAGATGTCCTTCAGTAGCCCCCAAATCCAGAGTAACTATCGGAGCATGTAAGAGACTTTACGTGCACCTATAGTCACTGCACCACCTAGTGAAAACCTATGGGAAATACATATTAGAATCCAGAGTAAGTTGTTCTTACACCGGAGCAAGGACTCCACAGAGTTACTCTGGATTTTACCCTAGGATCATCATCAGAAAGGCCCACTATTGGAGCCATTCTGGGCAGCAAAAGCAGTATAGGATGAAGCTGCCCATTCACGACATTTGGTTCCAAGAACCTAAGTGATGAACTAATTTCACATTATACAAAGGCAATTAATTACCATGATTACAAGACCGGCAATGAATCAAGACGAATCACTTTCAAGTGGTCCTGCAAGGAGCTAAGCTTCTGCAATTTGCAAATACAGTGGTGCCTCACATGAAGAGCTTAATTCGTTCCAGAGGCATGCTCTTTAAGTGAAATGCTCTTTAAGTGAAGAGGATTTCCCCATAGGAAATAATGGAAACTCAGACAATTGGTTCCACAACCCCCAAATATTCATATAAAAGGTTAGGGTTAGGGTTAGGGTTAGGGTTAACTTGATGTAAATATGACGACAAAACACTAGAATTGAATTCAAAACAGGCATTAATTGTGCATGATCCTATGAAGTCTACTGAGGCTGCAAACCTGAAGACACTCTCCTGGTAGTAAACCCCATTGAACACAATGGGGCTTACTTCTGGGTAGACATGGTTAGGAGGCTGCAATCAAAGACACTTTCCTGGGAGGCTTACCTGGGCTGCTGCTGGAGGTTCAAGGTGGTCAGTGGGGGCACTTGGGGGCAGTTAGGGGCAGCTGCATCTGGCACCTCCAGGCAACTGTCCCCAAGTTGGGGGCAGTTAAGGCAGCAGCGCTGGCTGGCAGCCCTTTTAAAGAGCCTCCACAGGGAGTGTCAGGGCTGCATAGCATACATGCCCATAGCACGCTTATTTGTTAAGTGAAGCGGAACTTGTTATGTGAAGCAAGATTTCTTGGAAATTTAGACTTGTTATGTGAGGCGCTTGTTATGAGAGGTACCACTGTTTGTGCAAGTAATTTGCAAGCAGTTTCAGCTAAGAGCAATTCAGAAGTGATGATCACTTGGAGGAAGGGGGGAGTTTTGCCTCCCAGCTGGACAGAAATGAAACTCAAAATTAATGTGCTTCAACACAAGCTGAATTGCCTACCACATTGCCGTGGTCAGCAGACTCCCTTTAAGTTATTAACTGCTCCATAAGGGAAGCTTATCCTTCAATATGAAGAGCCAACCTCAGTCGCTTTGAGACAAAAAGTGCAATCCTAAAGACACTTTCCTGGGAGTAAGACATATTGAACACAATGGGTTTAACTTTTGAGTAGATATGATTAGGATTGTGCTGAAAGGCACATATAAAAAAATCACATATAATTAGTCTACATCTTTATGTTTTGCATGTTTCTCTTGCTGTCTAGAATGGCTCTGCTGGCAAGTGCTACCATGGCACATTTTGGCACGTGAAATCCTCACCTCTTTAGTACCATTACTGGCTATTGATCCTTCAGTAGATATACTTACCTCCTCGTTCTGGTTAACATTGACCCCCACATTCTTCATCCTCCACCTCTTTGCCTTCACTGCTTGCTTCCCAAATCTGGGTTAGATCTGGGCAGTGGTGGCAAAAAGGATGCTCCGTTCACTGTGGCTGCCCTAGGCAGGTGCCTGACCTTGCCAATCCCTGGTGCCAGCTCTGGCCTTTCCCTAAGAAATCTTGGGGTACAGAAAGAAATGGCGGTTCTGAATTTCAGAAAACAAGGGACACAATCCCCTGTAGGTTGACCTTGCTGGCGAATCTCCAAAGTGGCACGAATCGAGCATCGCGTTCTGTTTTCCTTCAAGAGCACAAACAGAATTTAGAAACAGGAACATTCTGTTCACAAGCAAAACCTAATCCCCACAAACAATACCTTGCAGCCCAGCTAGCACAGTAACAAATCTTCCCTGGCAACTTCAACACCTAATCCTGTCTCCCAGCAGGCCGGCAGGCAGCCAAGGTAACAAGGAGAGGAAGGCAAAGGGGGGGGACTCAGCTGCTCCCCTTTGCAGGAAGAGATTGTAGCAAAGTCCTTCGGTTTGGGCAGCCATGCAAAAGTTAGAGCACAATACAGTGGTACCTCTCATAACAAGCACCTCACAAGTGTAACAAGTGTTTCACATAACAAGTATAAATGTTCAAGAAATCTTGCTTCACATAACAAGTTCTGCTTCACTTAACAAGCAAGCATGCGTGCTATGCAGCCCTGACACTCTGTGGGGAGGCTTTTTAAAAGGGCTGCCGGCCAGCTCTGCTGCCTCTAAACTGCCCCTAACTTGGGGGTCGTTGCCTGGAGGTGCCAAAGGCAGCTGCCCTAAGTGCCCCCACCTAGAACCTCCAGCAGCAGCCCAGGTAAGCCTCCCAGGAATGTGTCTTTGATTGCAGTCTCCAAAACATATCTACTCAAAAGTAAGCCCCATTGTGTTAAACAGGTCTTACTCCCAGGAAAGTGTCTTTGATTGCAGCCTCCTAACCATGTCTACCCAGAAGTAAGCCCCATTGTATTAATTGGGGCTTACTCCCAGGAAAGTGTCTTTGATTGCAGCCTCCTAACCATGTCTACCCAGAAGTAAGCCCCATTGTGTTAAATTGTGTTAAATGGGGCTTACTCCCAGGGAAGTGTCTTTCGGATTGCAGCCTAAATAGACTTCATAGGATCATGCACGTTGAATGTACATTTTGAATTCAATTCCAGGTTTTTTGTCATCATTTTTACATCCAGTTAATACTTTTATATGAATATTTTGGGGGTTGTGGAACCAGTCGTCTGAGTTTCCATTATTTCCTATGGAAAAATCCTCTTCACGTAAAGAGCGTTTCACTTAAGGAGCAGGCCTCCGGAACGAATTAAGCTCTTTATGTGAGGCACCACTGTACTAACCATGTTTACTCAGCCGCCTTGAGCTCCCTCTTGCAGGTGAGGAAAGGCAGGGTATAAATAAAATAAATAAAAATAAATACTCAAAAGTAAGCCCCATTGAATTCAATGGGTCTTACTCCCAGGAAAGTGTCTTTAGGATTGCAGCCTTATTTTCAGCATTTGGTCTGCCTCCCTTTGCCTGCTTGTCAAAAGAAAATGCAGTTGATACCCTGGTACTCAAAACACTGGAAGGAAGCAATGGTGTCCTTAGGGGGGACTGGAGGGCCCTGGGCCCCAGGTACTAGTATCAGGGGGTGACAACTTGGGAGTGACCAAAATAACATAAACTGGTAAAATTGTTTGCACAAACCCCATCGAATCATATACCACTGGATTTGTATTGTGCAGCAGAATCCAGTGCAAAAAACAGCTTTGAAATATCTCCTTCCTGTCAAAGGATATGGCCAGAAAACAAAAAAAAGCTGCATGAAGCCCTATGGAAAGTGAAGCCTCAAGTCATGAGTAGGCAAACAGGAAGGAAGGAAGGAAGGAAGGAAGGAAGGAAGGTGTTGTGGCTCGGAAACAATGTCAAACTGACAACCTCAGCATTCAGCTTGTTGTTGGCAAGCACCAAAAAGCCCTCCGAGCGCTCCAGTCTGAAGGGGTGAAGGAAGGGCAGCCCTAGGTAATGCCTTGATCCTGTGCCAGGGATCTTGAACCAGGAGTCCCATGGTCCAGATGCAAACACCTTCACCCTTGTTCCACCAGCGCTATCTTCCTCCCTGCGCTTTGAAGGAGCCATCTTCACTTCACTGCCGTGTTGAACAGTCCTGGGCATTGCTCTGTTGCAATGGGCCACCTGCTGGCCTCCTAGTCCAAGGTTCTGCTGGAGAGGTGTCCAGGCATCCAGATCCCCATCCAGCGCTCCTATCTCCGTGATGGTCCAGGATTTTGCACAAGAGTGGAAGAGAATCCACTCCAGGACACATTGAGAGTTCCAATGTAGACAAAGCCAGAGAAAACCCATCCTGTCCCCAAACTGGTTGACATCAGGTCCAAGCCCATCCAGAAAGCTGAGAGAACTGCCCTCTGGAACCATATGGTCTGGAACCATAGGAGGAGATGGAGAGGACAGGCTGGAATGTTTGCCAAGCCCTGGCTGCGGAAATGGAGAGAAGGGCCTCTAAGTGGTGCGATGCCTTGATGGCTGAGAGGGCTGTTGAATTAGCAAAAGCAGCAGCATCTGCCTCCAAGGGGAGATTAGAACGACAATGCGCCACTCCATGGGTTGCAGGGGATCCAGCCAACTCATCTGCATATGAACAGATCAGGACAGCACAGAACATGCTGAATGACATAACCTGTATTGGTGATAAAATATCCCACCTGGGAAACAGGCCAGCCATACTGAGCAGAAATTAGGCAAAGACCAAGAGATAAATGAACATGATGTGCTCCAGTCTGGACGCTGGTGGAGAAACATTAAGCATAGGATTGAGAGAGGGGATACAGGGATGTTCTTTACCCTCTCATGCAACACCAGAACCAGGGACAGCTACTAGAATGGAGTAGCAGGAAACTTACATCAAAGTACTGTATTAACTTGAATCAGCGCTCACCCTTTTCAGCCAAATTTAGTCTCCAAAATCAGGGTGCACATCAGATTCAATGGTTAATTAGATCTGCATAAATGTGGTGTTTTAAATCAGTGTGCACATTAGCTTTGATTGAGCATTAGATTCGAGTAAATATGGTATTTCTACACCAAGTAATTAATCTGTGGAACTCCATGCCGTAGGATGTGGTGATGGCACCTGCCCCAGATACCTTTAAAAGGGGGACTGGATAGATTGTGATGCTGGAAAAATCAATCACAGGCTTCAAGCCAACATAGGACTGGCAACGTATGACCTCCCAGGCATATTTGAATATGGTATATAAGACTCTCCTATTATTATTATCCATAAATACACAGCGAACAATTTCGTGCTGGTTTCATTCTCATCACCAGTCGGACCCTTCCCAAGAGTCTAGGACTGTGTGATGTAGCGGCGTATAATTTGTGCTGATCCCAGAAGAGCGGCTTTCTGCAGTTGGCAGAGTGATATTCTGTCAATGCCAAGAGTTTTCAGGTGCCTGCCCAGGTCTTTGGGCACTGCACCCAGTGTGCCAATTACCACTGGAACCACCTGCACTGGCTTACACCAGAGACGCTGTCATTCGATTCTTAGGTCTTGGTAGCAGGAGATCTTTTCCAGTTGTTGCTCCTCAATTCTGCTGTCACCTGGAATGGCGATGTCAACAACCCACACCTGACTGCTTTCTATGATGGTGATATCTGGAGTATTGTGTTCCAAGACCTTGTCCGTCTGTATCCTGAAGTCCCACAGAAGCTTCACCTGCTCATTGGCAACCACTTTTTCACCTGTTTTTTGCCACTGGCAGATGATACTCTTGGCATAGATTCCAGTGGATCTTCTGGGCAACAGATTGTGCCTCAGTTTGTAGTCAGTCTGTGTGATCTTCCTGCGGCCACTCAGAATGTGGTTGATGGTTTCATCCACTTCTTTGCAGAGCCGGCATTTGGGGTCATGGGCTGATTTTTCAGTTCTGACCTTGATGGCGTTTGTCCTGATTGCCTGTTCTTGGGCAGCAAGTATCAGGCCTCTGTCTCCTTCTTCAGTGTTCCACTCATGAGCCACAACCAGGTCTTATCCTGATCCACTTTTCCTTCCATCTTGGCAAAGAATTGGCCATGCAATGCTTTATTCTGCCAACTGGCAGTCCGAGCCTGAATTCTTCCACCTACTGCTTCACTTGCAAAAGTCCTCTCCCCCTGATCTTCTAGGCAGGTACAGCCTCACTACGTGGATGTAAAGTGTGGTGAATGGTCATTAATTTCCTTGTTTTCCCGTCTAAGTCCTCCAGTTCCTTCTGTGTCCAGTTCACAATGCCAGCAGTAGACCTAACTCCAGGTATGGCCCAGGTATTCATAGCCTTTATAATGTTGCCGCCATTCAATTTGCTCTTCAAAATTTTTCTAACCCTTTGTATAACATGGTATATAAGACTCTCCTATTATCTATCTATCTATCTATCTATCTATCTATCTATCTATCTATCTATCTATCTATTTTATTATTATTATTATTATTATTATTATTATTATTATTATTATTATTATTATTATTATTATTCCTTTCATGGCCTGATTATTACTGAAAATAATTTTGTTATGGGGAGATGATAAAAATTTATGGGCTCTAGTTGCCAAAATGAGTCTGCTCTCCCAGTGTTGTAGCGAGAGGTGGTGTAAAGCACTAAGTTTTGCAGGGAACCTCAACACATTAATGTTGCAATCCTAACCTTTCCTCCTAGGGAAAGTGTCTTTAGGATTGCAGCCTAACTCATCTACATATTTTCAGGGTGCAGTCCTAACTTAGGCCTGCCTAACTCATTGGTCTTCCTATTCCCACTGTGATGTAGGGAGGCATGCACATCTCTGTGCACTGGCCTATCTCTCCCCCAGGAGTGGCACACACGTGTTTTACGCAGTGATGGGCTTCGAAGAAATTAAGAACCGCTTCTCTGTCCATCTGGCAGCCACTTTTAAATGGCTATTTTTAAACTTTATATGTACTATCTCTTGTTAAGAACCGGTTCTATAGCGTAGGTGCGAACCTGCTGCTGCCCACCACTGGTTTTACGGCACTTTTGTGACAGCCCCAAGTCAGCACAGGACACATGCCAGGGCTTGGGCTGCCCTAACTGGAGCTTAGGATTGCAGCCTATATCACTTATGATTAAGAAATATTACATAAAATTTATTATATATAATTTATGAACTACAAGAAGGCTACAGGCTGCCTGCTTGCACTTTTTGTGACACTCTTCAGGCCAGCGTGAGACTTGTGTTGGGTCTTATGCCGGCCTAACTTGGGGTAAGGACTGCAGCTGTAGAACACAATCCTAACCATGTCTACTCAAAAGTAAGGCCCATTGTGTGCAATGGACCCAGTGATGGGATTCAAAGAAATTAACAACCGGTTCTATTCCCATCTGGTAGCCACTTTTAAATGACTATTTTTTAACTTTATATGTCCTATCTCTCATTAACAACCGGTTCTATAGAGTAGGTGCAAACCTGCTGGAGCCCACCACTGAAAGGACCTTACTCGCAGGAAAGTGTTTTTAGGATTGCAGCCCAAAGTCTTGCAAGCCATGCAACTTGGCCCCTATGTCTTTCCCCTTTGGAGCCATTCCAGGTTGCAAGAGCAAACAGAGGCAATGGGGAGGGGGAGAGGCCACTTGCATGCTGTAGAAAGGCACCCTAAAAAACTCAGTGGTTTGCACCCCTTCTAGCTATGCCACCAAGCCCATCTCAGTTCTGGGGATCCTGGAGAGGGAGGCAAGTTCTGAAGACCAACCATTTCAGCATCTCGCATTGAGAAGTGTAATGAGTGCAAAGAGGCTTCCTCAAAACAGTGTCTGACCAGCAGCAACGACCAGAATATAAGCAGGACCAGCTCCAGCAAATAGGACCTGAATCACAATGAAATCTGTCTCTGGAACTTGTCGAGCCAAATTTCTCCCCCCGCCCAACAAACTGTTCTGCTCTGCAACTGCTATAAACAGCCTATGACTTTCTTCTGCAAAACCCTTGATGTTATTCAAGGGAACCAAATCAGTTTCGAGTCCAAGGAGGCCAAGCCGGCTTCTTCACACAGCCCAAGCCAGCAATTATGGGCAAAGGAACCATTTAACAGAGTTACAACCAATTCAACCGGGGGAAGAACGTGAATCAGAAACCGAGAGGAGGGGCAGGCAGCCGGATCCAATTAGGGGATCTATTTTTGGAAAAACAGTCCTCCAACAGTTCAAAAGCAAGGGGTATAGTATCGCCCTTTGAGGGCAGCCTTGTCTGTGGGGAGGCACTGCTTTGCACCATAAAAAGCAAAATTCCACCCCAGGGACATGATGTGTGCACTGGGAGGATGGGGCAGCCTGATCCATGGGTGCAGCTCTTCATCTGAGATGCAAAAGAAGCCCAAAGGTTTGGTGAAGGGCACCCCCTGCAGGAAGAAAAGGTTATCCCCACTTTCTCTGCACTTTTCTTCCAAACTGAGACCCGTCTGGGTCTCATTAGTCAATATCCTGATGACTGGTGGGGGTACAACCCTTGGCCAACCATGTGCAATTTTTCACATAACAGTGGCGTGCCCAAATCTCCTATTTAGTTTCGAAGCATGTGCGCTTAATTGCTAGCTACGTCTCCAGGCGTAATCACGCCAGCGGGAAGGGAGCTGGGATGATGATGTGGACTCTTATTCTTCCAAGCGCCAAAACAATAGAAGCAGCTCAGCTGGTGGGAAGAGGGAAGCACCAGTCTCAAGGCACAGTACCCGAGTAGTGAGGCCAGTATCCTCAAACCAGACACCCCACCAGAGCCAAGTGGAGCTTCCATGCTGCTCGAAAGTACCACATTTCCTCAAATCTAATGTGCCATCAAATCTAATGCACACCCCTTGATGGCCATCAGTGGGAGAAGGAAGTTCTTCCCAGTACCGGGAATAAAAGGTGGCACTTCCACCCTTTTCTCTGGAATAGAAATATTCATACTGACTAGAACCTAATGCGCCATCAAATCTAATGTGCACCCCAAAGCTTGAGATTGAAAAAAATGATTTGCACAGCTGCAAATCAGGGGCAAAATTTAATTTTACTGCATCCAGCCATGAGTTCTCGTTCTTCTTTCTTCTGCTTTGGTGAGACCTCACCTTGAGTCCTGTGTTCAGTTCTGGGCACCTCACTTTAAGAACGATGCAGCCAAACTGGAGCAAGTCCAGAGGAGAGCGACAAGAATGGTCAGTGGGATGGAAGGGAAGCCCTACGAGGAAAGGTTGGGGGAACTTGGGATGTTCATCCTGGAGAAGAGGAGGCTGAGAGGAGACATGATTGCCCTCTTCAGATACCTGAAGGGCTGTCATAGGGAGGAAGGGGGCAATTTGTTCATAGCTGCTTCTGAAAGCAGGACTAGAAGTAATGGGGACAAACTGCAAGAGAGGAGATTCCGGTTGGATATCCGGAAAAAATTCCTGACGGTGAGGGCGGTTCGGCAGTGGAACAGATTGCCAAGGGAGGTGGTGGACTCTCCCTCACTGGGGGTCTTCAAGCAGAAGCTCCACCAGCACCTGTCAGGGATGCCCTAGGAGGATTTCCTGCTGCAGGATTTGTATGATTTTTATCCAATTGCCCTACTTTATACAATAATAGGTTAAGATTACATTTTTATTACAATATAGTATACTATATATAGTATACTGTATACTGTAAACAAATAGTAAACTGTTAAACTAAATACTGACCTGCACTTATAATCCAAATACCATATGCACTCAAATCTAATGTGCCATTCAATCTAACACACAGCCCAGTTTTGGAGACTACAAGCACAATCCTAACCATGTCTACTCAAAAATAAACCCCATTGTGTTCAATGGGTCTTACTCCCAGGAAGTTTTCTTTAGGATTGCAGCCTTTGTTCAACTGGAAAAGATTCAAGTGTGTGAGATTTGAGTAAATCTGTGTTAGATTTGAATAAATATGGATAATTCACTTGCATGTCAGAGTAGTCCAGCATGTCAGAGTTGTCCAGTTGTTAAGGTGAAAGTGATTGTACACTCCTTCATTCTTCTCCCTACTCTCAGTTTCTGGGCTGATGCCACTGGAGTTGATGGGACTGCAGAGACAAGTCCCCACAGCTGTCCAAAGCACGGCTGTAGAGAGGGATAAAATCAGAAATGTAGACCCTGTCCAGAAATTGGATGCCGTCTTTGCCCCAATAGATGCTTCAGTTTGGCTATACCATGCAGGGCGCAGGTTTTTTGTTCTAGTCTGGAGAGGTCCAGATGCTCACCCATGCCAACCCATGCCAACACCAAGCACTCATGTTTCAGAATGACATGAGCAGTCCATAGTCCAGGTGCGGTGATGAGGTCTCGGGATTCTGCAGCCTGGCATATGAATGGATGGCCCTACTCAGAGGAAGTGTTGTCTATTTCCACCCTTAAGGCCTCTTTAATGGATGTTTGCAAATTATTTACCTTGAGTGGCTTATAAAAGCTAAGGACTCTTTTTAACTCCACGTTGCGGCCAGCCCGTGCGCAGAGGTTAATGCCTCCATTTAAATGGAAATTGAATGCTGAATTATTAGTAACTGTTTGTAAGAGGCAAATTAGACTGGATCCCTGTCAGCAGAGGAGGGGAAGAAATTGCAAGCTGCTGTAACCAGGAGTGCCGTCTGTCCGTCTTTTCCCCAATCAGCCCACCTAAAAGTCCTTGGCTTCCATCAGTCTTGAAAGACTTTGGTATCATGCTCGACGCTGCATGCGAAGCACGAAGGCCTGGGTAGATTAATATGGAGGATAGGCTGTTACCCAAGCCACTGAAATAGTCCAATGGAACGGCAGAGCCGATACGATGGGTTCCAGTAGCGTCACATGTGGCCTAGGTGTCGGGGGGCGCATAGAGAAAGACGTCCCTTTTGCTGCATCAACATGAGGGAACGATACAGGGCTTAGCTCATAAAAAGGGGAAAGAGTTACCACACAAAGAAGGCATCTGTGTGGGGAGGCGCATTAACGAAAGCACAAGGGAAGCATTACGATCTAAAAAAGAGGGTAATAAGAGAGAGAATTAGATCACTTTGGAAATATTAAACAGCCCGGCTGCCTTGCTGCAGAGTGAATTCACACTGCCGCCTTTAATTTATTTCAGACTTGGAAGGATAAATATCTCATTAAGTGCTGGTACTTTTTTGTTTGAAAAAAAATCCCCGAAAGCATGTGCTCCGATTCGGAGTAACTGCAAACATCTTGCGTGGATGGAAAGGAGAAGTGTTGGAGGCAGTTGCAAGAGACAGGAAAGGGAGATGGCCCAGAACAGCAGTAGATGGCCCCAGCTGCACTGGTCCAGTACAGCTATGCCACTGGTCATGGGACTTCTGGCACAGTCATGCCACACTGTGGGAGGACAGCAGCCAATGCTTCTCCAAGATAATGCAAAACTTTGCACTATCTCAGCCCAGCCAAGGATGCGGCACCCAGAAGAGTTGGCACCCCATGAAATCCCTGTGGTATCCTTTGGCTCTGTGTATATACTCCAACGCTCACCTTTTTCAGTCAAATTCAGTCTCCAAAATCAGGATGCGCATTATTTTCAATGGTTAATTAGATTTGAGTTATTATTATTATTATTTTGATTATAAGTATAGGGTGCACATTGGATTCGATGGCACATTAGATTCGAGTAAATATGGCAGTTTGGGGACTACTAGATTAGATGGTCTAGCCTGGTTTTGGTTTGAACATAGCATCGCAAAGAGCCCAATCCTATTCATATAAACGCATAAGTAAATCCCATGGTTGCCAATGGGGCTTAATTCCATGGAAATGTGGATAGGATTGCAGCCACAATAAGTGGCTGAGTACCTGGCATTGGCAGAGAAGGGTAATTGGATTCCCTCCTCCCGAAGCCCATCTGAATCTCCCAGATGAGGAAAGCCCCAGGAGATAGATCCACCAAACTTGCCCTTACTCACTCTGCCCCTCTCTCCAGATTCTGAAGACTCCCTTGAGAAACTGAGTCAGGAGCCAACATCCAGTGCCATGGGAAGCACATGGATGCTTTGTGATAGGTGGACAACTTTCTGTGCGGCAAACCCCTTTTCCTAATCACTTCCTTCCATCTCCAGATAATGTGGTTCATTCCCCGCTTTGTGGAGTATCCATATAATTGGCCCACAAACCATCCTGATCTGAAAAGATAAAAATCCCCAAAACTCAGCCCCACAGTTGGCAGGATGAGTTACTGCTGTTCCCCCAACCTAAATATTTCCTAATTGGTCCCAGATTGATTTTCAGTATCTTCGGCAATCAGAGCCGCCCCCCTCCTGCCAGAAATAGCTGCACGCCTGCTTTGCATTTGCTTTCCTGGCTCTGATCGGCACCAGTTGGAGCTCTTTTGTGACCCACAGGGCTAAATCCGAACCCCTCCATTGCGAGCGATGCTTTCTTTGCACCAAATTAAGCCATAATTAGACCTCTTGCGCATTGGCTGATTGTATCTCTCTGTCTCCATTTCCCTTTCCAATGATTGTTCTCATACCTGATGAAGGAATAACGATCCAAAACCCACCTCCTGGGCGCTCACTGCCTCTTTCAAGGGAGATGTCAATTATTTTCACAAGGCAGGAGTATTATTTGGGGAGGGGGTGAGTGGCAGGTGCCAGCGAAGCCTATTTGCACACTCTAGAGATTTCCAGAAGAGCTGCAGATTCTCCCAGGCACACATCACAGAAGTTGGAAATGAAAACAAATGTTCCTTCTGATGGCCACAGAAGGCGCAAAACACTTTCTTCGGAAGCTACAGGAAGGTACTTAGATTCATCTTTAATTGGAAATATCAGGCAGGCCTTCCTAACTAGTCCTCTAGTTGCAAAGGAGGAAACTATCAGCAGGTTTCTCAGTTACACGGCCACTTCTGCGGGTGGAGTAAAGGGTCCTGCTCCCTATACAAGATGCACTCACAACCCTAATTTCTGACAGATCTGACCACTGCCGGTAGAATGGGAAGCTCTGCCCATGTTGCATCTATTGTAACTTGGTCATGCAACCCTTTCAAAGCATGAACCAAGGTGGGCTAGATTCGGGGTATCCCAGCCCCAGTGCTGGATGTGGCCCTCTGCAAGATTCAATGCACCCCTGGGCAATATCCCTCCATCCAGCCAACAGGTAAGCCAGTTAATCATTTTCCCGATCTCTGACACAGTGTCAGAGAGATGTGGCCCTTCTGCTAAAAGGTTTGGACACCCTTAGGCTAGATCAGAGGTCCTCAAACTATGGCCCGCAGGCTGGATACGTCCCGTCAGGGTCTACAATCAGGCCCGCCGGCCTTCCTTGACATGTCTGCGGTGCCAGGGGTTCCCTGGCCAGCATGTGCCCTTCCTGCTTGATTGCAGGGGCCAGGACAGGTGTGCACACCGGCCAGGAAGTCCCTGGCTCCCACGATCGAGCGGGAGGAGGGGCGCGTGCCGGCTAGGGAACCCCTGGCACCGCAGACAAGCGAGATCGCAGGGAGTGGCTCAGCAAGCCCACCTGTCTCATTGTGGCCAACGCCCTAGCCCCATCCCTAGCCACAGCCCTAGCCCTATCATCCCTTCCCCTCTCCTTCCCCCCCGCCTCCTCCTCCATCCCCCTCAGTGCTCCCGCTGGCTCAGGGGGCTGCATGTCCTCCTTTTCCGGGACACCGTCCTCTTCTTCACCCTCCTCTCCTGGAATAAATACTCTCCTCCTCTTGGGGACCAGGCAGCAGAAGATCTACTTTTCACAAATTAGATGTAATATAATTCATAATTACAATAATTATTTTTATATTTTATTAGTTATTATTTATTATTATTTATTTATTTTATTTATTTTTATTATTTTATTTATTTTCATTATTATTTATTTTATTATTCTATTACATTATATTTATTTATCATATTATAATTATATAATTATATATTTTAGTTAAATATTTATTATAATATAATTATATATTTCACTGGCCCCTGACAGTGTCTGAGGGACAGAGAACCAGCCCCATGTTTAAAAAGTTTGAGGACCCCTGGGCTAGATCAATGGTACTCATACTTTTTAGCACCGGGATCCATTTTTAGAATGCCAATCTTGCCAGGACCCACTACAAATGTGCTGGAAGTGATGTCATGGCCAGAAGTGACATCATTCAGGAAAATTTTTAACAGAAATTAATTAACTGACCTGTTTGGATTAACACTCTTTAAGTGAAGAGGATTTTCCCATAGGAAATAATGGAAACTCAGACGATTGGTTCCACAACCCTATTCATATAAAAGTATTAACTAGATGTAAAAATAATGACAAAACACTGGAATTGAATTCAAAACGTGCATTCAGTGTGCAGGATCCTATGAAGTCTACTTAGGCTGCAATCCTAAAGACACTTTCCTGGGAGTAAGCCCCATTTAACACAATGGGGCTTACTTCTAAGTAGACATGGTTAGGAGGCCGCAATCCAAGACACTTTCCTGGAAGTAAGCCCAATTTAACACTATGGTGCTTACTTCTGAGTAGACATGAGCCAATGCACATTTTCCCAACATGTTTGTCTCCTGAGGGCACTTAAGAGTTCACCTGTTTGGAGGAAATCTGACAGGTAGGGAGATGTACCTGTCTAAGTGGTACATCTGAAATGCCTCTGATCGTGCGTTATGACCCAGAAATGCACACCCGTTAACTGCCTCGAGGTTGCATATGCAGCCCTGCTGTCCAGCCAGAGAGACTCAAACAAGGTGTCACTTTTAATTCTCCTTGGCAATCCAGGACGCAGGACCCGCTCCACATGCAGAGTTCAGAGCTCGAAAAACAAGAGCTCTCCTGGCGAGGAACAGCTTTGACCCTTCCGCTTTTGAATAGCTTATTTCCTTGCACGTTGACCTTCCCTTTTCAATGTTGAGGTAGTTTGGCATGCGTGATTGATCCCTGTCATGTCAGATGACAAAATTATACATGTGTGTCTATACATCTGTATTTATTCATGCTGTAATAAGATGAATACATTTGGTCCTTCCAATCCTTAGGCAGGCTTTTAAAAAATTGGGCAGATCCTAATTTATAATATAATTTGGGCAGATCCTAAGGAGGACATGCCTCTAGTGCTGTGCCAGGGGAATGCATGACCGCCCCTAGGCCAATGGCTGCAAACCTATGGCACACTTGCCGCAGCAGGCACTCAGAACCCTCTTTTTCGGCATACTTCCAGAGTGCTCAGTCTGGCAGAGCTCTAAGCCCAACGCGCATGCAGAGCAGACCCAACTGATGGCGCTAGTGCCCTGGAACCCTGGGCGTGCACATTAGGCTAGGATCACCCTGAGCTCAGTGTGCATGCCCAAACCTCTACAGAGCAGAACTCCAGGCATGTGCATTTGATCAGGAGTTCTCTGAACCCAGTGCCAATGTCCAGAGTTCTGGGCATGCGTGCTAGGCACAAGCATACTCTGCTCCAAAGTGGAGCATCTTGCTCCTCTTTAGAGAAGAGCACACTAGTATTTAATGTGCAGGCTCTGGGCATGCAAAATAGGCTCAGGGCACTCCTGGCCCAGTGTGCATGCCTAAAGTTCCAGATGGGCACCGCTGGGCACCGGTGCTGTCAGACAGTACTTGGTCTCTAAAAGTTCACCATCAATATCCCATGCTCTGCTTAGTCACCTCCAGGCTCACGGGTACTACTGACCTTGTGTGCCCCATTTTTGTTTCCATGAAGGCTCTCAGACTCACAGAAACCAGAACAGGGCGTGCAAAGCCCAGCGTGCAAAGCCCAGTGTGAACCCGGGTGCAGTTCATGCGACATCTGTGTACCAGGTGCTGGGGCAAAATGTTATACCCCCGTGACCAGCAACCCCTCTCTGCACTCAGTGGCCAAGAAGTTCAGATGCAGCCACAGAGAACTGGCATGCCCTACCTCTTCCAGATGCCCAGCTGGTCCAAGGTGGTGATCCAAACCTGGCCCAATGAGCCTCCTGCAGACAAGACTAGCTTTTTCCACAAATGTAGTACCTGGAAAAAATGTGTGGGAATCACCTGCCCTCTTGGCAGCCCAAGTTCCACAGCTTGGAGGTGTTTCTCAATGTGTTGCGGAAGTTATTTTGGCAGCTTTAAGCCATAACTGATGTGCAAAGGAGGTATTTAAAAGTGTGTGTTGGGAGGGGGGGCGATAACAGATTAGAGATGCTAATTGACTTTCCTGCTGTCAGAACACAGGGGGTTAGAGACCGGATCTATTCTTTCAGGAGCTCATTCTTTTCTACATTAGAACCTTCATTAAGATGTCGTTCCCATAAAAGATTTGTTGGGATCCACCATGCATGTTGTACGGAAACAAAGAGTAAAAAATTTATTTAGGTTGTCTTCTCAGACAATAGTGTGTGTGGCAACCGCCTTGACACCGCAGTAAAGCTTGGAATCCAGCATGTAAAAAACAGACCCAATCCTAGCCCTGTCTACTCAATAGTAAGCTCCATTATAGACAACATATTCCCAGGAAAGTAAGATTACAGCCACAGCATGATTCCTGCACCAAAAAAGGGATCCCTTCTTGCTGATGTTCATTGTTTATAAAGTACCCAAGATGTGTTATACATATGAGAATCACATGGTACTTGTATGGCAGTTGGGGTCCTGAGCATTTCCATTACTTTGGGTGCAATCCTATTTATGTCTAAATGTAAAGATGATCCCGTATGTTATGCCGCTAGTCCTGACCAATTGTAGGGTACAGTGCTCATCCCCGTTTCTAGAGCCATAGAGCCATCACTGACATGTGGACGGCGTGCGCACAGAACCCTGTTACCTCCCCACCAAAGTGGTACCTATTTATCTACATGCATTTCCATGCTTTCTAACTGCTAGGTCGGCAGGAACTGGGCTAAGGATGTCTTGTAGGCACAGGTGGGCTGCAGCCGGTTCTCACCGGTTCTGTAGAACCGGTTGTTAATTTGGGCATGACGTTAGCGAACCGGTAGCTAAGAGGGGGCCGTCATCTTTGAATTGCATGCAACTGTGTTTGAATTTTTCTTAAAGGGTCTCTGGGTCTGTCTTCCCAGAGGTGAAGCTCCACACCCCTCCTTCCTCCCCTTCTGAACCTCCCTCCCCTTCTGAGGGGGGCTCTCTCCCCCCCCCCTTCCCCACCCTAAGGTTATTTTTTAATTTTAAAATACAGTCCGTTCCCATTACCAACATTCAGACAGGGCATTGCAGTCATTCCACAGCACGTCAGACACTCACTGCTGAGATGGAAGGGTTTGGATCACTATATAAATGTCTCAAAGCTCAATACTTTCAAGTCAGGGTGAGGAGCTTCTTCATGCCCCAAAGCTTTGGCTGATGCTATTCAGGGAGGCTGTCTTTGCTAAACATCTTATTTTGATTAAAAACCTTATTTCTAGCTATTTTTGAGAAGTTATTTCCTTGTGCAGTTCGCAAAGCATGATGGGTTCTCATATGCAAATGAGGCAGCCTTTCTGGGGATGGTGTTTGGATCCCCCTCTCTGGGGATGTGCGTATTTTGGATCAGGCACTTTGATAGACAGCTTTACAAAGGGGTCCTTGGGCGGGAATACAGAAGCCAGAGCTGCTGGGAAAGGTCTGGGAGCCTTTAGGAGCAGCATCTGAGTGTTGTTAGGATGAGATCCTCCAGGGCTTTTGTCCCCTGTTCCTCCAGCCCTGTCTACATTCCTGAGAGTAAGCCCACTGTCTATAATGGGACTTTCTTCTGAGTAGACATGGTTAGGACTGGGCTCTGAGGCTGCAATCCTATCCACACTTACATGGGAGTAAGCCCCATTGACTTGAATGGTACTTACTTCTGAGTAGACATGATTAGGATTGGGCTCAGGCTGAAATCCTATCCACACTGTAGTCCTTCCCCCCCCCAGATCTCCCCACCTCATCCTGCCCCTCTGAGAAATATCTCCACCTGAGATTGTGGGGAGGCAGTATGGGGGGCACCTGAAGAAATAGCCCCAGTTCCCATCCTGCCCTTCCAGGAGCCCAGTCCACTGTCTACTCTGAAGTAAATCCTATTAAAGTCAGTAGGTTTTACTCCCCTGTGAGGATAGGAGTGTAGCCTCAAAGCCCAATCATCTGTCTACTCAGAAGTAAGTTCCATTACAATAGTGAAGCTTACTCCCTGGAAAGAGTGTATAGGATTGCAGCCAGAAGCTGGTTTCTAAGAGCTTGTAATCCTATGCCTGACTATTCATCAATCTATGAAGCTTACTCCTAGGAAAGTGTGCAGAGGAGTGCAGCATTAGAGCCCAATCCTATTCTTGGCTACTCAGAAGTAAGTCCCATTATAGTCTGTGGAGCTTACTCTCAGGAAAGTGAATAGGATTGCAGCCAGAGGCTGGTTACTAAGAGCTCAGGCCTTTGCTTGACTACTCAGAAGTCCTATTATATTCAATGGTGCTTACTCCTAGGTAAATTTGGGTGGTATTGCAGCAAGAGGCTGGGATTCTAATAGCCCAAATCTTATGCATGACCATTCAGAAGTAATTCCCATAACAGTTAATGGAGCTTACTTACAGGAAAGTGTAGACAGGACTGTAGCCTTAAGTAGTGGCTTAGAAGCAAACCTCAGCCTGCAGAGGGGACAGCACAGACTCTGGTCCTAAACTGTAGATCAGTGTTTCTCAACCAGTGGTATGAGCACCACCTGTGGAACTTGTGGTGTGTCTGCTGGTACTTGGGCACCTGGATGCAAGTGTCATATGTGCTCTCTAAGGCAGCTGGTGGGCCTCTGTGTGATTCAGGAAGCTGGACTAGATGGGACTTTGGTGTGATCCAGTGGAGGCTTTTCTTATGCTTTTATGTTCTTATTTGTGGCATCCCTGGACACATTCCCCCTGAGAGCACAACAAGGCATCATGCATAGGAATAAATTACACAGAACCCAGGGGCTTAATACTGATTGATGCGGTCACAAGTGATACCAATTTTTGGTAAACTAAGGGTTAAGGTGGCATGCCCTCCCCTGCCCTGCCCCCTGACCCAGCCTGGCCCCACTCACTTCCGGAGAACCAGTTGTTGGGCTAGGCTTGGCCCACCACTGCTTTGTAGGACCTAGGTCTCTAACCCTAGCCTGCTGGTTAACCACTTGAGTCACAGCATCTTAACCACTTGAGCCACCACAGCCTGTCTATGCATGTCTACTCAGAGGTAAATCCCATTGAGTTCTATGGGATTTATTCTCAGGAAAGTGTGGTTAGGATTGCAGCCTTCATCAAGCAGACATGGGCACTTTGTGTCCAGGCAGTACTGGACACGAGATTCAGTAGCACCAGAAATTCCCCAGTTTCTTCTGTCATTTGAAAAGCAAGTTTCTAGTCCTTAAGATGTGTTGATTAGCTAGGAAATGTTTGGGAAATTCCTGGTGATCCAGAACTGAGAAAGGAGAACTTCAAGAGCTGGAGTTGCTTGATCTCCAGAAGCAGAATACTGTATTTACTCAAATCTAACGCTCACCTTTTCCAGCCAAATTGAGGGTCCTAAGCACGTCTACTCAGAAGTGAGCCCCATTTTGTTCAGTGGATCTTACTCCCAAGAAAGTGTCTTTAGAATTGCAGCATTAAAATAAAAAAATCTCCAATATCAAAAAGTCTCCAAAATCAGGGTGCACATTAGATTCTATGGTTAATTAGCGCCAAATGAATGTGGTATTTTGATTATAAGTATAAGGTGCACATTACAAAGTGACCATACGACCGGAAAAGCCTGGATTTGTCCGGATTTTTTAGCCTCCTGTGTGGGTGTCCTACATTTTGGCTTCATTGTCCTACATTTTGGCTTCATTTTTGAACTTTGCAATGGTGCACACTATATCATCATGTCATATGTCATTGGATTCGTATTGAAGAGCAGAATCCATTGCAAAAATTGGTTTTGAGATCAACAGTTATGGCCAAAAACCGAAAAACAAAAATTATAAAAACAAAAAAATATATTTGGGGGGCAATTTTTTTAAGTGGGTAGGAATTTAGGCCTGGGGGTAGGGATTTTGGCCTCAAGGTTCAGGAATTTTAGGTTTGGCATGTGGTCACCCTGGCACATTAGCATTGAGTAAATTTGGTATATCCAAACGTCTTCAAATTTGAACACTGAAAGTGTGTTTTATGCTTAATCACATCACGGACTAACCCCCTAATCCAGAGTAACTGCAGGAGCACATAAGAGACTTTACTTGCACCCATAATTACTTGCACCCATAATTACTTTACATAATTGCACCCATAATGACTTTACTTGCACCCACCTAGTGAAAACCTATGGGAAATTCATATTGGAATCCAGAGTATGTTGTACTTACACCAGAGCAAGGACTCCCAGTAGTTACTCTGGATCTTGCCTAACACAAAAGCGAAAGCACATTTTTTGTTTTTCTTCCATAAACTAGGAACTTGTAATTATTTTTAAGTGGAAATTCAGAATTCTCATGAGTTTAAACACAGCTAAGGTAAAAATTCATACCTCTTTGCAACAGGTTTTCCTTTTTCTTTTCAGATGCTGAAGTCTTGGCGTCACAGGGTGATAATTCCCACTGAGTCTGAAAGAGAATTTTACTCTTTTCTGCTAATAATTTTGCTTAAAGAACAAGCAAAATGGTTCCATTTTTCTGGCTCGGTTGCAGAAAAATATTTACCTAGCGAGAGTCACAGATAATATGTTGAAACAGATTCAGTAATAATAATGTAGAATTGGAGAAGTAAAACATACAGCTGTGCTTGCCTTGGGTGATGGGAGCCTTGATTAGCGTTTATACAAGACCCCCCAGTACTGCTCTTTTTTCTCCCATTTCTTATTGGATTTTAAGTAACCTCTATGTGTTTTGACATATTTAACAGATGCTTCTGCATAAATTAAATTACAAACACATGCCAGAAATAACAGTAAAAATAATGATGAGTTTTGTCTATTCTGCACTTTATTATTATTCTATGTGCATCTAACAGCCAAATCCAGAGTAACTACGTGAGCACGTAAGAGACATTACGTCACAGGTGGGCAGATGCCGGTTCGGGACTACTCGCCCGAACCAGATCTTCCCATTTCCGCGCCGCTGGCTAACCGGCAGCGGTGGGGAAACGTAAAAACATAGCGGACCGGTTCGGGCCGGCCGCCATGTTTTTGCGCCCACTGTGCTTGCACCAACATTGGCACTTACGCAGTGCCTGCTCTGAAGCAGGCCAGCCCGCTTCAGGGCAGGCACCGCTCAGGCGCCAACATTGGCGCAAGCGCAGTGCCTGTACTGAAGCTGGCCTGCCAGCTTCAGTACAAGCACTGCGCAGGCGGCAACCTTGCCCGCCCCTCGCCCCGCCCCTGACCTGCCCCGCCCCGCCCCCTCACCCCAGCCTGGCCCCTCCCATTTCCGGCGAACCGGATCTTGGGCCAGGCCGGGCCCACCTCTGCATTACGTGCACCCATAGCAAAAACGGCACCAGACTGCGTAGCAAAAACTGTACCAAAAACTGCAAATTACTGCACCACCTAGCGAAAACCTATGGGAAATTCATATTGCAATCTAGAGTAAATTGTTCTTACACCAGAGCAAGGACTCCGCGTAGTTACTCTGGATTTTGCTCTGAATCATCCAAATTCATGACTCCTTACAGAGAGTGAAATATGAAGGTATCTGACCCAAGATGTCTACAGTCCAGATCAGCTATTTTCAATTTTTAACAGTTTAGTATATTGTAATTTAAAATTGTTCCCTTAACCTATTGATGTATAAAGTAGTGCAATTATAAATTTTTATATCTTATCTGAGGCCATTAAGATCTCTCACCTGCTTAGCTCTAATTACCCAGTGTTTGTTAATAAGCTAATAAACTTCTTGAAACATGCGATGTATATCCATAATGTAAAGCTTGAATATGGGCTCAGTCCAGAGTAACTCTGGGGAGTCCTTGCTCTGGTGTAAGAACAATTTACTCTGGATTGCAATATGAATTTCCCATAGGTTTTCACTAGGTGGTGCCATAACTACGGGTGCACGTAATGTCTCTTACGTGCTCCTGTAGTTACTCTGGATGTCTAATATTCAGTACCGGGTGCATGATGTCTTTACGTCTGTTTGAGTTTTATGTCAATAAGGGTGTTTGAATTGAATTGAATTGAAAAATTGGGTAAAAATCATAATATAAATTCACTGACATATTATTATTGTCATGATTGTATACAGTAAAATTAAATTTTACACCTGCTTTGTAACTCTGGATTCCAATCGCTGATAAACATTTTTTAAAATCTCAAGCTGTTTAAAATAGTGGTGCACATCAGATTTGATGGCGCATGAGATTCAAGTCAATATGGGTGTTTCTACTCCAGAGAAAAGGGTGGAAGTGCCTCCTTTTACTCCCAATCCTGGAAAAACTGTCAAGGCTCCACTGACAGCCATCAAAGAGAGACAGACAGAAATATGTCCTTCCAGCCCGGCAGTTCCCTGATTCTGGGGTACGTTGAGCACCTCATTTGCGAGCAGTGTGGTGGACATGGAAGGAGCCCCTCCTCTGCCCGCCGCAGTCTTGCTCCACTGAGATGTTTTTAATCGCCAAAGCTCCTTTGGAAATTGAGGTTCCGAGTCGCCTGGCAATGCCATTTAATGCTCTGCTCCTTTGCGGGAGGGAGTCTCTCTCCACAGGCCTGGATTTGGAGAGTAAACAGAGATGGGGCAGCAAAAGCAAAGCAATTACAGGCTCTGGGCTGGTTCCATGTGCGCGAGGAGATACATTTCACTACCCGGCTTATTGGGGCACATTATCCTTTTTTGTGCGCAGAGTTCCAGCTTTTCCGCAATAAATGATTTTTTTCAGAGGAAATGTGTCGCCTGCAGAGCAGCCTGCGGGCACCAGGCTGCACATAAGGCAGGAAAGTATCCAATGGCAGCCCCAGGAAGCCAGAAGTCTCTGGGCTCCATCTGTCTTGATTGCAGTGAGATTAAATAAAACAGACTTCTAGACTTCACCTTGTGAATCGGGGTGCCAGATGTTAGGGGAGAGATCTGTGAGGCTACTCATGTGCAGGGTGATGTTTCATGGTAACTGGAGATAAATTTTATCAAGATGTATAAAGTTTCTTTTGGGCTCCTTCAGATCCCCTTATTGACCCCCAAGCCCAGCACTGATATACCCCGCCCCCGGTTTTCATTTTTTGTCAGTGCTCCAGTTCCTCCTTGGCATCCATCAGTCTTGAAAGACTATGGTATCGTGCTTGACGCCACATGCGAAGCACGAAGACCTGGGTAGATTGATATGGAGGATAGGCTGTTACCCAAGCAGCAAATCTCCCCTCTCCACACCACTGAAATAGTCCAATAGAATGACAGAGCCGATATGGTTGGTTCCAGCTGCATCGCAGATCTGGGCTAAGGACAGGAGCTCACCCTGTCTTGTAGGGACCGACCCAGGTCTCGAACCCTGGCCTACACTGTCTTAACCACTTGCGCCACCCACAGCCCTAACCCATTCCTAACCAGTTCCTAACCCGTTGGATAAATGGGAGGTGCCTGTACAGGCAAAACATGCTTTCTACTACTCAGCTACTTTCCCCGATTATTTTCTGTAGTTCAGTCACTCCATGTGATTACTTTTTCCCAGGACAGCCTGTACTTCTTGGTCCTACTCTGGAGCACTCAACCTGTTAGTTAAAGAAACCGAATGACATTTTTTTCTCAAAAGGACCCCCAGCCCCCATATCCTCCCTTGCCAGTCCTGATGGGCGAAACCATGCCAGATCGGAGGCATTTGCCTGGCTCTTGCAGATTTGTCATGCTTCAAATAGATATTTTGTTCCAAAACTTTTTTCCCCGACTGCTTTTTGAAAGCATTCGGCCACGAACACAGATCCGTCTGTCGGCAGCACCATTCCTGTGAAACAGCATCACAAAAAAACAAAGACTTCCCTTCTGTTGTGTGGGTTTTGCTATCGGAAGAATCGAGAGTGCAAAACGTTGCTAATGTGTCTTTCGTTTCGCTGTTAACACATCGCCTCCTCTACCTGCCGCCGCAACGGGGATCGTGACTAAATCAAAGTGTGACATAGTCGGACAACTCATGTGCGTCCCTATAGAACACCCGCCCAGGACCAAATGAATGGCTTCCTGTGTGTCGGCAGAAAATCCAGGACCAAATGAATGGCTTCCTGTGTGTCGGCAGCACCTCCTCGTTCTTCCTTCCTCTGAAATGTACTTCAGTTGCGTGGGCACTTGAGTCACTGGAGTTGGGGAAGGAGAGGAAATCTCAGCCAGATAAATGACTTGTTGAAATCCCCTCCAGACAAGGAACCACAAACCTGTCCACAGAACGAAGAAGCTGAACGGAATTAGAAAAATTTTCAATCCAAAGTGATTTCCACCAATGAAAGCAGAGTACAGAAGGAGTATATCGAAGGATTCCTGTCTTTTCCTGGGAGTAAGACCCATTGAACACAATGGGGCTTACTTTTGGGTAGATATGGTTAGGAGTGTGCTCAAATCTATTTTTCCACCTTTTATCCACTGATTTTTTTATCCACTGGAGATTCCAGAACTTTTTATCCACTGATTTTTTTTATCCACTGGAGGTTCTAGTGGAGGGGTCAGGGAATTTTTTACCTTTTACCCCAAAATATATTTAGGTACACCCACATTACCCCCTTGATTTGAAAGGAAGGAAATCATATATTATTAATACAGTGCACTGTGTCCGGTCCTTGTACACTATGGTACTGTAATACACACAGCCAGGCATGCATATAGAATCTACATATAGAATTCTATATTCAACATATAGAATCTACGTATAGATTCTATAGGCAATGAAATGAAGTTCCTGGGGGTAGTGGACGGTTGTGCTGCTGAGACACAGCCAGGCATGCATATAGACTCTGTATTATAGAGTCATATGCATGCTCTGTTGTGTCTCGGCAGGACGACTCCATTCCCCCCAGGAATTTCATTTTTACCCCATTTGGGGTAATTTACCCCATTCCCTGACCACTGTTCTAGTGGATAATGAGGGACACCTGTGATCTTATAGAAGCCTGGAGAGGGAGCTGAACCGGGATCGCTAATCATGATGGCTAACGTGATCTTAACGGGGACCCCCAGGTAAAAATGCAGAGGAAAATAAAGCATTCATTCCCTCTGGCAATGCAAACCAAAGCTCTTGAGATCCTCTTCGACCACAGAGCCATTCATTCATCTCACCCAGGCTCTATCTAAGCCTCACCTCCTTGCTATATTCAGCGGTTATTAGCCCTGAACACATGGATAATAGCTTGGCATTCCACACGGTACGGAGTCCAACGGCGCTGTCTGCAAAACAGAATCAATAAGCTAAGTGGCTAAGCAGAGGCCTGAGCCACGCTCCTCACACCGGCAAAATGGCAGCGAGGTCAGTGCAGGCTTAATTGACCTCTGACTATTTAATTGCTTGCAGAAGGAAAATACCGGTGGATTTAGGATGTTTAATTAAAAGATGGGGGGGAAATGGTAGCCAATTAATTAACATATAACTTTCAACAAAATCGCCCTGCAAATACTCCTTAAGATGGGTGTATGCGAGGCAAAGCAGCATTAATTGTTGCAATTAATTAGGCATTAAACTGATAATGGGAGCAGCTGCTAACAATTAACAGCTAATTATAGCAAGTGTTTTTAACCCTTCAAAGGAAAAGAGCATCATCTTGTGGAAGGGAGAAAGTGTCGACACCAGGTGGAGGCTCCAAACTAGGGGTATTATTACACCATGACACCTACCAATTGAATACTCATTAGAAATGTATGCTAGACTTTGTTATGAACGCAACATCATGGAAGCCTCTGCCCTTTTGATAAATCCATATGCCAAGTGCTACTAATGACTGGTGATCCCAATTCTCCCAGTGCAGCAACTGGTGGTCATCACAGGCAAGAACCACAAGCCATTATGCTAGATAAGATGATATTTTTTCACCAGTCTGGCCCCCACTTGGACCACTTTCAACCAGAAGTAGTCAGGGTGACTATGGGTGAAATCCAGAGTAACTATGGGGAGTCCTTGCTCCAGAATAAGAACAAGGGTGCAATCCAGAGTAACTACGGGGAGGCCTTGCTCCGGTGTAAGAACAATTTGCTCTGGATTGCAATATGAATTTCCCATAGGTTTTCACTAGGTGGTGCAGTAACTATGGGTGCACGTAACATCTCTTACGTGCTCCCGTAGTTACTCTGGATTGTAGGGCAAGTTACTCTGGACTGCAATATGAATTTCCCATAGGTTTTCAGTAGGTGGTACAGTAACTACGGGTGCACGTAATGTCTCTTACGTGCTCCCATAGTTACTCTGGATTGTGCCCTATATGTCCTCTTTTCCAGAGCATGTCCTCTTAATGTCCTTTTATTAAGCCTTGGTTCCTGGAAAAAGATCTTCATTGGCCTTCACATCCTTGTCAGCAAGCAGCATGTAGACCTCTTGTACGTAATAAATTATATGCAATAAATACTGTATTTACTCAAATCTAACGTTCACATTTTCCAGCCGAATTCAGGTGCACATTAGATTCTAGGATTAATTAGATTTGAGTAAATACAGTATTTTGATTATAAGTATATGATGCACATTAGATTCAGTGGCACATTAGATTTGAGTAAATACAGTATATGTAATAGCTTTAAATTTAATCAGAAGTAATATAAGTAATATATACATGAGGGTTTTTAGCTTTTATTTTGTTGTGTCCCACATTTTTCTTGGATGTCCTACATTTTGGGGGGCTTTGAGATTATGACATATGGTCACCCTGGAAGTAGTTCACAAAGCAGATTTCAAGGCAAAATAAATCAGGTGTCCTGAGGTTCTCCCCTCTCTCTCCTCTGCCTAATCACCTTTAAACCACTCCGTCTTTCTTGTGACGCAACAGGTTAGGAAGCATTTTTACACTCTGTTTTGCATTCCCTCTGGTGCGGTATATTTTTAAAACCCAGTCACTTTAGAAAGATATGCAAATGATTAAACATCCCTTTCAGTAGCATTAAATGTATCCATCAAAGCATTCAATTTCAGCCATGCACTCTTACAGGACATTCCTTTTTACCCGTCCATTTAATGCTACCATTTATCCATCTTCAATGTCCAATAATTCATCAGCGTCCTTATTTTGCTGTCCAAGCCAGCAAAATCCAGTCATCCTTAATGACTACCGTGCATCTCTCCACCTATCCATCCATGTTAATCTATTCATCTAGTCCCAGTCTATCCACTAAGGGATGAAGTTCAAAGGTAGAATGAGGGCAAAATTCAGAGTAACTACAGGGAGTCCTTGCTCCGGTATAAGAACAACCTACTCTGGATTCCAATATGAATTTCCCATAGGGTTTCATTAGGTTGTGCAGTAACTACAGGTGCACATAAAGTCTCTTACATGCTCCCGTAGTTACTCTAGATTTGGGGGCATGTCAGACATGCATGGCCTGGGATCAAACCATGATCTTATCTGGGTCTGACTTATATCGTCCTATCAGTGTTTACTTTTTTCCCCCACCAATTTAATTTTCATGCTCCAGACATTTCCAGTGAGTTGTAACCAAAAATATATACGTATTTTTAGCAGAGGATCGTCCATTTGCAAATACCATCTCTCATCTCCTACCCATCTGATATGGAGTCTGACTGTGGCACATGGAAGCTGTGCATGGCATGCTTTTAAATAGCCAAAGGCTGCAGCAGGCAGATTGTGTGTGGGCCCATCGAGTTGGTGAACATCTGCAAACTGGAAAAGATCTGATTCACTGGTTTCTTTTCTGGGCCCTTGGTGCGCGCTCCAGATTTACTCACATAATTATCTGTTTTATTCATAACTTGGCTTTTTAGCCAAGACTGGCTTGAAATTCCATTTACAGCTGAAATCCTTTACAACTGAAATCTGTAATTAAATTCACAATTAAAATACCTGCTTGGCAGAATTGTCTGGCCTCTGACTGCTGATGGTGTTGCCTGAGCCCCAGATCTGTCTTTCCGGAGATGCAAGGCAGAATGTGCTACAAACAGGCCCAGATCCGACTGGTGGTTGAAACACCCAGGCCTTCCACCGATCAACGGAGACTTCTTGAGTTGGGGTGGACAGGCAGGCATCTGCAAATTGCGGTGAGCTCATCACATCAGTAGCCTTATTTGCACAGCTGCTGTGCAAAGCAGCGATAAGCGCCGTATGTGACAGATAAATGTTTAACCGCCGTTGTAATACCGATTTCTTGTTTGTTTGGGCAGAGAATCCAGGCAAATGAATGCTGACGTTTCCCTGTGATTTGCAGAGCTACTAAGTCAGGCTTGCTGACCTTTCTTCTGGGAAGAAATGGGGTGCTGACCTCACTCGGCTCCTGGAAGTTGCAGTAGCATCAAGGATAATGTGACTGGCTCTGACAGGTCTTCCTCGCAGGGCTGCACACCGCAGTCTGCATGTTGCTCCTTCCCACTCTGGTGTGACTCCCACAGCTCTGCTCCTGTCGCTTTGGCTCATCTCTCCAGGGGGTTAAGTCAAGTTCAAAGAAGCAATTTCCTCTCTATTTAGCATAGTGGTGTTTTTGCCAAGAGGGTCTGTCTTGAACCCCTCCTCAAATGCTGATGAGCTTCCAGGAGCTGATTTTGTTCCACACACGTGAGAACTGGACCCTCTCCCCTTTCCCTTTCCCCTTCCCCTTTCCCTTTCCATCTGCCTTGGAGCAAAAAAATAGGGAAATCAGCTGAGCAATGGAGAGTGAGGACCAAATCCTATGCGCGTCTGCTCATAAATACAGTAGGACCTCTCATAACAAGCGCCTCACATAACAAGCGTTTCACATAACAAGTCTAAAGTTCCAAGGAATCTTGCTTCACATAACAAGTTCCACTTCACTTAACAAGCAAGCGCACTATGGGCACATGTGCTATGCAGCCCTGATGCTCCACACAGAGACTCTTTAAAAGGGCTGCCAGTCAGTGCTGCTGCCTCTAACTGCCCCCAACATGGGAGCAGTTGCCTGAGGGTGCCAGAGGCAGCTGCCCCTAACTGCCCCCAAGTGCCCCCATGGCCAACCCTCCAACAGCAGCCCAGGTAAGATTCCAAGGAAAGTGTCTTTGATTGCAGCCTCCTAACCATGTCTAACCAGAAGTAAGCCCCATTGTGTTCAGTGAGGCTTACTCCCAAGAAAATGTCTCTGATTGCAGCCTCATAACCATGTCTACCAAGAAGTAAGCCCCATTGTGCTAAATGGGTCTTACTCCCAGGAAAGTGTCTTTAGGATTGCAGCCTAAGTAGACTTCATAGGATCCTGCACACTGAATGCATGTTTTGAATTCAATTCCAGTGTTTTGTCATCATTTTTACATCCAGTTAATATTTTTAGATGAATATTTTGGGGGTTGTGGAACCAATCGTCTGAGTTTCCATTATTTCCTATGGGAAAATCTGCTTCACTTAAAGAGTGTTTCACTTAAAGAGCATACCTCTGGAACAAATTAAGCTCTTTATGTGAGGCACCACTGTACTGTATTTACTCGAATCTAACGCTCACATTTTCAGCCGAATTTAGTGTCCAAAATCAGGGTGCACATTAGATTTGATGTGAGTGTATAATGGCGTAAAGTGGTATTTTGACTATAAGTATAGGGTGCGCATTAGATTCGATGACTCATTAGATTCAAGTCAATACAATCGGTCCCATGATAGTCAATGAAGCTTACTCCCAGGAATATGTGGGGAGGATTGCTGCCTGAGTCAATTAATAATTGAGCCACATCAGAAAACATACAGATAGTATTGAATACTATCGAATCCAATACTATCAAATACTATCTAATTAATCAAATACAAATATGGATACAGAAACGGAACCTTGGAAGACGGCCAGCTATGCTTAAATGGTTTGGATGTTTCCAATGGCATGGATGGCCATCACCTGAGCATCTAATGATATACATCAGCTATAACCATTCATGCCAAAATCCTTACGAATGAGAGGAAATGCTCCCTGTTCCGCAAAGCTCCCTGAATTTGACCCACAAAATAGCCCCGGCTTTTAGATCTGGGCTTTCCCTGCTGCAGAATTTAGATGAACTCCGCACTGGTTTGGACTCCTTCCTTTCCAAAACCGGTTAAATGCCTCTGGTTGGAGGCAGCAAGTAATATTAATGGCCATAACGCCTGCTTGAGATGGTCCAAGTATATTCCTGGGCCGGTGCTTCTTACTAGGCAAATCGGAGAGCTCTGTTGCGGATCTGGGGGCCATGGGGCCTGCGCGCCATGGCGGTGGCACCCAGAGTGGCTGCTGTGTACATCTGGCCTATTAATTATTGAAGTCCTAATAAAAAATAAGGCCACCTTCCCTTCTCTCGCCTTCTCTCCAGCTCTCCTCTCCACCTGTTTTGCGACTCAGGTTCATTAATCCCCAGGGCTCTTCTCCCTGGTCATGGCTGATGCCTCCCTGTCAACCAGAGCAGATACCAAAGCTGCTTGTTTAACGGAGCTCTGCCAGCTGAGTACGGTATTTAAATTTAATTGTCTGTAAACGGAAAGCATAATATCCAATCATTTTGCCTCTCGTTTTCGGTGTAAACAAGCTGGCCACGTCCTCTCCGACCGATCAAGAGTGGATGATTCACTAGTCAAGTCTGGTTCCTCAGCTTGAAGCCTTTCTTGGGTGCCCCCTACCCAGCTCTTTCCCTTTACAGCAGCGTTTCTCAAAGTGGGGGTCAGGACCCTTTTGGGGGTCGCCCAGAGCTTTCCTGGGGTTCACCTAAAGGTGCAGGGGTCCAGGTCAGGCTTGCCAGACCTTGGCTGTAGCTGCGTGCGCACTGGGGCTGACTGACAGCCTCAGGGCCCAATCCTATGCATGCCTACACTGAAATAAATCCCATTATAGTCAGGATGGCCTTTACTCCCATGTAAATGTGGATAGGATTGTAGCCTCAGGGCCCAATCCTATGCATGCCTACTCTGAAATAAATCCCATTGTGTTCAATGTGTGCATAGAACACACATTTCATTTGTAACAATGAAAATACATCCTGCATATCGGATATTTACATTACGATTCATAACGGTAGCAAAATTACAGTTATAAAGTAGCAACAAAAATAATTATGGTTGGGGTCCCCACAACATGAGGAACTTATAAAGGGGTCATGGCATTAGGAAGACTGAGAACCACTACTTTACAGGTTCCTTACAACACTTCATATATTATTATATTATTAAATTTATTCATGAAATCTCATATATTCGTAAAAGACTCAATATGTTCCATATATTGCTATGAGAACAACTGGGTTAAATTCAAAGGTGTCCTTCAGTTCATAGATTGAGACTCTCCAACTGATTTATTTAATAAATTTATTTATTTAAGGGTTTTATACCCATGCCAAAGAAAATACCCAAGGCAGCTTACAAAGTTTTTATCCTTTTGTATTCACAACAACCCAGTGAGGTAGGCGAGACTGAGAATGAGTGACCGGCCCCCGGTCACCCAGGAAACTTCATGGCTGAAGGGGGATTTGAACCCTGATCTTTCAGGTCTCAGTCCAACTCCAAACTTACTGGGATGTTCTTCCATGTCTACTTGGAAGTTAACTTTATTTATTAATTTACTAGCGAAAAGCATACCCACGTTGCAGGAGTAAAATTCCCCTGTACACCATCCCCCCATGGTGCATCAATCCCCCATGTGCAACATCCCCCATGTGCATCATCCCCCATGTGCATCATACCCATGTGCATCAATCCCTATGAACATCAACCCTCATGTGAATCGACCTCCCCATGCGCATCATCTCTTTCATGCACATCATCTGCCTCATGTGCATCAACAACCTATGCACATCAACACCCCATATGAATCAACACCCCATGTGCAACAACCCCATGCGCATCATCTCCCCATGAGCATCAACCCCCCAATGTGCATCAACCCCCATGCGCATCATCTCCCCATGCACAACCCCCTCTATGCACAGCATCCTCCCCAGTGCAACCCCTCCTTCCTAACAACATCCCCCCCAGTGCACCAGGCACTGAGCACCAAATTGGCTGGATGTTGTTCATTCTCCCATGTAAAGTATAGGACAGAAACACGTTGCCCCCTTTTCAGCCCCTGAAGGGTTAAATGTCTCCAGATGGTTCTTGGTGGGAGTTCAGGTGACAGAAGGAACTCCCAGAATTCCATGCTTCAGGCCCAGCAGTTGGGGCGGAATGTTGATGAGTCAGCAATTCTCAATGCAAAGTATAGGGAGGAAAACGTGTTGCGCCCCTTTTCACCCCCTTCCCATTGGAATTTCCAAATTCCGGTTCTTAGTTCACCCGTCGGTCACGGAAGGAACACCCACCCCAAATTTCATGCTTCTGGGCTCATCAGTTTTGGCAGGGTGTTGATGAGTCAGTCAGTCAGTCAGTGACTTTTCTCTTTTATATATACAGATTTATTTATTTATTTATTTATTTATTTATTTATTGCACACAGGTTGCAATGCACACCCCACTAGTATGGCTGCTTCAACATGGGGAAGTTTCCAGGGAGAACCAGGATGGTGTAGTGCGGTGTTTCTTCAGAGTGGGGATCGGGACCCCTTTGGGGGTTGCAACCTCAAGTCAGAGGAGTCACGAGAGGGTGGGATCCACCATCTTGGAATCTGGCACTGAGCTTTCCTGGGAGTAAGTCCCATTGTGTGACAACTGAATAACATTCATGGACTTTCTGCCTGAGAAAGGGAACGCGAGTCAAACGGTTTGCGGTTTGTCATCACATCTGAATGCCACCAGAGTTATTTGCATGGATCTTCTCTGACTATTCTAATGATGCTTTCAGGAAGCTTTGAAGCCAATATATTCTCTTTGGGGTTTACTTCTATGTAGGAAAACAGTAAAGGTCATTAGAGGTGACAGAACAAAAGCACTGAAGGGGATAAAACAGGAGACAGCGTCTCGTGTTGTGTTTCTGCCTCACTGCGCACTTCAGAACTCGGACCTAAGAATCCAAAGAACTTGTCACCAGGTTGGTCCCATCTTAAAGAAGATGGTTGTGACTGGCCAAGAAACTGTCGCCTTCACGGTAAGGAATGGAAGCCAAATTCTCCAGGGTGACCTTTCATGTTCACCTGAAGAAGCTAAGGGGAACCGTTGATTGTCAAGCTAAAAGGGTGCACATCCAAAGGCAGAGAGGAGATGTTTCTCTACTTTTCCCACAAAGGGCAAGCCCTTTGGTGCCCAAAAGCCCTATGCAGGCTAATCTGAGTAGACCCCCAACTGCTGACATCCGTGCAACATCCCCTCCCCACAACCTCCTGCTGACTGTTCTTGGAAAAGGGACAATTGATGATGATGAAAAAAAGCAGGCCTCTGTCAGTCTTAGAAGACTATGGTATTGTGCTTGGCGCTGCATACGCTGCATGCGAAGCATGAAAGCCTGGGTTGGATTGTAATGGAGGATAGGCTGTTACCCAAGCAGCAGATCCCCCCTCTCCACGCCACTGAATTAGTCCAATGGAAAGGCAGAGCCAATACAATTGGATCCAGCTGGTGTCGCAGAGCTGGGCTCAGGACAGGAGCTCACCCTGTCTTGTGGGGCGGACCCGGGTCTCGAACCCTGGCCTGCTAGTTAACAGGCACAGCGTCTTTGCCGCTTGCGCCACCCACAGCCATGATGATGATGATGATGTACTATTTCAGTGGTCATGATGATGATGTGGTCATCATCAGTGGTCATCATGATGATGATGATGATGATGACGTACTATTTCAGTGGTCAGGTAACAGCACGATGAAGATGATGATGTACTATTTCAGTGGTCAGGGAACAGGGGTAAATTACTGCAAATGGGGTAAAAATAAAATTCCTGGGAGTAATGGATGGGACAGCTAGGTCTGAGCACTGTAGGAACACATCCTATATTTTGTCCTACATGTAAAAATAAAGTCCAGATTTTTTTGAATAGATTCAATAAAATTTTGAATACAAATAATTAATAATATATGATTTCCTTCCTTTCAAATCAAGGGGGTAATGTTGGCATATCTAAATATATTTTGGGGTAAAAGGTTAAAAAGTTCCCTGACCCCTGTACTATTTCACAGTCGCCAGGTGTTTGACTGGAACTGGCTCTGTTGTGATTTGGTTCCTATCCAAGGAACTAGGAATCACAAAGGTGTCATCTCAATATGTGTGAAGTTCCTAGGAGTTGTGATCTTCCGGAGCTGAGCAGTTGTGATCTTCCGGAGGCCCATTAAATGTAGATGTTCCTGGAGACTTAATGGAATTGCTCCAAGAGCACCTATTATTATTGGAATCACAGTGGCTTTCTTTGCCCAGGTTCTCTGAATTTCTATCTGTAATTCCCTATACCGTGTGACCTTCTCATGTTCTTTCTCTTGAAGCTGACAATCTCTGGGTATTGCAGTGTCAATGAGCCAGACCTGTTTCTATTATTATTATTTGATTCAAAATCAACAGTAATACACAGCGAACTACTTCATGATGGTTTCTGTCACATCACCAGTCGGACCCTTCCCAAGTGTCTAGGACTAAGATGATGATGATGATGATGATGATGATGATGATGATGATTTTATTCAAAATCAAACAGCAATACACAGCGAACAACTTCATGCTGGTTTCTATAACATCAGCAGTTGGACCCTTCCCAAGTTATTACAGTATTATCAACCATAAATGCACAGCAAACAATTTTGTGGTGGTTTCATTCACATCACCAGTCGGACCCTTCCCAAGAGTCTAGGACTGTGATGTAGCGGCGTATAATTCGTACTGATCCAGGAAGAGCGGCTTTCTGCAGTTGGCAGAGTGATATTTGGTCAATGCCAATAGTTTTCAGGTGCCTGTCAAGGTCTTTGGGCACTGCACCCAGTGTGCCAGTCACCACTGGCACCACCTGTACTGGCTTACACCAGATAGGCTGTCATTCGGTTCTTAGGTCTTGGTAGCGGGAGATCTTCTCCAGTTGTTTCTCCTCAATTCTGCTGTCTCCTGGTATGGCGATGTCAACAAGCCACACCTGACTGCTTTCTCTGATGGTGATATCTGGAGTCTTGTGTTCCAAGACCTTCTCCGTCTGTATCCTGAAGTCCCACAGAAGCTTCACCTGCTCATTTGCAGCCACTTTTTCAGGCTTGGGTCCCACCAGTTTTTTGCCACTGGCAGATGATACTCTTGGCATAGATTCCAGTGGATCATCTGGGCAACAGAGTTGGGCCTCAGTTTGTAGTCAGATCTTCTTGCAGCCACTTATTATTATTATTATTATTATTATTATTATTATTATTATTATTATTATTATAAAATTTTTACCCACCTTTTCCGCAATATGGACCCAAGGCGGCTACATACAAGAGACCACTCCCTTCCATGGCATATGCAGATGCCATCCCTTTCTCAAGAACATGCGGTCATTGGATGGATATGGTCAGTGGGCACAGAAGTGTCAGGATGAGGCAAAGGCAAAGTTTCATAAAAACCTACATGATCGGTCATTCTACAGCATCATCCCGTCTCACTGGATCTTTTTTTATTTCATTCCTTTTTAACAAATACTCTCGCATAAACAGAAATGCGCAGCATATTGGGAAGAAAGTCCAATAATAAAATAGCTTTCTGTCTGTTTTCTTTTTTTGAGTCGACAGTTCTGTCTTTGAAGCCACTTAGGAAGAAGCAGCATTTGGGTTTATTAATCTGATCCGTGGTGAGGCGAGTTGGAAAATCAATGCATTTGCAAACCAGTCACATGGAATTAATTCAGTGAAACTCCAGGCTCAGTTTGGACTGCAATGAGAATCTGGCTTGTAGATACAGAGAAAAAGGATGGTTTTACCTGTACTAAAGGAGGAAATGGGTCACAATGAGAGAAGGTAAAAGAGTAGGGTAAAAGGGTAGAATGCAGGCAGAAGGAAGCTCCCTTATGTGTATGGACCTGGGTCATTAAACCCTTTGTGGTTAAGGCAGTGGATAAGTAACCACCACAGAAAATTAAACCAGGGACATTATACTAGATCTGCAAGTCATCAGCAGGGTGCAAAGCAGACTCTAGAGAGGATTTCCTTATCCAGGACTGATGGATGGAGTATTTCTTTACCTAGCATGCAATTAATCTGTGGGACTCCATGCTACAGGATGTGGTGATGTTGACTGACCTACATTCTCTGAAATGGGTATTGGACAGATTTCTGGAGGAAATGTCCATCACCAGTTACGCCTCTGGCCTGATCCAATGAGGCTCTTCTGATGTTCTGCCATATTGTTCTTAGGGCATACAATGTGGATGAAATGCAGGTGAGCCAGAAGACCACTACCATTCTGCCTGGCAAGGCTTCCTAATTCCTTGTCAGAAATATTGGTGGAGCAACCCACAGGCTTCCTTCCAGATTTCAAAACCCCAGAAGTCCTGATCACAGACTATCACTAGCAAACATCCAAAGCTGGCAGTGACTCACAGGTTTCTGTGATGGCCCCAACCTTTGCATGTGCACAGGAAATAAAATATGAGCTTTCCCATGACGTGCGCATAACGCTCCATTAGCCAGCTGCCATTTGATATAATTGAGTGTGGCATTTATCCTATTGACATAAGTTATTTTCCATCCAATCCAGAGAATTGAGCTGAGCGGGGAACCCGGCAGTTTGACAATAGGGAGATGGATTATTATTACCCCAATGGTTATCAACACAAATTGCATCACTGATGGCGCCTCTCGACTGACCTGTGTTTTGGCTGAGATGCTGCATGTTTCTTTCTCTGGATCATTTTCTAAGTGGGCGTTCACAAATGGCAAGAGAGTGGCTGGTCTGTCCCAAGATTGATTGATTGATTGGTTGGTTGATTGATTGATTGATTGATTGATTGATTTTGTGAGCAATCACAGCAATAGAGATGGGCAAGGAGGCTATGCTTAGACAGGCTGCCAGGGATGGAGGAATGTGGGTGGACAAGTGTCCATGTCTCAAAACGTTCCTTGAAATGGGACCTCCAGAAGGGTCTCAAGTACGTCCACCTGAATGGAAAGGAAAAGGCGGAAGATTATTCCTCCCTTTCTCTCCACTGTTGGATTGAATGGAGAAGAAGACTGAGTAAGAGACAACCAATTCTGGTCCCAGCAGACGGAGATGGAGGATTTCTTAGGTGGAGACAGGAATGGACGTCATGCAAACTTTACTCAGAGTAAGCCCCATTGAAAATACCGGTAATGGGCCTTACTTCTGAGTAGTCATGCATGGAATTGCACTGATAATGTGCAAAAGAAGTCAAGATCCCCCAGAATGTAGAACATCCAAGAAATATTTAGAACATGACAAAATGAAAGCTAAAAATATTCCTATATCTTGCTTTAATGTGGTTAATTTAAAGTCTATTATTTATTATTAAATATAAAATATTATATATAATTTGTTAATTACAAGAAGGCTACATGCTTTGGACTGACATGAGTTTTGGCTGAGATGCTGCATGTTTCTTTCATTGGATCAGTTTCTAAATGAGCATTCATGAAAGTCAAGAGGGGAACTGCTCGGTCTCAAGATTGATTGATTGATCGATCGATCGATTGATTGATTGATTGATTGATGCTCACAAGGAAATGGAGGACAATGACGATTAATTTTTCCTGGATGAAAGGCTAAAAAAAGAGGGGGAAAAGGATATATCTCACCTTGATGTCAAGAAGACAGGTGGGTGGCAAATAACTACATCCATAGGCTGCTGTGGCTTGCAGGAACACAAGCTCCCTAATGTAATCCCATGTTCAAACCCACAAGGATAAGAGAAAGCAAGATGAATTTTACCATATGTGAAACTACACTATAGCTGGATATAGGCAAGCTGTATATCCATTTGGCTTGTAAACATTTGGAAATTCATAGGACTGCTACCAACACGGTGTTTTACCGGCATGGTATGTACAAGACAGATATCAAGACTTGTGCAATGGGCATTTATAGTATCATGATGGTGAGGATGAGGCTGAGGATGACAACGATGTCATCAGGTGTTGGAACAGAACTGGTTCTATTATAATTTGGTTCCTATCCGAGGAACGAGGAATCACAAAGGTATCGTCTCAATCGTGATTTTTTTTTTTTGTAACTGTTGTTGTTGATTTTCACACAGTCATGTAGCAGTTGTTGACTGGTTTGTTTGATCCAGATAAAGAATCCTTCCCAAAGCCTCGAGCTGCCTGGTTATTATTCTATTCAATATTTAAATATTTATAAATAAATCCACAGCATGTAGCCTTCTTGTAATTAACAAATTATATATAATATTTTATATTTAATAATAAACAATATTTCATAAATATTGTCATAAGATGTAAGCTGTTCACAGTAATGCTGCTTTTTATTTTATTATTATTATTAGCCAAATTTTGGCCCCTTTCCCTTGAAGATCTTTTAAAATCTGAGTTTTATAGGGATTTCATTTTCCTTAGAAATTAATTCCAATTGAAATGAATCAAGATTGGATTCGACTTAATTCTAATTAAATTAGTCTGAATGCACTGAATGCAAATTTAACAAATTATGCCTTAATTTTTATTTTAATGAACCATTTTAATTAAATCAACTCAGTTTATCATTTAATATGATTTTTTTTCTCTTTTAATTTGATTTAATTTATGAATTAAAATCACTAATCAGATGTAATAAGGTCATGGCAAGAAGAAACCTTCATGTGCAACGGAGCACATAGTATCCTCTTGGGATTCCACCACAATATCAATCTGGCCTCACTGCCAGAAATTCTGTATTTCATGCACAGATAACAGTTGGATGAACCAAGGAGTCCTTTCCAAGGCAAATATCAGGGTTCTTCATTTCCTGGCCAAGAAAGGGGGAAAAAGAATTGCTTATCCAGATATAAAAGTGTTTGGGATCATTGGTGGCCAAAAGTTGCCTTTCAAGAAAAGAACAGAATGAAAAGCTGTCAATTAATTATGGGCAAAATCCAGAGTAACTATGGGGAGTCCCTACTCCGGTGTAAGAACAACATACTCTGGATTCCAATATGAATTTCTCATAGGTTTTCACTAGGTGGTGCAGTAACTATAGGTGCACCTAAAGTCTCTTACATGCCCCCATAGTTACTCTTGATTTGGGGGTATGTCAATTAATTAGGTCAATTTATTAATAATTAATACAAATTATTAATTATTTTGTTGCTTCTGCTGCTGTGGAAGAAGAACTGATGGACCTGAAAATATTTCTGCTGGATCAAGTTCATGGCCCATCAGGCAAACATCTCACTTCTCACAGTGGTCAACCAGACAACTCCGAGAGGACCACCAGCAAGGGGGGAAGAGATGTTTCCCATAGTTGTTCTCCTAAAACAGGAACAGGGTGACCAGATGCCTGAACCTAAAAAGGCATTCCTTTTTGGATTCCTCACAGCCTGGCCTTTCTGGTGGACAATTGCACTTTTGTCTACTCATGAGTAAGGCCACAATATTGGGCATTTTCACTTTCCCATAAAGCTCAATGCATTTTTTGGTTTTTTGGCCATAACGTTTGATAGGAAGGTGATATTTCAACCCCAATTTTTGCATAGGATTCTGCTCTTCAATACAAATCCAACGACATATGACATGATGTGACATATGATATGACATATGACACACCCCCATTGTGTGGAGTACATTGTAAACTTCCAAAATGAAGCCAAAATGGAGGACAATGGAGGACACTCGGACAGGAGTCTAAAAAAGAGGACAAATCCAGAAAAATCCAGTCATATGGTCACCCTGAACAGGAGTCCAGGCTGGAGGCTGCATATAGCCATATTATGAAGCAATCAGATCGGTAAATCCGATCTATCACACTACTGGAATTGAGCAGTGTGGTAGATACTACCGGAGAAGATACTGTAGTAGATACTGCAGTGTGGTAGCCTCTACTGCTAGAAGCTTCCTTGTTGTAAAGGGTACATTTGTGGAAGGCAAAATCACTGCCATATACCTTGTGTAGGGCTTCAAGGCCCAGGAGGTTAGGATATGGCAGAGGACCTCTGCTGACCCCATCACCCTCCATCCACCTCTTGATCTACTCTCTCTCTCTCCACTCCTACCCCTGCACTGTTGCACTTTCCATCACTTTGGTCCAGATTCAGCAGAGGCAGGTGAAGCAAGTCCACTAGCACTCATTACATTAAGCACATATGTTCTTTATGCCAATTTGTGAAGTTAGCTGCAATCCTAACCAATTTAGCCCACACAACTCATCCAACTTCCAGTTTCCACATTGGTGTGGGAAAGCCAGCGCATGTCTGTCTACTGGTCGAACTCCCCAGGAGTAGTGCAGACGGGCCTTGCATCACTTTTGCAACATCTCCAGGCCAGCACCTGACTTGTGTTGGCCTAACTGGGCTTTAAGATTGCACTATGAGGTTCTGTTTTGTCTATCCCACAGTCTGTTTTGTGTACCCCACAATAAGTGACATTGCCAGGCAGTGTCCTTTCCAATGGGATCTGGAACAGAGAATCCTCAGCCCGTCTCCAAACAATTCACAATTCTTTAAGGAAAGCGTTCTGTACTCCGCTCACAAACAGAGAGAGATTTGTTGTGTGGATCTACCCGATCTCTCCATATTGACCTGAGGTGTTCATGGAATCCTGGAAGGTCATCAGCCAGCATTTTCTTTTCTGAGATTAGGAAAACTTATCATCCGGGACCAGGGCTCGCCTACTTCCAGGCGTCAACAGCCTCCTTCCCTTCCTTGTCGTGGCCTCTGTGATTAGCGGTTTGGCTTCCTTCCAAGCACTAATTGCTTTTACAAACCTCTCTTGTTCTGCTTCCGCAAGAAACTGAATGGTGTCCCAGCCTCCGCCGCCTTTGTTCACCAGCCGATACTTTTTTCCCTCTTATCTGAAGGTGCTGCGCTTAAATCCCTTCTCCATTGCCGCTTTGATGTTGCAGGTTTTCGGTGGCGTCCTCGCGGCAGAGATAATATGGTTCTGTCTGATTCATTTTCGGCACCAATTTCTCCTAGACTCTCTTTTTTTGTGCAAGTACAATAGCCTCATCTTTGTAGACCTTATTGTCCCATAATTGCACTCCTATCTTGAAAGCAGGCGGGACTCGTGTGGATGTGATCAGCTTTGCTCCTTCGTCTAAATAATAAAATTTCTCCATTCTTTCCTCCCTGCCTTGCCTGGCCGTCCGTGATGGATCTGGAGTCGGCGTGAATGGAGGCCCTTTAGTTAACTGCATGGCAGATGGCAACGTCTCTTCATGGGAATTCGCACAATGAACGGGGTCCTCGCTTTATCTCCGAGAAATCAGCCTGGAGTGAAAAATTCAGGGAACCAGCTCAGCAAAGCAAATGTATCACCTTCCCTGCAGTCCTCGCATCAAAAATTCCTGAACCCGATTCAAACAAGATCCCAGCCTGATCTCCCTGGGCACTGCCTGCCATTGGCGAGGAGGACGCTGAAACAAATCAGATTTTCCAGAAGGGAAAGGCAATGATCTCCCCAAGACAACACCATGATTTTGTTGCAGGGATGGAACTTCCTCAGTGTCTCATAGAAAGTCTACTCTGACTAAGCCAGATTTTCATTCTACAAGGGTGTGATTCCCATAATCTATCTATCTATCCATCCAGTGATGGGAATCAAAGAAATTAACAACTGGTACTATGCTCATCTGGCAGCCACTTTTAAATGGCCATTTTTAATCTTTATATGTCCTAGCTCTCATTAACAACCAGTTCTATAGAGTAGGTGCGAACCTGCTGGAGCCCACCACTGCATGCATCCCATCCCATCCACCCACCCACCTTTCTGTCTATCTATCTATCCTTCCATCCATCCATCCATCCCACCTTTCTTTCTTTCTTTCTTTCTTTCTTTCTTTTTCTTTCTTTCTTTCTTTCTTTCTTTCTTTCTTTCTTTCTTTCTTTCTATCCTTCCATCCATCACATCCATCACATCTATCCAGCCACCCACCTTTCTATCTATCTATCTATCCTTCCATCCATCCATCCATCCCACCTTTCTTTCTTTTTCTTTCTTTCTTTCTTTCTTTCTTTCTATCCTTCCATCCATCACATCCATCACATCTATCCAGCCACCCACCTTTCTATCTATCTATCTATCCTTCCATCCATCCATCCATCCCACCTTTCTTTCTTTCTTTCTTTCTTTCTTTCTTTCTTTCTTTCTTTCTTTCTTTCTTTCTTTCTTTCTTTCTTTTTCTTTCTATCCTTCCATCCATCACATCCATCACATCTATCCAGCCACCCACCCACCTTTCTATCTATCTATCCTTCCATCCATCCCATCCATTCATCCATCCACCCACCAACCACCCACTCACATACCTATTTATCCTTCTATCCATCCCACCCACTTTCTATCTACCTACCTACCTATCTATCTATCTACAGGATGTATATACTGCTTTTCAACTAAAAATTTCACAAAGTGGTTTACAAAGAAAATGAAAAAATAATAGCAAATGGATCATGATGGCTCATGATGATCATGATAAGAGTGTGGTTCCCATCATGATGATGATGCCTCATGATGCCCATGATGTTGTCATGAGACACTTGGTGGGACATCCTGGAGCTGTTGTCCACCATTCCTCCAGAACTCTATCCTGGTGCACTCAGCCCCCATCAGAATACATTTACGTGAAGCGGGGATTGTTTTGCTCCAGTGGGCATCGCTTGTCAGTGACTACTGCAGTCTGTTTCAGTTCCGCAACAGCAGCCTGAACTCCGGCATGTGCCAGCTAGGCCCAGCCAGGTGGCCTCCATTCCTCCCTCCTGCTTTCTTGTATTCCCTCCACCAAACATAATTAGGGCTGTCAGGTTCCTTTTGGGCTGATTTAAATTCTGCTTTGCAAGGAGAGCATCATGGAGAGGGGGAACATCCAGCAAAAGAAAGCCCTACTGGGACCTCCAGCCATGGAGAGTGAGAGTCAGGGGGAGCCTGAATGGATGAAAGGGCAATGAGAGAGAGAGAGAGAGAGAGAGAGAGAGAGAGAGAGCCCAGGAAGGTTGGTGGAGCGAGAAGAAGATCCAAGGAGAGCTGGCGCAGCTGGCAGAGTACTGGGCACGCTTCAATGCTTGCTGCTGGAGGCTTTCCCTCCACACACACCAACATGGATAAAGAGCTCTCATAAACGATGTGCTTGGAGAAAAGAGAGACGTGCCTTGAGATGGCCAAAAGCATGCAGAATAGAGGGACAGCCTCTTTCCTCTTACCCAACCAGACCCACGGGACATCCACCAGGGTGACCAGATCTTGTCCTATATTTTGTCCTACATTTATATGACCTATATTTTGTCCTACATTTAAAAAATAATTAGGGAGGTGTTTTAGTGTAGTGGGGGGGTGATTGGGAGCACTGAGGAACAGTGGGGGCTCTTTAGAGCCAGTTCTGGGGGGTGGGAGGGTGATTGGGGGCACTGGGGGCTTGTTTGCATCAGTAGTGGTTAGCCGCGGCTAACCGCTACTGAAATTGTCCCAAAAAATAACTGCGCATGCGCGTGCAGCTAATTAGTGGCCGGGAGAGTTCCTAGAAAGTCTCTGCGTAGGCTTCAATTGAACTCTTCCTTACTTTCACTCAGCGCATGCTGGAAGAGGTCAACTGAAAAGACCCCCGAACAGGTCTCTGCCTACTTGAAGACTCTCTAGGAGCTCTCCTGGCCACCAATTAGCTGCGCGCGCATGCACAGTTATTTTTTTTAAATATTTCAGTAGCGGTTAGCCATGGCTAACTGCTACTGATGCGAACAAGCCCCCAGTGCCCCCAATTATCCTCCCACCCCCCCAGAATGCCGGATAGGGGTCCAGTTGGACTGGACAGTCTGGACCAAGGCTCCATTTCTAGACCTGTTCGGGGGTTTCCAGGCATCTGGACGCTCTGGACATCCACTAAAACCAAGCAGTGGGAGAGTTAGAAGAAACAAATGAGAATGTTTCTCTACTCACTGTGTAATTAATCTGTGGAACTCCTTGCCACATGATGTGGGAATGGTTTCTGGCCTATATGCCTGTAAAAAGGGATTGGACAGATCGATGGAAGAAAAGTCCATCACAGGCATGATGGATAGATGAAACCTGGTTCTAGAAATGGACTATCTCAGAAGGGAATGGCAATGGGATGCAGGTCTCTTGTGGTCTTATGTGCTCTTTATCTGGTGGACCACTGAGATAGGGTGAACAATGCCTGAGCCTTAAAAAAGAGGACAAGATCAATTCCTCTTAGCCTGGCCTTTCTGGCAGACAATGGCATGTTTGTCTACTTATGAGTAAAGCCATGATACTGGGCACTTTCACTTTCCCAAAGAGCTCAATAAATACTTTTAGTGTTAGTTTTTTTGGCCATAACGTTTGATAGGAAGGAGATATTTCAAAACCAATCTTTGCATTGAATTCTGCTCTTCAATACAAATCCAAAGACATACGACATGATGGGGTACCACACACCATTGCAAAGTTCCAAAATGAAGCCCAAATGGAGGACAATGAAGTCCTTTTGGAGGACACCCAGACAGAAGGCTAAAAAAGAGGACAAAACCAGACAAATCTGGATACATGATCACCCTGGATACAGTTAGAGTTGCCATAATTCTCTTGCACAAAACCAGGACAGGACCCTCTATCAAAACTTGCCAGTATGTGAACACAATCCCCCAAAACTGGGACAGTTGTGATTTTCAGGAACATATGGCAACCCTGGATACAGTTGGTGATGCTTTTGGCTTGATCCTTCCACTTCTCCTTCCGATTGGTCCCATATGGTTCTTTTTTATTCATGTCAGAAGCACAAAACACAGGTAAAAATTTAACAACAAAGATTAAAGGGACATTAACAGCCCAATCCAGAGCAACTATTCCTTGCACATAAGAGGCCTTAGGGTGCCCTATCTATCACTAGGGTGGAGCAACTGCAAGATGCTCCAGAGCAAGGCAAGACAGGGTGCCCTAAGAGAGGAGGACCTGCTCTGCCCTAACTGGGGCAGCCTAAGCAGCTCAGGAGAGGCAAGTTGAGGGCATGTTGAGCATTGCCGAGGGCAGAGCAGTTACTCTGGATCCACAGCCTGTTTCAAGGCAGAAATGCCCTCTTCCAGTTCCTCAGAGATATACCACCTCAGGAGCTGGTATAGTAATGAGTAGACCCATAGGGGTCCATGATAAGGCCTGAGTAAGAATGGTAGTGTTGACCAAAAATCTGCTGCAATCCCTGCCTCTCAACCTCAGGATATGGCACAACTATGGCAGCCCACTAACCTCAGGATACAGCAGGCCACTCCAAGCATCCATCTTGCACTAGAAGAACTGCAGCTGTCACTGGTTGTCAGGAACTGCTGGGCTTCCTTATAATGTAGGCACCACAGCTGTTCCTTCTTCAGTGTGATCTGAGGGGGGTCTACTCAGGAGCAAGCCCTCCCCAGCTGTCACTGACTTAGCATGCTCTGGAGCAGTTTGGGCAGCCCAGGCTTCCTGACTCTCTGGATGCAGCATAACTTTCTACTCTGGATACAGAATAGTTAGGAGAGTGCAGTTAGGGCAGAGCAGGTTGAACTTGCTCTGGATTGCACCCTAATTAAATGTCATTTGCCCAGAATCAGGTTACCTCAACAACATTTTCTTGCCACCATAAGATTGTCCTCTGTGCATACAGAAGGACACCGTAAGGAGTGGAGTAAACATGGAGTGGTTCGTTCTTCTCCACATTCACACAGCCTTTCTTTCACGGTGTATCCCCACATCTGAGGGTTGACCTTAGAGTCCTGTGTTGTGGCAGGATCCGATTATTCTGGTTTGGAGTCATCCAAACCATGGTTGATGCAACTTGGGGAAATCTGGCCAGCCAAGGGCTCTTCTGATATGCTTATTATTACTTGAATCTAATGCTCATCTTTTCCAGCTATCTCCAACTCAGTCTCCAAAATCAGGGTGCGCATTAGATTCAATGGTTAATTAGATTTGAGTAAATGTTTTGATTATAAGTGTTGGTGCACATTAGATTCAAGTAAATTCAAGTAAATTCAGTAAGTTAAGATGCCACAAAAAAGCAGAGAGGATTGTTTTGAGGGAGGGAAGAGTGTGTGTGTGTGTGTGTGTGTGTGTCTGAGAGAGAGAGAGAGAGAGAGAGAGAGAGAAAGTCCAATGTGAGTCAGGGTCTTCTGATCAGCAACTCTTGCCCTAGAATTTTTGGGGAAAGCTTGCTAGTTCCATCACAGAGATGGGTGATCCATCCTAATTTAGCGCCTGGCACTTTGCGCGCTCAGCCTGCCCAAGCAGCATCTGCATCTCTCCCTCCCTCCATCCCTCTCTCCCCATCTCTTCCTCCTCTGGGAAATTCATAGCAATGAGGTATTTGTGCCCTGGAATCAATGGTGTGAATGAATTATTGGCAGCTTTCGACAATCCGAGCTGCTTCTCTGGGCGGCTGTGGCTTTGGACCTGCTAATGCTGGTGTTCTCCAAACCTGCAGTAAGTCACGCAACCGCAAAACAGCTCCCAGAATGGTGTGTTTCGGCACAGCCGGGATGCTGCTTTCTTGATCTAGATCTAGATCAAGTGGATAACAGGATACAGTGGTACCTTGCTTAATAAGAGCCTCGCTTAACAAGCATTTCACATAACAAGCAAAAATTTCCAAGAAATCTTGCTTCACGTAACAAGTTCCACTTCACTTAACTAGCAAACGCACTATGGGCACGAATACTATGCAGTCCTGACACTCCGCATGGAGGCTATTTAAAAAGGCTTCTGGCCAGCGCTGCTGTCTCTAACTGCCCCCAACATGGGGGCAGTTGTCTGGGGGTGCCAGAGGCAGCTGCCCCTAACTGCCCCCAAGTACCCCCACTGACTACTTTGAACCTCCCACAGCAGCCCAGGTAAGCCTCCCAGGAAAGTGTCTTTGATTGTAGTCTCCTAACTATGTCTACTCAGAAGTAAGCCCCATTGTGTTCAATGGAGCTTACTCCCAGGAAAGTGTCTTTGATTGCAGCCTCTTAACCATGTCTACCCAGAAAGTAAGCCACATTGTGTTCAGTGGGGCTTACTCCCAGGAAAGTGTCTTTAGGATTGCAGCCTAAGTAGATTTCGTAGGATCATGCACATTGAATGCATTTTTTAAATTCAATTCCAGTGTTTTGTCATCATTTTTACATCCAGTTAATATTTTATATGAATATATCTTGGGTTGTGGAACCAATCGTCTGAGTTTCCATTATTTCCTATGGGAAAATCTGCTTCACTTAAAGAGCATTTCACTTAAAGAGCAGGCCTCCAGAACGAAGTAAGCTCTTTAAGTGAGGCACCACCTGTATTTGAGTGCTATACTGCCCCCAGTTTTACTCTACAGTGAGCTGTCCAAGGTCCTGCTCTCCTGCAGACCTGCTAAGCCTTACTGGAACAGCCTTGTTAGACTCAGGGCACAATCCAGAGTAATTACGGGCAGTCCTTGCTCCGGTGTAATAACAATTTACTCTGGATTGCAATATGAATTTCCCATAGGTTTTCACTAGGTGGTGCCGTAACTACAGGTGCACGTAAAGTCTCTTATGTGCTCCCGTAGTTACTCTGGATTGTAGGGCATGCCTGGAATAGGTTTAAAATATTTTTGCTACATTGATGACCTGTGTTTAACCAACACCAAAATTTGGTGTTGTTGTGATCTCTGATCTGCAGTACTGCCTGTCCAAACACTGGGAAGCTGAGCTTCCTACTGCATCTACTCATGGACCCTCTTGGAATTATTACTTCTCTCCATGGACTCCTAGGACCTTCAGGATGGTAGGCTAAGGATCCAAAATCAAGGGTGCAATCCTAAACAATTTAGACCAGCCTAACTCATCTGTCCCCCTATTCCAGTGGTCAGGGAATGGGGTAAATTACCCCAAATGGGGTAAAAATGAAATTCCTGGGGGTAATGGACGGTTGCGCTGCCAAGACACAGCTGGGCATGCATATGAGTCTGTTGAGGGCAGCCCCCCAAACCCCTCTTGACAGAGTCCAGGGGCTGATGCCCACTGTGGCGGGGAAGGGGAAACCAAGGGAAGCCCCCAGGAGCCAGCCAGAACAAGCACTGGAACGCCCCAGCCACCAGCAATGTGCCCCTGAGAGGCACAGGGGTCCCAGTGCTGGCTGCTTACTAGGTACTGGGGGAAACTGAGGCAAAACAGACCAGAAGGGCCCTGGGGAATGGGACTGGGGGAGCAGGAGGAGGGACGTAACAATATAGGGGAAAGCAAGGGACACTAGGGAAGGGATGGATGCAGGGTTTGGTGGGGATAACGTCAGCATATCAAGGGGGTAACATCGGTGTATCTAAATATATTTTGGGGTAAAAGGTAAAAAAGTTCCCTGACCCCTGCCCTATTCCCATAATGGGATGGGAATGCCAGCGCATGTCTGTGCACTGGTGCAATCGTGCCTTCCTGCACTTTTGTGACACCACCAGGTCAGCACGAGACTTGTGCAGATCTTGTGCAGATCTACATGGCATAGAAAGGCAAGGTAAAAATCCTTTAAATTAAAATAAATAAATCATGCCAACCTAACTGGGGATTAGGATTTCAGCCCAAGAGCCATAGCGCTGTACCCTTATCTCAGTTCCCTAAATTCTTTCAAGAACATCGCGGCAGGTGAACTATGTACACCACGCTGAGCTCATTGGAGGGGATGTATAAGATATGAAAAATAAATAAATAAGAACCAATTCTTCCAGAACGGACAGATTTGAATCAAGTGCTGGCAGTTCTGCCCAAATCAGCATGTTCAAAGGGCAAATTGACACACCTGCACGTGTTCCTGAAGGGTACTTGCATTCCCAATCAATGTGCCAATGTGATCTCTCAGCAGAAAAAGAAACCCGAATAAATAATAGTTTCTTAAAGACTTTATGTCGCTGATCAAAAGGTTTTATGCACCAGGGGATTCCAGAGCGGCAAAAGGCCAAAGATGGCACTAGAATACATTCTTCCAACTACCTGCAAAAAAATTGCAGAGGGCTGGATACCAAAACCTTCCCAAGGTCCCCCTCACTTTTAATGGGCTTGGAATTAGTCCTTAATTGATTTGTCCCCATTGCATTGGTTTCAGTCCATGGCTCAAAGTAGCCCCAGCCTGGCTCGTATCTAAAGTGATGCAAAGGCTGGTGATCTTCTGACCTGCAGCTCGGAATTAATGCTTCTAATGATAGTGTCCAGCTTCTCCTACCGTCTTACACTTCGGAGCTTAAACCGCTTGTCAGATTATTTTTTTTCCCTTAAACACAGCAGAAATACAAAGTTCCCACTGAGCTGAGCCTCCCTGCATGCTGAATGGCTTACGGCCAAGTAACCTGCAACAGGATGAGATAATGAGAGAAAATCCAGCCGACTGTGAAATCGGAGCAGTGCACTGCCGAGGACGGCTCAGGGTGGCTGCAAGCCGTGGGTTAGGTAGAGCAGAGAATTTGCACAGGCCTTAATATGAACCAGGCTCCCTCAGGATAAGCCTCTATCTCATGTCTGAAACATATGAGATACTAACAGTGGGAAGCAGTTCTGTCTGCTCCACTCTGTAACCCGGCGGTACTCGGGCATTTCAGCTCACGACCCCCTTTCAAACTTAAAAATGTGTCCAGGATTGTCAGAGGTACCAGACGGTGACATCACTGTGATGCCAGAGCTCCTCCATGTCTACTTGGAAGTAAGCCCCATTGTGTTCAATGCGACTTACTTCCAGAAAAGGGCAGTGCCAGATTCTAAGAGGGCAGATCCTACCTTCTCATAACCCCCTTAACCCCAAGGGAGTCCTGACCTACACTTTGAGTACCTCTGGTGTAGCCACATCCAGCTTATCCTTTTAAGAGGAGCAGAATAAAAATCAAATGCCAATAATCCTTTCCCAGTAACAACTGGCCTGACTGATTGATTGATTGATTTTAACAATTTTAAATTGATCCCGCACTGGACATCTTCAAGCAGTGGCTTGACGAGCACCTGTCGGTGATGCTCTAGGACAGCGTTTCTCAAAGTGGGGGTTGGGACCCCATTGGGGGTCGCCTAGAGCTTTCCTGGGGGTCACCTAAAGACCCCTGGTGCAGGAGGCCAGGTCAGCTTGCCTGTAGCTGCATGCGCACTGGGGCTGACTGATAGCCTCAGGGCCCAATCCTATGCATGCCTACTCTGAAATAAATCCCATTGTGTTCAGTGTGTGCATAGAACACACATTTCATTTGTAACAATTAAAATTAACAATTAAAATTGTTAATTAACAATTAACAATTAAAATATATCCTGCATATCAGATATTTACATCACGATTCATAACAGTAGCAAAATTACAGTTATAAAGTGGCAACAAAAATAATTTTCTGGTTGGGGGACCCCACAACATGAGGAACTTATAAAGGGGTCATGGTGTTAGGAAGATTGAGAACCACTGCTCTAGGAGGATTACCTGCTACAAGCAGGGGGTAGGACTAGATAACCTCCTGGGTCCCTTCCAACTCTACAGTTCTATGATACTATAATTAAATGGCTCTGGAGGCCCAGCGACATTGCACACAGAACCTCCTGCTTGTCTCAGTGCCTTTTTCCAGTTACCCCTCTGAATCCACACCATTTTTATGATGCTCAAAAGCCATCAGACTGAGCTGCCCACATATTGCAGATTCAAAAGAACCTGACTAATGGGAGTCTATTGCAGGCCTGCTCCTTAATTTATTTCCAAAATGAATGGTAATGGGGCTTTAATAGAGAATGGCCATCACCCACCTTAGTTCATTAATCCACCAACTCACCAGCACGCTGCATTCATCCGGATCGGGTGACATTAATAAATGAGTTTCTCCGTGGAAGGTCCTGAACCAAACAACTTTGAGAGAAAAAGTCGCTTGTGAGGGATGGCTGAGTGTGTGGAGCCAAGCAAGTCCCTCTAATCCAGAGCATGATGGAAACCCTACACGACCCCCCTAGGGCTGTGGCTAATTTTTGGATTTGCATTTCTTGCATTGCGGCACAATAATCAACTGACTGTCGTAGAAGGCAGTGGCCTTGAAGTGGACGTCACTTCCAGAAAATAATCCGCATAATCTGCAAAATAATCTGCAATTAAAGCAGGCACCGGTCAGTCTTGAGAGATTATGGTATCGTGCTCTGTGCTGCATGCGCTGCATGCGAAGCACAAAGGCCTGGGTTAGATTGATATGGAGGATAGGCTGTTACCCATGCGGCAAATCCCCCCTCTCCACGCCACTGAATTAGTCCAACGGAAAGGCAGAGCCGATACGATTGGATCCAGCTGCATTGCAGAGCTGGGCTAAGGACAGGAGCTCACCCTGTTTTGTGGGGCCGACCCGGGTCTCAAACCCTGGCCTGCTGGTTAACAGACATGGTGTCTTAACCACTTGTACCACCCACAGCCCTCAATCATTATTGCAGAATAATCTTCATAAAAACCACACACACTAATCAGCACCTTGAGCTCTGATGCTATTAAAATGTACGGGTTCCTTTCATCCCGTCTTTGGGATTTTCAGGGCAGAGAGAGGCTGCTTCCAAATATGCTTCCCGGGGATGGATGCTGTTTGCAGAATGCAAGATTTGACAGGATATGAAACCGACTCTGAGCTGGGTAGCAATCAACAAATTAAAATGCAGTCAATAATACCAGCCTGACAAAATGTTTCCTCGCTCAGCGACTTTTCCTCCGAGAGTTTGGCTCATCTGTGTCATACTAACAAGTGGGGGAAGGAAAAGCCTCAAGATCTTCACTCGGAGAAATTTAGCTGACGTTGATCCAAATTACCTTTTGGCAGAAACTTCCACTGCAAGTGGGGCAATGTTGGCACAGCCACCATTTGGCCACAGGTCCATCCACACCTCTGTCCCTGCTGTGTGGCTGAAATTCTGCTTGCCGTGTGGCAGGCTGATCCAGTGGACAAGCTGCCCTGGCAGAGTCTACATCTACATCTACCGTATTTATATACTGCTTTTCAAGAAAAAGTTCACAAAGCGGTTTACAAAGATTGAAAAATTAATAGCTAATGGGTCTAATAGCCATTAATAGCTAAAGAAAGAGCAAGATCTGGGAATATGGGCACAATCCAGAGCAACTACAAGGAGTCCTTGCTCCGGAGTAAGAACAATTTACTCTGGATTGCAATATGAATTTCCCATAGGTTTTCACTGGGTGGTGCAGTAACTATGGGTGCACATAATGTCTCTTACATGCTCCCGTCGTTACTCTGGATTGTAGCCTTAGTGGCCATCCACACTGGTTTTTATTCTTTCCTAGCAAACCCACCAAGCAGCTCATGGAGACCCTCCTGGTTCTTCCTTTTCCCACTTTAATCTCACAACAGCACTGTGAGTAGACACCTGGTTCACATGAACACTTCATGGTATCACAGCAATGCAGGCCAGGCCAATGTTTGCCTCCGAGGAAGCCGACTATAGAAGATGCTGGAGAAATTACTCTTGGGGATGCAATCTTATCCTAACTGGAAGTAAGTCCCATTGACTATAGTGGGAATTACTTCTGAGTAGATATGTAGAGGAATGGGCTCTTACAGCACAATCCTTCCCCAGTGGCATCCCAGGGTGCAGTAGCACCAAAATAGCTACCATTGCATCCAAAGACACTCCCAGCGTTGCCACAGTTCTCATCGAGATGTTGCGCACATGCCTTATGGCACATTTGCAAGACTCAGTGCCAGCCCTGGAGCTCATTGGCCCACCTTAGGATTTGGACCTTAGTTTCCAATGCAAACCAGAAATAACTAGCATGGCAAACAACACAAACAATCCAGAGTAACTACGGGACCTTTTACACTGACATAGTTCCCGCCTATGGGAAACCTATGGGAAATGTGTGGAGCCATCCAGAGTAAGTGCCTCTTATGTCTTCCCATAGTTACTCTGGATTGTAGGGAAAGTCAACCAGAGCTTCCAGTCTGCCCATGCCCACCCTCTGCCACACTCCTCATGTTTCTTGATGCCATTTAATGTTGCGCCAGGCGACTGTCTGACGAGGGTCTTCAGGAACGACAGAAAACATGCTCGAAACCATTTCAGTTTCCGCAGGCAGAAATTAATGTTTTGGAACCTAATATTATTGGATTGATTTTAAATAGATGTTTCCCAGCTCTTTGGTAATAAAATGAATGCTGCTAAGAGAGCCAGTGGAAAATGATATAAACCCAGGCTGATTATTGCTTTTGGAAGCGTCCGCCAATATTTTTTCCCATCCTGCGTTTGATGTCGGAACATGAGTACCCAATGACAGGCAGCAGGGAGCAGATGAATATCTATTTATGCAGGAAAATGAAATGTATGAATAGTTATTCGGAGGACAAATGTATTTTGACAGGTATCTAATTTCATTCTGTTGATCAAATGCACTTTGTCAAGTGTTCGGCACGTTCTGTGCTCGACAGCATGTGCGTTGCGCATGCACGCACACACGTCCCCCCCCCCACTGGGTTAAATAAATAAATAAATAAACACCCAAGAGCATTCCTCATACAACACAATGCAATTTCACTTAATATCATCTCAAATGTGACTTGCAAAAAAAAAAAGGGGGGGATGCAAATCGCTAGAGATTATTTATCTTGCACAAACAGCATTTAAAAAATGGATGTTTTGATGTAAATGCGCTGAGCAGGTTTGCGGCAGAATAAGGGCTGATTGGAAAGCATCACGCTTTGGGCCAAAAAATTTCATCATCTTCTATAGGAAACTCCCGCTTTTCAAATAATTTCTTTTTTGGGGGGGGGGGGGTGATTTTCACAAAGGAAACAAAAGATTTTACCCACTCAGGAAGCTTTGGGCTTGCTCACTGTTGCTTACTTGCCCCCCACCCCATGATGTCATCATGTAGATCTGCTTGTCAATCTTGTGCAGTGACATCATACTGATCTATGAGCCCATATGACAATCCATGGATAAAGATCCACAAACTAGAAAAGGGACACGGCAACACTGCTGTACAGTGGTACCTCACTTAACAAGCGCCTCGCATAACAAGCATTTCACATAACAAGCATCTAGTGTCTTTAGGATTGCAGCCTAAGGGCGCAATCCAGAGTAACTACGGGAAGTCCTTGCTCCGGTGTAAGAACAATTTGCTCTGGATTGCAATATGAATTTCCCATAGGTTTTCATTAGGTGGTGCAGTAACTACGGGTGCACGTAATGTCTCTTGCGTGCTCCCATAGTTACTCTGGATTGTAGGGTTAGTAGACTTCATAAGATCAAGCTCATTGAATGCATGTTTTGAATGCAATTCCAGTGTTTTGTCATCATTTTTACATCCAGGTAATATTTTTATATGAATATTTTGGGGCTTTTGGAACCAATCGTCTGAGTTTCTACTATTTCCTATGAAAAAATCTGCTTCACTTAAAGAGTGTTTCACTTAAAGAGCATGCCTCCGGATCGAATTAAGCTCTTTATGTGAGGCATCACTGTGTTTGATAGAAGAAATACCAGCAGTGCAGTAAAAGAACATCATTATTTGCTTAATTTAGGGGGGTGGTACAAATATTATTTATTTATTTATTTATTTATTTATTTATTTATTTATTTGCATGTCGCCTTACTCCTGAAGACCCAAGGCTGCTCACTATGGCATAAAATACAATAAAATATCCCTTGTTTCGAAAATACCATATTTACTCAAATCTAATGCGCACCTTTTTCAAGCAAATTAACCATTTAAAATAAGAGTTTGCTTTATATTAGCACATTAGATCTGAGTAAATCTAATGCGGCAGCATTTTGGTTCGGAGAAGTTACAGGAGGACAAAACCATATTCCAATATTTCATAACCTCTTCTGATCTCACCATCACCCCCTTCAGCGCTGCCAGTTGAGGGAATCCTAGGGAGTTGCATTGGGGGCAGTGAGGTGGGGAATCTCCCCATCTCAGGACCATCCCACTCTGCGCAGCCAGGGATTCCCCAGTCAGCTGTGCAGAGGTGGGGATGCTCTTGGGGGCGCTGAGATGCGGATCTCCCCATCTCAGCACCGCCTCCTTCTGCGCAGTGGGCTGAGTAATCCCCTAATGCGCAAATCTAATCTAATGCGCAAATTCCAATATTAAAGGGCTTGATATAAAGCTGCGCATGACAATTGCCAGTAATCTTTCTTTATCTCAAGACTTTTAATATTGGAGTGTGCTTTAGGATCAACGGTGCATTAGACTCAAATATAGGTAGATATTGGAAAACATTCAACAAAACCCTACATAAGTCAAGAATTCATCTGGAAAAAAATGGGATGGAGAGTTTTCCCCATTCTCCAAGAGGATAACCTCAATGGATATTTCACTGATGGTTGCAGACTTTCTCCCTCGCTGCTCCCAATATGAGGTGGACCTGATTCTGGGATGGTCAAGGGAGCTCCACCTTCCTCACACATACGCAAGCTGTCAGTTCAAAATAATAAAAATTCAGGAAACCATTTTACCCAAAGCCAATAAAAAATATTATGAGCAATACTAAAAATTAATGACCGAAGATAATTTGTAGTGAAATACAAGAACTTGAGGAAGGAGAAAATCTTGTTTGGGAAGCAATGTTGGGGGTCCATCAATACTCTCACTTTGTCTCTGCAACTCTATAGCAGGTTATCTAAACCCGATTCCCAATGCGGCCCCCAGCAAGACCCCTCAATCCAGCCCTTGGACAAGTTTGTAATCCACTCTAATACATCCTTATATGTAAATTTATGTAAATTTATTCAAATTTAAAATTTAAATTAGTTTTCCAGCCCCCCGATACAGAGTCAAAGGGATGATGTGGCCCTCCTGCCAAAACGCTTGGAGACCCCTGCTCTAGAGAAACAATGGTTGGATGCAGAGGTGGGCCCGGCCTGGCCCAAGATCCGGTTTGCCGGAAATGGAAGGGGCCAAGCCGGGGTCAGGGGGCGGGGCAGGGCAGGGGCAGGGCTGGGGCAGGGCGAGGGAAGGGGCGAGGTGCGGGGTGAGGGGTGGGCAAGGTTGGCTCTTGCGCAGTGCCAGCTTCAGTATAGGCACTGTGCTTGCGCCAACATTGGTTCCTGTGCGGTGCCTGCCCTGAAGCGGGCCAGCCTGCTTCAGAGCAGGCACTGCATAAGTGCCAATGTTGGCGTTTGCGCAGTGGGTGCAAAACCATGGCGGCCGGCCCGAACCGGTCCACTATGTTTTTGCGTTTCCCCACTGCTGCCGGTTTGCTAGCGGCGGGGAAATGGGAAGATCCGGTTCAGGTGAGTAGGCCCGAACTGGCATCTGCCCACCTGTGGTTGGATGTAGATCAGGCAGAGCCAGGCAGAAATTTTGCATCCAGTTCACTAGAGATGCACATAGTTTAGATCTTGCACATAGTCTGGATCTTAGATGGAGAGGAGATGAAGGAAGGAAGGGGGTGCTGCAGTGGAGGAAGGGGGGTCAAATTTCAAGATGTGAAACTTATTATTTTATCTGTATCTGATTAGATGAGCCACACTTGGACACCTGGAGAGTCTGCCAGCACTGCAACTGGAAAGGATCCTGTCTTCTTTGACCCATATATTCACTGGGGCCATTACAACTCCCCATCGCAAGAGCTTTCAGGAGATCAGAAAAGGAGGGGGGATTATCTTTCTTGGAGGTGTCAAAGGTGGACTGGACAACACCTGGGAAGAGGGGACTGGGGGCATTTGACAAACAAGGACCTACCCAGAGAGCATCACAGTTTTGCAAAACAGCTGAACCTGAGTAGTCCCAGTAAAGGTCAGGCTTCTAAAGTGAGATGGTGCCACTGCATTGGTTGTTTAGCAACACACATCTGAGCATTGGCTCAATTAGAGTGTTCCAAGTATGTGATGAACCCATTTTACAAGCACTACATCCTACGGCAGAGACGGAAGGGGCCTGACCAGTATTTTTAGCTCCTGTTTTGAGAAGGAGGAAAAGGTGCCTTAGATTGTCCCAAATGTAAAAACCCCCAAATCATGAACACCCTCTAATGAATGCTGCTGATTCACTGCCCCCCCCCCCATGGCTCCAACGGGGTAGGGAAAGGGTCCACTTGTGCACTGAGGTGAGGCTCCTTGCAAAACATAGTGCACCCCTCTATTAGTTAATCCAATAATGCAACCATAAATTGTTTGTTTGTTTGTTTACTTATTTACTGAGTTCAGAGCTTTTCTGGTGGTGGAAGGATGTAGCCATTGGTGGAGTCTCCAGTGTTGCCCAGGGAATGCCCAACATTTCCATAGTTGAGGCTCCTTCTATGTACCCCCTTTTTGTCCCTACAATAACCCTGTGAGGTAGGGCAGCTCGTAGCACTCTTCTCTCCCTGATAGAAACCATCATGGCGTGGTCATCACACCTGGTATCAAGAAATGCCTTGAAAGCTTCCAGCCATGGGATGCTTGCTTTCAACAGCAGTGCCTTATGTACAGATGTACCCCACTTTTTGACAGTTCTTTTTCTGACAGTTCCACTCTTTCAACACCTTTCAATTATACCCAGGACTCATTCATTCAACACATGCTACTGTCTGCGGGTCAAAAAGATAAAATTATCTTCCCTGATGTTGATTTGCATGTGACATGGTGATCAAACTGTTTTGACATTTCTCAAGACTTTCTTCAGTAAATAACCATCAATCAAAACATAAATATATCCAATGCCCACACATGTCTTTGTTCATTTTACTGTCCTTTGTTATGTATTTTGCAATGTGTTCATAAATAATAATAAAGTCTTTTGCAAGTGATATTTATGTCCTTTTTGGTGAACATTTTGCACTTGCAAGCTGAAAAAAACTGGGTTTTGCTTTTCAACCGTTTTCACTTTCAGTCCATAACCCATCCAATAAGTGGGGGGTGCCTGTAGTTTTCAATGGAGCCCCTCAACTCCACAACCAGAACCAAACACTAAATAGTGGCTCAAGGAAAGTAAGCATTGTTGGAAAGAAGCACATGATGTTCTCTAAACACCTGCTCAGCTCAAAAATATATTTTCGGTTTTAGACCAGAGCTCCCAGTCCGTTTAACAGAAAGTCTGTTTCTGGTTTTCCTCCCAAGCAACAGAGATGATGGGATGGAGGGAATATTTTTTTCTTATTTCTACAATGGGGAGTCAGAAACCTTTGGCAGATCTATTGCAAATCACTGGAAGGTATATCTGAAGTTTGTGATCTCTCTTCCCCCATCTCAGCTCTAGTAGCTCTGAACCTTTGGGCAGGAGGAGGAGAGGGCGATCCGAGCTTCCAGAGAAACAAAGAACCTTCTGTACTCTTCCCCCAAGACATCAAAACATCAAAAAGTTGGTTTTTTATGGGAGAAGCGAAGGGACTAGATAAGGAAACTGAAAAGTTTTGTTGAGTTAGCCCAAAGTTAGTTTTGAAACTGGTGGTGGACCCATACTGAAAATACTACCGGCTTCATCCACAGAGGGAACTGCCCATTTACCCATTGGCTGGGTCTTACATATGGAATTCGTTCAGGGCTGCAGCACCTATTACATTTACATTACATTTACCAGTAGAAATATCCCAAGATGTTTTGCCGGCACACACGTGTCTAGTGTTGTCCTGATGCGCTCATATGTCAGGGAAAATGGCGCATTGTCAATGTAACAGAGAATCTGAAGAGTTGTCAAAGCAAAAGTGGAGCCCTTAATTGCCCTGTGATGGATAATTATTTAGGAAACAGACTATGAGCCATTTCTACTCAAAAGTAAGGCCCATTGTGTTCAATGAGTCTTACTCCCAGGAAAGTGTCTTTAGGATTGCAGCCTAAGGGTGAAATCCAGAGTAACTACAGGGAGTCCTTGCTCCGGAGTAAGAACAAGTTACTCTGGATTGCAATATGAATTTCCCATAGGTTTTCACTGGATGGTGCAGTAACTACGGGTGCACATAATGTCTCTTATGTGCTCCCGTAGTTATTCTGGATTATGCCCTTAAATTAGTTCTGAAACAGAAATCTGTTCTGAAATTTTCAAAAATCACCATATTTTCTCAAATCTAATGCACCATTGAATCTAATGCACATCCTAAACTTATAATAAAATACTGTATTACCCACATCTAATTAATCATTGAATCTAATGCGCATCCTCATTTTAGAGACTTGAAACCAGAGGCATAGCTTGAGGGAGAGACCATGCAGAGAACCATGAGAACCATGGCAAAATCACTGCTACTTTCAGGCAGTGGCATAGCTAGAGGGGGTACAAAGCACTGAGTTTTGCAGGGAGCCTCACCGTAGGGTGCAAGTAGCCCCTTTGCTTTGGAGTCATTCGGAGCAGGAGGAGCAAAATTGATTTAGAGACAATCCTAACCATGTCTACTCAGAAGTAAGTTCCATTATGTTCAATGGGTCCTACTTCCAGGAAAGTGTCTTTAGGATTGCAGCATTATTCATATTGATTGTCAATGAGCTCCATGCTACATTTTTCTCTGCTTCGCTCCCACCACCAAGAATGGCTCCAAAGGGAAGAGATGCTTGCACTCTGCAGTGAGGCTCCCTGCAAAACTATGTGCTTTGCACCCCTTCTAGCTCTGCTACTGCCTGAAAGTAGGGTTTTGCCATGGTTCTCTGGCTCTCTGCATGGTCAGTTTAACAAGCCACAAAATAAACCGGAGGCTGGATGCATACGGCTTGTATTTTTCATGCACCGTCTCCACAACTCTTTCTTTGGCCCAACCCTGCTGATGCTGCGGTGCGCAACTGAAGCCAGTCGCTCTCTGTAAGTGGATGGTGCTGCAGCCACCCACACAGATGGCTGGAAAGCTGGATGTCTATCTTCAAGAAACAGACTTGTTTGCATTATCTCTGGCTGCCTAATCTCCTTTCTTACCTGTGGAGGCCTGATAAACTGCAGAGACAACTGCAAATCCTTACAAGAGGCCAAGGGACAGGGAATGGCTGGGGTGGGGGTACAGCCTCGGTCAGCAGCACGCCAGCCAGATGCAAACAGCTCTGGCATTGAGATCCCCATCTCTCCCATGTGAAATCTTGCCTGAGGGACTATGGGTTTCAAAAATAATGAGATGCAAAGGTAAAAATAATTTCAATATTTACCATTTGGCTTTCCGTCACATCGAGATGGCAATCCAGAGGAGCCCTGGGCAACAGACCACTTTTTGTTCCATTTTAACAACCAGTGGCATAGCTAGAGGGGGGGCAAAGCACTGTGTCTGGTAAGTAGACCTTTGGAGCCATTGCAAGCAGTGCCCAGAATGGCTCCAAAGAGGAGGGGAATTTAAATTAATTTTAATTTTTTTATTTGTCTGCCATAAATATATGTAAAATTTTTATTGATATGTAAAATTTGAATTAATGTGCCACTTGGCACATTCAAGTGCCTGCAGAACTGAGTGCTTTGCATCCCCTCTAGCTCCACCACTCTAACAAGAGCCAGCTGCCTTAGCAGTGTTTCCAAATCAGAATATTTGCAAAGCGTAAGTGCGGCTGGGAAATAGCTAAACACGTTAAGTATCCCTTATCGCTCTCATTCAAGTTACACTGTCGATATATAAAAAATGTGACACAGAACATTTGCCATGTAGCAGGATTTGCAGCCCGTCGGATGCAACATTAAGTTCGGCACTGGTGGGCTGATGATGGCGAGTCCATTTAGTGGTTGTTGTCTAGTGCGCATCATAAAACCCATGAAACATCCATCACTATTCTGGATCACCAGAACTGCTCCCATGACATGACACCCAAGTGTGCCAGGCTGGAGGCACTGGTTCCGGCAGCATGAGGGAGCTCAGTTTAGAGACCAGTGTCAACCAATGCACTTCTTGCTCACAGACAAGGTGCCTGTACCCTTAAGTTCTGCATAGAAGAGGAGGCTGGTGTAGCTCATCATAAGCAGGCCTCCCTCAGTCTTGAGAGACTATGGTATCGTGCTCGGCGCTGCATACACTGCATGCAAAGCACGAAAGCCTGGGTTGGATTGTTATGGAGGATAGGCTGTTACCCAAGCAGCAAATCCCCCCTCTCCATGCCACTGAATTAGTCCAATGGAAAGGCAGACCCAATATGATTGGATCCAGCTGGCATCGCAGAGCTGGGCTAAGGACAGGAGCTCACCCTGTCTTGTGGGGCCGACCCGGGTCTTGAACCCTGGCCTGCTGGTTAACAGGCACAGCGTCTTAACCACTTGGACCACCCACAGCCAGCTCATCATAGAAGGATTAAAAAAAACAGCACTTGCCTCAATTCCCTCTTCTATGCGATGCGTAAAGGTACAGGCACTCTGTCCTCCATTCTATATGGTCACCCTGGACCAAGGAAGAATCTCCCTGCAATCCAGAGTAACTACAGGAGCACATAAGAGACATTTACGTCAACGTAGTTACTGCACCACCTAGTGAAAACCTATGGGAAATGCATATTGCAATTCAGAGTAAATTGTTCTTACATCGGAGCAAGGACTCCCCATAGTTACTCTGGATTGTGCCCTCTGAATCCAGGCTCCTCCTGGCACAATAGCTTTTCAGTTCCAATCCTCACGGACATATCCCCTGCTTTCTGGTGGTTCATTTTCTAATGATCCACTCTTTCAACACCTTTCACTTATACCGATAATTCATTCGTTCAATGCATGTCCTGCTCTTTCAACCTCTCTGCTGTACTAAAGGCCCAAATTGCCCTCCCACATGTTGTAGCTCCTGGTCTAATTCCGTTCCCGAAGGAGTTGATGAGAATCCATTTGCAGAAATCTTGGTGTGGAGGCAGGAATTTGCAACATGAAAGGAGCATTTGCACTTTGTTAGCTAAAAGCATTGGAAGCAACATTAATAAAATTAAAAAGTTTTAATTAATAATATTAGTGAATTGATTAAAAACATTAATAAACTAAAAACAATAATAAACTAAAAAACTTTTAATGGTTTTCATTTTTGGACGGTACTCCGGTCTGTAAGAGGTACTCTGCCCCGGTGGTTATTGGTCCTGTCCAATAAGTGGACGATGCCTATATTCAGCCACTTCTGTTTCTCTCTCCAGTTTCTCAGCAGATGGAAGCAAAGTAGTTTTCAAGACTTCAAGACTTGCTCTCCCTCGAGGCAAAGAAACAGCAGCCCAGGTTAGTGGAAAGATATTTCACTGAACAAAGAAGGAAAAACGTGTGCGAGGAAGAATGGAGGCCTGCAGACGGAGGGAGGTGTTGAACGCAGGAAGTGGGGAAAGACCGACAGCTGTGCTGGTTTCCTTCACCGTGGATCTGGGTGGAAACTGGATGCCTCTTTCTCCCCTTACCTTGGCCTCCCACCCCCTCCGATCCCCCACCTTAATGATTTTAAGCTGCAAAACCTGGGGGTGCCGCAAAGCGTGCGCTAAGTCAGCGCGCCCGCCACAGTTGTCCGTGAGCCAGAAGACCGAGGGAGGCGGCGAGGAGCACATGGACGCATTCCACAGCCATTGCGAAGCACCTTTTTCACGTCAAGTATGAGACAGGAAAAAGAACAGATTTTCCCAAAGGATGGAGAGAAAGAAGGAGAGTAATGAAAATGCCTTGTTAAAAAATAGGAACAAATGCTCTGAAACCAGAAGGGCTCGTTCCAGGCCCGTCTAGGTCTTCCTGTCGGGAAAAGTCAGACAGATCATTTTTCAGGGCCTGGAGGCTGGAATAGGAACAAGTGGGGGGGCACCTGTCACGGCCTGAATTCAGGGGGGCAGTAGCATAGTTAGAGGGGGTGGAGCAGTCCGTCTTGGAGGGAGAATGCAAGGGGCCAATCCAAGCCTGGGGAGCAAAATGGAGCTATGCCACTGCACAGGTGCACCTCATGTAGCAAGCTTTGGATAGCATGAAAGGGGCATTGGGGAGCTGACATGCACTGCAATCCTAAGCATGTGTATTCAGAAGTAAGTTGTATTGAATTCAGTAGGGCCTACTCCCAGGAAAATGTGTTTAGGATTGTAGCCTGCCTTTCACGCTTGGCTGAAGTCTCACTATTTAATGGACATTAGCCATTATTTGATTTTCTTTGATGAAAAGTGGCATATAAATGAGGATGGATGGATATTTCTATGAAATCTTTCCATTTCACCCCATCATCTCCTTCTGCAACTTAACCCAGATCACTGTTAACTGCAGTGGTTCCCATTCAACATCCATCAACCCAGTCTCTCCAGTTCCTACTGGTTTGGTTTAGGGCAGGGGTCAGGGAACTTTTTTGCTGCATATATATAGATTCTATATGCAATGAAATGAAATTCCTGGGGGTAATGTATGGTCACGCTGCCAAGACACAGCTGGGCATACATATAGATTCATATGCACGCCCGGCTGTGTCTTGGCAGTGCAACTGTTCATTACCCCCCAGGAATTTCATTTTTACCCCATTTGGGGTAATTTACCCCTGTTCCCTGACTTCTGGGCTTTGGTTTAGGGTCTTTGCTCCCAGTACATCTCCTCCACCTGACCAGCACATCTGTATCCCTAAAAGCTGGACAGCAAACTTTAAAAAAAAATTAGGACACTTTCCAAGACTTCAGCAAACAGTTCTGGAAGGATGACCCCCTGGCACTGCAGGGGGCATCATGCGCTGTCTCTGAGCTAATTCCATCAAGCAGCCCTGATGTGAATTTCCACTGCCCAATTATTTGCCAGCCGGCAGGAGCAAATCTGCCACGCTGCTCCCTCGTGCACATCTCTTCTTTCTGTCCACAGGAGGCAATTGCATTACTTTTAACCAAGCGAGATCAGAGAGAAAGACAGAAAGAGAATCCAGAGCAGAGGCCTCTGGGGATGTGGTGGTGGCCTTTGGCGGAGGCACGTGGCCGACATCTCAGGTAGGCAACAAATATCAAACAGGCGCAGAAGAAAGTGGCGGCCCTTCTGTGTTCCAAATCCCTCTGGCCCCGACACTGTGCCGCGATTTCTGTCTCCGAGGCATGCACTTTTGAAGAAATTGGAATTAAGGATGTTTGGGAAGAGAATCGCCACCCAATTGCACCTTCCTCTCCCACATTGGTGCTCAGTTTTTGGTGTCTTGGGGTCAGCACATGCGCATGATGTGCTGACTCTCTTTGGAAGGTTTATAGGGCAGTAACCTGAACACGGAAGTGGGACCAAAGACATTGGGTTGACTTCTCATTTCTGTGCAACTCTAAGAAGCCCAGCACAAATCAGGTGAGCCAACTGCATTTGGAATTAGATGGCTGGTACAAGAGTTGGTACATGAAGCATCTTGGGTGAACTTGATCCTGTCAGATGCACCTACCTCACAGGATTGTTGTGAGGACAAAAGGAGAGAAAGCACTGTGTATAACCGAGTTCCTTGGAGGAAGGCATAAATAAATGAATACAGGCTTCCCCCACTTTCTGACCGTTCATTTTCTGACAGTTCTGCTCTTTCAATGCCTTTCAATAATATACCCATTCATTCAACATAGGCTTCACTCTTTCAACTGCTGGTCCAAAGGCTAAAAATGGCTTCCCTGTTGTTGATTTGCATGTGGTGATCAAATTGTTTTTGCATTTCTTTATGACTTGCTTTAGTAAATAATTGTCATTCAAATACATAAGATATTCATTGCCCACACATGCCTTTGTTCATTTTATTGTAATTTGTAATATATTTTGGCAACGTGTTAATAAATATGTGCCATTTAGACTTTTGCAAAAGATAATTATGTCTTTTTCGGTGGGCACTTTGCATTTTTAACTGTCCAATAAGTGGGGGGTGCCTGTACATTTGGAAGGAAAAGCAAACCTGTACACTTAACATTTTGGGAAGGAATTGACCTTCATTCCCAAAACTCCCAAGACATAGGATGCAAGCTAAGCATGTCTACTCTGTAGTAAATCCTATTGTGTTCTATGGGGCTTAGGGCAAAATCCAGAGTAACTACGGGGAGTCCTTTCTCAGGGTGGGCTGACTCTTTCCCAACAACCGGTTTGCCGGAAATGGGAGGGGCCAGGCTGGGTCAGGGGGACGGGCCTGGGTCAGGGGGCGGGGTGGGTGAGGGGCGGCCCCAACCCTGGCGCACTGCACGTGCGCCAAGGTGGCGCATGCACAGTCGCGTCCTGAAGAGGACGCTACTCCGCTTGCATCAAGATTGATGCAGGCACAGTGGTGGGCCCCTCGGGGGGTGAACCAGTTCGCCCATGTTTTGGCCCACCACTGGCAACCGGATCGCTAGCAGTGGGCCAAAATTAATTACCGGTTCTATAGAACCGGTGCGAACCGGCCTGGGCCCACCATTGTTCTTGCTCCAGTGTAAGAACAACTTACTCTGGATTTCAATATGACTTTCCCATAGGATTTCACTTGGTGGTGCAGTAACTATGGGTGCATGTAAAGTCTCTTTAGTAGTTACTCTGGATTTGGGGGTTACTCTCAGGAAAGTGTGTATAGGATTGCAGCCTTACAGACTCTTGGCAAGATTCCCCGGTGCTCAATGCAGACAGCATTGGTGACGCCATGGCTGCTACCAGGGGAGCAGGTAAGGGCCGAGGGCAGCAGCATCAGCCAGTCTGATTCAATAGCTATTAGTTCTGGTATTGAACGTCCAACTATTGTTTCTTGAGGGAAGGTGCTTAATTACTTCCAGAACTGCCTGACCATTTGGCTCAGCATCTCCTAATAGCATCACAGACCCAAATGCCACCTAATTCCACAGAACTGATTTTAATTACTGAGGCTTCTCCGGGTACTCCTTTTGTCCTTGGCATAGGACTGGTTTTTTTCCCTTTCTTCATGCCATTTTTCCTCGTTCCTTCGTTCTTTTTTTCCTTCCTAACTTCTGATAAAGTATCCTTGGCGACAGGTTCTCTCGCTAGAAAGAATTGCAACATTTGTCACGTTAAACCTGATTGATCAGCTGGCAGAGCCAAGAACATTAACGTTCTTAAAGCTTTGGCTAAAAATAAATTCCATACCCCCTTCTCCCCTCCCCCACAAAATGCCACAGTAGCTGGACATGCTTTACCTCTTCTTGATTCCAAGAAGAACCATGTGCTCCACCCTCCAGTGTTTGATTTTGATTTCATGCACACCAGCCTCCAGTATTTGTGGCTGGAGACCTGGTGTAGAAGGAAGCCTGGGTTGATATCCTCACTCAACCATAACACTCATAGTTTGACCAGTCTCCGCTTTGTGACCCAAACCAACTATCCTGTCCATGGTGAGGATATGCTGGGTTGTATCATGTGTGCTCCCCCAAAAGTTTCTTGGAGGAAGGGTGGACTGCAAGGGGAGTCAAGACACCACAGAACTGACACTAGATTGCTTGCTCCCATATTTCTCCTATAAGCAGTGACATATGGTCCCTATAGGCTGCCATTGCTTGAGCCGTGGGTGCCACTTGGAAGGTGGGTGCAAGTGCACCCACCTACTCCCTTGACTTCTCCACCTATGGAGCATGCAAGTGCCCTCTGTAACTGGTCAGGCTCTCCAGTCCATCTCACCGCAGAGGGTGTATGTGCCCCGTCTAGGCACATGACAGAGGCTTGTTCACACCCCCCCCCCCCCGCCCTTGAAATTGCCAGTGGGGAGTCACTGCAGTGCACATGCACCCTCCACAATACATTCGCTTCATAATGTCTTTATGCCACATGGTGTCATGATGTATGGCGTGCCATAGGCATAGATCATGCTCACTTCGCCTCTGCCTGCAAGTGAATTTTTGGTGACCTCCTTATTTTGGGGGAAGGGGGTGGAATTGATGGAAGCATTTGCAGTTTTGACCACCTGTGGAAGTGCCTTCTATACCTCTTCCTGCAGCTGGAATGGCTGAACCTTCAACATAGCCTTCGCGGAATAATTTTATACATCAAGGATTTTTATCCGATCTTTCTGCCTCCAAGAAGCCCCCAGTTTGCAACATTTTTAAATGAATGCAATAAAATGGAGCCCCTGTGATTTTTTGCACAGGCTTGGTTTGAAAAAGAACTAGCTGATCTCGCTGACTAGCCATCCTTCCACGGAGCCTCCAGACTGCTCAGACTTGGAAACCATCCCAGATCTGGAGTGTTGCAATCTATTCCCTTTGAAAGCTTTGGGGTTAGAGGTTGGGTAGATGGAAGCAGGCAGCCTCCACATGATGCTTCCTCCAGGACCATGGGGGAGAGTTGCATTTGGCAACAGGCGGCCCATGGAGAGGGGCCCTGGAGGCCTTTGCAATGGAAACGAAAGCACAGGGTCATTGGGTCACTCCATCACTCTCTCTCCCTCCCTTGGTTTCAGCACGCAGGTAATTCCAGTTCATGTCTGGGCTGCTTTATGAATCGTGGCAATGTCCTGGAAAGACTGAAGCAGCAGAAGCATCGAGATCTGGGTCTGGACTCCAGCTGCAATTGGAGGTCAAGATGGAATATCCACCCCTTCAAGTTCACAAGGCAGTTCCCAGTGGCATAGTTCAAGGGGGTGCAAAACACTAAGTTTCAAAGGAAGCCTCCCCGCAGTGTGCAATACTTCCATTTTGCTCCCTGCCTGGAATAACCCCAAAGGGTTTGGGCTATTTGCACACTGCAGGGAGACTCCCTGCAAAACTTAGTGCTTTGCACCCCCTCGAGCTATGCTACTGGTAATTCCTAACTGTACACTGCATCACAAAACTATTTCCAGGTGCTGAACTTCACCATCAGCACCGGGCTCTCCATGGTTGCTTGGTGAATCAGGGGCCAGGAGGTTGGGGGCCATTCAAATGTCCGCATTGGGCACTACATTATATAGGTTTTATACAATATATACAGTATATTGGGTACTACAGTATAATGTCCACATGAGGCCAGCCATATTCGAGCCCAAAAGTGCCCATGACTGAACTTTCATTCATTCATTTAATTTATATCCTCTTTTTCTCCCCTTAAGGGATCTTTAAAGCAAGGCAATGTCTGGGAGCATGAAAATTGAGAGAATGGATAGCCAAGGGCATGGAGGCTGGAGCAGTACAGAGTCCGAGGATGCCGGAGGGGGAATCACGAGCTCCTTTATTAACTGCCGTGCCACGGTTTAAGGTGCTTCGCCCCCCATTATCCCTTTAATTGCCTAATTAATAAGCAATAAGGCTATTAAGAGTACCAGTTTGGTTCTCCAAGCTCAACATCAGCCACCAGGAAGCAGAGGTTATCTCAGGTGGGAAGACAAACACGGTGTTCCCTAAGGGTTCTCCATTTCCCTTTCTTTTTTTCTCCGGCTATAAAACTGACCACTGGAATATTTGTTCATCAAGTGCTGATTCACGTCGTTCTTTAGGCAGCATCAAGATTCTCGACAGGAATTTGCATAATCAAATTAAGCAGCCTGTTTCCGATGGATGAATTCTCTGGAAAGAATGTATGTATGAATGACGGTTGGCATCAGAAGAGGCAGCTGAGCTCAGGCTGGGCTGGCAGATGAAGCTCTGGTGAAAGCAGAAGGGGGAATAGGACCAAGATGAGGAGTTGCAACATCTCCCAAAAGAATTCCCAACAACTTCATACTTGTAAGGATAAATGTCGGCATATTGTGGCACTTATGGAATGCCAATACAAGGTCTTCCCACTGTATATGTGCCACTGTATATGTGGCATAGCTAAGGAGGGTTGGGGATATATTATCCCAGGTTCCATGCCTTTGGGAGTGTCTTAGCGATAAAGCTTCTGCAGCAAAATCCAGAAATGCCTTTTGGAGACCTCTAAGAAACCCCTTTGAGGTACCCCCATCAGTACACCCCCACCAATATATGATGGAGCTATTAAAAATTAGCAGGGTGTTAAGGGGGGGAACAGGGATGGGTACGGTATAGGGGTGTGAAACATTTTTGTGCCAGGTGCATTAGCTATGCCATTGTCTCCACCTGTCCCTTGTTACCATCATGTTACCATCCTTGCCAGAGGCGTACCTAGGCAAAATGGTGCCCACACCAAGGACTGAACGTTTGCCCTATCAACAACACCTGAAACCCACCTTTTAGCTAATGTTACAAGTCAATAATATCAAACTGGGCATTTGCACCCATGGCAGAAGACACCTCATGCCATATATGCTGTACGCTTCTACTTGTTACCATCAACCAACCTGGGTACATCAATATTTGCCTTTATGATGACTTTCAAGGGCATGCCTCATTTACCATTATGTTGGTTGCTTGCATTATATTGTTCTCCAGGGTTCCTTGCCTCCTACCCAAGGATCTGGGTGTGAAATAGATACACATCCATCAATGAGCCATGCATGGCTTGTTGTTGTACACTGCAGCTGGAAGGATATTTTGAACTATTGTGTGACTGTTGTTGGATAATAGATAGATAATAGATAGAGCTGTTAATAATGCCCAGGAATATGGTAACTAAAATCCTAAGGTAGGCGGCACAACTCATCAGTCTTCCCATTCCTGTGGTGATACAAGGAGGCAAGCGCGTGTCTGTGCATTGGCTTAACCTCCCCAGGAGTGGTGTAGAAGTGTCTCTGCACCTCTTTTGTGATACCCCCAGGTCAGCACAGGATTTATGCTGGGGCTTAGGCCAGCCTAAAGGAGTTTAGGGTTGCGGCCTAAGGCATGATGTGCTGCAAACGTAGGTGTGACAATTATGCCATGATTTTTTGTCAATGCACTATTGAAGGGGATGCTTCTGGGAAGGTGGGCCAGCCAAGCTCAGGAAAACTTGCAATGCAACCTGAATTGGGTGACATTGATTCAATGTTTTTTTTTTTCCCGAAAACGGTATACATGAAAAAGATCTACACTTATGGCCATATAGGGTGCGGACCTGCAAGGAAAGAATCAGTTGCAGAATTCATCTTGAAAGCACAGCCTGGTGCAAGAGCTCTCCCTAGGGCTCCAGACATTCATTTTTAAATGCTAATTGTGCTGGAAATGGCTTGCGTCTTCCTGCAGGGTGAAAGCCAGGATCCCGTCGCCTTTCCCATTCTCGGGAAAAATTTGGGGGGGTCGTCACAAAGCATAATAGGATGAGCCATTCGTCTGTCAAAGGAGGCTTTATAAATCATGTATGCTTTGTGCATTTTGCAGCTCCCCAGAGCTGAAGAACGAGGCTTGGCATGAAACAGGCCAGGAAGTGATTCTCTTCCACATCCAGCCTGATTCTTGCTACTCCAAACCTCTCCTTGTTCATTTATGCTAAACCAAACAGCTCAGCCCCAAACAGTCCATTTCAAGATAATGTGATCTTGCCGTGCTCTATATATCTTTATCGGCACGGCAGCTGTGGGTGGCACAAGTGGTGAAGACACTGTGCCTTTTAACCAGCAGGCCAGGGTTCGAGACCCGGGTCCCCACAAGACAGGGTGAGCCCAGCTCTTGAACGCAGCCAGAACCAATCGTATCAACTCTGCTGTTCCATTGGACTATTTCAGTAGCGTGGAGAGGGGGGATTTGCTGCTTGGGTAACAGCATATCTTCCATATTAATCTCCCCAGGTCTTTGTGCTTCGCATGCACCGTCAAGCACAATACCATAGTCTTTCCAGGCTGATGGGTGCCAATGCTCTGTGGACAACATCTTACAAAGTGTGAAAGGATAGGTCTCTGTCCTGAGAACCATGCTGTGGAAATGTTGACACAGGCAGACCACAGAGGAAGAGGAGGCACAGGGGAGGTAAGAGAGAGAAGACGCATTTGTGCTTTTGTCCATGTATAGGATTGCACCGAATCTCAGCGGGAAAAGGGGCTTCAAAGGTATGGCGTACATGTGCTGAAGGATAGCTGGGCCATAACATCTGCAGCCCAAAAAGAGATGTGGCATTCAAAGGTCGCATCTCTTTTGCATGTTCAGAACAATCCATGCATTAATGAAGGATTTTCCATACAAGGAAAGGAATAAATATGAAAAATGTGATTAAAGGGGAACACAACTTATGTGCACAATCCTATCTGGTGCTGGCACAGCTGGGCAGCATTGCTTGCAGGTTAGGAGGAAGTGGAGGTCTCTTTGGAGTAAGGGCATTCATCCACTTATACCAAATAAAGTCTGAGCCTGCCAATTATGAGATTAATAATGAGATTAGCGCCAATAATAATAATAATAATAATAATAATAATAATAATAATAATAATAATAATAATAATAATAATAATAATAATCTCCCACTACCAAGATCTAAGTAATAATAAATAATGAGATTAGTGCCTATGATATTGTTGGTGCAATTCAAGAAGCGGATAAGATGAGTGACACCAGGATGGGGCTAAGACATGCTGGATCCTACTCATTCCTGGTTGCTGATCCCCACTCTAGGCCTGACCCACTTCACCCTCATTCTTCCCGTGGGTGGCACAAGCGGTTAAGTCGCTGTGCCTGTTAACCAGCAGGTCAGGGTTCAATTCCCGGGTCGGCCCCACAAGACAGGGTGAGCTCCTGTCCTTAGCCCAGCACTGTGACGCCAGCTGGAACCCATCGTATTGGCTCTGCCTTTCCATTGGACTAATTCAGTGGCGTGGAGAGGGGGGATTTGCTGCTTGGGTAACAGCCTATCCTCCATAACAATCCAACCCAGGCTTTTGTGCTTCGCATGCAGCGTATGCAGTGCCAAGCACGATACCATAGTCTTTCAAGACTGACAGAGGCCTGCTTTATATCCCCCACATCCTTGCACCACACTGTTTGGTTCTTCAGCAAATCTGTGCAGAAATGTTATTTGGTCCCACCAGACTCTAGTCTGGGAGAGGGACCCACCAGAGACCCGCATGAATTCCTCCAGAGTCAGAGCTGACCCCCACTTGGCGCACGTTTAGCTCCGCAACCGACGCTGCCTGCGTGTAGCACTCCATCCTGAGAGACGCTCATCCTGACTCTTAAGAAAGGGAGGCAAATGCCAGCCGTGGTTCTGTTTTAAATCTTTGCTTGGCTTGGCAGGGACTTAATGGACTGGAATCCCTCCATCAGGGAGGGAGGTGTTTGTGCGCCATCCCAAGTCTTGCCGCGCAGGGAACAAAATGGAAACATTCGCCGTTTATCTCCCAGCGATGCTCATCTGCTCAGATGCTGCCTGGTTGCCTTGGAAACTGGACTCCCCCCCCCCCCCAAAAAAAAAAAACTATGATGCTCTTACAAAAGAAAGAATTCTGGCTGGAAAGGATGTGACGGTGCCAGGAAGGGGGCCCGAGACCCCAAAGAAGATATGGGAGTGATAGGTGGCACCCAATGGGAATATGGCCTGCATCCAGGTTCTGCTGACTCTGCTCGGAAACCCACAAACTGGAGTGGGGGATGAAGGGTACAAGCCAGATCCATTTGGGTTTATTCCCCCCAATAGTCGACTAACCATGTCTACTCAAAAGTAAGCTCCATTGTGTTCACTGAGTCTTACTCCCAGGAAAGTGTCTTTAGGATTGCAGTCTACGTTTCATTAGCCTTAAAACTTTGAGCACCAAGTGAGGGAGAATATAAAGATGCTTGTGGTGAGAGGGAGTGTTGACGGTGTCTTTAAGTCACCCCATTGCCTGGCGCAGAAAAAAGCTGGACATGTCCGTCCGTGATGGACATTGTCCCCATAAATCTGTCCAATCATTTTTTATAGGCGTCTGGGCCAGGTACCATCACCACATCCTGCAGCAAGGAGTTCCATGGATTAATTACATGCTGGCTGGGCAATTTTAGTGACTGTCCCCTGGTTCTGCTGGAGTGTGAGAGGGAGAAGAACAACCTTCTATCCATGTTGTCCATCATGGTCACATCCTGTCTCCCCTTCCAAAGGCCAAGTTTAGTGGCTTCCCAACTTGGCTGTAATCAGTGATTCAAATAAGTTTCAAATAAGTTAACAGCAAATGGGATTCAAATAAGTTAACAACAGGTTCTATGTCCTAATAACCTAAATTAACAACAGTTCTATGTCCCATTAGTATCTGGTTCTCAGAACCAGGCGCGCATTAGCAAAGGGTTGTATAGAACCTGTGAGAACCCCCTGAAGCCCACCACTGGCTGTAATGCTGAAGATGGGGATTCCTATATTACAGCCAAGGAGGGCACATGCCAAGGTGACCAGATGCCCAAACCTCAAAAGGAGGACAAGGTCTTGGATTCCTCTCAGCCTGGCCTTTCTGGCAGACAATGGCATTTTTGCCTACTCATGAGCAAAGCCACGATATTGGGCACTTTCACTTTCCCATAGAGCTCAATGCATATTTTTTTATTTTTAGTTTTTTGGCCATAACGTTTGATAGGAAGGAGATAATTCCAAACTGATTTTTGCATTGAGTTCTGCTCTTCAATACGAATCCAATGACATATGACATGATAGGAACTGCACACCATTGCAAAGTTCCAAAATGAAGCCAAAATGGAGGACAATGAAGCCCTTTTGGAGGACACCTGGACAGGAGGCTAAAAAAGAGAACACATCCAGAAATTTCTGGACATATGATCACCCTGACATGTGCTGGTCAAGAGACCCTAAAGGTTGCACTCTGCATTGCCCATGCTCTGTGTCCCACAATGGGAAAAAGTCTGGTCTGGAACAAGGATTCGGGCACCATGCCCAGCTGCTTTGCCACCACCGTCCACCAGCTGGCCCGACTGCAGTCTCCGCTAACCATGCATAATTTACAGCTCTTCTGCAGCATTTCCACCAACTCAGGAGCTCCTAAAAGTTAATAGGAAGAGGCTGTTGTTGTTTTCTTGTTGATTTGAGTCACCTTGACTTCTTTGGACCAGGATGCAAGGAAGCGCATGGACCACGGAAATGTGCAGAGAAGGACTCCTACCCCCAGGGAGCCTGAGGTAGGCAAGGACCTCTTGCTAGATCTCCTCTGACTCTCATTGTTTAAGAGCAACAACAAAAGAGCTTTTTAAGGGGGAAAAATAACAGGCTGTTGAAACACAGAAAACGAGGGGTGGATTTCTATGTGCAATGACTGGATTTTTGTGTGCAAGTCTTTGCTTTCCATGGACATTGCACTGTGAACCCCACAACCCAGTACAGCCACAGCTCTTTGCAAACGGTCTCAGGAGTCAGTGGGGCGGAAGGAGGAGAGCATCACGGTTGAGGTTGCCACTCCAATATTATGTCCATATGATGGATATTCCAGTATTATGGAATCTTTGAATGGAGCCCCTCTGCCCCTCTGTGGGAAACCAGTGAAATCCAGGAAAATCAGGGCAACTGAATATTCCAAGGAGACCCCAAATAAAGTAGGATGCAGTCAGTAGGATGCCAGTTCTCTGGAGTTCAGGGAAGCTACAGCTTTGCCCTGTGATTCGGTCACAAAGCTGCAAAGATTCCCCAAATTGACATTTATCAGGCTGATTGGCCAGAACAAACCCCATTTGTTTCCACTTTGTCACTTACTTACCCCAAATACACCTGGCTTCTCAGATCAGCAACCCCCATTAGTCGGAGGATGCTGGGCGACTTCCCTTCCAATCTCAGTCTTGCGCTCTGCCTTCACAGGCGGGTGCGTCGCAATGCTCAGCGCCCTGGCATTTGGGGGAAGAAAATGAGAAACATGGAGTGACAAAAGGCTTGCCGTGTCTTTTTTTTTCTCCCCTGTAAACAACACCTGCAAGGATGTAGAGAGAGAAAGACCTTTTCTGAGGCACTCCTGCTGTGATCACCTCGTGACCGCCTTTCATCCTGGGATTTTCAGGGGGTTCACCTGCCATGGTCCATTTTGGTAAGACTTGACCTGAAAAGAGCGCTAGGAGACTACACTGTTCATCTCACAGCCAGAATCCTTCTGGCACAACCAGTTACATACTGGGAGGTTTCTTGGAGTGAACAGGAGCTTCTTTGTGGCCTTTCCCTGGGACTAGGGGCGACTCGAGTGCATGCATCACCCAGTACAGGGCACAGCGCATCACCCCCGGGGCACATCCCCCTTCCGGGATTGTGCAGGCACCGGTCGGTTCAGAGGACACTTCCCCCACTTTAAGGATGAGCAGCCTGCTCCTCCTTAGAGCAGAGGAAGTCCGCACCTCTGTGCATGTCCAATCCTTTGAACATGCGCAGTGCACCTGCGCAGCCATTGGGCCTTGCTCCAAAGGCGGAGCCAGGGGCTGCTGCTCCGCCTTCAGAGCAAGGCCCAATGGCTGTGCAGAGACTGCATATGTCCAAAGTCTTGGACATGCGCGGTGCGTCTCTGTGCACTGCACCTCTGCCAGATATTCCAGCTGGCTCCGAGGCGGCACAAATGGGTGCACTGACACCTGGGGCTAGCCAGAGGAGTGTCAAACTCCTCTGGCACGTAACCCACACCAGTTACACCAGGCTGGTGACACCGTTGCCTGGGACCAAGTGGGTGCCTTCCGGATCCCCATATCCAGAAGCCAGAGGAAGCAGCCCATGGCTTTCCCCCTCTCATAACTGCTCTTAGATGGAGTGGCCCAGGAACACATCAATTGGAATTGATGTCTTCAGTAAATCAATAGATAAAATGAGGTCTTCAATAGGTATTCTATAGATCTTCAACAGATGAATTGGAATGGATGTCTTCAATAGATCAATAAAATGAGATATTCAATGGATCTTCAATAAATCTTCAACAGATCAAATGGAATTGATGTCTTCAATGGATCAGATGATGTATTCAATATCTTCAATATAGCAATAGAGCAATATCAATATCAATATAAAAAATATATATCAACTATATATATATATATATATATATATATATATATATATAAACCTTCTCAACAGATTTGCCTCTTGTTCTTGAAAGTCACCTAAATTAGTGCGCATCAGTGCTCAAGAAATGGTCATCAATTCCATTTGAGTAAATTCCATTTACTGAAATTCCCGTCCCATTTTGTGGGATGACCAACCTTCAAAAGTTCACACGTGGAGAGATAATGTTTGTTGTGAGACACTTCAGTGGCACAGAGCAGGGTTGTGGTTTCCCATAGATGAGTGAAAGCTAAACTGCACATGCTCAGAGACACAGTTCCTCTTTATGTTTGCTGCACATTTTCAAAGGTCAAGCTTTGGATCAGCATTTGCGATCCACACACCGGAGAGATCAAATTCAAATTATTAATCATTACACTTTTTTAATCGCTACGCTTAATATGCCACTCAGCCCACTTTTCTGTGGGTTGCCAGCATCTGATGACATTGTTTGTTTTAGCTACGGCTGTGGGCAATTTTACATTTCCTGCTATTTAACTAAATTAACATGTGTGAATTTAATTGTGGGGCAGTCCTTGGGGAAAGGCAGTGGCCGCCTTTGTGGGGGTGGCACCAGCAGTAACTGGAGGGAAGGGAAAGAAGCCCCCAGCCTCCATCCTTGCCGGCAATGCTTCCTCCATCCAGACCCAGACTGGGGTGACAGCGGCACCTAGTGGAATTCTCTGGCTTTGGCACTGCCAGTCTCGCCCAGTTGTGCACCCAACAAGAGAGACCACATGCAAAATATTCTTGCAATATTTTCCCCATATGCCACTTCTTCTTTGGGCAAAGAACCACATAGGTTTTGGGTATCTTGCAGCAATCTGGGCTTCATGGCTATGCCCTGATTTGAACCCCTGATTCGATTTATCTGAATCCCACCTGACCCACAGTAGGAAATCTGAATATAATGAATTTGAATATATAATTTAATATTTGAATTTCTCCACCCAAGGACATTTAGGGCAAATCCAGAGCAGTTACGGGTCCAGGCAGTTATGTCACCCTCTAGTGTTATCTTATGGAAAATCACCTTAATTGCTCTGGAGCAAAGGGCTTAATTCAGGGGTCAGGGAACTTTTTTACCTTTTACCCCGAAATATATTTAGATACACCGACGTTACCCCCTTGATATGCTGAGGTTACCCCCACCAAACCCTGCATCCATCCCTTCCCTAGTGTCCCTTACTTTCCTCTATATTGTTACATCCCTCCTCCTGCTCCCCCAGTCCCATTCCCCAGGGCCCTACCTGTTGCCTTCTGGTCTGTGTTGCCTCAGTTTCCCCCAGTACCTAGTAAGCAGCCGGCACTGGGACCCCTGCGCCTCTCAGGGGTGCATTGCCAGTGGCCGGGGCGCTCCAGTGCGTGTTCTGGCTGGGGCTTCCCTTGGTTCCCCCTTCCCCACCACAGTGGGCATCAGCCCCTGGACTCTGTCAAGAAGGGTATGGAGGGGGGCTGCCCTCAACAGACTCATATGCATGCCCAGCTGTGTCTTGGCGGCGCAACCATCCATTACCCCAGGAATTTCATTTTTACCCTATTTGGGGTAATTTATCCCTGTTCCCTGACCACTGGCTTAATTTGACTTTAGGATATGGGCAAAGGTTTTCCATGCTGACACTCACAAATGACAAGAGCTAAAGAAACAGCCATGATCCTGCACTGTTCCGAGAACCTTGCTGTTCATTAGCATAGCTAGAGGGGGTTCAAAGTGCTAAGGCTGCAATCCTAACACCAAGTTAGGCTGGTGTTAAGTTCTGGCACAATTCCCATACTAGCCTGGGGGTGTTGCAAAAGTGCTGTAAGGCACTTCTGCACCACTCCTGGGGGGCTCGGCCCATGCGCAGACATGCACCAGCCTCCCCACACCTCAACAGGAACAAAGAGACAGATGTCTAAATTAGCTAAGACTGAGTCCTAAATTATGCAGCTCTCCAAAAACTCACTAAACCAACCTTTAGTGCTTTGCAGGGGAACATCCAATGCAGTATGGCATGATCCTTCAACAGCAATCCATTGAGAAAAAACCTTTCCCTTATTCAAAAAAGATACATAGGCTGCAGTCCTAACCCCCACTTAGGCAGGCCTAAGCCTCAGCATAAATCCTGTGCTAACCTGGGGTTGTCACAAAAATTGCCATAAGACATGTCTGTGCCACTCCTTGGGAAGGGTTAGGCCAATGCTCAGACATGCGCTTACGTCCCTACATCACCACTGGAACAGGAAGACCAATGAGTTGTGCTGGCCTATGTACCTTTATTCTATTTCTTACCACATATTCTATTATGCTATTTATTACACTGTCTTTGTGTCACCCATATTTAATCCAGCCAAACAATCCATAAGATGCACAATAGACATGGAGAGGAGCTTCTCGGCACCACAAATGACATTTCGGACACTCCGTTCTCCAAAAAGTATCTCAGTGCACAGAACATTCACATTATGAAAACCTCTTTGGTCCAGTATGTTGGGTTTTGAGAATGTCCGAAACCCAACCTTGCTGGTCTAATTTTTCCCAGATCAATTGAGGTCTAGTGGATTTTTCATTTGTCATAAAATAGAAAAAGTAATTGAGAAGCCATGGCCATGGCAGAGCTGGCAGTCAAGACCCCAAAACCTTCCTCAACCAAGGAGGCCATTTCCGAAGAATAGCCCTCTACGTCTTCCGTCACCCACACTCCGAAATTCCTTTCCACTTGAGACGACCAAATGAAAGCCCCCCCAACTTTCCCCCACTGTTGACTCCTCTCCAGCTCCCTCTTTGCCTGCTGCAGTGTTTGTTCAGGGGAAACAGATTAACCAGCCCTTTCCAAATCAAGAGGAAATAAATGGGTGTGCTGAAGAACACGGTTTGCTCTTTCCTTCTGCTTTGAAGGCCGTTTACTCTTCTGTCCAATTGGATATTTTTACAGGAATGAAACATTGCTTTGCACTGGAGACCACCACAGTGAGAATGAGAGAGAGAGAGAGAGAGAGAGAGAGAGAGTGAGAGTGAGAGAGAGAGAGAGGAGTGCACTATTTTCTGAGATTCCACTGTGATTTATGTGTTTATCCTGTTTTTGTTGTTTCAGTAAACTTGGTTTAATAAAATCTTAATCGTTCCTAATGCCTTCAATTAATTGCACTTCTTCTCTTTCCCCCTTAGGATCTCAAGAGCATCTCTGTTTCCATAGCAATTTTTCCTATCCAACAAACTTGAGTATTTGGTGTTCATTTTGGACACTTTCATTTTTTTAAGCTGCAATCCTAAACTCCAGTTAGGCTGGCATAAGCCCCCGCCTAAGTCCTATGCGCCTATATAGTGCCATAAGGTACTCCCGCCCCACCTCTTGGCAAGGGTAGGCTATTACACGGACATGTTCTGACCTCCCTACACCACTATGGGAAGATGTGCCATGTGAGTTAGGCCAGCCTAAATTGGTTAGGATTGCACCATTAGATTCTTAAAACGAGCTGGGGCCCCTGCTGTAAAGGGGTTCCGGAACGATGGATGATGGGTTGGAATAGCCCTTCTGATTAGGGTTGCCATAATTCTCTTCCGCAAAATTGGAACAGGACCTTCCATCCCATTTGCCAGTATGTCATCAGAATCCCCCAAAACCAGGATTGTCCATGTTTTGGGGGACATATGGCAACCCTACCTTTGACACTAGCAGCACTTTCCAGTGGTCTGGAATGAGCTTGGAGATCAGAAGCCTTGAGTTTCACTCCTGGGAGCAGAGAAGAGGTTTGGGTTGTACTAGCCGTGAATGTGTTTTTCTGCTTTCACAGCTGTGGCGGGTCAATGTTGTGATCCCAAACGAGGCCACTTGATATTGTTCCAAAGTGCCACTCACGTTATCAAAAAGAACTTGCCATTAAACAAAAAGAAAAGCCGGGATGTAGCAGCCAATCTCCCCACGCCTGCCTTGCTTCCAATTACAGTTGTGTGACAAATTACAGTCACCGCCGCTGCAGTGTTGAATTGTGATGTCTCAAACACACACAGACACATCCCTTCTTGGGTTGTTGTCCTGCAACACAAGAGAAAGTGAATTGATTACTAGGTGGGAAACAGCAGTGGTGGGCTTCAGGGGGTTCTCACAGGTTCTATAGAACCCTTTGCTAATGAGCACCTGGTTCTGAGAACAAGATACTAATGGGACATAGAACCTGTTGTTGAGGTTATTAGGACGTAGAACCCGTTCCTAATTTATTTGAATCCCACCACTGGAAACATCCAATTCCTCCCCGCTTGCACAGAGGCAAAACAGCCCAAGAGTTCAGACTTCAAAGAATGTGGTGCATTAATGTATCCATTGGCCCTGGAACCTGGTGTGACAACATCATAACATCACACAATGTGAGATGTTCACACAATCACATCACACAATTGTGAGGTGTGAATGACTCCATGGCACAGGTGGGCAGATGCCAGTTCGGGCCTATTCGCCCGAACCGGATCTTCCCATGCGGCGGATGCTAGCAAACCAGAAAGAGCCGTGGCTGCCAGAACCGCGGGGACCAGTTCACTAGCAGCTGCCGCATCTCCTGAAGCTCGTCCAGCCAAGCTTCAGGAGACGCACTGCGCCTGTGCCAAGCCTGGCACAGGCGCAGTGCAGGTGGGGTTGGGGCCCCGCCCCTGACCCGCCCCCCGACCCCAGCCCCGCCCTCTGACTCTGGCCCACCCCCCAACTTCCAGCGAACCGGATCTTGGGGTTGGCTGGGCCCACCCCTGCTCCATGGGTCTAATAACTCAAAACCAAAGATACTGTATTTACTCGAATCTAACACTCATCTTTGTCAGACGAATTTTGGGAAAAATCCAGAGTAACTACGGGGAGTCCTTGCTCCGGTGTAAGAACAACTAACTCTGGCTAAATATGAATTTCCCATAGGTTTTCACTAGGGGGTGCAGTAACTACGGATGCACGTAAAGTCTCTTAGGTGCTCCCATAGTTACTCTGGATTTAGGGGCTAGTCTCCAAATCAGGGTGCACGTCAGATTCAATGTTTAATTAGATTTGAGTAAATGTGGTATTTTGATTGTAAGTATAACAAGAGTGTGCATTATAAGAGTGTGCATTGTAAGTTTAACAAGAGTGTGCATTATAAGAGTGCGCATTAGATTCGATGGTGCATTAGATTTGAGTAAATGTGGTAGTTGATAGGGGGTTTGTTCAATAATGTGCTGTCCTCCCAATCAAAGCTGATGCGGCTTCTTCCCCGGATTCTTCTCTGCTGACAAGCCTTTGGTTGTTGGCTCCTTCTAGAGGAGGCTGCCTGAGCCTGACCAGCTTCCCAAAGGGCCTCTTCCTACTTCACAGCTGAAAAATCCAATTTGGTTGCCAGAAAATCACTTTGTAGGCAAGTGGGCAAAGCTGCGGACCGATGCAGGTATCCCTACGTGAGCGTCAGCGCTTTAGGAACAAAACAGAACCTTGATTGACGGGGCTTTGAGACGGAGGCTCAGATTTGTAGCAAGATCATCGCTACAGGAAGACCAAAGACCAGAGACGAGCCAGGATCCCATCACGTGATAAGTGTTGGAGGATGCTTTCCACCGAGCCGGTCCCTCGGTCCATGTCAACAGAGCTGACAGCTGCCGGCAGGAGATCTCCAGGCGGAGATTCTTATAACACTAAATTAATTCTCAATTAATGCACCATCCCAAGGTGTAAAGCTGGAATGGCCACTATTGTGGGCAGAAACATCTTCTGGGGGTGGGGGGCACGGGCAGTGGTGGGCTCCAGCAGGTTCGCACCTACTCTATAGAACCAGTTGTTAATGAGAGATAGGACATATAAAGTTTAAAAATAGCCATTTAAAAGAGGCTGCCAGATGGGCAGAGAACCGGTTGTTCATTTCTTTGAATCCCATTACTGGGCACGGGTCACACAAATGCTCTCCCTTCTCTCCACTCCTGTCTACGTATAATGGAATATAGAACAAAAAATGTAGGGCACCTAAGAAAAATGGAGGACAGGACAAAATAAAAGCAAACATATATAAATATAAAAGCAAAAAGAAATATAACGTAAATATAAAATTAATAGAAATCTAAAATAAAACTAAAACATATATTGCTTTCACATGGTTCATTTAAACACTATATAGGTATTATATAGACTATATAGGCACTATATAGACAGGTTAGGGACTGGAGCACTGTCCAAAAGTGAAAACTGTAAAAAAAAGTGGAACCCCATCTTTTTTAGTTTATAAAAGTTGCTTCCAATGCAAATGCCCCTTTTATCTTGCAAATTTCTGCTGCCACAGAAAGATTCCTGCAAATAGTTTCTCATTAATTCCTTCAGGGATGGGATTCAACCAGGAGCTACAACATGGGGAGGGCAATTTTCCCCCAAATCCAGAGTAACTACGGGAGCACATAACAGTCTTTACGTTCACCCGTAGTTACTGCACCACCTAGTGAAAACCTATGGGAAATTCAAATTGGAATCCAGAGTAAATTTTTCTTACACCGGAGCAAGGACTCCGGTGTTACTCTGGATTGTGCACTTTTAGAACAACAGGGAGAAGTTGAAACAGAGAACATGCACTGAATGATATATAAGGCAGTATATAAATACCTATCCTTGCTTGCTTGCTTGAATGAATGAATGAATGAATGAGTGAGTCCTGGGTATTACTGAAAAGTGTTGAAAGAGTAGAACATCACAAAATGAGCTGTCAGAAAGCAGGGGGTATCAGCAGAGAGAGGCTAAAAGAACAGTACATGCATTGCGTGAAATTCTGGGTATAACTGAAAGATATGAAAAGAGTGGATCATCAGAAAATGAACCATCGGAAAGGGGGATACTTGTATTACTTATTGTTAAGTTTAAAACCATTTTATGTAATTTATGTAAAACTTATTAATTACAAAAAGGCTACGTGCTGCCTGCTCACAAGGAAACAGAGGACAATGAAGCTTTTTCTTCCAGGCTAAAAAAGAGGACATGTCCTGGAATAGAGGACAATGCCTGAGAAGCAGCTACACAGACGGGTTGCCCTTTGCGGCTGTTTTGTGGTCACGGTCAGTCATCACTTGGAAGCTGGACATTGTTGCTGTGCCACCCACCACGTCCCATGCTGGTTGCAGGGGAGATACAGGACTCCCTGTGGGCTTTCCAGAGGCAGCTGGTGGGCTGCAGTGGGAACCAGGCAGCTGGAATCAGTGGAGGCCCTTGGCCTGCTCGAGCAGGGCTTTCTCCTCCCCTTGTTAAGCGCAGTCATAAGGACGGGGCTGCGGTAATGAGATGCGGCAGAGGCCAGAGTTCCCGTTTCCTGAGGGTTCTCCGAGCACCAAAGCGGGCGAGACAAAAGGCCTGCTCTCTGAGCTCTGCCTTCCCACGCAGGCTGGCACTGAATGCTGATGGGGACCATCAAGCACCAGCTGCCGGAGACCGTCTGCGGGACTGTGCTCGGCTGCAATGCTATCCCCCCACACCGCCAGCAGCTGCCCTCGGCAGCCATCTTTGGCTTGGCGCTCTCAGAAACCGCATCTCAGGCTTGCAAGGGCATTAAGGCGCTGACAGTCTGACCTCTCATGTTCCCAGAAGCCTGAGGATGCTGTAGAGATCAGAGCAGGTCATTGCTTGGTGTAGAAGATGGACAGGAGGGAATGGCGAGGGGGGCTCTGCGTGACAGGGGCCATTTGATGCAGGCCTTGGCGCGTGGGGCTGGGGAACGTGGTCCTGGAAAGAAAGCTCTGCAAATGAATTGTTTCTTGCATCACTGACATGGTAGGTGGGGAGTGCTAACTGCTATAAGGAGTGTCTGGGTAAGACACTCCACTTTATGGCCCAGCCCTCCATCCCCCAGAGATGGGTGGTCTGCTTGAATGCACACCAGTGACCTACCAGCCAGCTCTTGCGTAGTGTTGCCATAATTCTCTTCCACAAAATTGGGACAGGAGTCCACCCTCCATCACACTTGCCTGTATGTGACCACAATCCTCCAAAATTGGGGCTGTCCCTGTTTTTTGGGACATGTGGCAACCTGTTCCTGCAAGACCAAGCCCTTTGCTGTCAATGCCTTCCAGCACCACCTGGCTAGCGAGGGCACAGGTGAGGTTCCCAGGAATGTTGAGTAGCCAAGGAGGATGGGGACCACTGGGGTTACAGGGCAACAGGTATATTATTACGTATAATTTTTTCATTACAAGAAGGCTACGCACTGCCTGATCATTAAGGAAAAGAAGGACAATGAAGTTTTTTGGGTTTTTTTCAAAATGGCTAAAAAAGAGGGCATGTCCTGGAAATGGTGGTCCTGGACACATGGTCACCCTACCTGGGGTATTTCCTGAGCCATCATCAACATCTTCCTAGCTGGGGGCGGCTTCATCCATGAATCTGACCAACGTAGTTTCCTCAGGGACTCTCTGGTTCCTCTGCTCCTCCTAGTTCCTGAGATGGAAAGGGCAAGTGTTAGATGTGGGTGTCAAACATTAGACCTATGGAAGTTCTTCATTCTGGGTATAACTATAACTGGGTATAACTAGTAACCACCATCAGCTGCTGAGCAAGTCATGGACTGGTCATGGACCCATCCTGGTCTGAGTTAGCAGAGCTGATCTTATGCTCCCATCCAACTTAGGGTGCAATCCAGAGTAACTACGGGGAGTCCTTGCTCCAGTGTAAGAACAATTTACTCTGGATTGCAATATGAATTTCCCATAGGTTTTCACTAGGTGGTGCAGTAACTACGGGTGCGTGTAATGTCTCTTACGTGCTCCTGTAGTTACTCTGGATTGTAGGGATAGTGGTTCAGCAACAGAATCCTGAAGGAGATCAGACACAAAAGGTTCATCACCTTGTCATCCCTTTCGTCTCTCTCTCTCTCTCTCTCTCTCTCACACACACACACACACACACAACACACACACACACACACAGCAGGTGAAGCCATCAAGCAGCTTGGGTAGAAAAGTTATTCCTGAGTTCATAGAAATTGCCTTCATATTTTATTTTATTAAGCACCCCCCTCCCCAACGCTTTCTCAAAAATACTACAGAACCCCGGCAAGGTGTTGCTTTTATAAACTCTCCAGATTGATTTTCCAATGATCCAGCTTCCCTCCCTGCTTCATGATCAGGGTTCATTGATATAAATTATCGAGTGATTTATTTAATAGCCTGCTTTGAGCGATATAAAGTCTACGACTGCAATTTATTATTGAAACTTGCCATAAATCTGTTATGGGGGATACTCAGTGCTGGAGCTGGAGATGGGAAGAATGGAAACCTGGAAAGGGGGGAGGTTGTAAAAAAGAGTTGACGGCACAATGTGATGCTGCCTGGTGCCAGAAAGTGAGTCTTGAGAACTTGTAAACTGTGTAGTAATAAAGTGTTAGCACTCAGCTTGTAGGGGGTGTCATGAACCCACCTTAAGGATTGGTTTTGCAGCCTGGGGATATGCCTGGGTATGCAATGCCATTGGATGCTAAAATTGCACGCTTAACCACCGTTTCCATCACTTCGGCTGGTAGCCTGGTGGTTGGAGAAACTTGGTAGAGATCCTAAACAGCTGGTTTTCTCCTGGTCCAGAGCAACATTTAGCATCATGCACTCACCAACAGGCTGGGTTTAGTGGGCATGGTGTTGTTTAGTGGGCATGGAGAGTGGATAAGCCTTGCTTACGTCTTTAGAAAAATTAATAAGATGGGCTGATTTTTTTTCTCGCTCAATAAGGTGCTTTATCAGATATAGGATGCAATCCTAACCAATTTTCCAGTACTGACATAGGTGTGCATAGCGTATGCAGCGCCGAGCACAATACCATAGTCTCTCAAGACTGACGGAGGCCTGCTTTTAGGGCTGTGGGTGGCGCAAGTGGCTAAGACATTGTGCCTGTTAACCAGCAGGCCAGGGTTCGAGACCCGGGTCGGCCCCACAAGACAGGGTGAGCTCCTGTCCTTAGCCCAGCTCTGCGATGCCAGCTGGATCCAATCGTATGGGCTCTGCCTTTCCATTGGACTAATTCAGTGGCGTGGAGAGGGGGATTTGCTGCTTGGGTAACAGCCTATCCTCCATAACTATCTAACCCAGGCTTTCGTGCTTCGCATGCAGCGTATGCAGCACCGAGCACGATACCATAGTCTTCCAAGACTGAGGGAAGCCAGCATAGGTGTGCCAGTGGGGTATGTGTTGCATCTGGGAGCCATCACCGAGGCATCCTCAAAGTAAGGGATGTTCCCTAATATTGGAGTTGCATTGCCTTTATGTTGCTGCTGGAAAGTTGGTTAGGATTGCACCCAAAGTCCTTCTAACATAGGCATGAGATATCCTACCTCTCCAAGGAGAAACTCACTTCTCCATTGGGGCTTTGGAAACTGGCCCCCAGAATGCCTTAATGGCAGCCCGTTTGGGCATCACATATTCCAACAACTATTAACACATGCAACAACATGTGTTGTTGCAACATATGCAATCTTATGCATATGCAATATGCAATATCAACAACGTATGCAATCTTATGTATGTCTACTCCAAAGTAAGTCCCATTGTGTTCAATGGGTCTTACTCCCAGGAAAGTGTGGTTAGGATTGCATCCAATAAATGACAGCTGAACTGAAGGCTGAACTGTCAATCTGTTGTTCCTTTGGCACTTGCAAAGGTAAGAAAGGGTGATGCTTGTTTATAAAGACCAGAATGAGTCCAAAACCTGCAGAGGCCAACTATGGGGGGGGGGTTTGGAGGTGGGGGGGTGAAGGGGGGGGAGGAAAGGTCTAGGAAGAGAAAGAGGAAGAAAACTTATTAAACAATACCGTTCATTATTCATCGCAGGTGCAGGTCACCCCACGTGAGATGTGAATTGCTTTTCAACATGATGATAGATCAAGAATTCTTCCAAGAGTTTAGCAATGCAAAACTGCCATATGGTGGGTGAGGGGTTGGCAGTGAGTATCATGCAGACTGGGACATTAGTAGAAACAGAATTCAGATCAGGAACTTCTCAGCTCGCGGCTGAACTGACAGTAAATAAAAATAAAACACGCAGCTCGAACATTTTTATACCTTACTTAACGTACTGATTTAAAAAGTCTTACGAGCCCAAAAACACACTTGTTAATCTTCTTAGAATTTTGTGGCAGGTGAATATTATACCCATTTTATAGAGGGTGAACCAAAACTGAGGCTTCAGCATATTTAGGGCTGGGGCAACAGATGAAAGAGCAGTCTTGAATCCCAACACGTTTTATAAACAACATATTGAGATGATACCTTATCAGTGGGTACACTATAAGGAAAGATCCAATGCTTGGGGGGGGCAGGGGGTACTCATCACAGTGGCATAGCTAAGTCATCCCCATATGACTCACATAAAGAACTTAATTTGTTCCGGAGGCATGCTCTTTAAGTGAAATGCTCTTTAAGTGAAGTGGATTTTCCCATAGGAAATAATGGAAACTCAGACGACTGGTTCCACAACCCCAAAAATATTCATTTAAAAATATTAACTGGATGTAAAAACGATGACAAAACACTGGAATTGAATTCAAAACATGCATTCAATGTGCATGATCCTATGAAGTCTACTTAGGCTGCAATCCTAAAGACACTTTCCTGGGAGTAAGCTCCATTTAACACAATGGGGCTTACTTCTGGGTTGACATGGTTAGGATGCTGCAATCAAAGACACTTTTCTGGGAAGCATACCTGGGCTGCTGCGGGAGGTTCAAGGTGGTCGGTGGGGGCATTGGGGGCAGTTAGAGGCAGCAGCGCTGGCCGGCAGCCCTTTTAAAGAGCCTTCATGCGGAACGTCAGGGCTGCAGAGCACGCGTGCCCATATCATGCTTGATTGTTAAGTGAAGCGGAACTTGTTGTGTGAAGCAAGATTTCTTGAGAATTTTTGTTTGTTATATGAAATGCTTGTTAAGCGAGGCGCTTGTTAAGCGAGGTATCGCTGTAATTATTAATTAGCTGATTGGGGTGTGTGGGGAAAAGTGCCAGTACTGAGTATCTGTGAGTACCCCCAGAACCAAAAGCCCTGACAAGATCAGATTCAACCCAATATGGTTTCCAGTAAAACTACTGGAAGTTATAGACTCAAGATCTCAAATGGCTCTGGTCCTTTTCAGTGCATTGTTTCACTGCAAGAGGTAGTAAAAAACCAGGATTATACTGGATTTTCATTTGAAATGTAGAGGCATGTGACCAAGTGGTTGGGAGTCCCAGATGAAAGGGAAGGAAAACCCTTCAGGCTAAAAAGGAAAAGGAACTGTCATGCCATTTGATGCATTACTTGTCTAGCAACTGCAAGCGGTTAAGACGCTGTGCTTGTTAACCAGCAGGCCAGGGTTCAAGACCCGGGTCGGCCCCACAAGACAGGGTGAGCTCCTGTCCTTAGCCCAGCTCTGTGACGCAGCTGGATCCAATCGTATTGGCTCTGCCTTTCCATTGGACTAATTCAGTGGCGTGGAGTGGGGGGATTTGCTGCTTGGGTAACAGCCTATCCTCCATATCAATCTACCCAGGCCTTCGTGCTTCGCATGCAGCATATGCAGCACCGAGCACAATACCATAGTCTTTCAAGACTGACGGAGGCCTGCTTTTTCTGTCTAGCAACTGCATAGCTGTAAATTTAAAGATCTGGAAAGGAAGGTCCCTTCTGTGTGGCTGCTTTGGGAATCCTGAATAGCCCATACTTGCTGCTTTAAATACTTATTTACTCAAATCTAATGCGCCATCAAATCTAATGTGCACCCTGATTTTGGAGACTGAATTCAGCTGAGAAAGGTGAGCGTTAGATTCAAGTAAATACAGTATAATGTTTGGTTCAGAATAAATTGTGGGGTGCTTTTTTGGTCTTGGATTTGATTAATGGTGCACAGGTGCAGTTGTGTGCATTGACACTATCCCATTCATTAAATGTTGTCAGTCCTCAATTTGTGGTAGCGCAGAAGAGGTCTGCAGGCAGAGCAGGAGTCCTCAGAAACCAGCGTCTACCTCCTGATGAAGAGTCTGTCATGCTGAAATGCACCATGCCAGGGTAACAGATGGCGACCCATGGCGGTAGCGGCCCACTGAGTAGGGAACTTCATAGCCCCACAATGAGCTGTGAACCAGGTGCGCCAGTTTAATTATAAAAACCGCCGTTGGGTTATCTCTGCAAGACACGGTACATGGGGGGTAACTGCAGCAGAAGCTCCAACCTCCAGCTTTCCAGAGACAAAATCTGGGCACCCCAGTTCTCACACCACAGATCCAAGGCACACCATGGTCTATTGCTGAAGTTTGCTCCTGCTGCTTGCTATATTTATTTAAAATGAGCACTTAAAAAACAAGAGGAAACAGACTGAGGAATTGCCATCTACTTTTCCATACTGACAACAAACTCAGCAAACTTTCTGGGGCTTCCTAAATGCGCAGAGTCCTGCTGATATGCATGCAGTTTGATGTGCATTGCATCATTGCAGAGATGCAAAGGACGGAATATGTCAGCTCTAGTGGACTTAGGAATTGATGGATAAAATCAGAGGGACTCCATGGATTTCATGCCTACATCCAGAGGTGTACCGTGTATGTAGCACGAGGTGTCTCGTACCATGGGCGCACAAGTGATCGCACCCTAATGCCCTTTTATGCCAGCCGGAGAGCACTCCACAGCTGGCTCAAAAGGTATGTGCATGGTTCCAGCTGAGCCGCACATGCACCCTTCTGAACCAACCAGAGAATGCTCCCTGGGTGGCTCAAAAGGCACCTGTATGATGTGTAACTCAGCTCCTGAGCTGCACACATGCTCTTTGCAGCCAGCCAGAGAAACCTTGAGGCTGGCTGTGACAGGCCCGTGTGCGGCTGCAGGTGAGCCGTCCATGCACTCTTCACAGCCGGCCAGAGGATTATTATGGATGGCTGTGAAGAGCCTATGTGCATCATGACATCATGTGTGCCATGGACGCACAGTGGCGTTGGTACACTCCTGCCTACATCCTATTCTCTCCACCCCTATTTGAGCACTGCAATAGTTTGGGGTTTTAAAAATACTTTTGCTAAACTAACCTCCAAATGTTATAGCTTCTCTGTGGATCAGGGAATTATGGCAATCCGATGTGGATGGAACACCCACTTGTCCCTCACCGCACCTTTTTCAGCTCTACAATGCCCCTTTTTGAGATGGTAGAGTAAGAATGGTACATGGGGGCACTTTGGAGTCCTTTTAGGAAATAAAAATTAAATGAGTTTGCACTCTCGTGCAAACGGCCCTTAGGTGTGGGGTCCAAATGGGAGCCATTGGTCCGAGCTGTGCATGGAAGAGGCAGATTCCCCAGTCTATGCCTTTTTTATAGATGTACACTTATTTTATTTTATTTCAAGAGCAGCCTTTCAAGAGATGTGCTGAGCCATTGTTCTCCACGCGAAATGATTTCAAGGGAGGTTAAATTTAGATACTGAAGCTCAACCCGGCACTCGGCTCCTGCGCCAGAAGAGACGGTCTCATAAAGCATCTCTTGCCATCTCCCTGGTTAACAAGGTGCTGTTTCATGCTTGACAACGGGCGTCTCGAGCGAAAGGGGGAAATTTCCAAGACTGATGTTCTCTTCTTGATGAAACGCCACGATCCGATCCCAACTGCAATAAACAGATTGAGCTGAAAGAATTGGGAATCAGGTGCTTTAAGAGTCTCCGGAGTCCTTTGGCATGTCTGTACTTTTCGTGGTTGATTTGGAAGGTTTCTCTTCTCCGCAAGGGTGCTCCTCTCTCCCTGCAGGCGACGCGCTGTTTTATGGCTAAGCGTCTTCTTATCGAAGAGAGGAGGCAGTTGCGATGGCAACAGCATCCCTGCAGCACTGCCTCCTACCACGGCATCATCTCTCCTGATGCTTTGCTGGGTGTGTGCAGAGACGCCAAGAACAGCTGAGTTTGGGGTATCCAGCAGCCTCAATGGTGGTCCACAAGCAGTGGCATCACTAGGGTGATGCGGGGAGTGCGGTCTGCACCGGGTGACGTGCCCAAGAGGGGTGACGCACACTGGAGGACCTAAAAATTGAAACTTTGTGATGGAGTGTCAAACTCGATCAAGTCATAGACCGTTGGATTTGTATTGAAGAGCAGAAATCCTTTTTTGAAATAGCACCTTCCTATCAAAAGTTAAAGCCAAAAAAAACTGAAATATGCATTGAACTCTATGGAAAGTGAAAGTGACCTATATTGTGGCTTTACCTGTGAGTAGGCAAATGTGTCATAGAAAGGGCAGGCTGAGAGGAATCTACGGACACCAGAATTGTCCTGATCCAATGAAAACAGCCCCCACAAATCACCCCAGAAAGAGGTCCCTGATGATTGCATTGAAATTCATTGAAAATGGATGTGAACTGCACTGCTGTCTTTACTGACGAGTAAGCAAGCAACCTTTGGCTGGAGTGGAAGGTTAATCCATATTGTTGCCCTGCCCAATGTATGGGGTGACGTGCTGGCCTCCTGCACCGGGTGACATGAACCTTAGTGATGCCCCTGTCCACAAGGATGTGGTCCATTAGGGGTGGTCCACTAGGAGATGAACTCCTAGTTAGCCACAGCATCATCCACCCACACTGAGCTAATACCCGTATTTACTCGAACGTAATGCACCATTGACGTTAATGCGCACTCCAATTTTTAAAGACCTGGGGTTTAAAAACTGTTGACTGGTGATTGTAGTGCAGCTGCAAAGCAGATGAAAAAATTAATTTTACAGCATGCAACTGTGAGCACAATCCTAACCATGTCTACTCAAAAGTAAGCCCCATTGTGTTCAGTGGGTCTTACTCCTGGGAAAGTGTCTTTAGGATTGCAACCTATGAATTACATGACAATAATAATGACATGCACTACCAAATTACACTACTTTTACCAAATTGCACTACTTTATACAACAATGGGACGTATGTTACATTTTTGTTACAATATAGTAAACTGTTAAACTTATAAACAAAATACCCTATTTCCTCAAATATAATCCTCACCTTTTTCTGCCAAATTTAGAATCCAAAATTGAGGTGCACATTAGATTAGATGTAAATAAAGGCATTTTTCGAGTAAATAAAGGAATTTTTATTACAAGCAGGCCTCCATCAGTCTTGGAAGACTATGGTATCGTGCTCGGTGCTGCATATGCTGCATGCAGAGCACAAAAGCCTGGGTTGGATTGTTATGGAGGATAGGCTGTTCCCCAAGCAGCAAATCCCACCTCTCCATGCCACTAAATTAGTCCAATGGAAAGGCAGAGCCCATATGATTGGATCCAGCTGGCGTCGCAGAGCTGGGCTAAGGACAGGAGCTCACCCTGTCTTGTGTGGCCGACCCAGGTCTTGAACCCTGGCCTGCTGGTTAACAGGCACAGTGTCTTAACCGCTTGCAGGTCAGTATTTCGTTTAACAGTTTACTATATTGTGATGATATTGTGATATTGCTTCCTTCAGAAGACCTTCAACTTAGGCTGCTCCCAAACTAAATATACCAGCCCAAGGATGAAAAGAAAGAGCATCATTCTTTGCGGCACAAATTCGTCCGCCTGTGAACGTTTTGCCGTACACGCCAACGCTCCCCATCCGTGGCAGTTAGCGGGAATGGAAAAGAACAAGGAAGCATGGCTGCCTCGAATGGAGAGCCTTTGATAAATAGTTCAGTGTTTGCATTAACAAGGACGGTCTTTGTGCTGGAGTTGGTTCTCCTGTGATCTGGGATGGGGGGGAGAAAACCATTTCACCCTTGTGCAAAACCAGGGGGATTGAGTCAGTGCCAGGCCTGCTTGGTTGGAGCTGATCTCTTTGAAGACAGTGGTTGTTTGAACAGTTTTTGGAATGAGTTGATTCAGAGCATCCCTGGTGCAGTCACAATCGCTGCTGTTCCTCTGCTAATCCAACAGGCCCCCTGGCTGGCATGTACCCCCTTTACCCATCATCCCGTCCTGTGCCAACCCAGCCTGGCACTGCCAACCCGAGCAAAGTCTTTGCGTTCCCCTGCCGAATCCTTCCTTTTCTTTCTCATCCGTTTGTTCCAACTGGAGTCATTGTTCCCCAGCTTGTATTTTTGAAGGCAGCCAAATGGAGCCTTGAGCACTTAATTCATATTTAAAAGGAAAAAGAAATACTTTTCTCCCTGTGGAGAGTCACCCGTGCCCCGAAGATCTGAATATATTCCTTTTTCTGCTTTTCTATGTTTCTTCAAAAACTTCTGGTGCTGGTATTGGCAGAAAAGGAGGTGATGTTTTATTCCAAAAGCAGTTCGGGGGAAAAGCATTCTTCTTTCCAGTCATCGCTCAACCTCCTCTGCTCCATTAAATTGCTGTGAGCACAATCCTAACTATCCCTACAATCCAGAGTAACTACGGGAGCACATAAGAGACATTACGTGTACCCGTAGTTACTGGACCACCTAGTGAAAACCTATGGGAAATTTATATTGCAATCCAGAGCAAATTGTTCTTACACCGGAGCAAGGACTCCCCTTAGTTACTCTGGATTGCACCCCATGTCTATTCAAAGTTAAGACCCATTGTGTTCAATGAGGAAAGTGTCTTTAGGACTGCAGCCTTTGACACTGAACTGAATGTCCAGCAGAGGGAAGTGGAGATGTGGCAAGAGTGGAGAGGAGTTTCCTCTGATGATTTAAGGACCTTCCTCTTCTGCAGGGTGAACATGTCCTCTTTTTCCAGGGCATGTTCTCTTTTTTAGCCCTGTGTCCTGGGGAAAAAAATCTTCATTGTCCTCCTTTTCTTTGTGAGCACAGTGTGACCAAATGCCAAACCCAAAATTCCCCCAAGCTCCCCAAAATTCCTGTCCCCAACCCAAAATTCCTACCCAGTTAAAAAAATGTAGGACACCCCCAAAAAATGAAGGACGAACATAGAACATGTTAAAGCAAAAAATCCTTATATTGCTTTCCTGTACTTAATTTCAACACTTTTAAATTGAAAACCTTTTAATATACATGATTCTGACCCGGACACATTAGGCACCCTCAAAGAAGCTTGCAGCAACACAACCCACACAAGTGACTTCAACATGCATGATCCTGACACATACATGTAAGACACCCTCAAAGCAGTTTGCAGCAACACAACCCATGCAAGTTTCGCTAACATAGATGATTGTGACACATACATGTAAGACGCTCTCAAAGTGGTGTTGATGAGTCAGTCAGTGAGTCAGTCCACTGACTGACTCACTGACTGGGTCAGTCAGTGACCTTTCAATTTTATATATATATTGCCCCCTGGGCTAATGCAGGAGGATCACTGAAGTGCATCCCAGGAGAGGCACTAGTACTGGTGGTCCCATGTCAGCATTATGCACCAGCACCATGCTCACACCAGTAGAAGGAGGTAGCTGCACCCCGTGGGCTGCTTCCTCACTACCTCTTTTGCCTGGCATCCTCAGTGCACTCAGTTTTTATTATTTTTATTGCAAGACCAAATACATTTTCAGTGTGCAAGAAGAATATCAAAATTTCAGTTGTGCAAGAAAACTTATCTGCTGAGTTATTTCCTGCAAGACAGGTCTGGTAAATTCTGCGTCACAGACCTACAACGCTGACATATGCTGAGTCAGGCCAGAGGTCCCACCAGCCTGGTCTTGCCTGCTGTGATCAGCAGCACCTCCAGGGCTACAGACAAATTTTTCCATTGCCTCCACCCTAACCCTTATAATGGAGATGCAAGGCCAAAATCTGGTCATTCTGCATGCAAGCCCTACTCTCTGCCTCTGATCTACACAAAGCCATCCCACCCATAAGGTTGGATGAGGCAGACAAACCTTAGAGGTAGAAGGACGGCAGGGCAGGTGGGGGCTGCGGAAAGACTTTTTGAGGATTTCCTCAAAAACATTTTTATTGTTTTTAAATGCTGTATTTACTTGAATCTAACAGTCACATTTTTCAGCCGAATTCGGTCTCCAAAATCATGGTGCGCATTAGATTTGATGATTTATCAGATTCGGTAATATAAATAAATATATAATATAAATATAAATGGACGCAGCAAATAAATAAGTAAACAGACAGACAGACGAACAGACGAACAAACAAACAAACAAACAAACAAACAAACAAACAAATAAATAAATAAATAAGAAATCAAAACCCCGGAATGTAAGGGGTTGTCTACTCCAGATGTCTGCTGGAGTGGCTGGAATTGGGTACACTGATAATTCCCTGGCTTAAATATAAATCAGCTTCAAACTTTCTGTTTTCTTCTTCCTTCTCTCTCCTCCTTTTCTCTATTCTGCAGTCTATTTTTCCAGCTTGTTTTCTTTCCTGCACCTTCTTCCTGGCTCTTTTCACAAACAGATGGGGGAAGAAGGAGATCTTACACAGGTTGGGATCAAATGTGCAACCGGCATTGAAAGGTGTGTGTCTCTTGCACAATTTCCGTTTTAGGTGACAAAAGAGGGATCTGATTCATCCATTATTGTTCGGATAATGAAGATAATTATCCTCATTTATGGGCTGGTTTATGACTGTGACTTCACAGAGCAGAGATTTTCCACATTTTCCTTCTCTTGGCACACTGACCTCAATGGTCTTCTGTCTTCATGTCTTGTGATAGCACTTCTGACTTCAAGGAGATTCTTTCATGGTCAGTGTGGAATCCAAGGATTGTGATGGACCAATACAGTTCCCTTCCCATAAAGTATCTTTGCACCTCCTTAGGGTAGACCACGCTGGTGCACAGAGATCCACCCACACACTACCTCAAAATGCCATTTGCAAGGGAGAGGCAACACTATTTACAGTATTTACTTGAATCTAATGCTCACTTTTTCAGTCGGATTTTTCAGCCCTACAATCCAGAGCAACTACGGGCGCATGTAAGAGACGTTATGTGCACCCGTAGCTACTGCACCACCTAGTGAAAACCTATGAGAAATTCATATTGTAATCCAGAGTAAATTGTTCTTACACCGGAGCAAGGACTCCCCGTAGTTACTCTGGATTGCGCCCATAGTCTCCAAAATCAGAGTGTGCATTACATTCAATAGTTAATTAGATTTGTATAAATGTGGTTTTTTGATTATAAGATGCACATTAGATTCAATGGCACATTAGATTCGAGTAAATAAGTCTTTTTCTTGTAGTCTTATGCGCTCCAAGGCACCTGATGGGCCACTCTGAGATTCAAGAAGTTGAACTAGGGAGGACGTTTGCCTTATCCACTTGGTTCTTCTTATGTCCTCATGTTCTCATAGCTCTTTCCCCCTCTAGTGACTTCAGAGCCTTTGGACCAAAGTGTCCAGAGAGAGAGGGTGACCATATGTCCCATTTTCCCGGGACATGTCCTGGATTTTAGCCTCATGCCCTGGAAAAATATCTTCATTGTCCTCCATTTCCTTGTACGTGGTCAGCATGTAACCTTCTTGTAATTAATAAATTTTACATAATAAGTTGTATTTAATTGATTAAAATTTAATAATAACTACAGTAATATAGGGCAAAATCCAGAGTAACTTTGGGGAGTCCTTGCTCCAGTGTAAGAACACCTTACTCTGGATTCGAATATGAATTTCCCACAGGTTTTCACTAGGTGGTGCAGTAACAACAGGTGCACGTAAAGTCTCTTACGTGCTCCTGTAGTTACTCTGGACTTGGGGGATAGTGTTTAAATGAAGCACATGAAAGCAATATACTGTATATGAGCTTTTGTCACATCCTAGTTTTTTCTTGGATGTCCTACATGTTGGGGGTCCATGTCCTCTTTTTTGGTTATGATGTATTGTCACCCTGATTGGGGACCCACAACCTCTATCACACTCTTGGTGTTCCTAGTCCTGCCTCTGTTGTGCTGGATGAATTTCTCCCAACACCAGAGATGGGCTGGCCCCATCCCAAGATCCAGTACGCCGGAAGTGGGAGGGGCCAGCCGGGGTCAGGGGGTGTGGACGGGGCGAGGGGCGGGACTGGGGAGGGGCTAGGGGCGGGGCGACGTTGGCGCCTGCGCAGTGCCTGCTTAGAAGCCGGCCTGCCAGGCTGGCCTGGCAGGCCGGCTTCTAAGCAGGCTCTGCGCAAGCGCCGACACCGCCAAGCACCGTACCGGTCCGCTATGTTTTGCATTTCCCTGTCGCTGGCGGTACGCTAGCGGCAGGGAAACGGGAAGAACCGGTACGGGTGCGTAGGCCTGTACCGGTAAGTGCCCACCACTGCCCATGACTAGCCAGCCTAACCTACTTTCAGTTTGGTACATAATGTGATAGTGATGCGATCTCATCTTCATTCTTTCCCCGCCACGGTTCTGATGAGATGTGGCTTGTGAGTCATTCAAGGGAACGTCTTTCCCTCACCTATGAAGATTCAGCAACTGTCAGGATAACCACAACGGCCTCAAATGTTGTGCTGCTTAGAAGAAAAATCTGGACTTTCTTTGCTACTGTCTGTGTTTCTGTTATTTATAAAAGTTCTGCAAAATAATGATGAATGTTACTAGTCCTCAAAGAGTCTTCCCAAACTTCCAACATCCATGTCAATCTTTTGTGGCCTAAAAGACAGAAAATAATTTTTTTAAAATATTAGGCTGTTCTTGGACACTTTGACTTGATATTTAACTCACCACAGATGACCAGTTAAGTGAGCTTTAAACAAACCTGCCATACTCTACTATTCATGCAAATCTGATGATAATAAATCTCTATAAAATATAGTTTGTCTCAGCAGCCATCTTACTGGCTTGTTACATTTAAATCCTATACAGTAGGATTCCTTCTTATGGAATCGCTTGTTATGTGAAACGCTTGTTATGAGAGGTACCACTGTGTGTGTGTGTGTGTGTGTGTGTGTGTGTGTGTATGTGTGTGTGTGTGTGTGTGTGTATATGTACACAGTGGTATATTTGTGTGTGTGTATATATATATATATATATATATATATATATATATATATATATATATATATACACACACACTGTATATATATACAGTGGTACCTCTCATAACAAGCACCTCAAATAACAAGCGTTTCACATAACAAGCAATTCCATAACAAGGAATCCTACTTCACATAACAAGTTCTGCTTCACTTAACAAGCGACTGCACTATGGGCCACGCGTGCTATGCAGCTCTGACGCTCCATGCAGAGGCTCTTTAAAAGGGCTGCCAGCCAGTGCTGCTGCCTCTAACTGCCCCCAACATGGGAGAAGTTGCCTGGGGGTTGCCCCTAACTGCCCCCTTGTTGCCCCTAACTGCCCCCAAGTGCCTCCAATGGCCACCTTGAACCTCTAGCAGCAGCTCAGGTAAGCTTTCCAGAAAAGTGCCTTGGATTGCAGCCTCCTAATCACATCTACTCAAAAGTAAGCTCCATTGTGTTAAATGGGTCTTACTCCCAGGAAAGTGTCTTTGATTGCAGCCTCCTAACCATGTCTACCCAGAAGTAAGCCCCATTGTGCTTAATGAGGCTTCCTCCCAGTAAAGTCTCTGTAGAATTGCAGCCCAAGTAGACTTCACAGGATCATGCACATTGAATGCATGTTTTGAATTCAATTCCAGTGTTTTGTCATCATTTTTACATCCAGTTAATATGTTTATATGAATATTTTTTTGGGTTATGGAACCAATCGTCTGAGTTTCCATTATTCCTAATGGGAAAATCCACTTCACTTAAAGAGTGTTTCACCTAAAAAGCATGCCTCCAGAACAAGTTAAGCTCTTTAGGTGAGGCATCCCTGTATTATTAAACTTATTATTATTAAAAATGTTATTTATTTAATATTCAATATTATTTAATATTTAATATTATTTATTAAAATAATTTATATTTTATATATTTATAAAAGGGCCACATTCGCCCTCTTTGCTTATTCAGTGAATGCATGGAAAGGAGATGAAAGAGATCGTGTCGGAGATGCCTGGAGGTAGCGTTTGCTCCAGGGGGGAGAGTAGAATTCTTATATTGTTTGCTAGGTTCTCTCAAAGCTAATCAGTTACCCCTTTTGCATGCTTTAAGTTTCCTGTCATCCTCCAAGGATATAAAATATATCCATTTACCACCATTTGCGTAGAAGCACATGGTAAATCAAAATGAACGCCTCTAATAAGTGAGTACAACGAAATCGCACACCCCCCTCTCATTTTATGGTACCTCTGAGTCATTCAATAAAATTGATTGGTCATAGATTGAGAATAGATAGAGTAAACCAAGTAGAAATGTTGGCTACAAGGAACATCAAGGGTCAAGGATGGTGTGCCACTCCATCCCAGCTGCTGGAAGCAACACTGGGAGAGGCCACTCGTTTTCGACATGATAGTGGGCTTCCCAGAAATACCTGTATTTACTTGAATCGAATGCGCCATCGAATGCGCCATCGAATGCACCATCGAATCTAATGCGTACCAGATTGATGTCCATGGGGGTTGATGCGCATGGGGGATGTTGCAAATGGCGGATGTTGTGCATGGGAGAATGTTGCACATGGGGGTTGATGCTCGGGGGGGGGGTTGATGTGCATGGGTGGTTGATGCACATGGGAGATTTTTTAAAAGTTCACTGGTGATTGTAATGCTCAGCATCAAAATAGGTGCAAAATTTTATTTCACTGCATACAACTATGAGTTATATGACAATAATAATGTGACAAGGGCTTTATGTTACGATTTTACCTAACTGCTTTAGAGCACAATCCTACCCATGTCTACTCAAAAGTAAGCCCCATTGTGTTCAAAGGGTTTTACTCCCAGGAAAGTGTCTTTAGGATTGTAGCCATACTTCATACAACAATGGGTTTATGTTACTTTTATGACAATATAGTAAACTGTTAAACTGAATACGGACCTTTACTTATGAGCAAAATACCTACATTTTGAATTTAATCCGCCATTGAAACTAATGTGCACCCAACCTTAAAAGGCTTGAGATATTTTGAAATGTTTACTAGTGATTTGCGCAGCTGCAAAACCTTAATTTTGGGAAAGGTGAGTAATAGATTTGAGTAAAAGCAGTATTTGGTGGCTGTTTGGGGAAATGCAATGTTGCTGGCACTGGTGGGTTTTTGGGGGGGGCCCAACAGGGCTCTTCTCCGGTCCAATACCACCAGAAAAGGTATTAACCATACCAATACATATGTATGTGCATATCTATATGCCGACAAGTTGATTAAATATGATGTAACTGCATAAGATCACTGCCATTGCAAAGGGAAACTATTGATCAACGTGTTTTCTCCATGATGATGGCACCACCAGTCATAACAAGGTGATAACATCAGATGTGTTGCTCATACTCATCTAAGTGGGTCAGTCTATCAACATGTGAAGACAGTCCCTGTTTGAGTTGGGACACTGGCCCAGTCCATGTATCATAAGTGGTCCATATATGCAGTGGTGGGATTCAAATGAATTAACAGGTTCTATGTCCTAATAACCTAAATTAACAACAGGTTCTATGTCCCATTAGTAACCAGTTCTCAGAACCAGGCGCTCATTACCAAAGGGTTCTATAGAACCTGTGAAAACCCCCTGAAGCCCACCACTGGGTATATGAGCAAGAGGGGATCTCCGCCGTTGACCCCAGGGTATTTGTGTCTTGGATAGGATAGTGTCAAATGTGCTCTGATCAGTGGAATCCCTGGACACGTGTCCAGGATTTGGTTGAGTCCGTCACAAGTGGATGTCCAAGGCAGATGACAGCATCTATGAAACCATAAAGTACATGGGTAAGGCTGCAATCCTAAAGACACTTTCCTGGGGTGAATAGAATGGAGTTTACTTTTGAGTAGACATGGTTAGGATTGTGCAACATTACACAATTAAACCCACAGCAGAAAACCTACTTGGTTCTGCTGTCTATCCCTCTCCCTGACTTTCTGGATCCAGATGGGCTCCACGGCGCCCAGATGGAAGAGTGGGGTGGGTGGGCACAGATAGTCTCAGTCGCCTCGCCTTAAGATGCAGTGGCAGAAGGGAGAAAACTTGACCGGCGTGGTTGGAGCATCATTTGCATGGGTGCTTTCCCAGATGCCAAGTCCACAGCACACCCATTCAAAGACTCCTGCTCTCTTGGGTGCTTTCCTGAGTGCTTGGGTGCTTGCTTGGCTGCTTTCCTTACCATCTGTCTGGTACCATCTGATCCTTGTCTGACCTCTTCATCCAGGGTCTTCATCCATCCTCTTCATCAAGAGTCTCCTGGAAGCCGGAAGCAGCATCACAAAAAGACACAACAGAGGCCACGAGAAGAAAAACATTGAAAATGGCTGGCTTAATGATCACCTTTTGGGATCTTCTTTTTTCCTCCAGTCAATCAACAAAGCAATGGGGAATTATAATTCATCCTATTGTTTAATTAAGGGGACAATCCAGAGCAACTATGGGGAGTCCTTGTTCCGGTGTAAGAACGATTTGCTCTGGATTGCAATATGAATTTCCCATAGGTTTTCACTAGGTGGTGCAGTAACTACAGGTGCACGTAAAGTCTCTTATGTGCTCCCATAGATACTCTGGATTGTAGGGTTAATCATATGTTGTTTGAATCATCTCAGGCTGAGCTCATTCCTGGAATCCTGTCTCTTTCTCAGGGCCAAGCCCTTAAGCCTGGAGCACATAAAAATTAAGAACCTACAAGCATGTGCAGAGTGCCTGCTCCTTCACCCACCTTCACAAGGGTTGCCATATTCCAGGTTCCCCAATCAGGGCAGCCTAATCTGCTTATGATTTTAAAAAATTTATGCAAAGTAGATAGGGAAGGACAGCGGTTGTGTTTCTGTTCTAAGTTGCTCCCTCCCAATGAAGATTTGCAGAAAGGCTGTGGCCAAAAGTCACACAAAAAGTGGCATGCCCTTGATTAATTACAAAAAAATAAATTTACATTAGTATTAGAAAAATAGGGCACAATCCTAATCAATTTAGGCCAGCACAACTCACCTGCTCCCTGTTCCCATGGTTGTGTGGGGAGGCGAGCACATGTCAGTGCACTGGCCAAATGCCCCCAAGACTTGGCACAGGCCAACTTGAAACTTGTGCTGGGACACATCGGCCTAACTGGGGGTTAGAATTGCAGACATTACCCTACAATCCAGAGTAACTACGGGCGCACGTAAGAGACATTATGTGCACCCATAGTTACTGCACTACCTAGTGAAAACTCATGGGAAATTCATATTGCAATCCAGAGCAAATTGTTCTTACACCGGAGCAAGGACTCCCCGTAGTTACTCTGGATTGTGCCCATAACGATTCTCAAAATCTTTAGTCTTGTTCAGAAAACCTGTGTGTGATCAGCATATAGAAAAGGAGGTTACAGATACTGGACCCTGGATCCAGTGGTGGGCTCCAGCAGGTTCGCACCTACTCTATAGAACCGGTTCTTAACAAGTGATAGGACATATAAAGTTTAAAAATAGCCATTTAAAAGTGGCTGCCGGATGGGCAGAGAACCGGTTCTTAATTTCTTTGAATCCCATCACTGCCTGGATCCTTATCGCTGACCTCCAGAAACCAGAACTCACTGCCCCACATGTCATGTATCAAGCCTGACCTAATTATGTTGTACCTTTGCATGCATCTTTGTTGTAAGGTGCTTTGGAACCAATCTTGGCTGAAAAGTAGGGCATATCTATAATCCATCAATCAACTAACCATCAAAATAACCTGGTTTGACCAGTATATCTACTAGTCTGTCCAGCCAATTAGACTTATTGGCCATTAAGCTGATTGGACCCATTGTTCTTAATTGGGCCATGTGCCAATAATGGGTGCTCCACACCTAAGGTAATCGAACACACACAGCAACACTACTGCAATATACATTTTATTTTTTTCTTTAAAAAACTAATATTTTTTACTAATTTCACAACCAGTTTGTAACAATTTACTTTTCAAAGGTAATCTACACATTGCAAGGCACAGGTCTGTAATTTTATATTAAAATGTGCTTCGATCCATTAACTCGCAAGCAGTTTTGAAGCGGACATGTTTATGGCTCTCCATTTTACCCCAGAGTTATTAAAAACTATGATTAAATTTCCTTTATATCACTAAATTCTACAGACCTTGGTGAGATCTGGGACCCTGCAAAATACCGTATGTTTCCAATTAGACCCTACACTTTCTAAGGCCGGCTCTGGGTCTGTCTCTTTGTGGTAAATATAGTAGTCCCTCCGCTCACAGTTCTGGGGGCTCAAACTAGGTTAGAATAACACAGAAAATGCACCACTGAATCTCCATTAAATTTACAGAACAGCCACTTTTTAAGAGAGCAGCAAGATAAAAGTCACCACCTTCCAGAATTACTGTGTCCCGGTTCCAGATAATTAAAAAAATGCACACTAGCCAGCCAGAAAGATTGGGACGGCGTTGTGGAAAAAATTAACAAGATTTGTATTTTTTATGTGCAGATGTAGAAAAGGTTTAATTTAAACAGGACCCATCAGGAAATAAATTGACTGGGGTGATTGCCTACCCTACAGAAATGAATGGGGCCAGGTATGCTGGGGAAGCCTTCCAAATGAAGTGCAAAGGATTTGGGGATGGATACCAGATCCTAATGGGGTCATCATTTATCCCCCCACCACCACCGCCAAGTGATTGGTCTCTGCAAGGACTGTTCTTGCTGCATTAACTTGTCTCAAGGTTCATTTCCAACCCCATTTATTCCTGTCGTTTTTTCCCATTATTATTAAATACTTGAAAGGTTCCAAATGCAGATCTTGCCCCTGGGTTTGCTGGGCACTGAGACATAAAATACCTTTCATCTTAAAGAAATACTGTATTAATTCAAATTTAACGCAGTTCTCACAGGTTCTATAGAACCATTTGCTAATGAGTGCCTGGTTCTGAGAACCGGTTCCTAAAAGGACATAGAACCTGTTGTTTATTTAGGTTATTAGGACATAGAACCTGTTAATTTATTTGAACCCCACCACTGCATCTAACCATAGGCACCACTTAGTACCGACAGCCACATTCCAGCCCAGTGCTGTACCTGGTTCTTTAAAGTATGGCTTTCTGAGCCCCACCGAGGACTAGAAACTTCACCAGTCTTTCTGTTTGGGCACAATCCAGAGGAGTTATGGGTCCACGCATGTCACGGTCTAGTGTTATCTTATAAAAAGTCACCTTAACTGCTCCGGAGCGAAGGGCTTAAATCGACTTTAGGATATGGGCCTTTGTCACGTGTGGTGCACGGCCATCCTTGGCATCACTTGGCATACCAGATCATGATGCCATCGTTCGGCACACCAGATCACGATGATCCAATTGGAAAAGTGTTGGCAGCCATGTTTTAAGTAGGGCACTTGATGTTTTGTCTCCAGAGCATTTTTCCGCTTGGCTCTTCAGCAGTGCTCTGGAATCCGGGTTTTTCCCCTTCCCAGTTGCCCTTGGAATTTGTCCGCCTTTGCATCACCTCCCATGTTTTCCTTGAATCATGTGCAGTTGGGTAACAAGAGGGTGCATAAATCAGGGCACACACTCCAGAATGCCCCAAGGCCTGGCAGGGATTATTCCCAGCTATTTAATGCTGGAATGAGGATTGCAAAGCTGCCGAGCGTGGGCGAGATTCCCGCTTGGCTTCTCTGCCCTTCCCTCACCTGAGTTTCTGCACAGACCTCTTTGCCAAGAGTTACCATGGCAAAGAACAAGGACTCATCCAGATGTCATGAACTGGCCCTGGGCAGGGAGGAAAAAGGGATCCGATGAATAAACGGGATGGAAAGTCACTCGCTGTGTAAATGGACCCCAGAAAAAGGTTAATCATCCACCGCAAAGCATGGAACGGCCAGGGGTGTAATTAAGCATCAGGTGAAGTCATGGAAAAATTCCTACCAATTTGGCACAGATTTCCAGTCCAGGGATGTCAAAATGGTTTCATACACAGGGATGAAGTTAGCATTTTCAGTGCCCACCGAGGGCCAGAAGTGACATCATCAAGCGGAAAGTGACATCATCAAGTGGAAAGTGACATCATCAAGTGGAAAGTTACAACACTAAGCAGATAATGGCCTGAAATAAGCAGGCCTCCATCAGTCTTGGAAGACTATGGTATCGTGCTCGGCGCTGCATACGCTGCATGCGAAGCACGAAAGCCTGGGTTGGATTGTTATGGAGGATAGGCTGTTCCCCAAGCAGCAAATCCCCCTCTCCACACCACTGAATTAGTCCAATGGAAAGGCAGAGCCCATACAATGGGATCCAGCTGGCGTCGCAGAGCTGGGCTGAGGACAGGAGCTCAACCTGTCTTGTGGGGCCAACCCGGGTCTCGAACCCTGGCCTGCTGGTTAACAGGCACAGTGTCTTAGCCACTTGCGCCACCCACAGTAAGCACTGAAATAAGAATCTCATGAGCTGCAAATTATCAGAGGAAAAAGTGCAAATCATATACAGTGGTGCCCCATGTAATGAGTTTAATTCGTTCCGGAGGCATGCTTGTTATGTGAAATGCTCTTTACGTGAAGCCGATTTTCCCATAGGAAATAATGGAAACTCAGACAATTGGTTCCACAACCCCAAAAATATTCATATAGAAATATTAACTAGATGTAAAAATGATGGCAAAACACTGAAGTCTAAGGCTGCAATCCTGAAGAAACTTTCCTGGGAGTAAGACCCATTTAACACAATGTGGCTTACTTCTAGATAGACATGGTTAGGAGGCTGCTATCAAAGACACTTTCCTGGGAGTAAGCCCCATTTAACACAATGGGGCTTACTTCTGAGTAGACATGGTTAGGAGGTTGCAATCAAAGACACTTTCCTGGGAGTTAGCCCATTGAACACAATGGGGCTTACTTCTGCGTAGACATGGTTAGGAAGCTGCAATCAAAGACACTTTCCTGGGAGGCTTACCTGGGCTGCTGCTGGAGGTTCAAGGTGGCCGGTGGGGGTGCTTGGGGGCAGTTAGGGGCAGCTGCCTCTGGCACCCCAAGGCAACTACCCCCAAGCTGGGAGCAGTTAGAAGCAGCAGCGCTGGCCAGCAGCCCTTTTAAACAGGCTCCACTTGGAGTGTCAGGGCTGCATAGCGCGCATGCCCGTTAGGCGCCAGAGGGTTTGTTACGTGAAGCAGGATTCCTTGGAAATTTAGAGTTGTTATGTGGAACATACTTTACATAAGGCACTTGTTATGTGAGGCACCATTGTATATGAGAGGAGGGGCAACAATGGAACATGGGACAGATGAGGCATGTCATTCTAACACATATGTACGCATGTGTGCTAAGACACCTATCATGCAGCCTTCTGACCTGCCATGCATTTTTCTTTCCAGGAACCCTTGCTTTTCTTCTCCAGCTTATTTTCTTCTGCTCTGCTTCTCTTACTGTGTTTAGATATTTATTACCATTATTTGGCCATATTGTTCAGTTGGAATAATTTTGCTTCCTATGAACCAGCTTTGGTGACTCATGTCGGGCCAAATTTGAATGAGTGAGTGTGTGAATGAATAGTGGAAAGATCCACTTTCGTTCTGAAATATGTCAATCATATGTTGCACCAAAACCCTACACACACACACACACACAGAATAACCTTTCATTTCCTCTTACAATTATCGATCGTATTTACAAGGCTGGAGTGGCGGTTCCTGTTTATGTTTTGAAACCAGTGAGGTTAAGATCAGAGGCATTTTTGCAGCTGTTTCTCCTATTTCCGGAGGTCCCCCATAAGCAGGACATGCATTCTTTCCTACTGTGTGCCCCCAGCAGGTACACTGCACTTGAAACTGGAGGTTCTATTCAGAAACAAATGGCTGATAGTCATTCTTTAGTCTTCTCTGAAGGCCATTGAATAGCATTGGCCCTCATCACACCCTGTGGCAGCAAATTCTGTGAAAACCTTGCTCTTAAGGAGTCCTCAGTCTCCTGACCACCATTTGGACGCTGCTAGTTCTGGTCTGATAAGAGAGGGAGAAAAAATTCTCTCCACGTTCTTCCACTGGCATCATTTCAGGGACTAGTAGCCATGAATGTATCATGAATTTGGTCAATCTCCTTTTAAAACTATCCAAACTAGTGGCCGTCACCACATCATGTGGCCATCAGTTCCCTTTGCCTGTCCTAGGACGCAATCCAGAGTAACTACGGGGAGTCCTTGCTCCGACATAAGAACAGTTTACTCTGGATTGCAATATGAATTTCCCATAGGTTTTCACTAGGTGGTGCCGTAAGTATGTCGACGTAAATGTCTCTTACGTGCTCAGTTACTCTGGATTGTAGGGCTAATCAGGTCCCAATACAGGCATCCCCCATTATTGGACAGGTTATTGACCAGAGCACCATCCAAAAGCAAAAACTATTGAAAAGTGGACCCAAATCTTTTTTAATTTATTAATATTGCTCCCAATGCTTTCTTAGCTAGCAAATTGCAAACGCCCCGTTTATCTTGCAAATTCTGCTGCCACAAAAAGATTTTTGCAATTGGAATTTCATTTACTCCTTCAGGGAATGGGATTAGACCAGGAGCTACAAAATGGGGGAGGGCAATTTTGGCCTTAGAATAGGATTGCCATAATTCTCCTCCATAAACCAGGCAGAACCCCCTGTCAAACTTGCCAGTTTGTGAATGCAATTCCCAAAAACGGGGACTGTCCCGGTTTTTTGTGATATATGGCAACCCTACCTTAAAACAGCAGAGAGCTGTTGAAAGAGTGGAACATGCATTGAATGAATGAGCCAGTTGAAAGGTGGTGAAAGAGTGGATCATCAGAAAACAAACCAATGGAAAGCAGGGGCTACCTGTATTGCTAAAGAGGGAGGGTGAGCTTCTCTCTCTCCCTACTGAGCACAAGATCAAGCCTTTTATTCACCCTCCGTCACATTGTGTTTGTTCTCTATACTAAATATGGGGGTAATAAGGTATGGTAAGGTAATAACCTACCTTACAGGGTTGTTGTACATATGGTGACAAAATAAAGAATGTGAAAAGGGAAAGTGAGTTTCTTGCATCTCCAGGTAGGACTGAGAGAAATTCCTGCCTGCAGTTTGCAAGGCTGGCTTTGACAGGGGTCGACCTGGGAGAAGGGCCTGATTGGGACGCATGTATCAGAAATGTCTGAGATGTGAATGATCAAGTCTTGACATGCAGCATCTCAGAAGTAAGGCTTGGACTGGAAACCCTCCGAGATCCATTCCTAATAATCCTTTGATGAGTTGCCCCTTTAGTAGCCTTTCCTTCCCCCTTAGCCCAGATAGGTCATCAGGTGAGCAATAGACTGGAGGAAGCCCCAACATGCCAGATCTGTCACCCTTCTGAAACAAGACGTCCCACTGCAGAGGGTGTGAGAGGAGGAGAATTTGCATCTTCTCAAGAGTATAAATAGGCTGGCCAACTGCAGGACTCCTCAGATCTTAGGTACAGGACAGGTGTATCTTGAAGAGCCGCAGCCAGCCAGGAAAGGAGAGGAAAGGCACATCTGATTATGGCCAGCCTCAAGTGTACGTTGCAACTCCTCTTCCTCGGGGCATTGCTTGCACCAGCCCATCTCCAGCAGGAAACTTGCTTGGTTGTCAAGAACACACTTAAACGTGGTTCGTACAATCTGGATGTGCAGCCTGAGATTTACAAACCAGATGCCCTTTACACCGGTAAGTAGGTGCGCGTGTCTAGAGGGAATCAGGTCCACTTTGAGTGCCGACTTCTTTTTAAAGTGTTGTTTTGGTTTGGTTTCTTGCCATGCGCCTCTGCGCATTCAGCTTTAAGATCTCTGCAGCCTGGCCAAACTTCAGTGCCAAAATTAGACCACAACTGCCTGCGGGATTCCAGTGCACACCCCAAAGAACGCATGCGATGCAAGGATGTTCAGCTACTCTTGCTACACTGCAGCAGAGAAGCACAGAAACTGGATGAAAACCAGGAGGCAGACTTTTCTGCATGTTCTTACAGGGTAGCACAACCCCGAAGATTACGGGCGCAATCCAGAGTAACTATTTGGAGTCCTTGCTCCAGTGTAAGAACAATTTACTCTGGATTGCAATATGAATTTCCCATAGGTTTTCACTAGGTGGTGCAGTAACTACGGGTACACGTAATGTCTCTTACATTCTCACGTAGTTACTCTGGATTGTAGGGTATGTGTCTCAGGGAAGCTTATTTTCCCCAGGAACATTTTAGCTGGCATTGTATATACTGGATATAATTATCACTGGTTGTTGTTAAGTATGGATGGCAAAGGACTTTGCATAGTGAATTGTATATTATAAGGCTGTGGTCAATCAGTAGGATTTCAAGAGTTCAATCTTCATCCCCAGCAAAAGTCTTAAAACTTTTCAGAAAAAATTAGGATCTGGCCACATATTGGTGTAAATAATTTGGCAGATCATATAGGAAAGAAACAAAACTTCTGTTCACGCCACTGAAGATTTAGGGCACAATCCAGAGTAATCACAGGGAGTGCTTGCTCCGGTGCAAGAACAATTTGCTCTGGATTGCAATATGAATTTCCCATAGGTTTTCACTAGCTGGTGCTGTAACTAATGGTGCATGTAATGCCTCTTCTGTGCTCCCATAGTTACTCTGGATTGTAGGGTTCATCCTAATAAGTCATCTTTTGTATTTTTCCATGTCCAAAGAATTTTGTAACTCTGTTCTTGCAAGTCAGAGCAACAGGTATAGGAAAGCCATTCATTGGCCTAGTAGGGGTTGGATCTGAAACCACCAGATCAGTGGTGCAAACAATTGCACCACACATAGACTTTCCTAACCACAAGTATTTATTAGGTAGCTATAGTTGTATCTATGCTTGCTGGCGTCTTTCCTCCTCTTCTTCCCAGGGCTGCTGATGCTACTGTGGTCACTGTGAGCAGGGAGGGGCACTGCCCCAAATTCAAGAAGCACCCGTAGGCACAGGTGGCACTTGAGGTTCTTTGCCTGGCTGGTTTCCTTTCTTCACAATTAGGGTGATCCTTCAGTTTGGGATCTTTCACGGGTAGGGTTGCCATAATTCTTTTCACAAAATCAGGACAGGACCCTCTGTCCCATTGGCCAGTATCTGAACACAATCCCTAAAAATTGGAATTGTCCCTCTTTTTGGCAACCCTATTCAGTGGCAACCCTATTCAAGGATAATTCTTCATTTGATTTCATTGAATGAAAACTCACAGCATCAAGTCATGCGACCTGCTTTAACTCCTGTATTGCAAGTTGTTTGGGGGGAGGAGGTGGCAGATCTTCTCCAGGGAACATGGGGATGGCCATTGCGCTCACCGGGGAAGGCAGAGTATCAATGTAGAGACTGCTAGAAAAACCTGTGCCCCCCCACCCCACATTATACCCAGACTATGGTGTGGGAGACAAAGGTAGAAGTGCAAGGGCAACGTAACAGATGCAATTGGAGGTCTTTGGGGTTTCCTTTGGGTAGGGATGAAGACAGACTAAGCGCACAATCCTAACCATGTCTACTCAAAAGGAAGTCCCATTGTGGGTCTTACACCCAGGAAAGTATCTTTAGGATTGCAGCCAAAAAGTCTTTAGTGGTTCACAGGGTGTGTCCATCCCAGGTACAGAACGGACAGCTTTGCATCAACCTCATTCTTTCAATAAGTTATATAATCAATGGGGCCTATGATGCAAAGAAATCCGCCCGTGCAGGCCACCCCCTGTTGATGCCTGAATGCCTCACATATGGGTCACGGATGCTTGTTGGTTGAATTCAGTACAATAGTGGGGGGGGCAGAAGAATGGGCTCCTCCAACCATCTACCCACACGTAGAAATGTGAACAAATCAGGTCACATCAATGGTTTGGACTGGGATAAATTTTCCCAGTTCCCTGGAATGGCATCCCATAGACCAGGGATCCTCAAACTATGGCCCGTGGGCCGGATACGGCCCCCAGGGTCCTTAATCAGGCCCACGAGCTCGTGCGGCACCATCGCACAGCAGCAGCCTCTCCCCGGCCAGCCAGGGGGGTTCTGGGGCGCCCGCGCAGCACCACCGCACAGCTTCAGCCTCTCCCTGGCCGGCTGGCCGGGGGCCTCAGGGGCGTATGCAAGGATCTGATCAGCAAAAGAGGAGGGCACTCTCCACATGCTCAGAGGTACTCTTACATCCTAGCTTCTTTTTTTCTTTTGGTGGGCCCACCATGCAAGCCAGTGCGTGTCTACTCAGATGTAAGAATTATTAGGTTTCAATTTCCTCCCAGGGAAAAAAGCATGCACTTGCTTTTGCAACCTCCAGCAATACAGGGTGGGCCTGGGCTCAGGGCTGGCACATAGGGCAACCATGAGTCCTCTTTTTCTAGGGCATGTCCTCATTTAAGCCTTGTGTCCTAGAAAAAAAAATCTGCCTTATCCCCCTTTTCCTTGTCAGGAGATAGCATGTAGTCTTCTAATAATTAATAAATTATACATAATAGTTTCAATTTAATAATAAGAAATATAGTGCTTACATTAAGCATGTGAAATATATATATGTATATGTAAATATATGTATATGCATATATGTATATGTATATTAGCACCATCGTGCTGCTTCAGCCTCTCCCTGGCCGGCTGGGGGTTTAGAGATACCAGAGGCTCCAACAGACCTCAAAGGTAAGCCCCCAGGGAGTGTTTTTAAAATGTAGGGCATTTTTAAAATGTAGGACAAGGTCCTCCAAAAGTCCGGATTATAGTCCGGCCCCCGACAGTGTCTGAGGGACAGTGAACCAGCCCCCGGTTTAAAAAGTTTGAGGACCCCTGCCATAGACCAGTACCTTTATTGGCATTATATGAATGGTAAAGGTGAAGGTTCCCCGCACGGAACATTTCTTCCCACCGAAGTGATACCTGTTTATCTACTTGTGTTTACATGCTTTTGAACTGCTAGATTGGCAGGAGCTGGGCTAAGGATGGGCACTCATCCTGTCTTGCAGGGACCCAGGTCTCGAACCCTGGTTAACAGGCACAGCGTCTTAACCACTTGCACCATCACAGCCCCCCATTGTATGAATAAGACAACTTTAATTAAATACAGATGTACAAATATATTTTGTCCCTGTGTGTGACTCCGGAGCCTTACCCTACTAAAATAGCTCTCTCTGCCTCCCTGTAGTGTTTGTTACTGGGGTCGAGAATGGCACCAGCATCCTCCTGCAAGCATTGCCTGCTGAAAGCAATTCCACTGGCATGTGGGAAGACAAAACCGAGCGCATAATCTGCAGCCTCAGTGAGGACGTTGTGCGGAAAAACCTCACTGGCAGCACCTTCCAGATCTCCTGGACAGCCCCAAGTGACCGCCACGTTCAGTCTGCAGAAATCAGGTGAGATCCTCTGCCTTTGGCAAACTAACCCTACAATCCAGAGTAACTATGCGTGTATATAAGAGACATTTACATTGACGTAGTTACGGCACCACCTAGTGAAAACCTATGGAAAATTCATATTGAAATCCAGAGTAAATTGCTCTTAAGTCAGAGCAACGTCCCGCCATAGTTACTCTGGATTGTGCCCATAGTGGGACACAATGAGTGCAATCCTAAGCCTGTCTACTCAGTAGTAAGTTCTGTTGTATTCAATGGGGCCTTCTCGGTGGTGGGATTCAAATAAATTAACAACAGTTTCTATGCCCTAATAACCTAAAAGGTTCTAGTCCTGTTAGTAACCAGTTCTCAGAACCAGGTGCTCATTAGCAAAGGGTTCTATAGAACCTATGAGAACCCCCTGAAGCCCACCACTGGGCCTACTCCCTGGAAAGTATGTTTAGGATTGCAGCCAATATGTCATAACCAAAGAAAGTTCTCTGCCCCAAGAAGCTTACAATGTAAAACAGGCTTGTTTGGGTTTTTCAAAAAGATCGGAAAACCTATAGAGTTTGAGCCTAGATAGCAGATCACAGCTTCCATATAAAGTATTAACTTTATTAATTGGTATTAGTATTTATTAACTTTATTAATTAGGATTTACTCCGAATACTCCAAAGGTTACGGACATCACCTTTCAGGGAACTTTCTACCTTTAACCACTGCAACTGGAAGGAGGAAATGTATAATGCCCTACAAAGAGTTAAGAGACTATGAGCACAATCCTAACCACGTGTACTCAAAAGTAAGCCCCATTGTGTTCAATGGGTCTTACTCCCAGGAAAGTGTCTTTAGGATTGTCTTTGGCTGCAATCCTAAAGACACTTTCCTGGAAGTAAGACCCATTGAACACAATGGGGCTTACTTTGAGTAAATATGATTAGGATTGCACCCAAAGACAAGATGAGAAATGGGGTCAGTGTCAGAAACAGCCTCATCTGTATCTGGCCAGCAGACTGGCTGATGCTTTTGTGACATTTCTTTATTTTATTCAATAATAATAATAATAATAATAATAATAATAATAATAATAATAATAATAATAATAATAATAATAACTTTATTACAGTCAGAAGACCAGCCACTTTTATTCTCTTTATTTCTCCATTTTGCACTGACCACGAGCTGTCATAAGCAAAGACTCCCAGACTCCTCTAGAGGAGGAAAGACTCCTCTGACCCATATTAGAGTTTTGTTTTTTATTTGCCATTATATGAAAAGTGTATTCTGATCATTTCAAATCTTTTATGCTTTGATATGTAAATACAATTTTTATATGCTAATAAAGATCTAAGTAAATAAGTAAATTTATTATTTGTTTCTCTTCATCACTTAACAGGACCTTTGTCACCTTCACCAACGGCACAACCCTTCGCCAGACCCGAACCCTGTCAAGAGGTAATTTTTAGGGGGAAAACTGTTCAAATTCCTCTTTCTCCAAATAGTGTCACCTTTACTTACACCCCTGCGAGGTCGGCCAATGACCTTTTATTTCACTCTTCCTTTGCAGAATTGCTCACAGCTACTGCAACATCAGCACCCACCCACAGTGAGAAGCCTCACAGTCACGGACCGACCCTTCACAGCCACGTCGACGAGGCCCCCGTCCACCACAACTCCACTGCTGTTCACCATAACTTTCTTTCCCATCAGTCTCCCTATCAGACACCAAAAGGCTCCGCATGGACATCCCAGGCAAGCAACGTCATCCTGGCAACTACACAGTTCCTGACCATCTTCCTGGGCTTCAAACTCCTTGCCTAAAGAGGACCCCCCCCCCCAAATATATATATATATGTATATGTTTCCTTCTTCTCTTCTGACTTCAGAAGGGAAGGTTGGATGGAAGTCCCATTTTCACTCTCAACTTCCCCCACACTTACTATGCATATTTTAATAGCACATTTGCTTTAAGAACTGTGGCGTAACATGCAAAATTAAATCTAATTATCCCACAAGGTGATGCCCTAAAAATCTGGCTGTCTGAAATTATGGATCCAAAGAACGGGGCCGAATTTGTTCTTTTTTTACTCCTCACAAATGTATGGTCTTAGTTGGGCTCCTTCCGGGTTCTGGGTTCCTTGGAGCAAATGGCCTTCCGGGTTCTGGGTTCTGGGTTCCTTGGAGCAGATGGCCCCAAATGGCCTGAATTTTAGGGCTGCATGGGTGGGTGGGTGGTGGGGTGGGGAGACCATCAACCCCATATTTGGAAATCACAGATCTGAATCCCTGTGAGACCAGGGAGGAGTTGCGCAGTTTTGGAAAAACTATACTAAATACGGATCATTTGCACAAAGGACTGTCCCCAAATCCTCATGTTTTGTTCTTGTTTTTCTGTGTCCAAACATGGAAGTCACAAAGCCCTTGTGCTCCAACCTCCCCAACCATCTGGAGATGCTCTGATGTCCAGGAGGACCCCATTATTATTAACTTGTATTAATCCCTGCTGGCAGGGCATCCTTCTCTTCCTGACGGTAAAATATACTCTTGGCATGCCCAGATAACTCCTGCACCCTCTGGAAAGTCCCTGCATCCCGTTGTTTCCCAAGATTCTTCCACTTAATGTGAAAGATTTGGTGATGGGTACGAAGGGGGCTGAGATGAAGGAGAGTTTTGGTTCCCAGGAGCTGAGTCTTTTATCAGTTTGGGACTTCCACAAGGGCTGGGTTTCTTCCTAATGGCTTTTTTGTATAGAGTGATGTGTTTATTTGGGAAAATGTATTTTGACATCTGTTTTGATGGAAAGATTTGGTCTCAATAAAGTGGAAAAAAATATACGTACTGTGTGTATGACTGGATTCTGTGTGCACAACCAAAAAAAAGAATAAAAAAGAGAATGAAAAAAGAGAACGAAAAAGTGTAAGGCTGCCTTCAGTGTTTCTCAAGGTCACAGGATAAAGGACAGGAAAGAGCAATTCCCCCATTTAATTATGTCTCTATTATAAGTCAACAGTCACGACTTTGAATGGGATTTGTTTTCTGCCCTTAAGCCTTCTGCTTGTTCTCTTGCAAACTACCTTCCAAAGCCAGTTTCAGCCAGAAATAATATCCTGTTCCATTCCCTTTATGTTGATATGGCGGAATTTACTTACCTGTCGGAAAGCCAGATCCATTTTAATGAGGACGAGAGTGTGCAAATCAGCCAGATGCTAGACAGAACTAACAGTCACCTTCGCTAAAACACTGATCAGCAGAAGATGCCGGGCACTCCTTAAAAACACACAGAGTCCTGGCAAAGGGAGCCGGTCAAGGGCTGCAATGCTACCATATTGACTCAAATCTAATGTGCCACTGAATGTAATGGGCATCCTATACTCAGTGGTGGGCTGTGACTGGTTCTCACCGGTTCTATAGAACCGGTTAATTTTGGTCCACCGCTAGCAATCCGATTGCTAGCGGTGGGCCAAAACGCAGGCGAACCGGTTCGTCCCCTGAGGAACCCACCACTGTGCTTGTATCAATCTTGACGCAAGTGCAGTCGCGTCCTGTTCAGGACACGACTCCGCCTCCGCCAAGGTCAGCACAGGTGAAGTTGCGTTCTCAACAGGACACGACTGCCCTTGCGGTCGCGTCCTGTTCAGAACGCACTGCGCTTGCGTCAAGCTTGTGCGCCAGGGTTGGAGTCTCTTCTCGCCCCACCCCGCCCCTGATCCTGACCCCTAACCCCGGTCCTACACCCTGACCCCGCCTGGCCCGCCTACTTCCGGCAAACCGGTTGTTAGGTTGGGCCAGGCCCACCCCTGCCTATACTTATAATCAAAACACCATATTTACTCATATCTAATGTGCCACTGAATGAAATGCGCACCCTATACTTATAATCAAAATCCCATATTTACTCAAATCTAATTAACCATCAAATCTAACACACACCCTGATTTAGGAGACTAAATTTGGCTGGAAAAGGTGAATGTAAGATTCAAGGCCACTCAAAACAAACCTTAGATTTGAGGCCACTCGAAACAAAGAGGCAACCTTACTTCCCCTACAATCCAGAGTAACTATGTGAGCACACAAGAGACTTTATGTGCACCCGTAGTTACTGCACCATCTAGTGAAAATCTACAGGAAATTCATACTGCAATCCAGAGTAAATTGTTCTTACACCGGAGCAAGGACTCCCCGTAGTTACTCTGGATTGTGCCCTTAGTCTGGCTGATCCTTAAAATCATCATCTTTTGTCTCATTCCCATTTTTTTGACAATGAGAATAAAAAATAAAGTAAAATAAAATTTTTATTAATAATTAAAACAAAAACAAGGAGAATAAAAAATAAAAGTAAATAAAAATAAAAAACAATGAGAATTTTAAAAATGGGGAAATCTCTCGCACTCTGTGTGTCTGTCCATCCACCCATCTCGGTTTGTCTGACTGTCTGTCTGTGTGTGTATATATGTATGTATGTATGTATGTATGTATGTATGTATGTCTATGTTTTTCCTATTTTTCCTCCTTGGGCAATTAGATGTATTTTCCCCCCACTTTTACTAAGTAAATAAATACATAATCACAATTTGGGCAGGCAAGTTCTTTAACATCCACCACAGTTTGTGTCACAATATTTGGCAAAAAAGAATGTTCAGTGCAAATTGGAGCCCACAATTTGATAAACATGCTGTGCACCAGTGCAGTGATTTTAGTTGTGCACTTTGCACTTGAGCACTGAAACTCACAAGGAATTGAAAAAATAGTAACAATAAAAAGCATCAGGCACACTGATGAGCGACCAGGCTATTCCCCTGGGGGTGTCCTCACTTTTTACAATCTCTGGGTGTCCACCAGGTTTTACCTGCTGGATGAGTCACTGGGAGTGACCTGAGCCCCTTGAATTCCCTGCTTTGGAGCGCTGGGTGAGCATCACAGTCTAACGTGTTGGCTCAAAGCCACATTTTTGTTCTACCTGTTAGTGGGGGGGAAATAAGTAGGGCACAACAATTGGACAAACATGATCACTAAGGGTTGTCAACTCACCCTTGAGCTCTTTCTGGAGACCTTAATTCCAGCCTAACGTAATGTTGGGAATTCCTGATGTCCCTGTTGAAATTTCCAGGCTGGCTGTCACGAGCTGGATGCAAATCTTGGATGGGGGCCACCCCAATGACTGCACCCCAATGACTCAGAGCACTTCTGCATCATTGCATTAGAAGTGGAGTGGGTGGGAGGGAGAAGGAGTGAGGAAATAAATAGGCAAAAACAGCCCCACTCAGCAGTTAGTCACCCATTGAGACCCATTGAAAACAAGAGGCAGTGAGGACCCCAGGGCCTGTCCATGATGACACAACCTGACAACCCCACATCAAGCTGCAAAGTCAGCAGGATGGTGAAATAAGGAGGGGAAGCACAACACACCCTGTGTTTTTCTGCCCCCAGATGTATCAGAAAGATACATCTGGGGCAGGCATTTGCATCTCCACGGGATTCAGTCATGACTAAGCTCAACTTGGACCAGACTGGCGCAGCTAGAGGCATGCACCATGAGTGTGGGCAGAGGCTGCTGCAAGCCTGGGTCTGGTAGCTCCTCTGTGTCAGTCAGTCAGTCAGTCAGTCAGTCAGTCAGTCAATCAATCAACCAACCAACCAATCAATCAACAGTATTTATGTATTGCTTTTCGACAGAGATCTGTCAAGGTCCTTGATTTAGGAGTCATTCCTGGAATGTGCCCCAGACCAACAAATCCATGGATAAATTGGCCACCTGGTGCTCCAGCATCCCAAGAAGAGTAAACCTGATGCTGCTGGACAAGTAAACAGGGAGGTAATGATGCAAAGACAGGTGTATGGACCAGGCAGGCTGCCTTATCTGTTGTTCCCATAAGATTTCATCACCTTGCTCCAAACGTTGCTGATAAACCCTTATCTGAGCTGCCAAACCAAGCTCTCCTCCCAGCCCCCACCTTCATACACACCCAGGACTATTTCTATACCACCCTTCAAGATCAGGCTGGTGAACATGGTTCCTCCCCACCTTTTACTTATCACATTTCTATACCACTCTTCCATCTCCAAGATCAGGGTGGCGTACATGGTTCTGCCCCTCCTTTTGCTTTCACAACAATCTTGAGAGGTAGGCACAGCTGAGAGTGACTGGTACATAGTTGCCCAGAAAGCTTCATGGTCAACAAGGGATTTGAACCCAGATCTCCCAAGTCAAAGTCTTCCAAATCCATTGTGAGCAACTGAAATTCGGATTCCAGGCTAGCAAAGATGTTACTTGTACCCAGTGGTGCAGCTAGAAAAAATAAAGCACTATTTTTTCAGGTGCTTAAGCCCATCGTGCAAGCAGTCCCTCATGTTCACCATTGGAGCTTCTAGGCACTCTAGAAGCTTCTAGACATTGCTGCCTATTCTAGGCATGGGAAGCAAAATTGAGGCATTGAATCAATGTGCCACTTTCACACCGCAGTGAGACTCCTTGCAAAACATAGTGCTTTGCACCCCCCTGGCTATGCCACATGGGACACAAGTGGGCAGGCTGTGGTGGGCTTCAGGGGGTTCTCACAGGTTCTATGAAACCCTTGCTAAGGAGCACCTGGTTCTGAGAACTGGTTACTAATGGGACATAGAACCTGTTGTTAATTTATTAGGACATAGAACCTGTTGTTCTATGTTCTATGTTGTAATTTATTTGAATCCCACCACTGTGGGCAGCTGCTGATCACCACTCATAGTGCTTCTCTGCAGGCTGCAGGACCTGCTCCTTGCTTCATCCATCAGTCTTTCCAAGCACATGTGCCTCCCTTTCTGCACCTCCTCCCATGAGACCAGCATCTCTTTATGCGGGGAAAATCACACCCAAATCTGGGAACGGCATCCAGAGACTGATTTTCTGAACAAACCCCCTCCCACAGGGAGCCAGTTCTAGGAATATTCCGGGACACACCTCTGCGCATCAGAGCAACCTGTTTGGCACTCCTACTTGTATTTATATCTGCGACAATCCTTGGAATGTTTGGCTTATTCCTGCAACAGTTTCATAGTAACTCAATCCCAAGGAAAACGCGGCTTGAATTCCTTCCGATAAATTCATAGAGATTTTAATTAAGCTGCACGAAAAGGACTTTAGTTTTAACAACTGTCCATCACGACAAACCCTACAATCCAGAGTAACTACGGGAGCACGTAAGAGACATTACGTATACCCGTAGTTACTGCACCACCCAGTGAAAACCTATGGGAAAGTCATATTGGAATCCAGAGCAAATTGTACTTACACCGGACCAAGGACTCCCCGTAGTTACTCTGGATTGTGCCCATAGAGTATCTCTGTATGAGTCACTGTTCTAGTTTGGCCTCCTCTGACCTGCCTTCACAGGAGGAGGCGAGGGTGCCTGTGCCATATATGCAGCAAGTATGACTGTACCATACATTCTCCCCCCCCCCCAGCAAAGACGCAACAGAATTAACCATCCTTCTGCTTTCTTTGCCAATTTCCCTGCATTAACCAAACCTCCAACTATCTCTTGATAGAGGAACCAAGTAGGACTGCCTATGATCAGAGAGGCTGCGTGTTGCATCTGTCTGAGGGTGCAATCCAGAGTAACTACGGGGAGTCCCTGCTCCGGTGTAAGAACAATTTACTCTGGATTGCAACATGAATTTCTCATAGGTTTTCACTAGGTGGTGCCATAACTATGGGTGCATGTAATGTCTTTTATGTGTGCCCACACTTACTCTGGATTGGAGTCACCACTCTAGATCAGGGGTTTTTACCTAAAAAAGGCTAAAAACCCCTTAATCAGGGGTTTTAGATTTTTACCTATTTGCACTACTTTATACAACAATAGTTTTATGTTACTTTTTATTACAATTATTTTCCTTTTTATTACAATATATTGTCAATAAACTGTTAAATAGTAAACTTAGAATCAAACCACATTCACTCGAATTTAATGTGCCATCGAAACTAATGTGCAACATGCTTTTGGTGATTAAATTCCACTGAAAAGGTGAGCATTAGATTCAAGTAAAAATGATATTTAACACTGGGATGGTATTTATTGTTATTTCGTGTAAATATGGTAGATATTTATGGTAGATTCATGTAAATATGATATTTAAAATTTTCCTGCTTGATGATGTCATCTCCAACCATAACACCATTTCCTAGTTAACAACAAAACTTCCGGTGAGTCCCTATAGATTGTCATTCTGGAAAGTGGGGGCAGGTGCTAAAAAATGAGAGAACTACTGGTTTAGAATATATAAGTGTGTGTGTACAGTGGTGCTCACATAAAGAGCTTAATTCTTTCCGGAGGCCTGCTCTTTAAGTGAAACGCTCTTTAAGTAAAGCAGATTTTTCCATAGGAAATAATGGTAACTCAGACAGTTGGTTCCACAACCCCCAAAATATTCATACAAAAATATTAACTGGATGTAAAAATGATGACAAAACACTGGAATTGTATTCCAAACATGCATTCAATGTGCATGATCCTATGAAGTCTACTTAGGCTGCAATCAAAGACACTTTCCTGGGAGTAAGCCCCATTGAACATAATGGGGCTTACTTCTGAGTAGACATAGTTAGGAGACTGAAATCAAAGACACTTTCCTGGAAGGCTTACCTGGTCTGCTGCTGGAGGTTCAAGGTGGTCGGCGGGGGCACTTGGGGGCAGTTAGAGGCAGCAGCGCTGGCCGGCAGCCCTTTTAAAGAGCCTCCATGTGGAGCATCAGGGCTGCATAGCACGCATGCCCATAGTGTGCTTGCATGTTAAGTGAAGTGGAACTTGTTATGTGAAGCAAGATTTCTTGGAAATTTTTGCTTGTTATGTGAAATGCTTGTTAAGCAAGGCGCTTGTTAAGCGAGGTACCCCTGTATATATAACCAGTTACTGTATTATTCAAATGTTTTAATTTTCCTCTTAAAAATGCAGGATTTTTCCCTAGTGGCTCTAAAATTCTGGACTGGCAACTGCTGTGTTCTTCTCTGTTGATGGGATGCTGCTCATCCTTCCAGTTTCCTGAGCATCAGTTTGCAGTCACACCAGTTTGGGATGTGGGAGGCATGTTGAGGCAGGACTGGTGATATCAATCTAGATCAGAGGGCTGAGCTATGCAGGGCATGCTATAAACACAGAAGCGCCAGCTCTTGGAGAGCAATAAAACAGTTGCAACAGCAGCAGAACTTCTTCTGCCAAGAGGATTGGAAAGGTGTTCAGACCTCTTTGGACGGATGGACACCCACCACTGCATCGCAGATTCAAGGGAGACATGTTTGGTGCTTATTGGCAATGTCTGAAACATGCACATCAAATTCTTGATCATGGATGCTTGGATTTTTCTGCATTAATACAGAAGAGGCTCTGGGGCAAAATCCAGAGCAGTTATGGGTCCGCGCAGTTACGACACCCTCTAGTGTTATCTTATGGAAAGTCACCGTAACTACTCCAATCCAAAGGGCTTATGAGTACAATCTTAACCATGTCTACTCAAAAGTAAGCCCCATTGTGTTCAGTTGGTCTTTCTCCCAGGAAAGTGTCTTTAGGATTGCAGCCCAAGTTGATTTCAGGATATGGGCCTAAGAAGGTGTACGAAAAAGGGTGACATGACGTCCTCAATGGAGTTCCCTCCCATATTTCTATATAAGTCACTGATCTTGGAGTGCCTCTTGAAGATGCAGAGTGGCGGCATCCAAACATTTTGGCAGGAGGGCCACATCATCTCTTTCACACTGTTAGGGGCAAAAAATAATGATTTACCCTATTTACTTGAATATAATGTTCACTTTTTTCAGCTGAATTTAGTCTCCAAAATTGAGGTGCGCATCAGATTTGATGGCACGTTAGATTTGAGTAAATACAGGTATTTTGACTATATAAGTATAGGTTGAGATTTAGTTTAACCATTTACTATACTGTAATTAAAATGTAACATCAACCCATTGTTGTATAAAGTAGTGCAATTATGTAAAAATCATAACATAAACCCTTTCTCTTATTATTATTGTCATATAAATCACTGTATGCAGTAAAATTAAATTTTGCATCTGTTTTGCCTGTAAACACTTTTTTATCTCAAATCTTTTAAAATAGAGTAAATACAGGTATGGGGGGAGGGGTGGAAGGGAAAAAATTGAGTCAATAGGTTATGGGCAAAATCCAGAGTAACTACGGGGAGTCCTTGCTCCGGTGTAAGAACAACTTACTCTGGATTCCAATATGAATTTCCCAGTTCACTAGGTGAATTCCTAGTGTCCCAATTCCTAGGTTTTCACTAGGTGGTGCAGTAACAACGGGTGCACGTAAAGTCTCTTACGTGCTCCTGTCATTACTCTGGATTTGGGGGTAAGTTGGGTAGGGGAGATCCACCTTTTTGGTGCCGCCAATGGTTTCTCAATGTAATTGTCAGTGGTAGGTTTCCTATTGCGATTCCTTCCTCCTCCACAACTCTCCTTTTCCAGAAACTCCAACCCCAACTGGACAGAGGCCAGCTTGGGGCACCCCGTGGCAAACTCCATGCATCAAGCATATCTCCTGTCAATTTTGGCCCCCAGCCAGTGGGAATTATGCTGAATTAAGTTGAACAAAACAGGACTTATCCAAGGCAGGATGGCAACAAATGGGATATTTGAGAATGGGGTTGTCGCATGCATCTTTTTGACTGATCGCCAATCATATGATGGCTGGTGGGTGTATTTATTGGAGACCCCCAGAACAGGCACCACTTTCCGCAGCAGTTCTGGGACTCGGGAGTTTCCAGCAATGCAGTCCGGGGTGAAAACAGAAAAGTCAGCGACTGCCGGCAAGTTGACCTTCCTTTCCCGGACAGAAACCTTTGCTGCTGCTCACAGGCTCAGCAGGTAAGGTGGGGAGGGAAGGACAGACAGACAGGCAAGGATTTGGAGACGAGAATATTGCAGATTCAATATCGTGAGACTGAAAGTCCAGGGTACAGCTATAGGTTCCCCACTAATTCCTGTGGAATAATATTTCTCCATTAATGTTATGCAACTAAGAAATGCTAAACTATAAGATTACAGTTTAAGATAAATTTTTAAGTAGTAGAAATTAATAGAAATTGGTAGAAAGTAATTTTAGACTAAAGGGAAGTCAATCAGGAAATCTGTTCTTGCCACATATTTTGTTAAGAATATATTTTCTTTTTTGTTGTTTTGTTTTACCTTTTTTCTTTCTTTTCCTGTTTTCTTCTTTGAAAAATCAATTAAAATTAAATTTAAAAAAATGCTCCTGCCCCAATCAAAGTGCCTAGTCCTCAAGGCCCAACAGGATTCTGTGTATTTTCCTGAACAAGACAGAAAGCAGTCAGAGTGGATAGATGACAGCACAGTATGCATGGTAGGCCAAGAAGACACAAGAAAGGTGGATCAGTTGGCAACAAATATTGGGACCGAGCAGTTGGAAGGGGGGAGTTTGCATAAAGTTGCCATATGACCAGAAAAGGCACCGCTATCTGCTCCTGTGCTTTTAGGAGGAGAAAGGAATCACATTTGAAGCTTTTCCCTGCATTGAAATAATCAGGATCACCTGCTAGTAAATGCAGTTAAAGGCACAGAAGCTGGGACTGGTACAAGAAACCTGGCAACCTTAGTTATGGGAAGGAAGAATTGAGAAACCCTAAAAGCAGTGCTGATGGAAACATTTCCTCTACTGTTTAGGGCGGAGAAACAGACCCACCTGCAGGCAATTCCAGTGGGGTTACCTGTTAGGAGGGTACTGGGAAGGGGGGAATTCCTATTTCCAATGTTCTTTTGCTGATATTGATGGTGATGGTTTCTTCTCCGCCTTTGTCCCTTAATTTCCAGCAAGTCCCTGAATGATGCTGAGAACAGAAAGCTATTTGGGAAATGCAATCAGAGCCATGGACACAATTATAAAGGTGAGGGGTATGCTTTGTATTGCATGCCACCTGTGGTTTAAGGCTGGCCCATATAGGAGGCCAACCGAGGCAGCTGCTTCAGGTAGCAGACAGACGGGAGATCCACCACTGGTGTCCCTTCACTTTATCCCATCAACCTCCTCTACACTTTTCTTTTTCCAATCCAGGGCATCAGCTCTCTCTGTCCAGGTGACTGGAGCTCAGCCCAGCCCAGCAGCCCCCCCCCCCAATCCATATTTCTTCCCCCCAGCTTTGATATTTCAGATATAGCCTCCATGATCTGCTAGCTCCTGTTTAAAATGCCCCAGAAGAGCCAGTAAATCTTGGTTCCTGTAGGAAGGAGGGAGATGAAGATGCCCAAACCCTCCTCTTGCTCACTTTGAGACCAGCACCTCCATTTGTGGTGAGAATATAAGGAAAACAGGAGGAATTTCCTCCAATTTTGGGAAACAGGGAAACTTTTCCTCCTATATTTTCCTCCAATATTGGGAAAAATAGGGGTTAATAGTGGGAAAATAGTGGGGAAAGTCCTTATAGTGGGAAGTAGGGGTTTGCGGAGTCCCTTCTCTTGCAAGATGTCACTGACCCTCCCCTAAATTTGAGAAGACTTCAGCATTCGTCTTACAAGGTACCACTGTATTCAAAATTATATATAATATATATTTATAAATAATTATTAATATAAAATAATTATTAATATAAAATAATTATTAATAAAATATAAATAATAATTAATATAAAATAATAATTATAATAACAGGTAGTTATAAATTATTATTTATATATTTATATTATTATTATTATATATTATTATATATTATTATATATTATTATTATATTATTATTATAAATAGGTAGTTATATACATATGTGTGTGCTATTATAACATATATAATAACATATATATGTTATTATAATTATTATTTTATATTAATTATTATTTATATTTTATTAATAATTATATTTTATTAATAATTATTTTATATATAAAATTATGCACATGCACCACTCAGAACCATTTGGACAGGTGCCCGATTCAGGGCTGATGTTGTCCCCTCTGAATGCCTTTGTCCCTGGCTCCAAATTGCAGAGGGTGGCATTGGGGGGTAATAGGACTGGCACAGCCAAATGCCCACCACTTCGAAGTGCTTTCATGACTCCTGCAGCTGCTTCTGTTTCCTCTCCTTTGTCTGGGAAGTTATTGTTTTAAATGCATAGACAGGAATTTGTCGGATGTGCCCAGCTAAGTTTTCAGAACTGAGCTTCAAGTGGAGATTTTCACCATTGTGGGTCAGAAGCTGGGGAATGAAACCTTGGATGGCAAAATCAAGTGGCTGCAGGATTTTGTGCACTGAAATGCAGCCCTTTAGGGGAAAAAAAACCAAAAGAATCATAACCTGCATGCAGAAAACTAATTGATGGGGGTCATTCTTCCTGATGTAGATGTGCTGGTCTTCTGCATGCAGGTAGTGATTTTGTCTGGGTAATAAACACATACGTGGTCCATTTCTGGAAAAGCATTGCCAGTCTGACCTGATTCTCATTTATTTTACCCTGGTTCCCAACCTGTGGTCCGTGGACCATACCTGTTCTACAAGATCACCTTTGATCTCTTCCAAGCCTCCTCTCACAGACCACCAGATCAGAAGGTGGGCTATCCCCAGCTGGCACTGCATCTGTTTCACCACAATCCTTATTTTTGCCTCCACGGTCCATGCGCAGCTAAAGATGGGGAATCACTGCAGGCCGTATGGCTTTGTTTCCCCTTCATGATGATCAACTGGGACTGCAACTAATGGTGACTCTCTTCCCCCCCCCCTTGCTTTGCAGTGACGGTGACTGTACGTGGAGAGGTGAGGTCCTTACCTACTCGTTCTTGATTACTCCCAGCAGCTGCCACTTTCCATTTTGCACCAGATCTGATCCCCTCATTTTCATGAGAAAATTCATGCAGGATCAGACCCACCCAGGTCCCCACAATTCACTGTTCTGCTTGCAACTGCCTGGCTGGCCAGTTGGTTCGGGTTCCCCTTTCATAGAACCATAGAGATGGAAGGGATCTGGTGGGTCATCTAGTCCAACCCCCTGCCTGCAACAGGAGATCCTCATCTTGTGGGGACCCAGGTCTTGAACTGGTTAGCCTGCTGGTTAACAGGCACAGTGTCTTTACCACTTGCACCACCAGAGGACTGATCAGAGCATTTCATATACATCTCTTTTGTGCATTTATCCAATGTTTCTCTTAGGGCACAATCCCTGTTCTTACAGAGAGTCCTTGTGCCAGTGTAAGAACAACTTACTCTGGATTGCAATATGAATTTCCCATAGGTTTTCATTAGGGTGCAATAACTACGGGTGCACGTAAAGTCTCTTACATGCTTCCATAGTTACTCTGGATTTGCGGGCTAAGCTAAATCAGAAGCAATTTCTTAGTATTTGTAAGGACTGATTTTGAAAAAAAATTCTTTTTAAATCTACCTTACAGATCAACCCCGTCAGTGGCATGTTCATGAATATTTACAAGCTTCAGGAATATATGCAGGTAATTCTGGAGTTCTGAGTATACTGTTTTCATAGCACTTTCTGAACACAGTGTATGATCTAGAAAAATGTTTCTCAAACTGTGTGTCAGGAACCAGCAGGTGTGTCGTGAGCCCATTTTAGGTGGGTCCCCATTCGTTGCAAAGTGTATCTGATTTTTAATATATTTAATTTAATTCTACCACAGTCTGACTGCAACTGGAGAAATATTACAAATCTGTACTTTTAACAAGCTATGATAGTATTTGCCTATCATAGTATATGCCTAGTACAGTATATGCTTTTTAGTAGCATATACTGTATATGCTAGTTAGAATATGCCTAGTTTAGTATATGTCTAGTACAGTATATGCTTTTTAAGAAATATAGGCTGCAATCCTAAAGACACTTTCCTGGGGGTAAGACACTTTGAACACAATGGGGCTCACATTTGAGTTGACATGGTTAGGATACCATAGTCAATAGTACTTATGTCTGGCTAAGTTTGGATAGGATTGCAGTACCATAGTCTATACTAGTACCATAATCTGTACATTGGATAGGATTGCAGTACCATAGTCTATACATTGACTAGTACCATAGTCAATAGTACTTATGTCTGGCTAAGTTTGGATAGGATTGCAGCCTTTGGGATGTTTGGGGATTTTTTTTTAAAAAGAGATAAGGAACTGCTTGGGGGGTGTTATAAAAGGTTATGGGTGCAATCCAGAGTAACTACGGCGAGTCCTTGCTCCAGTGTAAGAACAATTTACTCTGGATTGCAATATGAATTTCCCATGGGTTTTCACTAGGTGGTGCAGTAACTACAGGTGCATGTAATGTCTCTTACATGCTCTTGTAGTTACTCTGGATTATAGGATTTAAAGGAGAAGGTTATAAATAAGGCTTAGAAAGAAGAAAAATTTTTATTGTAAATAAATTTTTAAACATATCCTGGGTTTCCTTTTTTTAAGGAAGAAAGGTGTGATATAAATTGAATAAATGAAAATAATCTTTATTGTAAACTTTAATTTACTAGCATAATTGATTTATTTTGTCATGTGGAGTGTTAAAATTTTCCTTTTGCAGCTATGACATCAGTACCAGGTTAATGACATCACTTCTGGTGGGTCCTGACAGATGGTCATTCTAAAAAGTGGGTCCTGGTACTCTAAACCATTGATTTGGATTCTCTCATTAGCCGCCAACATCTGGCAAGATCTTTCTTGCATGTTGTCAAAACATCAGATGTTAAGAGTGTTGTGTTTCCAGGTTCTTTTGGGGAACAAGGTGCTCACCTCAAAATTAACCCCCTCTGTGCTCTATGTCTTCAGGAGGCCATCATGGAGCCACTCGATCACCGGAATCTGGACCAAGACGTAGACTTTTTTGCTGACATTATTAGGTGGGTAGCTGGAAGAAGCTGGTCGATAAGCAAGAATCTTATTGGATTCATCAGTAAGACTCAGAACTTTTTATTTTGCTTCTATTTTTACTCTGGCTTATCATGGACCCCTATGCGCCTACTCAGATTTAAGCCTGCTTCTGAGGTGGCCTAAGTCAGAGGAGCTGTGATGGGGCATGTCTGCCCTGGAAAAAGGCTCTGGATACAGCCTAAGTGAATTCTTCCAGGCCATGTTCAAGATGCCCTTGACACATCCATGCTGCACTGCCTAGGCTGGCACTGCTAGGCTGGTACATGTCCATCTGTCTTGAGCCAGCCTAAGTGGACTAATGCCAGCCCAAGCCTTCTCTGGTGAAGCTAGCTTGGACCTGTCTAGCATTAGGCTGGCCTAAGTGCCCTTCAGCACTGCAGGCTTAGTCCAATAGATTCCATCTACTCCAGAGAAAGACTGAGATTTTAAATGAATGTCATTCATGGTCTATTCTACCCCATTCAAGGGCAAAAAAAACCCAAAATGGTAGAGGGGTCCCCACCAAAGTCAAGGGGGTTCTGCAAAAGGTTTACCAATTGGGCCTCACAGTTCCTAATGCTCATCTTGGATAAAACAATACTATTAAGAAAGATGTGTAGCATAAGATCGGGCATGGCTGTATATTATAGAGACCCATAGAATCCTACGGGTCCTTTTGTCAATGGACCAGTGGCCCTTTTTGGCCCTATACCCCACAAATAAGCAGGCCAGTAGCTCCCTCTGGTGACAAGATGCTACAGTGACATCAAGAATCCCTGCTGTCATTAAATCCCAAAAGGCTATGGAGGTACCCTGTGTTTTACGGGGTGGACTGGAGTTTAGGGTTGCCTTATTTTCCGAAAAAGAAGGGCAATCCCAATACTGTTCACATTCTGGCAAATGGGACAGGGGGGTCTGAGAATATAGGTAAACCTACTGGAGTTGTATTTGCAAAATGTTACAGCTACACAATCTTTGTCCTTCTCTGTGTTCTTTCTCTAGCACGACAGAGAACCTAGCTGTGTACATCTGGAACAACCTTGAAAAGGTCCTCCCAGCCGGGTGCCTCTACAAAGTCAAGGTCTACGAATCCGACAAAAACTATATTGTGTACAAGGGAGAATAAAAATCTCTACGGAGCAGCCTGGGTCACTGCTGGGCAAAGTGTGTGTCCATGTCATATCAACACACATCTATCCGTCACATCCATCTATCTATCGTGTATATATCAAAGAATCCTAGAGTTGGAAGGGACCTAGTAGGTCATCTAATCCAACCCCCTACCTGCAGCAGGAAATCCTCCTAGAGCATCTCCAACAAGTGCTCGTCGAGCCTCTGCATATATATATATATATATATACCCATTATAGGCTGAGTGCAAGAAGAGCCACCACACTGCCCCCTTAACAATAAGGAGACTGAGGATGATGAGGGAACATTTATAATCTTTACAGAATTTTCTATCCAGATAAGTTGGAAGGATCTGCAAAACCAAACATGTCACATTCTCTACAGCTTTCTGTCCTGGAGATGGATGTGTTTTCCAAAGATCAAACCCATGCGTGCAGGAGAACACTGGTAGGCTTATGATTTTAAAAAATTATATTGGTACAGTGTTAAAGTATGGATGAGGACCCCGGAATGTCTTACAAAGTTGCTAGCTGGCAAGGAAAGTGTACACAGCCATACAGAATGTGAACTGAGTTGCATGACTGCAATTACTCATGAGTAGACCAAAAGGCCTGCATTCGCTTTGAAGGGCAGGCCCAGAAAAACACAAGAAACATCCTGATTGATGAACACAGCCCACCCCCCCCCCATGCCACCTCTCTGTTGACAAGGAAAATGGATTGAGCCATGTGGTAAGCAATACTAAGCAAAATTAGAGCACAATCCTAACCCTATGGGGCTCAAAAGTAAGCCCCATAGTGTTCAATGGGCCTTACTCCCAGGAAAGTGTCTTTAGGATTGCAGCCTTTGTCATGATAAGGCAAATGTTCTTTAGCATCTAAAGGCACACATGAGGCATCAGAATGGTCCCCATCTGATGAAATATGGATGTCAGTGAAGTGCTGGAAGACAGTCCCACAACTATAACAGTAACAGTAACAAGGATAAAAACGGGTTGGTAAAGTAAAAGTGTCTTTTCTTTATGTGTTGTGAAGTTTGGTTGGTCCCATACTGTGAGTTTTAAAAAAGTGGATCTTAGTGCCATATAGAGAGCAGGGGTCAGCAACCTTTTGGCGGTGTAGTGCCAAACTAACGTTACAATGTGTGCCAACATAAGAAGAGCAGATCAGGCTAAGGACCCATCTAGTCCAGCTTCCTGTATCTCATATATGACGCTTGCGCGCGCGCACACACACACACGCACACACACACACACACACCTTGGCTTGTAACCCATGATGGTCCCTTCCTCTAGAAATTTGCCCAATCCCTTCTTAAAGGCATTAAGGCTAGATGCTATCGCCACATCCTGTGGCAGGAAGTTCCACAGACCAACAAGCTGGGTAAAAAAATAATTTTTCTGTCCTAATCCTCCCAACATTCCATTTTAGTGGATGCCCCCTGGTGTTATGTGAACGGGAAAGGAGCATCCCTTTATCCACTTACATGCTCCCATACTCTGGATTGTGCCCTATGCCAGTTTCTAGCTCAAGGGGTGTTATGTGAACGGGAAAGGAGCATCTCTTTATACACTTACATGCTCCCGTACTCTGGATTGTGCCCTATGCCAGTTTCTAGCTCAAGGGGTGGGGAAGTTAATTGGCACCATCCCTGGCATGCTGTCTTGTGACACGGTCTGGCCTCATCTCCAGGCAGTGGCATAGCAAGCATCTGATCTCACCAGCCCAACCCGTCCCTCCGCCCAGCCGTGTCAGCAGCCTGCCTTGCTCCGATAAGAACGGCTCATAATTTGACAGCGGCGGTACCTTGATTAAGATCCATCGCCTGGGCAGTTAATTGGGCAACCCTCGCTGCCAAGGTGGTTAGCCTGTCATGTACGACGCAAAGTGTTTTGTCCGTGTTTTATTGAATAAACAAAAAATTAACACAGCCCGTTTTAAGGGCTATTAAGTTCCGGAACTGCAACGGCCCTGCTCTGATGAGGAAGCATTATCTATGCTGGTGCCAAGAAGGCTTTTCCTACCGTCGCGCCTACACATTAATTAATGAAATGCATCATTACACCGTTACACCGCATGCAGCGCAGTTAACATCCTACCCATAAAACAGGCGTGAAACGCACTGCTTCAGTGGGTCTGCTTGAGCAGGTGTTATGCTGAGAATCGCTGTCCGCTCATGCTCTCTAGACACATCTCACAGATCCTTGGTTTTGCTGGAGGGTGATCTTGCTGCGATATCTGTCACTCCATTGATCGCCAGAGTTGATTCGGCTGATCTGGCTGGATAGGCGGGTGTCCCCTTCCTCCCTCACTGCTCCATGTGCGTCCTGAAGCTGTGTGCTCGGTGGAAGAGGATGATCATCCCAGACAGAAGGAGTGTACCGTTCTTCAGTCCAGAAACATCTCACAGATCCTTGGTGTTGCTGGATCAGGCCAGCAATACCATAAAAAGAGCCCCACCGATCAAGCCAGAGGTCCATCAAGTCCAGCTTCCTCACAATGATCCACTAGAGGCGTCCAGCACACAAAGTAACAACATACTCCTATCCTGTGCCACTCCCTTGTGAAGTAGCTGACTTCTAAAGCCAGAAGGTTGCATATACCAATTATTGCTAGTATCCTAAGATGGACTTTTCTTCCAGAAATCTGTCCAAGCTAGGGTTGCCATATGTCCCCAAAAACAGGAATAATCCAGATTTTGGGGGGTTGTGTTCACATACTGGCAAATGGTCCTGTCCCCCACTTTAGTGGAAGAGAATTCTGGCAACCCTAGTCCAAGCCCCTTGTACTAGTATCTAAGCCAGACTCCATCACATCATGTGGCATGGAGTTCTACGGTCATAAGAATGTAAGAAGAGCCTCCACTGGATCTGATCCAAAGCCCCATCTAGTCCAGCTTCCTGTATCACAGAGGATACACACTGTATTACATACAGTCTAACAACATGCGGGTTAAAGAAATATTTTCTGGAGTGATGGTAGGATCAACATTGGCTATAACCTTTTCATGGGAAATGGGCATTGTGTAAATAATATTCGGTCTTTCCCCCTTTTGGGTATCTAGTGTGGCACGAACATTTCTGAAGCCTCAAAAAGGAGGTACCAATCATGAACCACAAGTCAACCATGATCACTGTTTAACATCCATGTACAGGTTCAACCTTATTATACACTGATATTTTAAATACACGGTTTTGACTCAACATGAACGACCACAGCAAATCAGTTTTGAAAACTGCTTTTCTTACTGTTGTAGAGAGACAGCCATGAAAGCAATTGTTGCAGTCTTCAGATGAGCCAGGCAAAGGCAAAAGGTCCTTTGCATTTCTAATTGCTGACTGCCTCTCTACAAAAGGAGAAAAGCTCTTGTAAAGTTGGAAGTGGGTCTTTAAATCTATTTTCTCACTTTTTTATTCACTGATTTTTTTATACATGTGAAGTTCTGGAATGGAACCCTAAGAAGGGAAACTTGTATCTCCTGCACAAGGCTCTGTACATAACAGACTCCATCCTTATATGGACAACTGACTATCCACTGGCTTTTATTATACCACAAAGTCCATTTTCACACAAACTCGAGATCTCTTTCCTCCAGACCATAGCCACTTTGGATACATAAATATAAATAAATATAAATAAATATATATAAACTTCCTGGTTTGGCACAGGCAGCTCAAATCTCATCAGAATCTGTGTCATAAAGGGATTTTTCCCCTCAATGCACATCACTTACTGACCCTGAGTTGCATTTGATATTTAGCTGCCAGTTTGAAAAGAGCCTTCCGGGACTGTTCCCAAACCTGCTTTTGGTTTGCACTTGTGGGTCATCTGCAAACTTGGTCACCTGCAAACATTTACTCCTAGCTCCTTGTGAATGCATTAGGACTGCAATCCTAAGGACACTTTCCTGGGAGTAAGCCCCATTGAGCACAATAGGGCTTATCTTGGAGTAGACTTACCCCCAAATCCAGAGTAACTACAGGAGCACCTAAGAGACTTTACGTGCACCCATAGTTACTGCACCACCTAGTGAAAACCTATGGGAAATTCCTATTGGAATCCAGAGTAAGTTGTTCTTACACTGGAGCAAGGACTCCCCATAGTTACTCTGGATTTTGCCCGTGGTTAGGATTGTGCTCTTAAGAAGCACCAATCTGTGTCCTCTTCCTCCATAACAACTTAAGTTTACTCATAAACCTTTGATAAAGTGCTTTGCCAGACGCTTTTTGAAAGTCCAGCGCATGATGTCAACTGGATCACCAGAATCCACATGCTGTTGACTCTCTCCAAGCAGGACATACCACTGTATCCATAAAAGTGATTCTCTTCCAGCACAGCTTGTTTTTCAGTATGCTTCATAATGTTAACTTTCATTGTTTTTCCACCAGTTTACCCACTTCAAGCTGTCCAGCCTGTAATTTCCCAGATTCTTTCCCCTGCCCTAAATCTCTTTTCAAACACCAGCACTGGACGGACTTCCAGTCATCTGACATCGATGATGATTTAAGAAACAAGTTGTGTATTGTTGTAGGCGCCAGCAATTTCATATTTAAGTGCCTTAAGAACCCTTGGGTGGACGCCATCTGGACCTGGTGATTTATGCATTTCTAATTTGTTCATCCTTTATCACTTTTATTTGACTCACTTCTGCGAAATACCAACCCCAAAGATGGTGGGGTTCAAGCAGTCCATGCAGTTATCTGCGCTACATCTAGTGTAGTAAAATCCAACACAAAATATTCATATAGTCCGATGCTACGGACATTTCCTAAGGACGTTTGCATGCATAAACCACACCATAATTTATTCAGTCAAGCCAAGACATCCCATAATTTCCACAGTGCATCCCACAGTCCTTGCAATATTCTTAAAATACAGAGCATTCTGAGCTTTTTCTCTTTAGCTTTATAAACTACATCTTGCTGAAGACTGTTAAAGTGTATATAAATAATTCTCACTCTAATTCAGACTATGAAAAAATATTTATTTATTTAAGAGGTTTAAGAAAAGATTCTTTAGGAATCAACATACAGTATTATTATTATATGTCTATTATTCTTGACAAGAACCACAAACAGCATGGGACAATTAGATATACCACAAAGAATACATGATATTTAACATGCATTATGCTGCAATCCTATATTTATTTAAGAGAAACCCTACAATCCAAAGTAACTACGGGTGCTCTTATGTCGACGTAAGAGACATTTACATCGACATAGTTATGCTGCCACCTAGTGGAAACCTATGGGAAATTCATACTGCAATCCCATAGTAAATTTTTCTTACGCTGACATAAGAGCTCCCATAGTTACTCTGGATTGTGCCCTAAGCCTCAATAAAAAGTGGTATTTCTGAACAAATATATATAGGACTGTGCTGTTAATGCTTTACAAGGAATTGGTGTGCAGAGCATAAATGGGAAGAAAAGGCCTACTGGAACTGGAGAGTTTAAAGACTCCTCAACTTGGGAAAGCTGAAGTTGGCTTTCAATCCATGACTGGATCCATAGGGAAGTTGTCAACAATCCATGAATGGATCTATAGGTGTCTGCTCTCCTTTGTAGACCACAATGTTCTTCTCTGTTTCATACACCTTGACTTTATAAAGCATCCCCGCAGGAAGGAACTGCTGGAGGTTTTCCCAAATAAACACGGCAACGTTCTCAGTTGTGCTGCAAGAAAAACCCCGAACGTTAAGAGTTCACATTGACATTGGCACTGAGATGAGGAACAGTGTCCCACCATGGAGGGAAAGGTGTGGCTGGTCACTCTGCCTCACCTACCTGACCACATGGGCGAAGTAGGGGACATCTTTGTCCAGGTTCTTATGGTCAAGGGGTTCCATGATGGCCTTCTGCAGGGCAGAGAAGGAGATCTTTGAGCAGCTGCAGCCATGAACGGCTTCCCAGGATGGAAAGCCCACCTGCTCTCCAGTCTTCCCTTTTCTCTCATTGGCTTTTGGTTCTTTTTAATTGTTTAATGGAATTTTAAACATGCTTTAATGGGATTTACATGCTCTCAGATGACGTATACCCAAATCTAAAGTGCCTTCGAATCTAATGCACACATTACGTATTTTTATAATCAAAATACCACATTTACTACAATCCCGTTAACCGTCAAATCTAATGCGCACCCTGAATTTGGAGACTAAATTGGGCTGGAAAAGGTGAGCGTTAGATTCAAGTAAATACGGTATATTGTAATAATACATTTTAACTGTCATTGTACACAAGTATACAACAAAATTTTTAGGTGCACTTTTCAGGATTCAGACTCAACCAATCACTGGAGTGCTCAGCCACTGCAGGTACATGCCGCCAGATGATCCTCACAGCAACCCTGTAAGGCAGGCAGTTGTTCTACAGGCAGTTGTTCTACAGAACTCTTCTCTTTCCAGGTGGAATCTCATCTGGTATCAAATCTTGTTGCTTGATTCTTGGGTCTTTACTAGTCTTACAAAGGTTTTCGGGTCATGCTGCAATTGCCCACTGAGCCTCTTCTAGAGTGTACCCCATCCCTAAAGTTTTTGGTCTCCCCCTCGAACTTGTTCCTCATCCCAGTTTCAAAACTTGAAGTATCCACTTGCTCTTTTTTCCAAAACGTTTGCTCCCAGGAGGAGAGTTTGGTATTTGGTTTTCGGTCATGAAGACTAACTAGAACCTCCATGTTCAGAGACAGTCTACCTGACAGTCTACCTGCAGTTGCTGGGAGGGGCAGCAGAATGGGATGGCTATCAAGTCCTGCTTATGGTCTTTCCAAAGGCATCTTTGGCGCATTTACATGCAGTGGCTCAGCACTCCAGTGATCGGTTGAGTCTGTATCCTGCAAAGTGCAGCTAAGAAATTTTGTTGTATACTTGTATACAATGACAATAAAAAGTATTATTATTATTTTTTATTATTATTATTATTATTATTATTATTATTGCTGACTGCCAAGGAAATCAGAATTGTGGATTTCACGGCCCACTGTCTTGACCAGTGGTGGGCCCGGCCTGGCCCAACAACCAGCTCGCTGGAAGTGGGCGGGCCAAGCCGGGGTCAGGGGCAGGGCCAGCTGGGGTGGGGCCAGGGAGGGCACACCACCCACCCCAGCGTGCTGAGGCGAGGGACGGGCCCCAACCCGGGCGCACTGTGTGTGTGGCAAGCTTGGAGCACTGAGCGTGGATTAAGCTAAGCTTGATGCACGTGCAGTGTAGGGCTTCCCGGGCACACCAAACCGGTGCGCCTGGTTTTCTGGCCCCCCTAGCTACCGGATCAGTAGCGGGGGGTCAGAAATAAGAAGCAGTGCGGGCGATCTGGCCCAAACAGGGTTCAGCCCACCACTGGTCTTAACCCAGCAGAGTTGTTCATATGTTGGCTGGACTGTACAGCAACAGAGCATAAATGAAGGGTTGCCATATGCATGGCAAAACTGGGACATTTCCAGTTATGGCAGTCCTGCCCCGTACGGGTAGGTCCAAACCCCGGGTTTGGAGAGAAGGTGGTGATGTGAGTGAGTGAGTTCAAGAGGGCTCTCCCAAGCTGGTGCATTATTCCTGGGAGTAAGCCCCATTCACTAAAATGGGACTTACTTCTGAGTAGACATGCATAGGATTGTGCCTCAACCTTCAAGGCTCTGACCCGGTTTTATCCCAGTTTGCAAGGGTTTTATACCATCCCAGTTTTGTGCAAGGGAATTATGGCAACCCTACATAAAGGGGCCTGATGCACTTTGGTCACCACAACACCCCAGCCTCCAGGGATAAATGCTAGAGATGACTAGGAAGAGAGAGTGTCATTACCTGCATGTAATCTTTCAGGTCAGTAATGTTGATCACCATTCCTGTAGTAGGGTCAATCTGCAGGTCAACATAAACAGAACAGATCCATTACCCTGACCTCAAAACTCCAGACTGAAGCTCAAAGTACACCAACTTGAAAGGAGACCTGCTGACCATTATAGGATATCTACGAAGAAGATCTGGCTGGGGCTGAGCTTTTGGGTGGCCTATTTGTACTGGAGCTAGTTGTTGCGCTAGTTGTACAAACTAGATGTACTGGGGGGGGGGGGTCTCTAAAATTGGGAGGTGGTGGCTGTGGATCAGGATCCTGCCTCATTCCCGGAAGGGTTCTGACCCTCATCCGGATGGGCCAACATTTGGGCACAGACCCAAATGCGCACACCTGGCCATTGGCACCATGGCCAACAACTCCCACAAAATGGAAACTCTATGGAGAAAACTCCATACTCCACACCCAACTTGTTCCCCACTAAAAGCCTCCTTCTAGGTAAAGGCAGGAGAAAGCCCAAAGCAGTTGGAAGCTAGATGTGGGGGGTTCTGGCGCATAAGGACTTGGAACACCAACAAAAGATACTCACCGTTCCTCGCACAGTAACTTCCACTAGGAAAAATAAAACACGGTGTTAGTCTTGGAGAAAGTACCCTTGAACACAAGCAGCTGACTGAGAAGCATCTATCACGTTCCAGCCAGGGTTGTTTCCATCCTTACCAGAATACAGTAAAACCTTGGATTGAGAGTGTTTTGCAAGACAAGCAAGCATTGCTAATAAATTTCTGGCTTGATATACAAGCGGTGTCTCGATAAACAAACAAACAAGTCCCAGTCAGTCCCATCCAGTTTCAGTGGTCCACCAACATCTGCTCAGCTTCCCTCGAGACACCAGCCAATGGATGTCTACTCTGAAGTAAGCCTATTACAGTCAATGGGGCTCACTCCTATGTAAGGGAGGCAACAGAAAGGTGCCTAAAAGGCCTAACCTTGTATGTCTACTCTGAAGTAAGCCCTATTATAATCTGGGGGCTCAGTCCTGTGTAATGGGGCAATGGAAAGGAGTCCAAGAGATCCAGCCTTGCTATCTACTCTAAAGTAAGTCCTATTATAATCAGTGGGGCTCATTATGTAAGGGAGGCAATGGAAAGGAGCCTGAAAGACCTAGCCTTGTATGTTTACTCTGAAGTAAGCCCTATTATAATCAGTGGGGCTCACTATGTAAAGGAGGCAATGGAAAGGAGCCCGAGAGACCTACCCCCAAATCCAGAGTAATTATGGGAGCATGTAAGAGTCATGCAAGGACTCCCCGTAGTTACTCTGGATTTTGCCCCTTGCCTTGTATGTCTAAAGTAAGCCCTGTTATAATCAGAAGGGTTCACACCTGTGTAAGGGGGGAAGCGTGAGGCATGTGAGGCATGTAAGGGGGGAAGATTGGGAGACTAAATGCAAGCTATTTTCATATGAGTATTTTAGGGTTGTGGAACGAATTGTCTGAGTTTCCATTATTTCTTATGGGAAAATTTGCTTTCATATACAAGCACTTTGGATTACAAGATGCTTCCGGAACAATTTATGCTTGTAAACCAAGGTTTTGCTGTACCGGAAATTAAACTGGGATGTTCCTGCATGCGAGCGAGAGTGTCCCCCCCCCCCATAAAATCAGTGGAGAAAGGCAGACTGTCTCTGCACATGGAGGTTCTGCTCAGCTTCCGTGGCTGGAGCATGGGAGCCCTGTGGATGGACTCATGGCCACGCGTGTGCCTTGACACGCAAGGCAAGATGTGGGTTGTAAGAACATGGCTGCAGGGCCCCCCGGTGTGTGTCGGCCGCTCTTCCTCCTCACCCTTGTAGTTGTGTCCGTGTCCGTTCGGGTTGTTGCATTTTCCAAACACCTCCCAGTTTTCTTCATTGCTCAGTGAATTACTGCAGAGCCAGAGGGAAAAAAGTGTGTCATGCTCAGAGACATCTCAGAACTCTGTACATGCTCAGAGACACTTCATCCACCACACACCCATATGTTTCAGCATCTTCTATCCAGCTGGGCAAGAGCAGTCACTCTGCACATGCCCAGAGGCACTCTTCACCCTCCACCCATGTATTCCTGCAACTCAGTATCTTCTACCCAGCTGTGAACTCTGTACATGCTCAGAGACCCTCCACATACACACTCACTCAGCATCTTCTACCAAACTGGGAAAGAGCAGGCACTCTGCACATGCTCAGAGGCACTCTTGACCCTTGCATATTCCCAGAATTCAGCACCGTCTCCAGACAATGTAACAGGCAGAAACTCTGCACATGCCCAGAGGCACTCTTGACCCCACCCGTGTGTTTTTTGAGCCCCGCGTGTTCCTGGGGGCTGTGCACTCTGTGCGTGCCCAGAGGCGGCCTTGACCTGTGCAGTCTGTGGGCGGCGCTGAAGCTGAGGCTGCGGGTGAGGCGCGCCAGGCGGGGAGGCCCTGAGGGGCCCTTGGGCGTCTCCATGACAACCAGGGGCGGCACTGCGCATGCGCGAGTCCTCTCGTTCGCCTGTCCTCTCCACGCAAGCGCAGTCAAGCTCCCTCCGCCCCCTGCAGGGAGGGGCTGATGGGGGAGGGGCTGATGGGGAGGGGGGAGGGGCTGATGGGGAGGGGGAGGGAGGGGCTGGTGGGAGGGGCTGATGGGGGAGGGGGAGGGAGGGGCTGATGGGGGAGGGGGTGATGGGGAGGGAGGGGGGAGGGAAAGGCTGATGGGGAGGGGGAGGGAGGGGCTGATGGGGGAGGGGCTGATGGGAAGGGGGAGGGAGGGGCTGATGGGGGAGGGGGTGATGGGGAGGGAGGGGGGAGGGAAAGGCTGATGGGGAGGGGGAGGGAGGGGCTGATGGGGGAGGGGCTGATGGGGAGGGGGGAGGGAGGGGGGAGGGAAAGGCTGATGGGGAGGGGGAGGGAGGGGCTGATGGGGGGAGGGGCTGATGGGGAGGGAGGGGGGAGGGAAAGGCTGATGGGGAGGGGGAGGGAGGGGCTGATGGGGGAGGGGCTGATAGGGAGGGGGGAGGGAAAGGCTGATGGGGAGGGGGAGGGAGGGGCTGATGGGGGAGGGGCTGATGGGGAGGAGGAGGGAGGGGGGAGGAGCTGATGGGGAGGGGGGAAGGAAAGGCTGATGGGGGAGGGGCTGATGGGGAGGGGGGAGGGAGCTCCTCCTGCAACAGGCGCAGTGCCGCACACAGTGGGTGCTCACAGCCACAGACCTGTCCTCTCCCCAGGACGCCCTCCTTCCTGGCCTGGCCCTGCAAGAGCTTTCCTGGGATGCAGAGACCGAGTTTCTGAGCCTCCCTGCAGAGCAAGACCAGCCTGTGAAGGAGACAGAGGGACACGAAGACCCCTGCAGGCTGAATGAGGGGGAGCCTGGGCACCACTTACAGCAGGAAGAAAAGCAGTTCTTCACACTGCTCCGCACTCAGATCTCTATGAGGAGCCTGGACCCGGCACAGCTCTCACCACAGCCACTGCTCAGAGCTGCCTCCGCCCCCCGCCAGTGCCCAGCAGTCCCCACTGCCAAACACAGCCTGCCAGTGCTGGGTGCCCAGTGCTGCCCACTTCAGGGGCCCCTCCCCGCCTCTGGCCCTCCAGTGCCTCCAGCGTGCAAGAAGCCCCCAGAGTGCGGCCAGGCTGATTGCAGCACCCCCTCAGCAGCACAAACGGACCGATAATGTATCCTCGGCCTAAAGCCTCTGGCTAAGAGCACAACACAGCATAATCCTCCCTGTCGGCATAAGGTTGCCACAGTCTGTCGGCTGAGCAGAGACGGCTGGGCTTCTGCATGGCCTGACCTGCAGCCAAACCTGATAAGCGAACAAGGGCCGCTCTGTAGGTTAACTGCAAAGAGCTTTGCTCCGGGCCTGAGCACGGCTGCCAGTCACTGAGTAGAAGACGCTGCCCACCTGCTGCAGCGTGGCCAGAAGAGGGGAGCTCTCTGAAGAAAGCTCAAGCACTACTGGGCCTGCTCGCCAGCGGACCAGGCGTGGTCGCCTGTAAGCCACTTAGACGTGTTTGTTACGCTCACGTTGTGTGATGCAGCCCATGGAACAGAATAACACTCTTGCTTCTGTAACCAGCTTCCCACCATAAAAGATTGAGGCCGGCAGCCTTCTTGGCAGCTCCTCACTTTGGGACACGAGTCCGAGGACTTTGCCCAACACGTGTGGAATAAAGATCCTCCTTCTGATAACTCAGTTGACTGAGGGTTTTCTACAACGTCTTACAAGTGCCCACCAGCACTCAGTGCCTGTCGGCAGTCATCTCTCTCCTCTCCAATGTTATCTGCCTGCCTGCCTGCCTGTCTGCCATCTGTCTGTCTGTCTGTCTGTCTGTCATCTTCTTCCATCCTTTCCTTCGTTCCCATCTATCTGTCTGTCTGTCTGCCTGCCTGCCTGCCTATCTATCTACCTGTCTGTCTGTCTACCTATCTATCTACCTGTCTGTCTACCTACCTATCTATCTGTCTGTCTACCTACCTATATATCTACCTGTCTGTCTACCTACCTATCTATCTACCTGTCTATCTACCTACCTAACTATCTATCTACCTATCTACCTATCTGTCTGTCTGTCTGTCTGTCTATCTATCTATCTGTGGCAGTGGTTCTCAAACTTTTAGCACCATCATCCTAATGACACTTTCTTGGGCGTAAGCCCCTTTGAACCCAGTGGGGCTTACTTTTGAGTAGACATGCTTAGGATTCTCTAGGCAGAATGTCCCAGGTAGGGTTGTCATATGTCCCAAAAATCCCACTTTTGGAGGATTGTGTTCACATCCTGCCAAATGGGACCTCCAATTTTGCGGAAGAGAATTTTGGCAACCCTGGTGTGCAGCATGACAGTTGGCGGGGAGGGGGGCTTCTGTTACCTGAGGTGGCGATGCCCCCCCCCCATAATTAGTGATGGGAAGAAGAAGGCACCCCTGGCAATTCCCATCAGCTGCCCTTTGTGGACAGCCTGCACCACCTGGGGCGCCATGTGCTGCCACAGCAAAGCACATGTTCTGTGACCCAGATATGCTCCTGTGCCAATTAATTGGTTCCTCTCGCCATCCCGTGCTCTTCACTTTAAGCAGTAACACGTCAACCCTGGTAAATTCCTGCATCACATGATATTTATAGCTTCATTTATAGCCTGGCACATCACTTGTCCTCAACGTCCGGCCACATTTCCATGCACCTGGACAAGCGATGGAGATCTCGGCTGCACCACCACCATCACCAGGCACCTCTCCTCGGAAGATGGTCACCTTCTCCAGGGTAGCCACATTCAGTGCTTCCCACAGGCTGGCCTGGTAATGCCCCTTCTTGGCTTGGGTGGCTTTAGACAGCGGAGAGGGGGCTGCATCTGGAAGTACATCACTTGTGCATCCCAATGTGCATCTAGTGCACTTGTGCATCCCAATGACAGGAACATTGGTAGCCAGGCTGAAAATCAGGGCGCTCTGCAAATGTCTCCAGCTATCCCTAGTGGATGCTCTTACACCACGATGGGGGCATCGAGCCATGTTTCTCTGACTGGTGTTCGGAACAAGAATGTAGCGCATGTGCTGTTGCTGTCCTTTCCTGTATATCCAAATGTTGTCCATGTTGCCCCAAATGGCAACATTTATAATGAGGGTTGCGGTTGTGTTTGGAAGGTGATAGGTCAGGCAGGGATAAAAAATACGGTAGAGACTCTGTTTCTGCTGATTGTTATATAAATAAAGTATATTATTCTTATATAGCATTGTAACTTTGCATATTAAGGATGAGATTCTTGAAGATTATTAAACATACATTATTCTTTATTATCATATTAAAGACATTGTATTAAAAATGAGTGTTAGGCATAAAGGGCATACCGTACTTACTCGAATCTAATGTGCCATCGAACTAATGTGCTCGAATCTAATGTGCTCATTCTATACTTATAATCAAAATACAGTATTTACACAAATCTAATTAATCATCAAATCTAACGTGAACCTTGAGATTAACCCTACAATCCAGAGTAACTACGGGAGCACGTAAGAGACATTATGTCACCACCTAATGAAAACTGCACCACCTAGTGAAAATCTATGGGAAATTCATATTGCAATCCAGAGTAAATTGTTCTTACTCTGGAGCAAGGACTCACCGTAGTTACTCTGGATTGCGCCCTACGAGCACAATCCTAACTATGGGGCTTACTTTTGAGTAGACATAGTTAGGATTGTGCTCAATATTCAGCTGAAAAAGGTGAGCATTAGATTCAAGTAAATACGGTATTTTTGGTCAAAGGATTTTTGTAATGTATTGGCTTTCCAGAGAACAACCCTTAAATATCATGCACAAAGCATGATGATAGGGTGCAATCCAGAGTAACTACGGGGAGTCCTTGCTCAGACATAAGAACAATTTACTCTGGATTGCAATATGAATTTCCCGTAGGTTTTCACTAGGTGGTACCGTGACTACGTCGATGTAAATGTCTCTTACATGCTTTACTCTGGATTGTAGGGTTAGCAAGTGAACATAACTAACGGTGGTGAAAATGAATCTGGTTATTGTTCCTGGCAGTGGCATAGCTAGTTGTATAGTTATACGTATAGTTGGTATAGGGGTATAGTTGGTTCTCATCAAAAAAATTGTTTTTTAATTTTAAAAAAGTATAGAGCGATATACCTTAAATTTGAGAAGATTTGGTGCATAAAATAAATTTAAGAACTGGAAAGAATTGGAAAGAGATTAACTTGGTTGCAGCTTGGAGGTCCTTATGTGTTTTAACCTATGTATTTACCTCCTTAATGTATGTTCAATGCCCTGTACCTGTATCCTTAATTAAGAAAATCAATAAAAATTTTAAAACACAATACAATATTTCAAAAAATCTTTTCCTTTCCAGCAAATCACTGAGCGAGGCAGAGAACAAGAAGTTGTTTGGGTCATGCAGCCAGAGGCATGGACACAATTATAAAGGTGAGTGGAAAGGACCGGTAGCCGAAGAAGCGAGAAGTTGCATTGGAGTAGCTCCATCACGTCCAGGCATTTGACAGCCATGCAGTTGTATGTCCATCCATCCTGTCCCGTCCCTGTCCCCCCCCCCCCAAGATCGGACACATCAGGGACCAATTCAGGCTGACCCTGACCCACCTCCTAGAAATACGGTGTGTGTTTCTCAATGGCTTCCTAAAAATATTCGTGGAAGCTTCATAATAAATTGCAATCTAATAATTTATTATTAAGTACGTAATTTATTATTTATTTTACTATTTAACAAATAATATTTTAATGTTAATAATAAATTATTTTAATATTAATAATATTAAATTTTAATATTAATAATAATAAATCATTTAATTTATTATTCAATAATTTATTATTAAGTTAAAATAAATTGCGGGCCCTAAAGTTAGATTCAGTTTTCTTTTTTATTGCTTGGAAAACCATCTGCTTGTAATCTTTCTTCTAAAATTTGTTTATCTTCCTCAGTTAATCTCTGAATATTGATTTGAGTAAGATAATTTCTATTTCGCTCAACACATGGTTTATAAGTTCTATATATAGGTTCTATATATTATTTCATTATCATTACAAGCATAGGGTCCAGCCTCTCTCTTTACACATGGAACTTGTTTCTTAAACTCTTCTCTTAATTTGTAGACTAGTAATTCATCAGTATAAGAGTTTATAATAACTAGTAATTCATCAGTATAAGAGTTTATAATCAGTCTAGTAGTACAAAAAGAGAGGTATATAAGAAACAACAGTGGCATTTGGGAAAAGATTACAAATCTTTACTTTTAACAATGAAGGAAAGAAGGAAGGAAGGAAAGGAGAATGAATGAATGAATGAATGGGTTTTTAACAATGAGAGTCAATGGGACTTACTCCTGGATAAGTGTTGGTAGAATTGCAGCCAATAATTGTTAAACATTTCTTGCAGGATAATGTCACTTCTGGTCATGAAGTGACCATGAAGGACCTACGATGTGTCCTAACAGATTCTCAAAAAATGGACCCTCGTGCTAAAATAATCCAATATACGTAGAGCATCCGTTGTGTAACATTTCCTTTTCTTTGTCTGTCTTCCTTCTAGTTGTGGTGACTGTCCGTGGAGAAGTAAGTGGAGCAATGGTTGTCTTGGGGCAAAGTTGGTGCGCGGGGGGGGGGGGGGGTAGAAACATCCATGGAGCATTTATCTTGAGTTATGTGCCTCAAAAGGATTCTTTTCCTTATCCACTAATAACCATTATAGGCAGTTTCTTCATCCCTGATCAGCTGAGGTTCCATATCCAGAGCCATTGTTTGGATAATCCCTACCTCTCCCAAGTGAAAAGGGGATCATCTTAACCTTGATACATTGTGTGAGGTCAGGGATTAGGACCATAATCCTGTGGCCATTGATCAGAGTAAGCAGCACTGAACATAGTGGGGCTATGTATGGTTACATGTATGGTCACATATTCTCAGTGACCACAAAAAGTAGCACATGCATCAGAAGCATTGCTCGTCCTACCCTTGTCCTCTCACGGTGGTCCACCGTAACATCTGGGCTTTACCCAGTTCATATGGCTTTGGTACAATAGAAATTTCTAGCAGTTCCTGGGAATCCCAAACAGTGTGTCCCAAAGTATCCGCTGATTGACACTGCTCTTTCTTCTAGATCAGTCCCTCTACCGGGATGGTGGTAGACCTGACGGAGTTGAAAGCGCACATGAAGGTAAGGTCACTGTGGAAATCTTGTGGTATAAAATGCCAAACGTGCTTGGGAATTGGTGATGTGACCCAGCCCTATGGCTATAGAAACAGACATTATCCGGCATCTTTCAGGGGAGCAGACTCAATCATAAAGGTTGTACAAAGACCTAGAAAGCAACACTGGGAAGCAACATTGCACTCAACAGTTGCAAATAGCACAGTGATGTGGTTGGATTTGGGATTTGCTCCCACCTTCATGGCAAATACATCAAGGATTTAAGGCAGATCAGATATTAATATTCCATTGCCATGTATGCTGACAGCCAGGACTTCCACAATGATGTCTGGCCACCGACTGTCGCCAACTGCCAATTCTTCAGTGTAGTCTGGCTGCCGGTTGTTGCTAGTTCACACTTTTGTGCTATCCGGGGTGCACCACGAGGTGAACTAGCATCACAACACATTAGTGAGACTCCCTGCAAATCTTAGTGCTTTGCACCCCCTATAGTTATGCCACCGCTCCCCACTTTGAACTCTTGGGCTTCCCTACTATTTTCTCTCTCTGCCTTTATTCAGGAGGCCATCACAAACCCCCTGGACAAAAAGGACCTTGATGATGACGTCCCCTATTTTGCCAGCACTGTAAGGTGAGTCGTCAAACTCATCATGATTGTTCCCAATGCAACAATGTTGGGGGACAGGCTTGTTGTTCTAAATCCAGGCTTATACATTCTCAATTTTTCTTCTAATGGCAATACTGACCTTATTTTTCTATTTTGCTTTTATTTATTTAAAAAAAAATTGTTAAGGGAAGTTGGAAAAAAAACCAAAAAGAGAGAGAAAAATGTTATAAACTGAGTGGCAAGCAAGGAATATTCTCTTTATAGTTCTTAAAGTGTTCTACAAAGTCATATAACATATTGGACCACTTATTTTAAACAATCTAATATCCTAAAATTTATTTTTCAACAAAGATAAATGAGAGAGGATTTTTTTTCCAAAATCATGTATCAGTTTTGAATCCATTAACATCTTAATTCATACTTCATTTGATTTGTTTTCTTCGTCACACTCACAAAGTCCATAAATTATTTCCAATTATCTATAAAAGTTTTCTTTTTAAAAAACTATATGATTCAACAGCATACAGACCATACTTTGTGGGCTTCAATATGGTTTTAGATTCTTTTGGTGGTGCCATTTTTGGCTTCCAAGAGGTTTTTCCAGGTTCTGCAGTTCTTTTTCTAGGGCAACTGAGGGCTGTGGGTGGTGCAAGTGGTTAAGTCACTGTGCCTGTTAACCAGCAGGCCAGGGTTCGAGACCTGGGTCGGCCCCACAAGACAGGTTGAGCTCCTGTCCTTAGCCCAGCTCTGCAACGCCAGCTGGATCCAATCATATTGGCTCTGCCTTTCCACTGGACTAATTCAGTGGCGTGGAGAGGGGAGATTTGCTGCTTGGGTAACAGCCTATTCTCCATAACAATCTAACCCAGGGTTTCGTGCTTCGCATGCAGCGTATGCAGCGGAGAGCACGATACCAGAGTCTTCTAAGACTGACGGAGGCCTGCTTTTTTTGTCTGCATTTTATGAATTGTCTGTCCTTCTTTCCCTGCCAGACAATTTGAAACTACAAATAGTTGCCCTCGAAACAGAACCTGGAAGAGTTTTGCAACTATTTGCAACTTCTGCGAAGATCTTTCATGGCACATGGGTTGAAATTGCATTTTTAGTGCTTCTTAACTATGTGCATGAAAGAGCAATCCTAACTGCCTTTTTCTTTCCTTATAAAATCTTTTTCTCCGCAGTACGACCGAGAATCTGGCCATGTTTATCTGGGAAAACCTGCAAAAGCTCTTGCCCACAAAAGCGCTTCACAAAATAAAAGTGTACGAAACGGAGGAGATCAGCATTGTCTACAAAGGGGGGGCTCGAGCATCAGCCACGTCCACGGATACCCGCACATCCCCGATGCTCTCTACAGATAACGGCATTTCTCTTTATGATGGTCCCCATCTAGCAGTCTCCATATGACTCCCCCTAACCTTCCCTGCCAAAGACTCCATTTGACCCACTCGGGAAACCGGGTAGGCTTGTGGGATATCCACAGTTGTGCTGTGGCTCACAACACAGACATTTGGACCTCTGTGTTCCTTTCGTCTTTAGAGGCGTAGCAAGTGGCAATAGCCAGTGAACTGGATTGGGGAGAAGAACTATGGTGAACTATTCGTCTGATCACCTGGGGTGAACAAGAAGGGCCTCCAGGAAACTAGGCGGGGGGTGGTTTAAAAGTGCATTAAGCCTATGACTAAAGTAGCATGGAGACAATCCTCTGTGGATAAGTTCTGAATTTTTATTTTATTTTTTATTTTTTTGCACGTCCCTATTAAAATGCCATACCCCCAAATCCAGAGTTAACTATGGGAATATGTAAGAGACTTTACGTGCACCTGTAGTTACTGCACTACATAGTGAAAAACTATGGGAAATTCATATTGGAATCCAGAGTAGGTTGTTCTTACACCGGAGCAAGGACTCCCCATAGTTACTCTGGATTTTGCCTATAGGCTGCAATCCTAACCACACTTTCTCGGGAGTAAGTTCTATTGAACACAATGGGATTTACTTCTGGGTAGACATGCTTAGGATTGCACTGATAGTAGCCTGTTTGGGACATCACTGCAGAACCAGCTTTTTTCCTGGTGCACTATGCAGGTCACACAGGTGATCTTTCCACTTGAGAGCAGAGATTTTCAACCTTTTTCATCTCACTTGGTTAATAATAATAATAATAAATAATAAACTTTATTATTGTTAAAATTATCAAGGCGTGCACACCATCAGTATTTTTTACCATTGCCAAGGCACAGCCTGCTGCTGGTTGGGGGTTCAAATCACCCAATTCCCCTATTAATGAATGGCTTCCCCAAAGTTCCAAGGCACACCTGCAGACCGTCCGCAGCACACCAGTGTGCCACGTCACACTGGTTGAAAATCATTGGTTGAGAGGAACAAGTCAAAGACGAATGAATGAGTGAGCAGAGCAGTGACGTCCTGTTGCCCAGATTTCTTTATTTTTATTTTTTTGGCCAACCATCTTCTAAAAATGCAAAACATTTCTGAACATGTTTATTGCTGTTCCAAAGAGTTAAAAAAATGCAGCAAACACCCAAAGCGCATCACTATAATTAACCCATAATATTGACAAAAATAATGGCGAAAGGATTAAAAATGCCAGCAAGACTAAGTTGAAACCTTGCCTCTCTTGGTTGTGTTTCTTTTAACAAGCCCTTGAGGTTGACTATATTTATCCATCCAACAGCATCACGAGCAGCCAGTGATGAACACAGGCAAGGCTATTGTGAATTCAGAATTGCAGTGCATCACTAGGGTTTGCATCACCTGGTGTGGGTCACCCTATCATGACAGTGATAGGGCAGTGATAGCGGTGATGCACCCCCCGCCCGCAACACCACTGCAACCAAGGCACATGAAGACAAAGCGGCTTAAATAAGGCCACAAAAGGGGGAGTTGGAAAGACACACAGAAGGACATGTCCAAGACCTGGTGCCTGAGACGGCATCATGCCAAGTATCTATGGATGTGTTTGACACTACTAATGAGGCACTACTACAACTCCTCCCTCTATCCCTCCAGATGTGCAGCCACCCCCAACACAACCTCCTTTAATGTGGTACAAACATGCCATGGAAGCCATAGGGGATCTGCACAGGGACTCGAGCACGGCCCAGTTCAGTGAAGTTCTTGGCATCCAGAACGAGCAAGAAAGTGCCCTGATCCTGTAAAGAAGAAGAACAAACAAAGTCAAGTGGTGGTGCTGGAGCAAAGTTTCTTTTTCTGCCAGCAAAAGTTGGAACATAACACCGGGGAACATAGGAACACGCAAGTGGATCATGCAAAAGTTGAAATACTGTACAGGGGAACATGGGAATATGCAAGTGGAACATGCAAAAGTCAAAATGCTGCCCAGGAGAACATAGGAACATGTAAAAGTTGAAATACTGTACAGGGGAACATGGGAACATGCAAATGGAACATGCAAAAGTTGAAGTACTATACAGGGGAACAGGCAAGTGGAACATGTAAGTGAATATTAGCTATTAGCTATTAATTCACCCATTAGCTATTAATTAGCTATTAATTTTTTCATTTTCTTGTAAACTGTTCTGTGAACTTTTCCGATGAAAAGCGGTTTATAAATACTGTAGATATTATCTCGGGTAGGGGTATAAATCAAATAATAATAGCATCCTGCTGTGCAGAGCTGTATTCTCTGGGGTGCTGCAGAACTGGGATTTTGACAGCTGTAATACTAATCGAGTAGAAGAGTATTTATTTTACTAATTTATTTATTTTACTATGCAGGGTGTTTAAATACTTCTCAACTTTACAGAGAAAGAAAAATTCTTTAAATGGCTGCTGAATGATGAGTTATTGTTAAAGGAGTAGGTGGTGAAGGAGACTCACCTGCCTGGGAGTGACCACGACAGATAAAATTATTCCACTGTCTTCTACATCCGAATTTGGTTTTGGCACAAACACGGGCTCAGAAGGATACATGCCATCCTCCTTCCAGATCTGGTGGACAAAAAACGAGGGGAAAGAACAGGCCTTTCATTGGCACTTCTCAGGGTTGAGTTTCTCCCTTACCCTCCAAAATCTCAGAAATTGTGTCATGGATCCCCCCTCCTTTGACCTTCATCTCCTTGGTCTTGATGTCAATCTTGACCAAGGAGTCTCCAACCAGGTGTCCAAAGCCACAGCCGTAGAAGAACCGATACATCTTCCCATTGCAACGTGCATAGTTGATCTGGGGGAATTCCAGGCCTCCAGCTTCCTTGAGCTTCTCATCATGTAGACTTTCCGAGGTGCACCAGATCTTGGGAAAAGGGCCACCACATCATCACTGAATGGAACTCAGCAGCAATTGGGAGTGGGGAAGAAGAACAGATATTGCACCACTTGCACATCAATGTTCCGGCACCCACAAAACTTAGTGCTTTGCACCCCTATTGCTATGCCACTGCTTCATTCTGACCTTAGGTTTATATTATCTCTTAGGTGTAAGAAGCGCTTGGCCATAAAAAAGCATCAGAGGCCAAAGGCAGGGACACGTTTAGTCAAATCCGCAAATGCCAACTGTAAAATCCGGGCATCTGCAAAGCACCCAACTGCAGCACATACCTTTCCGTCAGCCTCTTTCACAGCAACTGCTGATGTGTAAGGCAAGGGGTTGAGATTCTGTCCCACAGGAATACTGGGATCCACACTGACCGGCAGGACAAAGCGCCGTGGATATGGCCTCGCAATTGAATTGTAGGTCTGCCAAAGAGAGAGGAAGATAAAACCAAAAGACGAGCTGAATTCTGCACCCTGGCATGAAGTTGGGGTGCAGAGATCAAGCATTAGGGAGACTATAATCTCCCAGCCTGGACTCCTCAGGAATGTGCACACCTTTCCTAGTGCCCACAAATGGGGTTGCAAAAAAGGTACCCCTGGTTTGAGACTCCCAAAGGCATGGTACCCAGGGCCATATACCCCCTCAGTTCTGCCTTAGCTATGCCACTGAGACGAATCAATAGCCCGATTTGGAATAAGGCAGCTTCATGCTCAAAAACTCAAGAGATTGTGACCGTTTTTGTATGTCCACATTTTTGCGTCCACATTGATGGTGTTGATTTTTGTATATGAAACCCTAGCAAGTGAGGAAGCGCAGTGTCTACGACTGGAAGCCTGCCTAGAGGTGGTTCAGACATAGAACCTTCACCTCCTGTGATGTTTTCTACTTGTGTAGAGTGTCCAACGTGGTCCAAAGCAATTTCACCTGGTCCAGGGCTTCTCCCCTCTTGTGAAGGTTCTGCAGCAGGTAAACTTCAGCGGCGCCTCCTTCCTCTTGGCAGCAGATATCGAGGACGATACAGCCTTGGTCTTCAAAGGCATTGATTTGATGGAAACACATAAGAGCTTCACTGCAGTACTGCCCAGGCAAGACCTGTGCAAAGAACACACGCTGAGCCGGCATTTCTTCCTCAGTGAATCTCAGCCCTCCAGTCCCTTCTAGGAAACATCCCACTAAACATCCCTTCTGAAGAGCCTGAGGATCATTACATTAACCATCTTCAAAATAATAGGTAGGCATTGCCAGGAGGTCCAGAGCCCTGTCTCTACTTTGCAGACTCCTCTTTCTGGCATCTCAGGGGTCAGGGAACTTTCTTACCTTTAACCCCAAAATATATTTAGATATGCCAATGTTACCCCCTTGATTTGAAAGGAAGGAAATGGTCACCTAAAATGCCCTACAGGATGCCCTACATTTTGTCCTACATACATCCTACACCCAGGATGCCCTACATTTTGTCCTACATTTAAAAAATCAGGAGTAAACGTAAAGTAAGTGATTTACTTCTGAGTAAACGTAAAGTAAGTGGGTTACTTACCTTGGCTGGGGAGGGTGTTTGGAGACACTGGGGGGCAGTTTCAGGCTGCTGCAGCTTGGTGTGGCTAAGTTCAGCCAGCCGCAGCAACCATTACTGTGCCCATTACTGTGCATTACTGTGCACATTACTGTGTCCATGCGCAACATTACTGTGCCCATGCACACACACTCTTCCCCTTCTGAAAGCTCCAACGGAGAGCGCTAGCGCTTCTCCGTGGTAGAAGCAGTAGCGCTCTCCACTGGAGCTTTCAGAAGGGGAAGAGTTTGCACGACTGTCCATTACCCCCAGGAGTTTCATTTTTACCCCATTTGGGGTAATTTACCCCGTTCCCAGACCACTGTTAATTGAAATGTCCCTCTATGCCAGGGGTCTCTATGCTCATTTGGAAGGAACATGTTCGCCAAGTTGCAGCACCTCTGATCTTACATCCTTAGGGACTGAACTACTCTGAGGATCTCGGGGATCCAGGATCTGCAGGAAAGCTGCAGGTTCCCCGATGGTTGGAGCCATACCTGTCCAGTGTGCTTGTCCACGACATGAAAGTGGGTGTTGAGCTGAGGCTCCCAGCTGAACGCATCCAAAAAGCTGAACCCATTCCCAAAAGTCTTGGCTGTGATCATCTTCCATAGGTTTATTTTGAGGGGCTGCTCAATGAAGATGATATAGTTTTCACTCATTCCTAGAGGGACGAGACAAGGTTTGGACTGGCTTTTCCAACAATGGACCTACGGCTATTGAGTTTTCTAATCCTGCTCAAATACAGCTGTGCTACTGGCAGTCACCACTTCTTCGGGGTTTGCTTGCTTCCCACCCCCAGACATAGATGAGGAACAGCTGTGTCTCTCCATCTCTCTCATATTGGTTTGCCATATGTCCCCCAAAACAGGGGCAATTCTGATTTGGGGGGATTGTGTTCACATACTTGCATATGGGACAGATTGTCCTGCCCCGATTATGTGGACGAGAATTATGGCAACCCTACTCTGATACCACCACACATTAGCTAAGCTTCTGCAATGCCTGCTTTGGACTCAAAGATCTCCAATACATGTGGGCTATGAATGTTCCAAGTCATGGGTCTGGCAATTCTACTAACTAGAGGCTGACAATAGTTTGGGGATGGTCTCACCAAAGCTGTGGTAATAGGAGGGTTTCATCTTCTCCTTTGGTTCAATGGTGCAGAGGACATGTGCACCCTGCAGGCTGGTGTCATCAGAGCCAGGTTCTTGCGGGGGGACCCGAATGATGTTATAGTTGGAGCCTAGGAGGGATTAAAAAGCTCATCTTGCAGATTGATGTGCAATGAGAATGCAAGGAATTGCTATCAACAGCTGTGATTTCAGGCATGTCTCCACCTCCCATTGCTGTGACCACTGTAGCTGTCAAAGCAGGCCCTGTGACCATGTTGTTAGAAAAGGGGGTCCACAGGGGAACCCCAAGGCCACCCTTAAACTGATCCTCAAACAAAGGGCAGCAACACACTTGCAAGCCACAAGCCACCTGGTCTCACCATGCTTCCCATACGAATTCCCCATGTTGTAGGCAGTCCCGTCTGCCTCGTAATGCGGGTGAGCCGTTGCTCCATTCACCGCAATGTACTTTCTCCAATTTACCTGCAAATGCATAGATGTTGATTTTCCCAGTGAACAGAATTGCTTCCATTTGACTTCTGTTTTACTCCCACCACCTGGCCCCAAAAAGTTGCATGGCATGTTGTTCAGGTGCCTGCAAAATTTAGGTGCAATCCTAATCCAAGGTGAAAAATAATCCTTTCCTAATCCTAATCTAATGAGTTATGCAATCCTAATCTAGGATTTCCTAATCAAATCCTAGTTTAGGATTGGACAACTCATTGGTCTTCCCATTCCCATGATGTAGGGAGGCAAGCGCATGTCTGTACACTGGCCTAACCCTCCCCCAGGAGTGGTGTGGAAGTGTCTTTCACTACTTTTGTGACACCTCCAGGTCAGCACAGGATTTATGCGGGGGTTTAGGCTGGCCTAACTGGAGCTTAGGATTAGTGCTTTGCAGAGAATGCTCCGGGGAATGTTGTGAACCAGTTTATTCCTGAAGCTTCCCCAACTATACATTTACCTTCTTTGTTTCTAGTGTTTCCAAGTCCACCTTTCGCATCAAATTGGTCTCTGTGCTGACATAGTAGTCCCCTTTGTAGACTGTGAAGTTCACATTGCAGTTGTCCGTTGATTCTGGAACACATGTTCAAGACTGGTTTGTGAGTGTGCATGAAATACCTGTGGCCCATCACAGTGGCCTGGATGCATGTGCCCAAACAGATTAACATTGAAAGACATAGGTAAGGTATTGACATAGGTATTAATTGATATAGGTAAGGAAAGAGGTAGTGGTCACACCTGAACTTCAGAGATCAGAACAAAAGGAGAGTCATCTGCCTTCCTTCCTCCACTGCCACAACCATAAGAGATGAATAACAAGGAATGTTACATATAAACATCATCCATTTCATGGCAGATTTTCCTAAGGGGAAAACACCAGGATCAATGCCAGGACAAGGGCAAAGCTGATCTAAGGACACTTACTTGGCATCTCAAATCTTGACATGAAACGCCCAAAAATGCTTTTGCAGGGATCTGGCACAGCCAGCGTCCCAAACTCGGAGATCATGATCCGGTTGTTCTCGCTGTTGGCCAGGTAGGAATTGCTCCTTAGGAATTTGCTTCTGTACTTTACAGCTCCGTTCTCAATCTCAAACTGGTGCAGGAGAGCCATGCCGTCGAACCAGTGGTTGAACCTTCAGTGGTGCAAGAAAAATGCATGTGATGAAGAAGACGGATACAGGGGTGTTGTCCCATCCATTTCAGTGATTCAAACCCCCACATCCAGAGTAACTATGGGAGTACATAGGACGCATTACATGCAGTGATGGGCTTCAAAGAAATTAAGAACCGGTTCTCTGTCCATCTGGCAGCCACTTTTAAATGGCTATTTTTAAACTTTATATGTACTATCTCTTGTTAAGAACCGGTTCTATAGAGTAGGTGCGAACCTGCTGGTGCCCACCACTGATTACATGCACCCGTAGTTGTGGGTGGCGCAAGTGGTTAAGATGCTGTGCCTGTTAACCAGCAGGCCAGGGTTCGAGACCCAGGTTGGCCCCACAAGACAGGGTAAGCTCCTGTCCTTAGCCCAGCTCTGCGACGCAGCTGGATCCAATCGTATTGGCTCTGCCTTTCCATTGGACTAAGTCAGTGGCGTGGAGAGGGGGGATTTGCTGCTTGGGTAACAGCCTATCCTCCATAACAATCCAACCCAGGCTTTCGTGCTTCACGTAAGACATTTTAGAAAACCCTCAGTCAACTGGAGTTATCAGAAAGAGGATCTTTATTCCACACGTGTCGGGCAAACTCCTCGGACTCGTGTCCAGTGATGGGCACCAAAGAAATTAAGAACCGGTTCTCTGCCCATCTGGCAGCCACTTTTAAATGGCTGTTTTTAAACTTTATATGTCCTATCTCTGGTTAACAACCGGTTCTGTAGAGTAGGTGCGAACCTGCTGGAGCCCACCACTGCTCGTGTCCCAAAGTGAGGAGCCGCCAAGAAGGCTGCCGGCCTCAATCTTTTATAGTGGGAAGCAGGTTACAGAAGCAAGAAAGCATCATTCTATTCCATAGGCTGCATCACACAACGTGAGCATAACAAACAAGTCTAAGTGGTTTACAGGCAACCACGCTTGGTTCACTGGCGAGCAGGCTCAGTAGTGTTTCAGCTTTCTTTAGAGTGAGCTCACCTCTTCTGACCACACTGCACCAGGCTGGGTAGTATCTTCTACTTAGTAACTATGAGCCGTGCTTAGGCCTGGGAGCAAAGCTCTTTGCAGTTAACTTACAGAACGGCCATTGTTCACTTATCAAGTTTGGCACCAGATCACGGCCATGAAGAAGCCCAGCTGTTTCTGCTTAGCTGAGAAGGTTCAGGCTATAGCAACATTTACACTGATAGGGAGAATTATGCTGCGTTGTGCTTTCAGCTAGAGGTTTAAGGCCTAATATACATTGATCCATTTGTGATGCTCAAGGGGTGCTGAGATCAGCCTGGTCAGATTCTGGGGGGCGCCTTACATTCACATGCAGCGTATGCAGCACTGAGCACAATACCGTAGTCTTTCAAGACTGACGGAGGCCTGCTTTTAGTTACTGCCCCACCTAGTGAAAACCTATGGGAAATTCATATTAGAATCCAGAGTAAGTTGTTCTTACACCGGAGCAAGGACTCCCCGTAGTTACTCTGGATTTTGCCCAAAGCCTACCTGTCATAGCCATCCAGGCACAACAACAACCACAGGAGAAGAACCACAACATCAACCAGCATTAGGGTTGCCACATGTCCCAGAAAACAGTTTTGGGGGATTGTGTGCAAGTACTGGCAAGTTTGTCAGGAGGTCCTGTACCGGTTTTGTGGAAGTGAATTATGGCAACCCTACCCAGGACTTACTTATCTTTTCCAAACTCAAACTTCCCTGGGCCGTTCCTCAGAAGCCTTCCCTTGAGCCATATGGGGAGATGTCCTTCGATCTTCGTTGGAATTAGTTGAGGGGTCTCCTGCACGGTGGCAAACAACGGGGAGATGCATTCCAAGCCTTTCTGGCTGCTAAAGGTGACCTGTGGCTGTTTCTGGCACAACATGAGTCTCCTCACAACTGTGGGAAAAAGCAAGAGATTTGTGGGTGGAAAGGCCATCATCACTGCCATTAACGGTAAAATCCTTCTATCCACACAATCAAAACTAATTGTAAATTAATAAAAATTACAATTAAAATGTACAATTAAAATTAACTGTAAAATGTTTCTTCTGAGTCTACAAAGCACACATTTTAAAAAAAAAATCCTGTTCCTTTCACAAACTTAGGCTGCGGAAAGAATGGGTTTGTAAGGGAGAGAATGGAGTACATCTGGATACGGGCAGATTAAATGTCAGAAGCGGAATATCTGGTTCTCTAACTGGCAATGTGAAAATAATGCACATTTTCCCACTTCCAAGCCCAGCATGGAAGAGATCGTTTGAATCAATGTGCTGCTAGGAACACAAATTTGAATGTTGCATCCAGTGGCGTCGCTAGAGGGGGTGCAGGGGGTGCAGTTGCACCGGGGTACAACCTTTGGGGGGGCACCAGTGGCTAAAAATGTGAAAAACAGGATATGTATGAATGATAATACCATCATTTTATATATCACTGGAATGGTAATTTAATGCAGAATGCAATGAAACCAACTGCATTGGAGTATCTATATATTCTATCTATATTCTATCAAAAGTTATTGTCAGTTAACCAGAAAATGAACAAAAAGTGGATTTTTAAAAAAAATTTCCCATGATACTGATTGCTCTGAGAGCCAGTGAGATGCAATTTTGATACTATGTGGAATAAATAAGATGTTAATATGAATCAGCTCTCATTTCCATGTATTATGATGCGTATACTCAGTAATAGTATACGATACATATATCATAATACAGTTCCCCATGCTAACTGGGTATAAGGCACTTCTAAGTGGTGCTCCTCTTGTATTTAGTAGGGAAAGAATAACCATTTCTCTTCCCCCCCCCCCCACCAGCAGAGTTTCCCTAACCAATAAGGGGCACAATTTTATTTTATTTTACCTAATTAAATTTGATTTTGTTGTTGCACTGGAAAATAAAAATATTAGCTACGCCACTGGTTGCATCTGTGTTAGCCATGCTCTTTTCCTTCCCAGTCCTTGGTGTGACTCAGCATAATCTTCTTTAAACGTCTCCTTTCAGTCCTGGGTAAGCCAGTGATTTTTTTCCTTCTAAGCTCAAGTTTCTGCCTCCTTCCGTATGAACTAAATGCAGTGGCACTTACTTCTGAGTAGGTACGCCTGGGCTGGTACTGCAGCTACTCAGTGAGAAGCCAAACAGCTGTTGCTCTCGGGTGACATCCAAGCCCCAAATCAGCATTTTCAGTATAGAGCAGTATATGGGTACCCCAAGCAATGTACGGGTACCAGTGTAAGGGTACCCCAAGCAGCGTATGGGTATGGGTATCAGACAGTGTATGGGTACGTTAAGCAGTGTATGGCTCGATAGTACTTAAGGTAGTGCCTGGTGGTACTCATGGGACCCCAGGATACCTACCACTGGGGTATTCAGGAACACAACACAACAAACAGAAATAGGTTGCTCAGTAACTCAGCTCCAAAACATGCATTTCCAGATTCAAAAAAGTCCGTGTCCTCCCTGAGTCCCTTACTGATGTTTCTAATAGTAACCCCTGGTGTTTTCTTGTAGCGACTCTTACTAGTATTACTTACTAGTAATTTACTAGTACTTACTAGCCTCCCAATCCAGTAGCAGCTGGCAATAATGTCAAGCTATAAACCCAGTTGCAACTGGATGCGGTCATGTGCAACCTCTGCTTTTACTACAGCAATTATCAGAAAAATAGATGGACAATTAATTACTATAAACAATTGTCCTAAATAGCTGCAGAACTCAGAAGAGACTCCGAGAAGCTAAAAGTGACACCCTAAAAGTGAAGCTTAGGGGGGTCAGCCTGCCAGGAGAAGAGGAGCATTGAAAATCAATGCTCTGGTCTAGCACATCCAATCTCAAAGGCTAACAGCACAATCCAGAGTACCTACAGCACCCCTTACGACGACATAGTTACAGCGCCATTTATGGGAAATCTATGGGAAATGCATAGAGCAATCCAGAGTAAGTGCCTCTTATGTCGACATTAGAGGTCCCGTAGTTACTCAGGATTGTGCTATTAGATTTAAAACAGCAGGAGATTGGGAGGAAGGGACCTTACCGGGGATGTTCTGGAACAAAGACCCGAGAAGAAGAGCCATATCCTTCAGTGAGACGAGGAGAAAGGAAAGTATATTGGAAATCATCTCTGTGAAGCTCAGCTCGGAGGAAAGCTGCTGATCATCAGCAATCTGCCTGTGTGCCAAGGGTGGCACTGTGCCCAGTCGGAGGGACAAAGGTGACAGAGCTAAGCAAATCCACCAAGACCTATGACTTGACTCACGCACACTTGTCTTGTGCAGGGTGTCCAATGCAGGGTGTCTTCTGCAAAATTGGGACAGGACCCTCTGTCCCGTTGGCAAATATGTGAACACAGTACCCCAAAATTGGGGTTGTCCCTTTTTTTCAGGACATATGGCAACCTTATGGGGAGAAGGGGGATGCATGCCTTTAGAAAGAAAACAGAAGGACTGTGTGCAACCTGCCCCAAGTACCTATTGCAGAGGAATACCATTTGAAGGTGGGGGTCTCTTGTCATCTGTTTGTGCACAACCCAAGGGAAAGAGATGGGATGCTTTGGGAAATGGGATGCCTGTTTCCTAACTTAGCAGGGATTTTCCTATGTTCTTATCCAGTGATGGGATTCCAATAAATTTACAACAGGTTTAATGTCCTAATTAACAACATATTTTATGTCCCATTAGTAACCGGTTCTCAGAACCAGACGCTCATTAGCAAATGGTTCGATAGAACCTGCAAGAACCCCCTGAAGCCCACCACTATCTTAACCCTTCCCAATTCCAGATTCATCACCACTAAAAGAACAGATTAAAATCCCAGTTTAGCCATGATTTAAGAAAGTTGCATGATTCTCAGCCACGTTTTAACCACCCATCGGATCTCATTACAAATATATTTGAGGTGCCATTTTTCCCCAATAGCCAAGACTTTATTCTCTGGGGAACAAAATTCCCTTAACATTTGTTTCACTTTGACAGCCTTACCCCCAAATCCAGAGTAACTACAGGAGCACGCAAGAGACTTTACGTGCACCCATAGTTACTGCACCACCTACTGAAAACCTATGGGAAAATCATATTGCAATCCAGAGCAAATTGTTCTTACACCAGAGCAAGGACTCCCCGTAGTTACTCTAGATTGCACCCTTACTCACTGAATTACAAGTTGGAGTAGCTGAAGCACGGGGCTAGAAACCTTTGCTTTCATGTTTTAAAGCAAATTAGCAAAACATTTGGAGATGTCTATATTTAAAGATTGCTTGGATTAAAAAGGGGTCATGAAGACCACAGAACTTAACATGCCTCTGCTTGTTTGTTGGCAGAAATACAGATTCTCGTCACATCGGATAGTGATTTTGTGCAGAGAACTACTGGGATCAGTTACTCTAGATTAATTTATGCTCAGAATGAGTAAGCAACATGCTGACGCCCATAGCTTCTGGCACAGGAAAATATAGATACTGTCTGAGAACCAAAGGCAGCAAAAGAGGACGCTTCCAGAAACGGCAATACAAGCAAACGTTCCAGGAACACTGCTGAGTCGGACACGTTGCACAACCTTTACAGAAATCACTGCAATGACATAATTAATATTGCTCAATCAAAACATATATGGGAGAAAGAATTATTGCTGACATGCAGAAATAAAGAATAGATTGCACATCGGAGCAGCCATTTTCAGTGTGCAGTAAGAATAAGATGGGTGTTAGTCCCATAAATGTGGGCTGTGGGTGGTGCAAGTGGTTAAGTCACTGTGCCTGTTAACCAGCAGGCCAGGGTTCGAGACCCGGGTCGGCCCCACAAGACAGGGTGAGCTCCTGTCCTTAGCCCAGCTCTGCGATGCAGCTGGATCCAATCGTATTGGCTCTGCCTTTCCATTGGACTAATCCAGTGGCGTGGAGGGGGGGGGATTTGCTGCTTGGGTAACAGCCTCTCCTCCATAACAATCCAACCCAGGCTTTCGTGCTTCACATGCAGCGTATGCAGCGCCAAGCACGATACCATAGTCTTCCAAGACTGATGGAGGCCTGCTTAGTTACATAAAATTTACCACCAGGCCAATAGGTAGGCTTTTAGGATTTGGCTAATTAAGCTGTCTGATATCTATTACGTCTGGGGGGTGGGAAATGAGGAAAGCTCCAAAACTCAGTCTTAGGGCACAATCCTGAGCTTGTCTACTCAGAAGTAAGTTCCACTGACTTCAATGGGACTTACTCTCAGGATAGTGTCCATAAGATTGCAACCTAAAAGCTGTAGCTATTGCAGGCTGCAAACCTATCCACACTTATGTGGGACTAAAGGTGCAATCCTAACCTAGGCCAGCACTATTCATCGGTCTTCCCATGGCAGTATAGGGGGGCAAGTGTATGTCTGTGCACTGGCCCAACCCTACCCCAGGAGTGGTGCACAACTGTCTTATGGCACTTTTGTGACACCACCACATCAGCACAGTACGTATGCGAAAACTGAAGTTTAGGATTGCAGCCTAAATCCTATGGAACTTACTTGTGCAGAGGATTGAACTCAGCAAAATGGTCAAAACTCTTAAATTCCTAAAAAGGAATCTGTCACTTTATACACAGAAACGTTATACTTTATACACTTTATACACAGAAACCTTCCTTGGCTGGTAAGTGATCCTTGTTAAGATGTATGAATAGGCGCTCAGCCTTTAAACTAATTTGCAAACTTAATACAATTGCAAAACAGCCCCCCAGGCATGGAAGATGCTTTCCCATGGATTTTTAATAGCCTCTCCATTGACTAGTTTGCCACTTTCCTAATCTGTGGATAAGGCATCCAAAGCCAAACATAATTATAACTGTAAATATTAATACAAAAGGGAAATTAAATTTGCCACATCTGAGCAGGCGTGCAGGGCAGGAAAAGGAAGACGCTCTCTAAGATCACAAACGACCCAGAACATGGCAGCAAATTTCCCTGCAACTGAATTATTGATATTGAAATTTCCCATATACAGTCAATTTGCAGAGGTGTCCCTGGGAAGGAGAGAGAAAAAGGATAACTATGGGCAAAGTCCAGAGTAACTATGGGGAGTGTAAGAACAACTTACTCTGGATTCCAATATGAATTTCCCATAGGTTTTCACCAGATGGTGCAGTAACTATGGGTGCACGTAATGTCTCTTATGTGCTCATGTAGTTACTCTGGATTTGGGTTTTCAAAAAGCCCTGAATAACTTGAATGAAACTTTTTATTTCTAAATTAACTTTAATTTCTGGACATCTCACTGTGGTGGAATTCTGAAAGGCCAATAAAAAGTTTAATCCGAGGTGGTGCCACTCTCTTCTGAGTCACAAAGGTGGTGCATTTTCTGCACATCAGCCAGCATCACATTCCTGGGCACCCTTGGCGTTCTTTGGGTACAGATAACAGTCTTAGAGCCCTGCACATCACACCAATTTTTTACTTCCTCAGCTGTGTGGATTTCAGTTCCTTCTTGGCATGGGGTTGTGCGTGGATTCCAGTAATGCTCTTCCTTGTGTGCACATACCCAGGTCTCATTTAAAGGAGGTTCTCAGAGCTGGAATCACCTCTGGGCAGGGAGGCCGTGAGCCCAATCCTGTGCAGGTCTACTCAGAGGTAATTTCCATTATAGTCAATGGAACGTATTCCCAGGAAAGTGAGAAAAAGAACTGCAGCCCCTTTTCCAGGACTGGTCCTCTTTTTTAGCCTGAAAAAAATCTTCCTTGTCCTCCTTTTCCTGTTGAGCAGGCAGCAGGCAGCCTGCTTGGAACTGAACAGTTAAAGGTGATCAACTACATATAAAGATGCTTAATTTAATGATGAGTCAGGCAGGGTTTGAATTAACCCCCTGGAAAGCCAGGTTGGGGAGTGTTTTGAGCTTTTCTCCTGTCCTTTTTGCAGCCCCCATAGTTTCTGGAGGTAGGCTGCTCCTGGCCAGGGAGGCTCCCTTCCCCTGCCTGGTGGGAGGAAAGGGCAGGGAAGGGGAGGGAAGGAGCTGCTGCTGCTGCTGATGCTCCAGTCCCAGGCAGGCTGGCTGCGCTCCGGACCTCCAGGCTGCAGGTAGGAGATGCTGCTGCGCCCTCCAAGCACCCTCTGCGGCTGGAGCCCCTTCCCCAGCAGGGGGCTTGCAAGGGCTCCTGGCAGGGAAGGGGCAGTTCTGAGCAGGGCAAGCCTCCCCCCGACCTCCGTACCCCCAAAAGTGCCAACAGGGAGGCTCCTTTACTCCCGGCAAAGCAGGCACCCTGCTGGACAAGCTGCAATCCACAGGGAGGGGGCTCTACAAGGGTCCCAGTCTGGAAAGGACAGACAGACAGAGGAATGAAGGAACGGATGGATGGTTTGACAGACAGATAGACAGACAGACAGATGGAGAGGACAGACAGACAGAGGAATGAAGGAACGGATGGATGGTTTGACAGACAGATAGACAGACAGACAGATGGAGAGGACAGACAGACAGAGGAATGAAGGAACGGATGGATGGTTTGACAGACAGATAGACAGACAGACAGATGGAGAGGACAGACAGACAGAGGAATGAAGGAATGGATGGATGGTTTGACAAACAGGATGGATGGACGGACAGATGGAAGGACAAATGAATGAAGTAAAGGATGCATGGATAGCTAGGACAGACGAAGGAAAGGATGGATGAGTTGGCAGACAGACAGACAGGCAGGCAGGCAGAGAAATGAAGGAAAGTATAGATGAATGATGGACAAATGATTAGATAGATGGATGGATGGATGGATGGATGGATGGAAGGGAGATGGAGTGCAAGTGGAACTTTTTTGAATGGTTTGTGCAGGATATTTTGTTGCCATTTTTAAACCAGGAGCTGCCAAGCTTTCCATCGCTCAGGACACTCTCCTTTGACTTGGAGAATCAGGACCCGAATGGGGTGGCAAAACCTCATTTGTGGGGTCAAATAAAACAGTAAAAGTGTCCCAAGAAGAGTTTGTGGTTGTGTTTTCACTACACCCCAAGCCTTCCCCGGGGCTTCTGGAGCGAGTGTGCGCAGGAGGAGGCTGCCAGTGACACCAGCACAACTCAGGCAAGCCTTCCTTGATCTGTGCCTGGGCTTGCCTGGCCTTACCCTTCATGCTGCCCGGCCCAGCGTTCCCGCCACTTCTGCAGCAGGCTTCAGCCCACCCTGAAGACCCAGAAGACCTGGCAGGTGGGGCAGGAGCAGCATGGGGGGCCCAGGTGGGTCTCCAACCTCGTACTGTAGAAAAAGGTTGGTGACCACTGGCTTAGGGCCCCACAAGTCCAAATCAGGACAGTGGTCCAGCAGCAGATATGCCACAGAGAGAGTTGCTTCCTTGGCATAAGATCTCATAGGCTGGGGGTTGCACCTCAAAGCATGCCCTGTGACAGTGGGGGGAACCCTTCTCCATCCAGTTCTCCAAATGTACCTTGGCTACTGGCCCAGTGATGCCAGGGTGAGCCGTGGGTAGCCCGGTAGGAAACAATGAGTTGCCAACTGAACAAGAATTATTGCCACCAATCCTCCTCTTCCTCTCTTGCCACATGCCCATGGCAAATGCACATGGTTTCTCAGCCTTCAATTAATGCATGCTTGTTGCACAAGAGATGGGGAGACCTCAAAGACCCCAGCAGGCTCCGGCCTATCTGTCTGTCTGTCTGTCTGTATGTCTGTCTACAGTATTTATATACCGCTTTTCAACTGAAAAGTTCACAAAGCGGTTTACAAGAAAATGAAAAAATTAATAGCCAATTAATAGCTAATGGATCCCTGTCCCAAAAGGGCTTACAAGGACCCTTTTGGGACCCTGTCCCAAAAGGACCTTGTGGTTCCTCGACACATTGTGCAATCAGAAGTTCTTGATCGTCGGCAATGTGGCATCTCTGAGAACTTCCCTCTCCAGGACCCCACAACTGACTGACTACAAACCCCGGAAGCCACAAGCAAGAACATCAGCTGTCAATCACACTCCTTACATACAGTATATTTGCTGGCTGAACGTGGCCTTGAACATCGCTTTCTACGGATCTGTCTGGACATCTGCAGCCACTTAATACACCTGGAGTCTAAAATTTTGGATCTCAGAGGTAAGGATGCTTCACAAACTAATACCCTCTTTACTCAAATCTAACACTCATTTTTTCAGTCTCCAAAAATCTCCAAATTTTAGTCTCCAAAATCTCCTGATTGTAGAGCACAGTCTATGTCTACTCAAAAATAAGCCCCATTGTGTTCAATGGGTCTTACTCCCCAGAAAGTATCAGATGGACGGGCAGGCGGACAGATAGCAGAGGGAGATGGAGTGCATGTGCATCCTAAACACACTTTTGGATTACTTTTGGATTACTTTTGGATTACTAGCATGCTTCCTGAATGAATTATGCTTGTAAACCAAGGTACCTTGTGGTCTCATGTCATACCTGTGGTCTCTTGTGGTCTCATGTCATACCTGAGAAAACTTGGAGTGCCACTGTAAGATACAGGAATTTGGACTAGATGGGCCTTTGGCAGGAGGGCTCTTCTTATGCACTTATGACTTTCCATATATAATCAGCCATATAAAGGTAGTGAAAAATCAAAATATTGTAGTGAAAAATCAAAATATTGAGGTCCTCTTTTTGTAGTTGGTCTGTGGAACTCCCTGCCACAGGATGTGGTGATGGCTTCTAGCCTCAATGCCTTTAAGAAGCAATTGGACAAATTCCTGGAGGAATTTGGTTACATGGGTTACAGGCCATGATGGGTGTGTTTGTGTGCATGGATGTGGGCAACCTCTAAATGCCAGATGGAGCGGGGGGGGGGGCACCTGAATGCAGGTACTATATGTGCTCCCTGAGGCATCTGGTGGGCCACTGTGTGACACAGGAAGATGGACTAGATGACCTATTGGGTCCCTTCCAACTCTATGATTCTATGATCTAGCAAAGGAGACTCATGTAGTAACTGTGTGTTCCCTCAGTATGTAAAGCCAGCCCTGCCATGTTCAAACATGGAGCAAAGACAGCATATGCTGGATCACTCAGGAAGGACCCCATAACACTTGCCCTTCTTTCTCTTTTCTAGAGCAAAGATGGACCCCTTAGTGCACATGTTTCCACTGCAGTTCGAAGAAGACGGGACTCTCTTATTTAGAGGTACATTTTCCAAAGGTTCTTTTCTGGCTGAGCGATGGAGGCATCACGTATGGCATTTTGAGCACTTCTGTTAATTGTCGTTACTCCCTCTAGCAGCAGGAAAGTACTGCAGGATCCAGTCCTCCTGGACACATCTGCAGTGCTATTTTTCTGGAAAATAGGTGCTGGTACTCACAGGTATTCACTTGTGTGTGTTTGTGTCTGTGTCACACAGGGGTGCCCGTACACAGGGCAGGTGTACCCCCTGAAAAAGTCCCCTGCACATCTGGCAAGCTGATGGACCCAGGAGGTGCTTCAGTTGACCTAGACCTTGCCAGATCATGTATACCAAAGTCTTGCGCTAGATCCCCGCAAAATTAAGGCTGATACTAGAAATCCAATACATATTTCAAGCTCCAATCTAAAATGCAGCCAGTGCAATCCTAAGCAGGTCTACTCAGAAGTAAGTCCGATGTTATCCAATAGTACCTACTCCCAGGAAACTGTGGTTTGGATTGCAGCAACATCAGATACATCAGTGAGCTTAAGGCTGCAATCTTAAAACACACTTTCCTGGGAGTAAGACCTATTGAACACAGTGGGGCTTACTTTTGAGTAGATATGATTAGGATTGTGCTCTAAATGTCGTTACTGCTTTTGGATGGTAGTTAACCTTATTTCTAAGTGATAAGGGTTGGGGAGAGGACCAAGTTTCCATTAAGATCCACTTCCATCTTATTCCAAGAAGGGAAGGACCCCTTTGTTGCCTAATGTTTTCTTTCTCTTTCTTTCTCCCCACCGTGCGTTCCTGGGCCGGAATCCAGAAGAGGAAGGTAAGCCCAGACCTTCTAATACAGTGGTATTCAAACTGGGGATTGGGACGTCACAAGAAGGTGGGATCCAGAATCTTGAAATCTGGCACTGGACTTTTCCGAGAGTAGGGCTACAATCCAGAGTAACTACAGGAATTTTTACATCAACTGTGTTCAATAGGTCTTACTCCCAAGTCCCATCTATGGAAAACCTACTGGAAATGCATAGAGCAATCCAGAGTAAGTGCCTCTTATGTCTTCCCATAGTTACTCTGGATTGTAGGGTTAGGCTGCAATCCTATGCACATTTTCCTGGGTGTAAGCCCCGTGATGGGCTTCAGGGGGTTCTCAGAAGTTCTATAGAACCCTTTGCTAATGAGCGGCTGGTTCTAACAACCAGTTACTAATGGGACATAGAACCTGTTGTTAATTTATCTGAATCCCACCACTGAGTAAGCCCCATTGAATACAAGGGGGCTTACTTCTGACATGTATAGGATTGTGTCCTAAGTCTCATTTGAAGGCAATGGGACTTACTTCTGAGTAGGCATGAAGGTAATTTTGACAGGGAGCTTGGGACAGAATTTTACATTTGAAAAGGGGTCCTGGGCTGAAATGTCCGAATAGTCACCTGAATATGTGTGACTTTGAGCACAATCCTAACAATGTCTACTCAAAAGTAAGCACCGTTCTGTTCAGTTGGTCTTACTCCCAGGAAAATGTCTTTAGGATTGCAGCCTTTATATATCTTGCCTTTTTGTCTTCCGAGACAGACTAGGACTATGTCAGGTTTGACTGTTTTCAATCTTTATACAGTACAGTAAACCTTTATTAGGCAAATTAAAACCATCTACAACAATTAAAAAAACCCACTGAATATATGCATGTAGGTTAAAACAATAAATTTTAAATTCTTCTATGTCTACTTTTTTCCCTTACTATTTATTATTTACTGTAACAGTAAATAATAAAGGGAAAAAAGTAGACAGAAGAATCTTTATATAAAATCAAAATTTGTACTTTTCCATCCAGAGTGTTCTGACATTATCAACATTATAAAATCCCTGGAACCGTCTTGTGGAGCTTCCCCCCCATTTCTATAAAAAAGCCAACACTTTAGGACAGTCATAGTCTTTTATATATAGATATAGATATAGATATATAGACAGACAGACAGACAAAAGTCACTGACTGACTGACTCATCACCGCCCTGCCAAAACTGCTGGGCCTATAAGCGTGAAATTTGGGGTGGGTGTTCCTTCCGTGACTAAGGGGTGCACTAAGAACCGGTTTTCGGAAATTCCAACCGGAAGGGGGTGAAAAGGGGTGCAACGCGTTTTCCTCCCTATACTTTGCATTGAGAATTGCTGACTCCTCAACATTCCACCCCAACTGCTGGGCCTGAAGCATGGAATTCTGGGAGTTCCTTCTGTCACCTGAACTCCCACCAAGAACCAGGTGGAGAAATTAACCCTTCAGGGGCTGAAAAGGGGGCAACCTGTTTCTCTCCTATACTTAACATGGGAGACTCAACAACATCCAGCCATTTGGTGCTCAGTGTCTGGTGCACTGGGGGGATGTTGTTCAGAGGAAGAGGTTGCGCTGAAGAGGATGCTGCGCATGGGGGGGTTGTGCATGGGAAGATGCGCATGGTGGGTTGATGCGCTTGGGGGGTTGATGCAGATGGGGAATGATGAGCATGTGGGGATGTTGCACATGGGGGACTGATGCCCATGGGGAGATGTTGCGCATGGCGGTTTGATGCTCATGAAAATTGTTGCACATGGGGGGATGCGTATGGGGAGATGTTGTGTATGGGAAGATGTTGCACATGGGGGACTGATGCGCATGGGGAGTTGAGGCGCATGGGGGATGATGCACATGGGGAATGTGGCACATGGGGGAAAGTTGCACATGGGGAAAAGTTGCGCATGGAGGACTGATGGTGAAGTTGTGCATGGTGTGTTGATGCATATGGGTGAAAGTTGTGCATAGGGGAAGTTGCGCATGGGGATGTTGCGCATGGTGCACTGATGCGCATGGGGAAAGTTGCGCATGGGGGAAAGTTGCTCATGGGGAAAGTTGCGCATGGTGTGTTGATGCACATGGGGGAAGTTGTGCATGGGTAAGTTGCGCATGGAGGACTGATGCGCATGGGGGAAGTTGCGCATGGCGTGTTGATGCACATGGGTGGAAGTTGCGCATGGGTGGAAGTTGCGCATGGGGGAAAGTTGTGCATGGGGGAAAGTTGTGCATGGGGGAAAGTTGCGCATGGGGGAAAGTTGCGCATGGGATGTTGATGCACATGGGGGTGTTGCGCACGGGGGAAAGTTGCGCATGGGGTGTTGATGCCGTTGCGGGATGGTATATGGGGAAATGTTACTCCTGCAACGCGGGTACACTTTTTGCTAGTAAATAAATAAAAATTATATTGAGATGTGTTCACTTTTTTATATTCTATAATACATTGACCTCTCATCTCATGATAACGAGACCAACAGTTCACTTCCAGAACTGAAGATATCTAATAGCTAAATTTTGCACCCTGAGCAGTACCCCTGACTCCACCCTAGTTACCCCCCAGCATCAGGTAGTGGAACAGTTTATTATCAGAGCAGTTGAAAGATAGTAGTAGCCACATGGGACGTTTCGTAGCCCTGACTTTCCATCCTTCCGACTCTGTGCTTCATATCTGGTTCAAAGGTCTAGAAAGTGACAGCTTCAAAAAAGCTGAGAAATGTGAAGAAGCACAAATCCTGCGTAACATCGACAACCATGTCCTCATGGCATACCCCACAGATCACGCAGACGCGGCACGTTTCGAGGACATCAATAACCTGGATATGCAAGAAGGTATGGTAGGCATCGTACCACCAAGGAAAGCAGAGAGCAGTTCTCCAAACCTAGTCTTGGACTTTGTTAGGTGCTGTTCTGTGCCTTTCAAACCACATCCTGACCTCTTATGCTTTGCTTCCAGCCCGTGGAATCAGGTTCAACATCCACATTTACAAAGACACAGTTCCCAGATGTCTTTCAGTGGCGTTCAGCACGCATTGTGATGATACAACTTATCACATGTACGTCGAGAGAAGTGGCGATGACATGAAAGTGAAATTTAAGGTAAGCCGAGGCTGTTCTTGCCCCCAGATACCATCTTTCAGGGTGATCATATCACTGGAAAAACCCAGATTTGTCCAGATTTTTAGCCTATCGGGGTGTCCTACATTTTGGCTTCATTGTCCTACATTTTGGCTTCATTTTTGGTGCACAGTACCCCATCATGTCATATGTCATTGGATTTGTATTGAAGAGCAGAATCCAATGCAAAAATTGGTTTTGAGATATCCTCTTCCTATCAAAAGTTATGGCAAAAAACCAAAAATATAAAATACATTTTTGGCAATTTTTTTTTAATGGGTAGGAATTTTGGCCTTGGGGTTGCATCAACCCTGCATCTTTCCATTCTGCCCCTCTTGGGGGGGGGGCATCTGTTAACTCTGTAGTGGAAAAAATCCACAGGTCAATAATGTGCGGAACTATTACTTCTGCTACCTAAAATGTTTAATGTTTCCTTGAAGAAAGGCAAGCAGCTGTTTCATGTTTATTTTTAATCCCATTTTGATCACAACTTGAAAGCCATAAAAGGATGTCCTCTTCCTTTCAGACTGGCAACGTTCCAACTGAGATTAATGACGTGAGGAGCGAGATCCTCTTCTTCAAAAGAAAGTTCAGCCAACGCAGTCCATACTACATGTTTGAGTCCACCCTAGAAAAGGATCACTTCCTGGCCTTCGAGAAGGACAGAACCACCAACATCAGCAGACTGATCGTGAAGAAGACCAACGCAACGGTCAATGTGGACGAGACCGTCAAGATGCGTCAGGCATCAAGTTAAGCGGAGAAACCTGGAAATATTTATTTTGCTCCTATCCAGACTTCTACTGTATGTAGGGTTGTCCTAATTCTCTTCCATAAAATCAGGACAGGACCTTCTGTCCCATTTGCAAGTTCGTGAACACAATCTCTCTCAAATCGGGATTGTCCGTCTTTTTCGGGACATATGGCAACCCTGCTTCTTTGGATAGGTACTGGGAAGGGGGGAGCATTTTGTATACAAATTAAAACAGGAAAAAACTATGAAGGGCAGTTTTTTGCTTCAAAAAAAACACCTCAAAATCTGCTTGAAAATAAATTTTGAAAGCCTTTGACATTATGATTCATGAATCATGATGAGCTTCTCTAATTCTGTACCCACAGCTTTCTTCCAGATTATATCTCTAGTTCACAAGCCAAGTTCAACAGGAAACTGTGGCCAGCTCTGACTCTTTCAAAAGAAGCAATCTTTCTTTACCTGGAAATTGAATCACAGAATCCTAGGGTTGGAAGGGACCCATTGGATCATCTAGTCAACCCGCTGCCTGTAGCAGGAAATCCTCGTCTTGTGGGGACCCGGGTCTCGAACCCTGGCCTGCTGGTTAACAGGCAGTGTCTTAACCAATTGTGCTCTAACACCACACTCCTAACCATGTCTACTCAAAAGAAAGCCCCATTGTGTTCAATGGGTCTTACTCTCAGGAAAGTGTCTTTAGATTGCAGCCATGATTTCCAAGACTGCCGCAATCTGTAGTTGTGACTGGACTGGAGAAAAAGTATAGGCATAAAGTGCCTGTCGCTTCCAGGACAAGATCAATGGCCCACTGAACTTCCATCTATACCAGGGGTCTCCAAACCACAGCCCAGGGGCCAGATGCGGCCTTCGGCCAGCCTCAATGTGGCCCCCAATAAGACCCCTCTATCCAGCCCTTTGGGCAAGCATTATAATCCACTCCAATAATTTCTTTTATGTAAATTTATTCAAATTTGAAATTAAAATTAGTTTTCTGGCCCTGGCACAGTGTCAGAGAGATATGGCCCTCCTTCCAAGAAGCTTAGAGACCCCTGATCTATACTAACTAGTTTGTGTCCTTCTCCATCCATCCATCCATTTATATACTGCTTTTTAACTAAAAAATCACAAAGTAGTTTACAATAATAATAATAATAATAATAATAATAATAATAATAATAATAATAATAATATCTAAGAATTGAATTACAGCGTATCTGGTGTAAGCCAGTGCAGGTGGTTCCAGTGGTAATTGGCACACTGGGTGCAGTGCCCAAAGACCTTGGTAGGCACCTGAAAACTCTTGGCATTGACAGAATATCACTCTGCCAATGCAGGAAGCCGCACTTCTGGGATCAGCATGAATTATACGCCACTACATCACACAATCCTAGACTCTTGGGAAGGGTCCGACTGGGGATGTGAATGAAACCAGCATGAAATTGTTCACTGTGTATTTATGGATAAAAATAAAAATAATATTTTCCAAGATGGCCTTCCTATCACACAGAAGAACTCTTTGCAATGGATCTCATGAGATGCTGAAACAAATGTGCCATGAACAGGAACATGGAACATGGGTCACACCACATGGATGTGGAAGTTCAAGCAGAGAGAAAGCATCTTCCTCCTCATTAATACCACAGACACGCTCACAATGACTCATTTGATTACCAAGAATGTTTCCTCACCCTCAAAAAACAGGAATGCAGGACAGCAAATCAACCACGTTACAGGATTAAGAGCAAGATCCAGAGTAACTACAGGGAGTCCTTGCTCTGGCATAAGCTTACTCTGGATTCCAATATGAATTTCCCATAGGTTTTCACTAGGTGGTGCAATAAATACAGGTGCACGTAAAGTCTCTTATGTGCTCCTGCAGTTACTCTGGATTTGGGAGTTAGTCACACTGAAAGCAGCTCAGTCTCGGCAATTGCGAACCATGCAAGTCATCTGAAAAGGAAGAGTTCAATAGTAGGAAACCAGGCACCGGGCCAGCTTTCACCATTTTGGTCACAACAAAGTCCCACTTCCACAGCAGCCGCTGCCCCCTTGAGAAAAACCATCTGGACAAAAACTGGGGAAAACCCTTGCACAGCCACAAGTCAACACATTCCGTGAGAACCTTGCATTTGGGGTCAATCCATTTGTGGCTCTGAAACCGATCAGAATGAAGCCACTGATCTGATGCAAGTTCCCGTCTGCACAACGAATTTATTTCATGAAAAGAATTAATTCCAATTTGTAAAAGTTCTCTCAAACCTGTTAGTATTAAATTATTTTTAAAGTCAACAGAACTCCCAAAGAATCGAGAAATAGACATCATAAAAAGGAGAGATGCTGTAGCCGTTCTGCTCAGATTAGCGCACCAAACACCTCATTCTGCATGATTCCCAATGTGTAGCCCTTCATGTTTAACACCAGGGAAGGAGGCTAAGGATGCCATCCCGAACACTTCGGGAAAAATATGGTGAATGGAGGGCATATCCTAGATTCTAATTTACATCCAATGAGGTTATTATGTACCACCATCACCAAAAATGTTGAATTAAGGGCAACACAGCCCTTCTCCAAAGTAAGTAAGGGAACTTAAAACACAAAAAGGGATACAAAATAAATGGGATTTGAAGACAGGAAGAAGGACAATTCCTCTTCCAGCTGAATTCAAACATAAGCCCAAAAATCAGTAAAAGAAAAAGGATGTGGGGTCTTTAAGACAGACTATCAAGTACGGTAAATGTTAGTTGACAGATCTAACACCAATGGGCATAGGAGCCATCACACTTCACAATGAGTGTCACTGTGTGGTTTCACGTAGAGAAGGACATTTGTTTAAGCAAGTTTTTTAAAGCTAAGCAAAAAAAGATTTCAGACTCAAAACCCATGAGGGATCTGTGAATTCTTTATTGTACATAGATTATTAAACAAGTCTTCCCTTTTTGCACAGCACTGTTTAGGCCCAACTCTGAGCTACAAACAAGATGCTCTTTATACAATTCACTAATTGAACATCAGGACAAAAAAAATCCCCAAAAGAGACAGGAAATCAAATGCAATTATGATGTACAGATTGAAATCAAGCTGTCATTTGAAAGGGGAAATGCCAGCCATGTCCAATGGCTGCCAATACAATCGCTGTTGTTTGCACCCAGACCTGTTAATGCTGCAGCGGTGTTAGTGTGCTTTTCCCTGACATAAGACTGTCTCGAGTCTCCTGGCAAGAAGTCCTCCCATTTTGCTGAATGGCTCCAACAGCTGACCCAGATGAGGGAGACTTCTTTTGCCAAAGCATTTGGCTGCCTGGAGCACAAGATGTCTTGTTGCTATTTCTCCCTCAATCAATGGCTTGGTAATTTTATGATGAAGCAGAGGCAGTGGTGAACAATCGTCACGTCTGGTGGCACGTTGTGTCAGCGTCTCAAAGGCTCCACAGCATGGCCACTGCCCGACAGATGCCCACATCATGATAGTTGAAATAGCAGAGGCCCGCAAAGGTGACGGCTGAGAGCAAGTAGAGGCCGGAGTTGGCCAATTTGATGGAGGTCTCTCCCTTGACATAGTCAGTCACAACTTGCCCAAGGCCCCTACAAGGACAGCAGACAGGAAAGGAACAGGTTGTCAATGCAGATGTTTCCAAAGGCAGTCGGCCTGCCACAGGAGTCAAGAGCTTGATGCTCCAGAACCTGAGCATACGAGTGATTCAAGGATTGTTTTCTCTTCCAAGCCTTCTCTATCCCAGCATTCCTCAGAACCAAAGTCATCTATGTGCAATTTGGTTCCTGCTGCCCAGTGGCAAAAGGCCATATGAATCATTCATATTCTAAATGGAAAAAATGCTGGGCATCAGACAGACCTTGGAAAACCCACAAAACAGAGTTGCTGTGCCAAGATTTGCAAAATATGGGCAACTCCTAACTGCTTCAGGTCCACCCGCTCCAAGAATACAAATTCTTCTCCTGTGTCTGTTAGTACCCTGAGCAGCTCATAAGGGCAGGGTAGGATGTCCTGTGCCAGAGATCTCCTTCCTCCCACACTCAGCCCTGTTTGAATGAGTGTCTTCAAAGAAGATTTTGGCAACTTACACAACCAACAGTGTTGTGACTTCTTAAAAGACTATGGTTACAATACAGAGTAACTACAGGACCTTTTACACCGCTGTAGTTATGGTACCACCTATGGGAAACCTATGGGAAATGCATAGAGTATGGCTTATATCCTAAAGTGAAATTAAGCCCCTTGCTCTGGAGCAGTTAAGATGAATTTCCATAAAATAACACTAGAGGGTGATGTAACTGCGTGGACCTATAATTGCTATGGATTATGCCCTAAGTGCCTCTTACATCTTCCCATAGTTACTCTGGATTGTAGGGTAAGAAGAGTATTGTTAACGGGAGGGAAATGTACATGGTGTACATTTTTAAAATACATATAGGTGGGCAGATGTGTTCCATGTTGCCAGTTAGCCAGCATTAAAGCTGCAATCCTAACCACACTTTCCTGGGAGTAAGTGCTATTGAAAACAATGGGACTTACTTCTGAGTAGACATGCTAAAGATTGCACTGTGAATCATGCTAGAAAGTTTCCTTTTAAGGATACAGGAGGGCTCTGATTAGCCTTGCTCACAACGCTATTCAGCCACTGAGCTGTCTGTGCAGCTAGAAAAGGTTTGCCTATTAGCAGGGCAGAGGTGTTTGTTTACAGTGAGTAAGACAGAATTACTGCCTAAGTCTTATTATATGCAATAGCCTTACTTCTGGGTAAATTACACAATTTTCAAACACCTCTACTAAGGTGGCCTGTATAAAGGGTTTAGAAATTCACTATCTCAGCAAATACCAGCCAAAGGAGAAGCTGCATGAACTCAAAAAGCACCCTTGTTAAATGAACAAATACAGAATTTTCCTATAGTTGACAATATGCCCATTTCATATATTGTTCAAATTAATTTTCATTGGTACATGCCTCTGCTTGCCTGGTATTAGACAGGAAGGAAATGAACTACAGAAAGAGAATTTAAGCTATAATCCTATATAGTCAGGGGTCTTTTTAAGGGGGGTACTCACCAGTACCGAGTACTGGCACCTCAGTGCTCCTCGCAAGCAGACATGCTTATGTTTTCAAATAACATCTTCATGGTGAGTACCTCCACCTTTATTTTTTTAAAAAGCACTGTATTCAGGTATAACCTAGGCTACAATCCAGAGTAACTACGGGACCTTTTACACCGACATAGTTACGGTGCCACCTATGGGAAATACATAGAGCAATCCAGAGTAAGTGCCTCTTACATCTTCCTGTACTTACTCTGGATTGTAGGGCTAATTACCCATGATTTATCAGCAATTTTTTCTCAATAGGAATGAGACTAGCTCTTTAAATTAAAAGATAAACATTCCTTAAGTAGCAGTTAATGGCTTAAAAGCAGCCTGCTTACCATGGCAGGCAATTAAGCTTGACTCAGAAAGAGCTCATAAAGGGTTGTTAGAGACCCCTCTCCTTAACCCATCTGATTATCACATCAATACAGGGACAGATTGTATAGATTTATAATCTATCCAAAGTGATTGATAATAACTTCTGAACTGCTTTGTAAGGGGAAACTTCTTTCTCTGAGCTGAAACTAAACACTTTTAAGCCCCTTGAAAAGGAACTTTATTATACTGATTCATTGCCTGCCTTGTTACTATAGTAAACAATTGCTTTTATATCAAGCAAAAATGATCTGTGGAGGTTCCTGGAACCAAACAACTTGCCAGGGCAAGGTCTGAGGATCAACCTGTACAGTACTTGCTTAAATGAGAGTAAATGTGTACAGAATTGGGCCATGAAAGTATCTTCAAGTCCCAAAGCACCTTCTGGTGTCAAGCTAAAGCATTAACAAAGAAAGGGGTTCTTTTTTCAAAATCTCATAGGTGATGAGTGAAATCCAGAGCTTTGTGGCTTTTGAGAACTAGCTTTATGGGTCAGACCAAGAAGATTCCCAGTACAGAACTCTGCCTCCCAGTGGCCAACCAGATCTTCCAAGAAGCTCATAAGCAGAACAGAATGAAGACAACCAGGCAAGAAGCAGCTATCTGGCTGCAGTGCTTGTAGATCCAGGGCCTAACTATGTGCCGAGTTGAGCAAGATACTATCTCTTAGTTTACTACATCGACCTAGGCCCTGAGCCTGCAAAGACATCCCATTTGTGATCTGAGCATAGCTAGAGTGGCAGTGTGCAAGGATCCTAGTGTGCTGGCTTCTCTTCTTTCTCAACCCTCCTTGCTTACCAGTGACCGTGGAGTGTCAACATTGCAGCCAGTGAGTAGTCCATGGCTGGTCCAGGGTACAAATAGGCTGCGGGCAAGAGCCCAAGCAGCAGTACGCTGACCGCCCGCTCACTTGTCCAGTGCAGGGAGGCTGCCTTGGAGCCAGCTAAAAGAGAAAAGAAGCACTTGTGAGACCAGGAAAGGTTTGCCTCTCTATTCAAGAGTTGCAAATAAACTTTACACTAACAGTTCAACGTCTGAAGCACCAAGTCAAGTGGGGACTGACAGGTCCACCGCCCTTCCTTCACTAAGGGTGCAATCCTAAACACACTTTCCTGAGAGTAAGACCCAATGAGCACAATGGGTCTTACATCTGAGTAGACATGGTTAGGATTGCAGCATGTCTCCCAAAGACAACTCTGGGAGCTTTCTCACACCAAGGATCAACCCACTGAGACTCCTCAGGTGACAATTCTAATAGTCATTAAAACCCGGCTACTTTCTTCCCCATAACACCCCAATTATGTAGACCATTGCAATTTAAGAATCTTTTCTTATTGGTAGATGCATTTAACCCAACAGCAGACACATGCCTACCTGTTTTTGTCTTGGAGAAGCGGCATGTTGGAGGCAGGAGAGTACGGAAAGGCGAGGGAGAGTTGTGAGTTGGTGGAGGAAAAGGACATGCTCAGGAGAGAAAGGCAGATTGCCTTGGTGGTAATGGTGGAGGGCAGAAAATTGTGCCCCCTGAATAGCCATGTTCCCAGATGGATGCACTACGCAAGCCCAAAAACATATCTCCACATCAGCCAGGAGGGCTAAAAATTTGTTTTGTAAAATAGGCAAAACGCAAGTTTTCCAAATATCTGGGTGCCCAAGAACCAAGTGTTGCATGACTCCACAATGCCCAAACATTCCTCACAAGCCAGCTGCTTGCACCCCAATACTCCACAATATCTGACAACAGTGCGCAAATGGGGCCAGCTTACTGACTATTGTGAACAGACCCTAAAATAAAGAGAATTTTAAATTCCCAAATTCTAAACAAAGCAAATACAGTAGCAGACCTGCCAGCCCACCCATTCTGACCAAAGCCATGATCCATAATGAAACGGAATAATAAGTTCTAACTTTCAAAAAAAGAAGAAAAACAGGAATACTGTATTCTGCTCTAATCAACCCCTTTCCCCAAATATCATGTCCAATTCTTGGCAGTGCACTTTGAGAGAGATATCGACAAACTGGATCAAGCTCAGATGATGGCAACTGGGATGGTGAGAGGACTGGAGACCTGTCAGGACAGGTTGATGGGGTTGGGAATGCCAATCACTATCTGAGGAAAGGTCTTGACAAACCTAGCAGCCCCTACCTTGCAACCAGGAGACCATCTCCATACTTCCCTCTTCTTTGGAAGGGCCAAACCTCTCTCCTCCCCATAATCACCATCTCACTCCAAACTGCTTCAACCAGCACCACAAACACAGACTTCCTTCTACCACCTCCCTAGGTTCCAACTGCACATGGCACAGAACTTGACTATACCACAAAAAAAAATCTCAAGGTCACTGGAATGCCAGCCGTCAAATCACCTCCACCCACCACCACCACCCAAAGGCACATTGTTGCTCTCTCGCTCTGGCCATGCAATAAAAGTTCAGCAGTAATAATCAGTTCTGCGCAATCAGAGGAATTATGTCTCACAATAGGTGACAGGTCAAAAAACCTCTTTCAAAAGCAGATTTTTAGCCCTTCATTTCATTCTTCTCCTTCTATTTTATTTCATTTATTTCTACAAATAAATTTGTATTTACTTGAAATCAACCCATCAATTAAAAATTATTGTATTTGTTGTATTATCCAAAGCAGCAAAAGTAATCCAAATGTTGTTCTACATAAGCCCCATTTATCACAATTCTTGTTGAGCAACAACTAATTTTTAATGCACTTGGAAACTCCTTAAATCCTCCCAAACAAAATTCATATACCAATGTGCATGGCTACACAACGTGACAGAGATGTTCAAATCCCACTTCTTTCTCAGTTCAAGATGTGGAGAAAGGAGGATTCTGGCCAGAAGTGACCAGATGTGGCCCTGACAAGCAAATAATGGGCCTGGGGTGCCCTTCAGGGAGAAAGGCAGACTACAAATCTAATTAATCAATCAATTAATTAATGCCTGAAGCATCCTGGAATTCCCCAACAGACTTGGCACACAACACACCCCAAAAATAGAGCATTACCTAAACTCCTTGGAGATGTGTGGATTCTGCAAATCAGAGGGCGGTGATCCTCACTGCCTGCACATGCACCGGTCGGTCTGGCCAAGAGAACTTTACGCAGGAAAGCTGTGGGGGGAAAGAGGCATTTCATTCAAGAAAGAACAATACCAATACCAGTACTGGTCTCCTGTGTCAGGTACAACCCAAAGAGTGTTGGGTGGATCTCATCTCCAGGAAGGGTTTGCCGCTAAGTAACACCGATTCCACACTTGTGAAGAAACTTTAAAACCATAGGACAGGAATTGTTAAGCACTATGCCAGGATGCACTGGTGTGCCATTAAAGTACCACAGGAGTTTGGGGGGAGCATCATTTATAAGTAGGGCCATTGGTGATGCAGTGTAGTGTATTAATTGTCAAAAAACTTGCTATTGTGCCTTAGGCTGCAATCCTAAGCTGCAGTTAGGCTGGCCTAAACCCTGGCATAAGTCCTGTGCTAAACTGGGGGTGCTTTAAGTGCTGTAAGGCACTTCTTCCCCATTCCTGAAGGGGTTAGGCTGGTGCTCAGGCATTGCCAACCTCCTCAGTCCCACACAGGAAGATATGCCATGTGAGTTTAGGCCAGCCTAAATTGGTTAGGATTGTGCCCATAACCCTTTTAGCACCTGGTTAGTTTGCTATGAGATTTAAAAACTGCTGCCATAGGGGATGTGTTTCTACATGACTGCAGGTCACACTGCCATAAGTGTGTGAGAAAGAAGCACATACCCTTTCAGTGTTCCTACTTCTACACAGTCAGATGTGTCTGTTCTTCTCCCTACTCATAAGGCAACTTCTCCAGTCAGAGAAAAATAACCTAAGCCCCTGTATGCAATGGGGCAATGGAGAGCCACGATGGTGCAATGGAGAGGCAATGGAGTACGGGGCAAAGGAGAGCCAGGATGGTGTAGTGGTTAGAGAACCTGATAGAACCAGGTTCAAATCCCCCTTTGGCTATGAAGCTTCCTTGGTGACTTTGGGCCAGTCTTTCACTCTCACCCTCATCCACCTTACAGGGTTGTTGTGAAGAGAAAGGGTAAAAGCTTTGTAAGCAGCCTTGGGCATTTGCATTATAAAAGTGGGATATAAATCCAATAAATAAATAAATAAGAAGTTCTAACAGGTGGCTATAGTAGAAGAAAAAGCAGCACCATCACACAACGTGGTTTAGACTCTCGTAGCCTTGAGGCAATAATGCTTTTAAAACCGATAAATTACGTATGTAATTAACACAGATGGTGCTTGCAAGGATTAGGTGTATCTATAATTGGCTACTAGAGACATCCTTCCACACCTACGGAAGTGTCAACAACAGTCCTCGTTACAGCCATAATTGCTACCTGTCAATCCCACGTGCACCAAATCAAACTATGTGCTGCTAACCAAGAACAGGAAAAATAAGAATAAGAAAATAAGTTGTTCAGGAAGTAGCACCTTCCGCCCTGGCCCAAAGCGGACCCCTCCAATCTAGGGCTGCCATAATACTCCTCCATAAAACCAGGATGATTAAAAGAAGCTGCAAACTGGGTCAGAGAATGAAGCTGTGCAAGTCTACTCAGAAGCAAGTCCCATTATAGAGAATGGGCTTCTTCCCAGGAGCAGGAAGGGGAGCTGTTCAAAGGTACACTGCGCCCAGCCATGGAGGCTCATTCAGTCCTCAGGCCAGGCTCCCTCTGGTCTCCTGGGGGGGGCAAGGCTGTCTCTGCTGGAGGACCCCCAGCCCTGGGACCCCAGATTGACTGGGTGAAGAGGGAGGGAGACCATTTCTGTCTCTCCCAAGGGGGGGCCTTCCCTAGTGGAGCCCCCAGGTCCTGGAGGGGGGCAGAAGAGCCCCCTTAGCCAGGGAGAGGGCAGGTTGTGTCTCTCCCTGTTGAAGCTCTCCTGGCACTGGGATCCTCCCTGACTGGGGGGAGGGGTAAGGTGAAGAGCCCCCCCCCAAGGGCAGGGAGGGGACAGTTGTGGCTCTCCAATGGGAGAGTATTGTGAGGGGGGCAGCTAGGACTCTCCTTGCTGGATCCCCCAACCTTTGGGGCCCCCCAGACTGAAGCCCCTGTGGGGGGGGAGGGAGGGAGGGGGCAGCTGTGGGAGCCCCCCCTGGAGGAGGGAGCCCCCTGGGGGGGAAGGAGGTCTTCCCTGCTGGGGCCCCCAGGGCAAGGAGGGGCAGCTGTGGGAGGACCCCCAGGGGAGGAAGGGGTGGGGAGCCCCCCAGGGGGGCCTTCAGCCTCACCCGCGCCGCGGGGCCCTCCCAGGGAGGACCTCCACACCGCCAGCCCAGCCAGCGCCGCCATCTTGTCCGCGCGCCCGCGACCCCCCTCAAGGACAGGGCGCGCGCCTGCCCTCGCCGGAACCGGAAGTCGCCCTCCCACCTGCTCGAGGTCACTTCCGGTCCACGCCTAAGCGGTCCTGGAGAGCTGGGCCGGCCCGGAGCGGCCATGGAGGAGGCGGGGAGCGAAGCCGCGGAGGCCGCGGAACTGCAGCGCTTGGTGGCCGCGGAGGAGCAGCGCGCAAGACTCACCTCGCAGGTGGGCCCAGAAACACCCGCAGCCCCACCGCCTCGCTCTGGGGGGGACCTGCCCCAAGACCAGGCCCCCAGCACCAAGACCCCCCAAGACCTGTGCCCCCAGACCAGCCCCCCCACCAGGACCAGTGCCCCCCAAGACCAGGCCCTCCATGGGCAGTGCCCCCCACCAGAATCAATGGGCCCTTCCCCACAAGAACCAGTGGCCCCCCACCAAGACCTATGGGTCCTGCCAGGACAAGGGCCCCCCGCCATGAGCAGTGCCCCCAAGACCAGGCTCCCCCAACCAGGACCAATGGGGCCCCCCACCAGGACCAGTGGCTGGAAGTTCCAGAGGCCAACACAGGTTCTGCCTCCACAAAGCCTGCCCCCCACTTGACTCCGCCTCCCAGGCTGGCTCCAGGAAGGGGAAGTGGGAGGAACAGTCCCCCCAGTCTAGTGGCCAAGAGTTCCACAGACAAGGCTGAAGACGTGTCCCGGAAGGAGAACAGTGGCTGCAAGTTCCGTAGGCCAAGAAGTCTCTTCCTGTGCCTGCCCTCGCCTCCCCCCCTCCCCAGCTTCTCTGGGGCTCCCAGGCTGGTTCCAGGAGGGGGAGCTGCTGGTGTCCCCCCCCCTCAAGCATTTCGCTCCCCTCTAAATGGCCCTCTTCCAGAGCTGAGAAGCTGACATCCCCTTACGCCAGGAGAAGACATCCATCCCCCTTCGGTGCCCCCTCCAGGGCAGTGGTTCATCAAAAGTGGGGGTCAGGACGCCCTTGGAGGGGCCATGATTTCATTCCAGGGGGTCACAAAAAGCTGGCTGTTCATCGTATTGGAGTTGGCAGCATTTTGGAACGAGCCACTCCTGCTGCTTTTCTGGGAGTAAATCTCATAAAATGCTTACTTCTGAGTAAACCTGAAGGAGCTCTGGCACTTCCTGTTCTGCCACAACATCACTACTTGGGGGTCTCAAACAGTGTCCTTCTTAGAAGGGGGTCCTGGACAGAAGTGCTCAAGAACCACTGCTCTAAGGGGACCCCATTTTCCCAGTCGCTCTTTAAAGCTGCCCAGGCTGTGGTCATTAGCATATCTTGTGGCAGTGAGTTCCAGAGGCTAAGCGCAAGACAGTCATAGGTACAGGTATCCTCCACTTATTGGACAGGTTATAAAGCAGTGGCTTTCAAATGGGGGGGCAGGACCCACTTGATGAGTCACGACCTTGGTTCAGGGGAGTTGCAAGAGGGTTGGATCTATCAACTTGGAATCTGGCACTGGGCTTTTCTGGTTGGAAGTCTCATTGAACACAATGGGACTTACTTCCAAGTAGACATAGAGGAACATCCAGGAAGTCTGAAAAGGACTGAAATGCCTGAATACCACTGCCATAAAGCACACTTACAGCAACAGGCCAGTGTCACAATAACAGCCACGAGGGAGGTTTTTAGGTTGGGGGGAGGCGCTCTGGGCAGGGAAGAGATGCTGGATCCTATTTGTAGGCTCCAGGACTTATCCCAACACTTAAACACAGGACTCCAGCTTCTTATAGGAGCCTCTACAGGCCTTAGGATGGAGCAGCAGCCCTTTCAGACCAGACCAGCCAGCTTTGTGCCCCCTCCTTTCCGGGGAAATGTATCCTGCTGTAAGACTGGCTGCTGATCAAAGGTTCTTATCTCTCCCCCCAACCTATCTAGATCCACAACTTCATGGAGATCTGTTGGGAGAAGTGTGTGGACAAGCCAGGCTCAAAGCTGGACTCCAGGACTGAAACCTGCCTGGCCAACTGCGTCAACCGCTTCATAGACACAACACTGTCCATCACCAACCGGTTTGCACAGATAGTGCAGAAAGGAGGGCACTGACTGGTTGCACTGACCCCTTCCATCAACACCTTCCCCCCCTCCACTGAATTCCTGCTTGGGGGGGAGGCTCTACCTCAGCATGGAACTGGATGAACAGCCTGCAAGACTGCAAATGTTGATCTCTATGTGGCATTGAGCTGGATTACACAGAACAACGTTTTGCCCGCCTAATAAATTCATGCCTTCTTAATGCAAATATAACAGGAACTGTGACCATCTTGCACTCCTCTGGGGATAAGACGGGCCCAGGAGAAATAGCTGGCTTCAAAATTCACATGCTGAAGAATGAATTCTTTAATTTTTGTAAACCTGCTTACCCATATTTACTCAAATCTAATTAAGAGCACAACCTAATTGTGTCTACTCAGGAGTAAGCCTCATTGTGTTCAATGGGTGTTACTCCCAGGAAAATGTCTTACAGCCAATAAGGCCACTTCTACAGCGTTTGTACCATTTGAGATGTGTCCGCTTATTGCGGATTAGAGTTTCCACCGATCCATGATGGACGCGACATGGTCCAGCCTGTCGCCAGGATAGTGCCGTTCCTGAATTAGATTTACTCAAATCTAATGCACACCCTAATTTTAAAAAATCTTTATTTTAAAATTAATTTTAATAAATTTTAATTAAAAATCTAATTTTAAAAAGTGTTTACTGGTGATTGTAGCAAAGCAGTGCAAGATCTAATTTTATAGCATATAACAATGAGCACTTTCCTAACAATGTCTACTCAAAAGTAATCCCCATTGTGTTCAATGGGTCTTACTCCCAGGAAAGTGTCTTGAGGGTTTTAGCCTAAGAGAATGTGTTTCCTTCTCTCTGGGGCTGCATTGCAGCTGCGTTATTGCTAGAAGGTTGGATAGGCACTTCTATGACCCCCACCAAGCTCACCATTTCGGTTGCAATCCTGGGAGTAAGACCCATTGAACACAATGGGGCTTACTTCTGAGTAGACATAGTTAGGATTGTGCTTTTCCTTTCCCTAATCTCCCCCTTCTGCTGTAGGGGGACCATTTAAGACACAGGTATAAACACACCTCTTATTGCTGAAACCAACATTGTTTATTCTCTCAACCTTTAAAGTTATTAATCCACATATAAAAAAATAGTTCTGAATTCTGTAGAAAGAACCTCAACTGCTTTGACAGCATCACATTAGAACGGCTTTACAAAAGTCTTATTTGCTGATACAACCCAAAACAGAAAGCCTGGCATTCCAGGCTTCTTCTTCAACCACAGGATGCCAGTCCGCTCTGTTTGTAAAGGGGTAGATGGGGCCAATGTCTGTGAAGGAGGAAACCTTTACCAGGACGTTTGAGAATTAGAGATGGGACCAATAAAGGTAAACAACTAGAGGCCATGAATGGGGTAAAAAGGCCTGAACCCCCAATCTCCCCAGCCTATTATGTCCTGAGTTTGCACCAGTCCCTTGTGTAAAAGCAGCAATAGGGCCATATACATTGTTTACAGCTGCTAAACCATTGCAACTTTCCCCCAGAGCTTCTGGGAACTGGTTGGATTGGAGTATTAAGAACTCTGCTGCATAACTAGTCCCTTCCAGAAATACAGTTCACAATGCCCAGAACAAACCAGTTTAGCTCCGTTGGTTAGATTAGTTCCTGTTAAGAATCTAGATGCTAAGAACTAGTGGTAGAAGGACCAAGGACTTTTGCAGCCCCTGATGCCATCCAGATAGCCACTGAACAAGCCTTCCTCTCAAGCTACCCTTGAATACACTAGGATGCACACCTGTGAAACATCTGGCAGGAAGGCTGACCCATGCCTTACAAATTGCACTTTAAGAGGGTTGCGGTTCCCTTCCTTAAATGTAAACCCTCCCAGGAACACGTGTCAGAAGGAAACGGGTAGGGGCACCCTAGCTCCATCATGCTAACCAACAACATAAACGGCCACCTATCCGCTCCATCGTTCACCACCCAGAATCTCCTGTGTATTGGAATTTCCTGTAGGATCAGATCAAGTGATGGCTTATTCTTGGCATAAAGCCTAAGAGGGTTTCTCGGAGTAAAAACAACATCAACAATGATGTTCCAGTAGGGAAAGCATATTGCTGAGGTGGAGCAGCCAGTAAGAAGAGACAGAAGGTTATGTGGTAATGTTGATGAGTCCTAATGGGACCCATTAAACTGGACCCACTTTAGCCTCCCATCCAGAGGTGCTTCCACCATCACCAGTGCCAGCAGCTCACTCCTGTGTACCTGGCTCAACCACAGCCACATTTTGTGGCGAGACAGGTGAGTGGAGAATGTCAACTCTCCCCTTTGTGCACTTGGGGAGCTTCTTACCTCCTACATTGCCCACTACACTTTGTTTTTATGTCTCAGTCATGAAAAAATATTTTTTAAGGCAGAGGGAAGAAATCATGTTTTAAAAAATCAAGATGGTGTGGCTGGGGGTCAGGAGGGACAAACAGGAGCCAGGGTGGGGAGAAACTGGCAAGGTGTCTCGAACATGACCAAGGTTTGCAGAGCCCAGATTTGAGCAGCTCCAGAGCCAGCCACCAGTTAGGCCCACGTTTTATTCCCAGGGAGGGGGCAACTTCTGGAGACAAATGGCTTCTCTCCATAAAAAAGCTCGCAGACCAAAGAGGCCCCATCTGCTAGTCCTCATCCGAGCTGTCCTCAGAATTTTCATCAGGTGCCACCTTCCAGTTCTTGCGCTTGCTGCGCTTCTCCTCGGCCCCTTCGCCATATTTCTCCAGCACCAACATATGATGTTTCCTCCTCTTTTTCTTGCGCTGCTTTTCCCGCTTCTGCTCGGGTTCACTGTCCTCAGAGCTGCTGGAAGTGCAGCTGCCGCCCCTGTTGGAGCCGCTGTCGGGCCCTGAGGAGGAGGCTGGAGGCTTCGCCAAGGGCTTCTTGGCCTTCTTGTGGTGCTTCCGCTTCCTCTTCCTGACACCCGGCACAACTTCCTCAGAACACGCGGACTCCTCGGAAGACTCGGAAGTCGTACCCTGAGGCTCCCGCTTCTTTTTCTTTCTCTTCTTGTGGGATTTCTTTTTCCCCTTCTTCTTGTGTGACTTTTTGGCTTTTTTCCTTTTGTGCAACTCAAGAGAAGACGGTTTCCCAGGAGGAGATTTTCTTTTGCCGTTCACAGAATTTTGTTCATCTTGTTGATCACTGTAAAAAACAAGCAAAGTAATAGTATTCATTTATTATTTACATTTTAGGAGATCTTTTATTGCCTTCTAAAAAACACTTCTGGCTTTCACAAAAAAAAACCCCAGAACTGGTGTGTGTTTTTTTGGCTGCAATCCCAGTTAGGCCAACCTAAGCCACAGCCCAAGTCCTGTGTTGGCCTGGAAGTGTCACAAAAGTGCCATAAGACACTCATGCACCACTCTTAGGGGAGGGTTAAGCCAATGCACAGATATGCACTTGCCTCTCTACATCACCGTGAAAATGGGAAGACCAATGACTCTGCTTCGATATTCATCTGTTTTTGACTTCCATCCATGCTCTGGTCTCTAACCAGTCAAAAGTGCAAGACTACAAAACAACATGCATCTGGCTCATTTATCAACACAGAACTAAGGGCGTAATCCTAAGAAATTTAGGCCAGCACAACTCACCTGACATTTACTCGAATATAATGCACCACTGAATCTAATGCGCACCTATATTTACAACAAAAATGTTGCATTTAATATAATTAAGCATCGAATCTAATGCACACTCTGATTTTGGATACTTACGGCGCAATCAAGAGTAACTACGGGGAGTCCTTGCTCCGATGTAAGAACAATTTACTCTGGATTGCAATATGAATTTCCCATAGGTTTTCACTAGGTAGTGCCATAATTATGCTGACATAAATGTCTCTTATGTGCTCCCGTACTTACTCTGGATTGTAGGGTAAATCTGGTTGGAAAAGGTGAGTGTTATATTTGAGTAAATACAGTATCTTTCCATAGTGGCATGGGGAAACCTGTGCATGCTTATGCAGTGGCCTAACCCCCCCCCCCCCCCACCAGGAGTGGGGCAGAAGTATCTTACAGCATTTTTGTGGGGCAGCTATATCTTGGGTCAGCACAGGACTTATGCTGGGGTTTATGCTGGCCTAACTGGAAGTTAGGATTGCAGCCTGAGGCATGCAGTTATATAGGAAGCTCATGTGCTTTACCTGTCTGTGTCAAATTCTTCTGGATACAACTCTTTGTAGCCGCTGTGGCCCCACCTGAAAGAGAACACCGAGACGTCTGACAAACAAATGAGCTGAACAGACACCAAGTGCTGCTGGTTGGGATAGGCTACACCACATCAGGGGTGCACATGCTCAAGCGCATCAATTTCCTTTTTGCAAGGTGGCTGTGAAGGCAAACACTTTGCTTCGAGGGTTCAAAAAACAACAGAAATAATGTCGTGCTTGCCGTTTGCTCCACAAACTCTAGTTTTCAACCACCCCCACCAATAATGAACTTCCACAGACAGCACTGCACTGAATACAGGGTGCAGGACAGCAGCTTCCTTCATGCTTTTCTTATGGACTTTCTGGAAGCATTTGGCCACCACTCAGGATATGCTGAATCAAACAGGCCTATCATCTGATCTAACAAGCCAAGGGCTACGTGGACTGGCAAAATTAATGCTAATCAGCAATCATGGCCCCCAAAGTTCAGAGCTACTTCTGACCTCTAATTGTTGGAGGGGGGAAAGAGGCCTTCACACTCTACTTAAGGGCTTCTTAGAAAAACCTGGACAGCTACAACTGAAAGCAGGAGATTGTACTAAACAGTCCCTGGCCTTATCTTGTGGAGCTCTTGCACTATTTGACAGTCATGCTTCGGCTGCAATCCTAATCTCCGGTTAAGCCCCAGCAGAAGTCTTGGACTAACCTGGGGGTTTCACAAAAGTGCCATAAGACACTCCTGGGGGAAGGTTCGACCAGTACACCAACACGTGCTTGCCTTCCTTCTTCGCCACGGGAATGGGAAGACCAATAAGTTGGGCCAGCCTAGGTTAGAATTGCATGCTTGGTTACTTTTACTTCTCCCTGAATCCTCTTTTTTTGTCTTTGCCAAACCTTCCTTCCCTTGCACCAGTACTGCAACTGTGACTGAAACCTTCTCGGGGCAGAGGTTTATTACTGTTTCCCCCCCACCCCACATTTCTCTGTAAGCTGGTGCAGCTGTGTTAATAATAAGCACACTTTCAGACCTGTCCGGCATGTTTGCTTCGTACTCGTACAGCTTCTTGTTCCAGTAGCGAGTGTGCTGAAGGTCCTCTTCCACCATCGCCGACAAGTTCCTCGCCCTCAAATCAGCCGACTGGCTGTCCTCGTCAAACCCATCGCTGCGCATCCGGCTACTGCGGAGGTAGACAGTAATTTTATACAATGGCTGATTCTCAGAGAAGAGAAGGCAAATCAAGGAGTCCTCCAGCGGGGGTTGAAACTGGGCATTTATTTTATCAAGGCTGCAATCCTAAAGACACTTTCCTGGGAGTAAGACCCATTGAACACAATATTTTCATAGTGCTGCTTCAATGGCGGGATCTGCTTAGATCAAGGGTAACCAAACCCTGGCCTGGGGCTAGATGTGGCCTGTGGCAAGACCCCTCTATCTGGCCCACGGAGAAGCCTTGTAATGTATTTAATATATTTAAATGTATGCAAATTTGAAATGTAAATAATTTTTCTGGCCCTCGACACAGTGTCAGAGAGAGGATGTGGCCCTCATGCCAACAAGTTTGGACACCCCTGGTGTGATGATTGACGCAACATGGGAAAGCCTGCTTGGCCTGTCGCAGGTGGCTGTTGCTAGGATGATGCTTTTCCCACTAAAACGGTACCTATTTATCTGCTTGTCTTATCAACACAACTGTCTTGTCTGCTGCTCTGGAAAGACTTTGAGGAGTAAATATCATTTTCAGGTGTAAATAAGCCTCACCTGCAGCTGTTGGAAAGCATCCTCTTTTGCCTTCCCCAATGTCCGTCTTCCGTTTGCTTTTCCAGTTCTCGTATTTTCCACATTTCTGATTCCTCCTGAATCTTAATATATATATATTTTTTAAAAGAACATTAGGACAAAATTCTATATAGACATATAGGGCATAAGCACTTTTGAACATAGTGGGACTGAGGTATTTCCCTTCCACAAAATCGGGAAGGATCCATTTGCCAATATGTGAACACAATTCCCCCCCAAAATGGCATTGTTCCTGTTTTTGGGGACGAATGGCAACCCCCGGTTGAGACTGCAATCCCAACTTCCAGTTAGGCCGGACTACGTCCCAGCACAGCGTTTCTCAAAGTGGGAGTTGGGACCCCTTTGGAGGTCGCCTAAAGACCCCTGATGCAGGGGGCCAGGTCAGGCTTGCCAGACTGTAGCTGTAGCTGCGCACGCACTGGGACTGACTGACAGCCTCGGGGCCCAATCCTATGCATGCCTACTCTGAAATAAATCCCATTATAGTCAGGGGGCCTTTACTCCCATGTAAATTTGGATAGGATTGCAGCCTCAGGGCCCAACTCTATGCATGCCTACTCTGAAATAAATCCCATTGTGTTCAATGTGTGCATAGAAGACACATTTCATTTGTAACAATGAAAATACATCCTGCATATCGGATATTTACATCACGATTCATAACAGTAGCAAAATTCCAGTTAAAAAGTAGCAAGGAAAATAATTTAATGGTTGGGGGTCCCCACAACATGAGGAACTTATAAAGGGGTCACGGCATTAGGAAGATTGAGAACCACTGTCCCAGCACCTGTCCTGTGCTGGCCTGGGAGTGTCACCAAAGTGCCATAAGATACTTGTGCGCCACTTCTGAAGGAGGGTTAGGCCAGTGTACAGACATGCGCTTGCCTCTCTACATCACAATGGGACTAGGAAGATCAATGAGTTGGGCTGGCCTAAGTTAGGATTGCACCCTGAAAATGTGTAGATGAGTTAGGCTGCAATCCTAAAGACACTTTCCCAGGAGTAAGACCCACTGAACATAATGAAGCTTACTGTTGAGTAGACATGGTTAGGATTGTGCTCTTAGGCTGCAGTTTTAAAGACACTTTCTTAGGAGTAAGACCCACTGAACACAATGGAGCTTACTTTTGAGTAGACATGATTAGGATTGTGCTCTTAGGCTGCAGTTCTAAAGACACTTTCCTGGGAGTAAGATCCACTGAACATAATGGAGCTTACTTTTGAGTAGACTTGGTTAGGATTGTGCCTTAGGCTGCAGTTCTAAAGGCACTTTCCTGGGAGTAAGATCCACTGAACACAATGGAGCTTACTTTTGAGTAGACATGGTTAGGATTGTGCTCTTAGACTGCAGTTCTAAAGACACTTTCCTGGGAGTAAGATCCACTGAACACAATGGAGCTTACTTTTGAGTAGACATGGTTAGGATTGTGCTCTTAGGCTGCAGTTCTAAAGACACTTTCCTGGGAGTAAGATCCACTGAACATAATGGAGCTTACTTTTGAGTAGACATGGTTAGGATTGTGCTCTTAGGCTGCAGTTCTAAAGACACTTTCCTGGGAGTAAGATCCACTGAACATAATGGAGCTTACTTTTGAGTAGACATGGCTAGGATTGTGCTCTTAGGCTGCAGTTCTAAAGACACTTTCCTGGGAGTAAGATCCACTGAACACAATGGAGCTTACTTTTGAGTAGACATGGCTAGGATTGTGCTCTTAGGCTGCAGTTCTAAAGACACTTTCCTGGGAGTAAGATGCACTGAACACAATGGAGCTTACTTTTGAGTAGACATGGTCAGGTTTGTGCTCTTAGGCTGCAGTTCTAAAGACACTTTCCTGGGAGTAAGACCCACTGAACACAATGGAGCTTACTTTTGAGTAGACATGGTTAGGATTGTGCTCTTAGGCTGCAGTTCTAAAGACACTTTCCTGCGAGTAAGGTCCACTGAACACAATGGAGCTTACTTTTGAGTAGACATGGTTAGGATTGTGCTCTTAGGCTGCAGTTCTAAAGACACTTTCCTGGGAGTAAGATCCACTGAACACAATGGAGCTTACTTTTGAGTAGACATGGTTAGGATTGTGCTCTTAGGCTGCAGTTCTAAAGACACTTTCCTGGGAGTAAGATCCACTGAACATAATGGAGCTTACTTTTGAGTAGACATGGTTAGGATTGTGCTCTTAGGCTGCAGTTCTAAAGACACTTTCCTGCGAGTAAGATCCACTGAACATAATGGAGCTTACTTTTGAGTAGACATGGTTAGGATTGTGCTCTTAGGCTGCAGTTCTAAAGACACTTTCCTGGGAGTAAGATCCACTGAACATAATGGAGCTTACTTTTGAGTAGACATGGCTAGGATTGTGCTCTTAGGCTGCAGTTCTAAAGACACTTTCCTGGGAGTAAGATCCACTGAACACAATGGAGCTTACTTTTGAGTAGACATGGTTAGGATTGTGCTCTTAGGCTGCAGTTCTAAAGACACTTTCCTGGGAGTAAGATGCACTGAACACAATGGAGCTTACTTTTGAGTAGACATGGTCAGGTTTGTGCTCTTAGGCTGCAGTTCTAAAGACACTTTCCTGGGAGTAAGACCCACTGAACACAATGGAGCTTACTTTTGAGTAGACATGGTTAGGATTGTGCTCTTAGGCTGCAGTTCTAAAGACACTTTCCTGCGAGTAAGGTCCACTGAACACAATGGAGCTTACTTTTGAGTAGACATGGTTAGGATTGTGCTCTTAGGCTGCAGTTCTAAAGACACTTTCCTGGGAGTAAGACCCACTGAACACAATGGAGCTTACTTTTGAGTAGACATGGTTAGGATTGTGTTCTTAAAGAACTGTTTTATTTTCCACTGATTTTGCACATTTCAGAGGGTTTTTTCCCCCAGGGGAAGACCAGTGGGTTGCGCTGTGTAGGTAAGGATTGCAGTTAAAGAGCAGAGGGTTGCAGCACCAACAAGGCACCCCTTTGAAGCAACCGAAACGCAACGATTCTGCATTGGAAGCCAGGAGTTGTGCAACGAAAGCTCTTCCTGACCTTGTTGTGAGCGTCGGTGTGACGGATGACGTTGCGCAGGAGGACCTTCCCCAGAGGGACTCGAGACATGCTGCAGCCTCAGAAGGAGAAGGTGCAAGAAAAGAAGATGCAACAAAAGGCAGAGATTCAAACGAGGAGATGCAAAAAAGGAGGAGGTTCAACAAAAGAAGAAGTTTCTCTTGGGAAAATGTTCCCCTGAAAAGCAAGAAGAGGAAAGTTCACTCAGTGGCTGTTACTTTAGGAAGTGCATTTTCCTGTATTAAAGTAAGGCTGAAATCTAAGCTCCGCTTAGGCCGGCCTAAGTCCTGGCTTAGTCTAGTGCTGACTCAGGGGTGTCACGAAAGTGCCATAAGATACTCCAGCCCCACTCCTGGCCCGGCCACTGCACAGACACACACCGACCTCCCCCCAGCACCACGGAAAGACAGGCCAGGTCTAAATTTAGGCTGGTCTAACTCCTGGCTTAAGTCCTAACTGTGGATAATGCAGCCTCTGCAGCCTCACTCTTGGTGGGTGGGTCAGGTCAATGCAAGGCACACTCCAGCCTCCCCCATCACGGAAAGACAGGCCAGGGGAGTTAGGCCAGCCTAAATTTAGACCTGGCCTGATGGTGGGGGGGAGGCTGGTGTGAGCCTGTGTGGTGGCCTAACCCCCCCCCCCCCCATGAGTGGGCTGGAGTGTCTGATCATCCTCTTCTGTGCCCCCGTCAGTCAGGACTAAGCCAGGACTTAGGCCGGCCTAACTGAAGGCTGACTTGGGCAGGACTGTTTATTCCTTGGTGCTCTGTGTCTGTCAGTGTCCTGTGGCAGGGAGTTCCGCAGGTTAACCGCATGCATCCCCCCCCCGTTCTTGCCTGTGGTGGCTTTTCTCCCTGTGCGGCCTGCGCAGTGCAGTTCCACAGCCGGGGGTGCTCCACCCTCCCCCCCCCCCGTCAGGGCGTCCCAGAGGCTGAGCCTCCCACGGCCTACCTGGCAGGGCTGTGGTGGAGGGTCCTCTTCTCACCCACAAAGGAGGCCGGGAGGGAGGCGGAACGCGGAGGGAGGGCGCCAGAGCGGAGCCGGAAGGGCAGCGGGACACAAGACACTTCCGCTTCCGGTAGGAAGGAGGGGCGGGACTAAGCGGCACAGGACTTCCGGCAGTTGCTGTGGAAACCGCTTGGACACAACACACCCCTGAGGGAGGAGGAGCCTCGAGGGGACCTATAGATTCCCTTCCCCCACAGACGCCTATAGACGCCTATAGACCCCACAGACACAGGTAGGCACACGCTGCACTCCGCACAATCGTGTACATGTGTAAGTATACACACACACATACATGTACACACACATGTGTGTGGATACTTACACATGTACATGTGTGTCTCTATACTATAGGCACGTATACATACAGACATGTACAGCGTGTACACACGTGTGTATGTATGTATGTGTGTCTGTGTGTCTCTAGACTATAGGCACGTATACATACAGACATGTACAGCGTGTACACACGTGTGTATGTATGTATGTGTGTCTGTGTGTCTCTAGACTATAGGCACGTATACATACAGACATGTACAGCGTGTACACACGTGTGTATGTATGTATGTGTGTCTGTGTATAACTTCATTGGGTCCCTTCGGGAGAAAGGCAGCGTAGAAATAAACTTTGTTATTATTATTACATGTACTCTGTATCTATCTATCTATCTATCTATATATACACACACACACATTATATATATATATACACACACAACTGCATCTTACAGTATATCCGTACTTGTCTATATCTGCATATCTATATATACAGTATGTTATCACATGTATAGAATATGCATGTTCCACACATGTATACATATGGATGAAACTCAAAACCACAACAATTTCATCACACAGTACAAATGTTGAAGAAGTTGCCTTCCATGTTTACATGCATTCATATATGTATGTAAGGAAGGGGACCCAATTATATACGTTCACATTTGTGCATGTGTATATTGTATATATGTAAAAACACATGGGCTGCAGCGGCTGAGTGGTAAAGAGATCCAGTCATCCCAATCATCTGGATATGATTCACAGGTTCAGGTGTTGTCTCTTCTGCGTCCTTACAGGAGTGACGTGCCTTAAGGTACAGGTAAGTGTAACGTCAAGGTCGTTTGGGGCTGTGTTGGTGCCCTGAGCCTGTCAACAAGGGACCGCTGCTGCCTGGCAGGTTGAAGCATGAAAGGCAAGTAGATCAGTGGACACCAGAGTTTCATGAGCTTCAGTCAGGCACAACTGAGCAGGGGAATATATATATATATCTACAGTATTTATATACCGCTTTTCAACTGACATAAACAACCGCTTATACTGACATTTTGTTTTGCTTTCCATACCCAGCCAGAGCCAACAGCCCTGAGGGAGAGCATGGAGTCCCTGCAGCGCTCAGAGGACCTGCTGGCCAAGGCGAGCCAGCTCTGGACACTGCTGGACGACATGGCCGAGAACAGCCCCGAGGGCTACCGGCAGTTCATGCAGCAGCAGCTGAACAGCGCCAGGCAGTGCTTTGCCCCACCTGAGCCACACCTCTGCCTGCAGGCCCACCTCTTGGTACGTATCTCGGCCATCCAATAGACAGAGGGCCCTGAGGGGCTTAAGGGCACAGTCCTAATCATTTCTTCCCCAAAGTAAGCCCCATGGAGTTCAGTTGGTCTTACTCCCAGGAAAGGCTACTATCCTAACCACACTAATAATAAGATTATTACTGCATTCAGTAGGACTTACTTCTGAGTAGACATGCTTAGGATTGCCAAACACCCCTGCCTTTGGTAAACATTTAAGTGGCAGAACATAATGCAGTTGTGGCACCTACAGATACAAGTATGTATCTGATTTTTGCTTTGTGTGGTCTTATTACAAAACTTTGAATTCTTTTTTTCTTCTGTATTTCTTTCTTCTTATGTATTAATATGTCTATCATTTATTTATCTATTTATTCACACACACAACACACACACACACACACACACAGTGTGCTATTTTTCTGGAAAATAGGTTCTGAACTCACCTGTTGGCACTCACAGGTACTCACCATGAAGTTGTTATTTGCAATTATAGGCATGTCTAGTTGGGGGCCACCGAATGCACCCACCGAGGTGCCAGTACTCTGTTCTTCTGCGTTCCTCCTCAAAAAGACTCCTGTACATACATACCATCATACATGCTGTTAACCTTTGGAACTTGCTGGAACTCCCCACCACAGGATGTCACCCAACCTCACTGATGTGGAATTAACACATCATGTATGTATGTAAATCCTGCCTATCTACCTAAAAAAAAGGATACCCAAAGTGGCTTACAATTAAGATACAATAAACATAAACAACAATAAAACAAGACAATATAATGCCATTATGCCATAAAACAATAAAAAAAAATAAAGCTGCCATAAAAAATAATAAAACCAGACAATATAATGCCATTATGAAATCCTTTATTGTTGTGAAACTAACTAGCTTTAATAATTAAGTGGTTTTGGATTCTTTTTGCAGGATCCTATAGAAAAATCACTGTTCGTCAACCTCTGTAGGTGGAATAAAGTCCCGGCACCCCAGACACCGTCTGATCCAATACCACTAAGATCTGACAAAATTGAGGAGGTATCCAATAAATCAGGTGTGTTTTGATTTAACTTAGGCTGCAATCCTAACCATACTTTTCTGGGAGTAACTCCTATTGAACTCAATGGGACTTACTTCTGAGTAGACATGTTTAGGATTGCACTGTTAGGCTGCAGTCCTAACCCCCCAATTAGGCTGCATAAGTTGTGTGTTAACCTGGGGGTGTCACAGAAGTGCCATAACTGCTGCCCTACTCCTGGGGAAGTTAGGCCAGTGCACAGGCATGCACCAGCCTCCCTGCACCATCCAGGGAAGTTATGTCAGGTGAGTTGTTTCAGTCTAAATTGGTCAGGATTGTGCCCTCAGAGAGGTTCAACCCACTGTTCTTAGTTCCTGGTCTATTTCTGCTGAACATTCATACATCTCCAAAGAGGTGCTGTCGATCAGGAAGTTGAGGTGCTGATACAAGTTCAGCTGTTGAACCAATTTGGTACAGGATAGCATCCCCCCTTATAAATATAAAAAGCTTAATTACCAAACACTGAAGGGTTCAAAAGGGCAGCAATTAATTGTAGCATTTAATTACAGTTTGAATTAATACAGTAGTAGTCTTTGCCAAATAGTCTTTTGTGATGTGACTTGAAGTAGCCTCAGAGTCATAGGAAGTATACGGTAATTGGACTCTGTGTGCAGCCACTTTTGATATTCCCTTGGAGCCCCAGGAGCTGGCTGTGATGCCACTGCTTGTATGAGGCGCATAATGCTCTGACTTGTTGGCCTTCTAGAGAAGTACAGTGTCCTCGATATTGCATATAATCCATCTGTTCTGGAGAGGGTCAAAGGCCACCCAGCAGAAGAAGACCAGCTGATCCGCCTGTCGCTCAAGCACATCGAGGAGCACTTCAAAGTCAGGCTGTCTCCCTCTTACAGCATTACAAAATTTAAACTGAAAGGAAGCCTGGAAAGGATGAGGCAAAGCTTGAGGGGTCTGGCTCCTGCAGGTCTCTCCAAGAGCACAAAGAAAGGTGGGTCCTGTTTCAGTCCACTACTAAGATGGAGGGAACTGGGATGCAGCCTATTGCTGGACACCAGTTTCCACCCAGCAAAAGCAGAACAAGGTTCTGTTTGTGAGCTTTCTGCTTGGCTACCAGGGAAAGCAGGAGCCTGAACTATCCTGCCCTTTACGGCTTGTGTGAGGTTTCTTAATTATTTCCACTTATCCCAATTTGCAGGTTTACCTACACCAGTGGCCACAGAAATCAGGCAATGGAACAGCAGGATCCGTCCCCTAAAACCTGCCCCCTATAAATATATAGGATTGTAACCATAAAGGAGATTGGCTGCAGTTGGCATAGTGGTTCAAGGCAGTGTGCCTGCCAATCCAAAGATCAGCAGGATAGCAGTTTGAGACCTGGATCCTACAAGACGGAGTGAGCTCCTGTCCTTAACTCTGCTGCTGCCAACCTTGCAGTTCAAAAGAATGTAAATGCAAGTAGATAAATAGGTTCCACCTCAGTGGGAAGTTACCAGTAACAGCATTCTGTGCGCATGCAGGCCACGTCTTCAGACAACACTGGCTCTAGAAACGGGAAGGGCACCGTACTCAGTCACAACTAGAAGGGCAACCTGCGGGGGACACCTTTACCTTTAAAGGGTAGATGCCTACAGAGCCCTGTAGGTCAAGGATGTCACCAGTTCCCAAAAGTATAGGAACCACTGATTCAGACTATTGGTGTGACTCAGAGACCACTCTTTTAGGTCTAAGGTCCGCTCAAAGCATTCCTCTGTATGAGAACAAAGAAGAATATGTAATTGACACTTCATGTGATCCTTTTAAAATTTTTACACTCTTTGTATTAAAATATTTATCTTGGAAAGATGTGACTATTGAGCAGTTGAGGAACATCACACCGAAGGAAGACAGCAGTGACATTACTCTATTAATGGGGAACAGCATGTCGTCCAAAGCCTGCCTCATTGAGGAGATTTCCAGCACCCGTGCACCGGAAGAACTACGCATGCCACCCCATGCGCTGACAGTCAGAAAGGGGGTGGACGGGCAGCCTCTGCACATTGATCTGAAAGTTGAATTGCCAGAAGTGGGCTGCATCTCCGAATGCAACCTGAGTGTTTCTAAGGTACGCTATCCAACAGTTCTGCTATAGCCCTCCTGTTCTTTCTTCCGAGACATGTAGCAATGCATGTGCTTTTTGTTTACAGAGCATCTTTTTTCCAATTTTAGGATGATGTACTGATTGAATGCCCTGAAAAATACAGATTGCACCTGGAACTGCCAGAGCTTGTGAGTGAAGAAGCAACCACAGCTGCGTTTTATAAAAAGAAAGGGCTCTTGCACATCACGATGCCTATCAGGCACAAGAAGTGACTTTAAGTGTTCAAACAGTGCTCCTTTACCTCCTTCAGAGGTCATGCAGGTTGCTATTTTATAGCCCTTTGCAGGCAGGAATCCTAACTCCTTTTGGACAGACAGAATGGTCAGCAACCCTGGAGAAATGCTTCTAGTAAAGAACTGGAACACCAGCCTTAGATAAGGCATTCCACTGTCTAAATACTTCTCACTTGGGAATTTTTACTGTATTGCAAGGCCAAAATCTACATTAGAGGGCCTTATAAAGTAACTGGTTTTCAAAATGAGCATTCTGATCAATTCCTGCTCAGCATGTGGGCAGAGGTGGGGGCACCAGGCAATGAATTCCACTGATCAAAACTTGCTGGGACAGAAGCCTGCCCCTTTCCATGGGGCAACAGCAGCCTGAATGTACAGAATCTAATGCTCCATCAAATCTAATGCACACCTCATTTTAAAAGGCTTGAGATTTTAAAAAATGTTTGTAATGTACAGTTGCAAAGCAGGAGTAATATATAATTGTACTGCCTAAAACAATTAGTTATATGATAATATGACAATGAGTTTGTTATGATTTTGACCTAATTGCACTACTTTCCCTACAATCCACAGTAACTAAGGTAAGACGTAAGAGGCATTTACTCTGGAGTGCTCTGTTAATTTCCAATAGGTAGCACCGTAACTACGTTGGTGTAAAAGGTCCAGTAGTTACCCTGGATTGCAGCCTTTGTACAACAATGGCTTTGTTACTTTTTATTACAATATGTAAATGTAATATATAAATGTTAAATGCTGGCCTAAACTTATAATCAATCCATATTTACTCAAAGGTGAGCATTAGATTCGAGTAAATGTGGTAACTCTTCAGCTGACACCCATGAAGAGAAGCCGAGGGAACCACTCCTTTCTGATAACAAGAAGTAAGAGAATGGGTGTTCGTAAAAAATAAAAAATTCAAGCCCTATTTAGCTTGGATCCTAAAAATAACTGAGCAGCAGTTATAGTTGCCACAGATCCTGTTCCAGACAGGTTAGCAGCCTCAAATAATAAATATTAGTTGGCAGGATCAATTCCACACACACCAAAGCACAAAAAAAGCATTGAGGACAAGGAAAAGTAGTCTCAAATTCCAAACATTTAATGGAACAGAACGGATTCACTTGCCAGTTTGGTATAGAGGATGGACACTTTATAGGTGCAACTTGCTTCTTACCAAAAAAAGCCAAAGGTTTTAGGTGCAACTGCAACCAATTCAACAACATCCATCTAAGTCTCAAAAAATATTTAATCTCCACAGTATAATATTTTTGAATATTATTTTTAGTGGATTGGGTAGCACAACTTTACAAGAGACAATATTTAATATGCAGTGCAATATGGTACAAAGTCTTTTGGGGTATATATTTGTCTAACTTGACTTTCCAGGTCACGTCACTTGATGATTACACATGATCCTCCTTTTTTTAAATCAACACTTCCTTTGGAGAGCAGTCGGAGGAGTATTTTCTGCTAAAGTGTCCTTCCTGTTAGAAGAATGGAAGGACATTATGGATAATGGATAATTATCCATAGGATAATGTTAGGACATTATGATGAATACATTTGGGCACAATCTTGAAAGAAAAAAAATATTTTGAGCATTTTTTTTACACTATTTACATGACCAAGACGTTCTGCTACTTCTCTGAAGATGGGATGGGCCAGGCAACAAAGTTGTTAGAAAATAATGACCCCCCCCCCCCCAACACAGAGAAAAGTAGTTGCACAACTGAAGTGAGGGGGATTCCAGTTAAATCACGTCTAACTAGTACAGCTAATTTGAAGTGCATCTCACTCTCTCTGAATCAGGGCCTGTTTGAACAAGGTATTGTCTTCTATATAGTCCTTGGTCAAAAGAAGAGGGACTGCAACTTCACATGCATTTCAGTGACAGGTTAAGTCCCTGATAAATTGCACCTAACCTCAATATCGCTCCAAGTTTCCTAGGTCACTTTATCTGGAAAACCCCCTACTGTTGGAATCCAGGTGAAGAGGCTACATGGTTTTATACCTCTCAATGACTACTGAGCAACAGCATTCTCCTTGAACGAGGACTCCCACTTGGAGCAAAGCAGCATTTTCTGGGGGGGGGGGAAGGAGCTCCTCTTCAAAAGAAATATTTAATACAGAACACAGGCTGACACAGTATCCACTAGAAAGAACACACATTCAGAAATACTTCATTCACAAACTTTGCCATCTAGTCTGGGTCACCTGAATATAGCTTTCCCTGTTGTGCTAAAGTGCTCAAAAAGGGTTCCTGTGGCTTCTACATCCTAAGAAATGCCGAAGTCCCCACATCAAGTTGGAATGTGAACTGTTAGGAGGGCTCCTTAGTCCTCTCCGTCACTCTCGACAGCATGCACATCTGAAAGGAGCAGAGAACAGAACACACACCAGCAAGACCAGCAGATATTTCAAGTCCAGTTGGTTTTCTACATCCCTTGGGCAATCCAACTCCAGTTTGAAGAATATAGGAGGGCTGCAGGGGGGGCAATCACCAGAAGCACCTTTCGCTCCACATGATTCTGAATGCTTTGGATTATTTAAAGGGAAGTTTGCAAATTCATCCACTGTATAAAACAGTGATTCATTGTCTTTGGCTCTGGAAAGCCCTTGCAAACTACTGTAGTCTGTACAACTGGCAATAAAATTACCAGCAATTGTTTATGCATTATATATAATCTCTGTTTAAAAATAAAGAAAGGAATATTTGTTTTAAAAGTCTACACGCTAGGTATATATATAAATAGCTTCTTTAGAATGAAGTGATGTGACCTAAGAAAGTCTGGGGGGAAGGGGGGTTCCCAAGAAATTATAGCAGCATCATTACAGGCTTCTCAAGGAGCTTCTTAAATTCAGCAAGCCATTGGGCTCCGACTGCTCCGTCGACAACGCGGTGATCACAGCTCAGCGTAACGGACATCACACTGGCCACGTCAAACCTGGGGGGAGAAAAAATAATGAATCTTTTGCAAAGCAATTGGAGAAACAATTCATACAGACTGCAAAGAGCAGTCACCAGATACGAGTGTCATCCAAAGGGAACACTCTGGCCTTTCTACAGAGGGCGAGAGAGTCCACTTTAAGATCCTAGGCTAGTAGTATTTGAGCATTTCAGCCTGGGAAACCCTTCTTAGAATGTCAATCTGTCTGGGACCCCCCAGAAGTGATATGGCTGGAAATGTCATCAAAGGTGTCCAGTGCCAGAGTCCAAGATGGCTGCACCCAGCTTTTCGTGACCCCACCCTGAATTGAAGTTGTAACCTGCCCAAGGGGTCTCAACCATTGGTGGGCTCTAGCAGGTTCTATATACTCTATAGAACCAGTTGTTAACGAGAGATAGGACATATAAAGTTTAAAAACAGCCATTTAAAAGTGGCTGCCAGATGGACAGAGAACCGGTTCTTAATTTCTTTGAATCCCATTGCTGGCCCCCACTTTGAAGACCACTGTCCTAGGCCGTGAAGCAAGGGCACAAGAACAATCCATACCAGAATACCCTCCAGTGCTGGGAGAGAACAGGATGTATTGAAAGAGCATGGGTAGGAATTATGCCATTGTGTTTTGAGAGCATTCTGGAAACTCGGTGCCTCAAGGGAGAAAGGCAGGATATAAATCTATATATATAAAAGAAAAGTCACTGACTGACTGACTGACTGACTGACTGATCACTGCCCTGCCAAAACCGGTGGGCATAGAAGTGTGAAATTTGGGGAGAGTGTTCCTTCTATGACGGAGGGGTGCACTAAGGACCAGTTTTTGGAAATTCCAACTGGAAGGGGGTGAAAAGGGGCGCAACGCGTTTTCCTCCCTATACTTTGCATTGAGAATTGCTGACTCAGCAACATTCCGCCCCAACTGCTGGGCCTGAAGCATAGAATTCTGGGAGGGATCCTTCTGTCACCTGAACACCCACCAAGAACCCATGTGCAGAAATTTAACCCTTCAGGGGCTGAAAGGGAGTCAACGTGTTTCTGTCCTATACTTAACATGGAAGACTGAACAATATCCAGCCAATTTGGTGCTTTCTGCCTGGTGCACTGGGGGGATGTTGTTCAGAGGAAGAAGTTGCACTGGGGAGGATGCTGCGCATGGGGGGAAGTTTGCGCATGGGGTGTTTATGTGCCGTGGGGGGATGGCGTATGGGGAAATGTTACTCCTGCAACGCGGGTATGCTTTTCGCTAGAAAATAATAAAAGAGCAGATTAATGACAACTCTCACTTTGAGTTGGGGTTCTTGATACCCTGGATTAACTGCATGCATTTATCCTCTTATTCCTCCCTTGCTGATGAAGCATTACACTTCTAATTTGCTACAACTTGTTCAAGGGTAACCCAAAACTAATGCTACTAGTAGCCCAATCATGGGATGGCACTGGCACACCCAAAGCCCCAGGAGAGATACATTTCACCCAGCAAAGCCTTGAATCCTTCTCCATCACCATGATGGTAGCACAGCAGGTGTGCGTTGTTTGTGCTGCTGCCTGTAGCTAAAATCCAACAGGTGACCAACATGACTGACAGAGCATCACAGGTACAAACATGGGGCACACTGCTAAAAAGAACAGTGGTTTCTGCTAACATTGGTTGCTGAGAGTGTGTGTGTTTTGCAGGGAGCCCACCCATAAGATATATTTTCTGTTAGAACGGGACCTCCAAATTCCAGACTGTAGGTCAGATCTGCTGTGACAAGAACACTTGATGTTAAAAACATTATGTTAGAAAGGTGGGGGTACACACCATAAAGATGTTATTTGTAATCATAGGCTTGTATAGGGGCCACAGAGATGCCAGTACCCATCGCAGAGGTACCAGTACTCAGTGCCAGTGAGTAGCCCCTCAAAAAGACCCCTGCACATACCCCTTTTCATTATCTGCTGGAACTAGCCTCTTCTCAGAAGCGCCAACTGCCAAAATGCAAGACTGTGGTGGATTGATGATGGCAGAGAAGTTCTTAATCCCAAACATTCCAAGATTAGAGACTGTAAAGGTTCCTCCCTGTAAGGAAACATGAGACACAGATTAACATACTAGTTGTTGTTCATTATCCCTTCACAGCTGGAAAACAGAAAAGGGAACATTATGAAAAGGAGTTTCCTAACCAGCCACCCGCACTTCCCCCCTCCCCCAAACCCCAAACCTTTCACATCTGTCTGAGAAAACCAAATTACAACCATGGCTTTTAAGAACTGCCAGCAACTTTCTCACCTGAAATTCATGTGGCTGCAGTTTGCCCTCACGAGCTTTGGCTGCCAGTGTCACAACATCCGAGTTAATGGAAGCCAGTCCCTTTATGTGCGCATTAAATACAATGGGGGTGATGAGTCCTGCAGGAGTACTGACTGCAACGCTGACATCAACCATGTGATTTCTGGAAAACACAACCAGAGTGTGAAGAGAAGGGCTGATCTATTAAACCCAGAAAGACTCCGAAGGAAGTGAAAACAGAAATGAAGGAAAGCCCTTCTTGCCCCTCATTGTATGCCTTTTCACTACTCAAGTGCTCAGACAGTTGCCTATGGTGCAGCTCCAGCATACACTGACATGGCTGTTCACTTAGGAAGACTTCACGCATGTCTCAAAATGGCACACTTACTGCCTAATGACTGTGTCCAACCAAGAGGAATTGGCTTCGGGCACCTTCACACAAGCCAGAGCGGAAGCCTTAATGATGAAGTCGTTGACAGAAAGCTTTGTGTTCTGCGGCATCTCCTGCAAAAATAAGAGAGTGGAGACACTTGCAAGGCTGCTCATTCCTCAGGGTCCCCTGACAGTGCACCAAGGGCCATTTCACACAACTTTTTCTGCCCCACTCCCATCACCTTAAATGAAAAACAAATCCCAGACCACCCAAGTTCAGAGCCATCTATTTATGTGAATTCAATTACTTTCAATACACAACACAGTTTCCTCTTAGTTTCTAAACTGAGACCACAAAACATTCAGCCAAGCTCCAGTTGAAAGGTTTTCATTTAGTAGGTTACTTCCAAGTCTATCCCACTGTTGCCAATTATGCTGCATCCCATAGGAGAGAAACCCATCTCTGTTCTTCGGAATCACCGCTAAATTAGGCATCTTTCTATTCAAGCCTTCAGTCTCAGGTTACATACCCTGCAGTGTTGGACGAGAAGGTTAGGCAGCGGGAAACATGAAACCTGAGAGTATGCGAACCTTTAGGGCAGCTGAATAGGCATGGTTGGAAAGCAGGGAGCACAAAATGCTGCAACATAGAGTTGCCACACGTACAGAAACATGGAAGTCATTATGAGCACAATCCACTGTGACATAGGAGGTCCACAATATATGAGACATATGTAGCCACCACAAAGTCCCCCTTAAATAGCAAGATACCTGATTGAGTTCTTTTCTTAGCACCAATATTTCTCCCATGTTTATGTCAACAGAGAGGTAATAGTGAGGTATCGTTTGCTTGGACTGCATCAAACGCTGAGCAATCACCTGTGGGTAAGGAGCAGAAATGTATTTTGCTAAGGAAATATGAAACTGATTTGTTGGCCTCAATCCAGCCACTCTATCAATCTTTTTTAAATCAGCACACAAATATTGCTTCTCAACCATCATAATATAAGAAGAGCCTCCACTCCATCCTTCCTGAATCATACAGCCCACCAGATGCCTCAGGGAGCACACAAGACACCTGCATGTGTGTGCTCTCCCCTGCATCTGGCATTTCAAGGTTGCCCACATCTACATCTATCCATGTACATTCACACAGACACACATGTCCACTGCTTTCAAAGCTCTTTTTAAAAAAATCTATGCCCTAATCCTTCACCTTTACAGGCAACACCTTACCTTGCGGATATTGCTGATTGGAATATCTGTGAAGACACCGGTAGGAGGGACTGCAGCAGCTGGTGTTGCTGCTCGTGGTGGTGGTGGGGCACCCAAAGGAGCTGCTTCTGCCGCCCGGGCCTAAACACAGAAAATCTTGTCAGTGACAGTGCCTGGGAGAAAACAACCCATAATATTTGGTAGTGGGTATGGGAGAGGAAAGGGAACTCATTACTGTGTACCCTGATTCCAGGGGATGGATTTTAAAGAGCTTTCATTCTCACACATGCAAAGAGAGCAGCTTTGGGACTCATGACCCCTTCCCATTTCCTCTCTTTATCCATGACCTACAACAGAGCACTATTTCTAATTTCCATGCTGGCACCATCAAATAAATTTTTACTGATTGGCAAGCTCTGTAGGCATCTCTGAAAGAACCGTGATCAGGAAAGGCTGGATACCACCAACTATGAGGAAAGGCAAAACAACCAAAACAACATGCACATTTTCTGGCTGCATACCCTCAAGGAGCATTGCACATAGGGTTGCCATATGTCCTAGAAAACCGGAACAGTCCCAGTTATCAGGGACTGCGTTCACATACTGGCAAGTTTGATGGGGTCCTGTCCCGGTTTTGTGGAAGAGAATTATGGCAATCCTAATAGCACACCTCTGCCAAACCATAGCTCATCTCACACCAAGAAACACCGATCATGTAATTCTATGCAACTAAGCAACTTGATGCAGCAGGTCCAAGCAATACTCACCGGGACAACCTTAGATGGCACAAACGATTCAATATCTTTCTTGATTATTCGACCATCTGGTCCTGTACCTAGTGGGGAAACATACAAAATGAATGAGCGTTTTAAGCCACAGTTATGTGAGTGAACTGGACTGAGTTTGGTCTCCCAAGATGACAAAAAGCATGCTGGTGATGGGATACCCACCTTTCACCTGGGTGAGATCAATTCCTCTCTCTGCTGCTAGTTTCTTTGCCAAGGGACTAACTACCACCCTTCCTTTGTGTCCAGGAACTCTGGCTGGAGAAGGGGCTGCAGGCGGAGGAGCAGGCGGAGGAGCATGACTGGGTGTCACCACAGCCATCTTGAGAGAAAGGCAAGGCCAAAGAGTTAGCCACAGGTTAGATCACTCACACCTCATGAATTGTCCCCCCCATCCTCCCTTCTTAACCTGGCTAGATTCTGAAAGCCCCACGAGCTGAGGAGGGGGCAATGGATGGGCCCCTTCAGCCTCTCATAGCAGAACAGTGAAATTGTGCCAACACACAGGGTCCGAACTGGGGCTGGCCAGGTTGTCCATTTTGGAAGAGGAAAAAGAACAAAAGGACAAGCAGATTTGTCACTAAATAGGCTAAACACTGAACAAGGAAAAGTGTCCCAAAAAATCAGAAATAACACACTGTTTGTTCAGTTTGTTAAGACGTTTCTCTCTAAATTATCTTATGTCTCTTAGTAGTTTTTGAGAGCAGATACAAGCAGGCTGCAAGATCCTCCTAAGCAGGAGAAACAAAGGTCCATGCTAAGCAAAGACTGGATTTCCCAGCCAAGAGAGAGCACTGAGAAGGTTGTACCTACTGGACTAGGAGGCGGCACTGGCGGTTTGATATCTACTAGTCCGGCATCTCTGTAGTCTGCAAATGCTGGAATATCAGACTCTTTCTCCACAATAATACAGAGAGGGGTTCCTAGAGGCACATCCCTTGTGCCTTCTGGAACCAAGATTTTTGCCAAATATCCTTCTTCTTGAACTTCAAAGCCTTAAGAGGAGGGAGAATAATTGTTTGGTGGAGAAAAAAACAAAAAGCAAACAAAGCGCCATTAAAACCTCCGGAATTAGAGGGTCCCAAAGAGGGTCTCACCTATGGTTGCTTTGTCTGTCTCAATTTCTGCCAACAAGTCTCCTTCACTCAGCTTGTCACCAACCTTCTTTTCCCATCGCTGAACTGTGCCCATTGTCATTGTGGGTGAGAGGGCAGGGAGATTAATCTAGGGAGACAGAAAAGGTGGCAGCTTTTATTACTAGACATCTACTGTCCAGCAACGATAACAACCCTCTAAAGCAGTGTTTATCAATCTGTTTGTTGGGATCAACTCAGTGGGTCACAAGCCAATTTCAGGTGGGTCCTCATTCATTTCAATATTTTGTTTTTAATCTATTAGACCAAAGGTCCAAATCCAGGCCTGGGGACCAGATGCGGCTCTTGGTGAGCCTGTATCCACCCTGTGGCCAGCCTCTGGACCCGTGCAAGCTTCTGGCCCACTTGACTGAATACAAGTGGAGCTGTGCTCTGGTTAGGTCTAGTGGGTGTTCTGATGGTCAAAAATATAACTTTCTAGTTTTCCCCATAACCAGAAGTAACTTTTTGTGTCCTTTGAAGGACTTAGAAAGTACTTGGAAACTCAGGGAATGTGGGTCCATCTGAGTATGTGCTTTATGTCTGTGATGCATGCTGGTGCTTGTAGAAATCCTGGAATGTTTTGCTCATTCATTATCCAATTTATTTATCTTCATTTCATCCCGTATGTATGTATGTATGTATGTATGTATGTATGTATGTATGTATGTATGTATGTATGTATGTATGTTCTGGCCCTTGACACTGTGCCAGGTATTTGATGCAGCCCTCTAGCTGAAACATTTAAAGACGTTTATTAGACGAACCCTACAATCCAGAGTAACTACAGGAGCACGTAAGAGACATTACATGTACCCGTAGTTACTGCATCACCTAGTGAAAACCTATGGGAAATTCATATTGCAATCCAGAGCAAATTGTTCTTACACCGGAGCAAGGACTCCCTGTAGTTACGCTGGATTGTGCCCTTAATGTCACCATGGTCTGTGACTGCATTTGGGCAAGTGTAGATCTGCACTTTAAATAAGTAACCATGTATATAAGCTTTTAACAATTATAGTAAATGGGATTTACACCTGAACAACAACTACAGTATTTTTATACTACTTTTCAACTAATGTTCACAAAAGGGTTTATAAGGGTGAGTAGGACCACGTCCTAGAATTATTAAAATTTTTCCTGCTTGTTAGAGCCGGCATTATACCTGCAAGTGGGGAGGATAGGAGCTGCCTGGAGCCTGAGCAGAAGGTGGAGCTGCTGGTGGTGTGGGGGGAGCAGGTGCTGCTGCAGGAGGAGGCACTGAGGCGGGTGGGGAAGTTGCTGCAGGATCCAAAATGTAGTTCTTGAAGGCACCTATAAGATCAGGCCTGGAAAAGGGCAGGAAGGCGCCATGAATCAAAAGAAAAAGCAGGCCCACAAACATCTGTACAGCAATCACCCAGGACACATCATTATTGTTTAATGTCTTTGTGTACCAGTGGCAGGCTATTTATGTATTTATTTGTTTTCCAATTCCTATACCCCATTTCCTATACCCCATTCTGTAACCCATGTAGGTTATAAAAAAAACCTAACTTAAATAAAAGCAAAGGAACAGTCAGAACATACAAAATTTAAAAGATCAGCACAAAAATTAAGGTGAACAAAAATGTCTTTGCTGCCAGCAAACACAGAGAGCATCAGGTCCAATTTGAAACTATGACGAAACAAATGCCATCTGTAGCAAACTCCACAAAGATGCACCCAGCTCTACTCACTTATCCACAGTGATGCAGATTATCGCTCCAATGGGAACATCGCGCGTTCCTTCCGGCACCAGGATCTTGGCCATGTAGCACTCTTCCATGCTCTCAAATCCCACTGTCGCTTTGTCCGTCTCCACCTTCACATCAACACACACACTAGAATTTTGTTATAGCAAGACCCATCCCCTTTTATGTGAACTTCCCACAATATACGGTATATGTTTGCAATGTCAAGGATAAACCTTGTCCCAAAAAGGGGAAGAAACCGAAAGAATTATTGTATGAACTAACTCCGGCTTCAGCTATAGCACAAGCAACAACATCTTTGCCCTCAAAGACAAGAGTTCGAGTCAAATCGAGAGCCATGATGGTGTAGTGCAAGGGTGTCCAAATCCTGGCCCAGGGGCCAGATGCAGCTCATGACAAGAACCATCCACGTGGCCTACGGACTAGTAGCCATGTAATGTATACAATACAGTCTTAAATTTACAAAAAAGCAGGCCTCTCTCAGTCTTGAAAGACTATGGTATTGTGCTCTGTTCTGCATACGCTGCATGCGAAGCACAAAAGCCTGGGTTGGATTGTTATGGAGGATAGGCTGTTACCCAAGCAGCAAATCTCCCCTCTCCACGCCACTGAATTAGTCCAATGGAAAGGCAGAGCCAATACGATTGGATCCAGCTGGCGTTGCAGAGCTGGGCTAAGGACAGGAGCTCACCCTGTCTTGTGAGGCCAACCCAGGTCTTAAACCCTGGCCTGCTGGTTAACAGGCACAGTGTCTTAACCGCTTGCACCACTCACAGTTTATGTGAATTTATACACATTTGAAATGTAGACCATTTTCCTAGCCTCCAACACAGTATCAAAGAGAGGATGTGGCCCTCCTGCCAAAATGTTATAAACACCCCTGGTATAGTGGTTAGGGTGTTGGACTAAGACCTGGAAGATACAGATTCGGATCCCTTCTTGGCCAAGAAACTGCCTGGGTGAGTTTGGGCCAGTCACTCTCAGCTCTCCCACATCACAGGGTTGTGAAGACTGCAAGAGAGTTAACATACCTCTGCAATCAGATCCCCCTCCTTGATCTTGTCCCCTTCCTTCTTCTCCCAGCGTGCAATGGTCCCCATCTGCATTGTAGGGGAGAGGGCAGGCAAAGGCACCTGAAAATGAATTGTTAGAAAAAGAGGTTTACATCTTGGCCTCAGGGTGGGATTTTGATTTGAAAAGTCATCACACCTGGCCCCTTTTTGAAAGCAGAGGAAGCCTTAGTATGGGGAGGGGATAAGCACTTCGATCCACAGTACCCACTTCAAAATACATCCAGTTTTAGGATGCTAATTTTAACAGGTCTGAGCTCAGACAACAATCTTGCAAGAAAATATGTGGAAAGGGGGGCATCCCTGGGCAGTTTCAGGAAGTACTGGACAAACTCTTGCAGAAGTAGCAATGGGAGGGCAGAGAGAGGATGTCTGATCTGAAATTAAGGTACCTCTGGCAACAAAGAGCACAATCCTAACACGTCAACTCAAAAGTAAGTCCCATTGTGTTCAGTGGGTCTTACTCCCCGGAAAATGTCTTTAGGATTGCAGCCAAAATCTAAAAGGATCAAGAGCAGCCAAAATGGATTATTAGCAGAGCACATGAAAAATTGCATCTGCCACAAAATACAGACGCAATACAGGCTGTGACTAGAAGTCTTACAGGACATATAAAATAATTTATACAGGTATCCCACACCTTCTGATGGTTTGTTTTCTGACTATCTGCAATTTCATCACCTTTCAATTCCACCCAAAACTCATTCATTCAACACTTGTACTGCTCTTTCAACCTCTCTCTGCTCTTCTCAAGGCCAAATTGCCATCCCCCCATGTTGTAACTCCAGGCCCAATCCCATTTCCGAACTAGTTAGTGAAAATCCACTTTATATGGAGGCAGGAATTTGCAAGATCAAAAGGGGATTTGCAAGTTGCTAGCTTAAAAAAAAGCACTGGAAGCAACTTTTATTCACTAAGAGCACAGTCATAACCATGTCTACTCAAAAGTAAGCCCCACTGCATTCAACGGGTCTTACTCTCAGGAAAGTGTCTTGAAGACTGCAACCTAAAAAGGTTTGGGTTCCATTTTTCAGTTGCTTTCACATTTTGGATGGAGCTCTGATCCCTAAATCCCATAATTCAATACTTAATACTTATTAATAAAATTCAATAAATTTAAAGAAATTATTAATTAATAAAATTAACACATTCCATAAAATTCCAGTAAAATCAAATAATTAACTGGCTCTACATTCCAAAAGGACTCACAATCTAAAATGTGGGGGGAGGAGCTATGACTGCACTTTCCACCCTTCCTTGTGTGTCCTGAGCTGGCAGCAGAGCTTTGAAAGGAACTCCTCCAAGAGGCCTGACACTTGTGGGGCACTGCTGGACTCAAGCCCTTGGTGGTGGGTCAGGCTGGTGGGATCAGGACAGAACCGGACAGCCCCACCTGCCTAGGCTTGAATGCCCCTCCCCAGCCAAAGGCTACTGCAGGAGGAGACAATGCCAGCATAGCATTGGCACCGGGTGGTGGGTGGGTGGGAGGTGGTGGTGTAGCTAGAGGGGGCACAGCCTCACTCTTTTAGTGCCATTCAAGGTGGGGGCTTCTCCCTTCCAGGAACTGGAGTAGATGGAGTGACAGGTGGTGGCATAGCTAACGGGGGGGGGTGTGCCGCTGTCAGTCTTGAGGGGACTTTGGGAGGGCCACTCCTTCAGAACCATTTCAGGTGGGGGGACCAAAAGGAGCAACATGGCTGTTTGGCCCCCCTTTCTGAAATGGCTTTGAAAGGGAGCCCACCCAAGACTGACAGCTTTGCCCCCCAGCCATACAACTGGGTGGAGGGTCACCTTCAGAGGACTCCCTTCAGTGGGAGAGAGGACCCTCACCCTCCCCACTCCCTTCAGTGGGGATCACCCTCAGAGAGGGCTCCCTTCACTGTTCCCCTCTCATTACTCCCTCAGAGAGCCCCCCTCACTACTCCCTCAGAGGACCCCCACTCTGCTCTCCCCTCAGTACTCTCTGAGAACACCCTCTCACTGCTCCCCCTCATTGATCCCTCAAAGGACCCCCCCTCAATGCTCCCTCAGAGGGAGTCCCCCACTACTCCGCCCTCACTGCTCCCCTCACTGCCCCCTCAGGGCTCCCTCTTACTGCTTCCTTACTGGCCCCCTCACTACTTTGTCAGAGGGGGCCCCTCACTGCTTCCCCCTCAGTGCTCCCTCAGGGGCCCCCTCACTACTCTGGGGCCCCTCACTGCTTCCCCCTCAGTGCTCCCTCAGGGCCCCCCTCACTACTCTGTCAGAGGAGACCTTCACTGCTCCCCCTCAGTACTCCCTCAGGGCCCCCCTCACTACTCTGTCAGAGGGGACCTTCACTGCTCCCCCTCAGTACTCCCTCAGGGTCCCCCTCACTACTCTGTCAGAGGGGGCCCTCACTGCTCCCCCTCAGGGCCCCCCTCACTACTCTGTCAGAGGGGGCCCTCACTGCTCCCCCTCAGGGCCCCCCTCACTACTCTGTCAGAGGGGGCCCTCACTGCTCCCCCTCAGGGCCCCCCTCACTACTCTGTCAGAGGGGGCCCTCACTGCTCCCCCTCAGGGCCCCCCTCACTACTCTGTCAGAGGGGGCCCTCACTGCTCCCCCTCAGGGCCCCCCTCACTACTCTGTCAGAGGGGGCCCTCACTGCTCCCCCTCAGTATTCCGTCAGGGCCCCCCTCACTACTCTGTCAGAGGGGGCCCTCACTGCTCCCTCAGGGCCCCCCTCACTACTCTGTCAGAGGGGGGGCCCTCACTGCTTCCCCCTCAGTGCTCTCCCCTCGGGACCCCCTCACTGCTCCCCCCTTGGGAAACGGCTCAGTGCTCCTCCTCACTGTTCCCCCCTCGGGACCCCCCTCAGGGCCCCCCTCACTGCTTTCTCAGGGCCCCCTCATTGCTCTCTCTGAGGGGGGCCCTTCACTGCTCCCCCTCAGTTCTCACCTTCTGGTGTGGGGGGAGGCTGCACCAGCGCCGGGAAGGCTGCGGGGGGGACACCCCGGGGGCGGGAGGAGCCCTGAGGAGAGCCGGGCCCCCCCGCCGGAAGAAGCAGGAGGAGGGGGCCATGCGCGCCCCCGCGCCGCTCCAGGCCCTCCGCCCTTCAGGGTGCGCGCCCGACGCCTCCCTCAGCAGCAGCGCCGGCCGCGCGCACTGCTGGGCCCAGCGCCGCGCAAGGACCCTCCACATGGCCTGAGAGGAGGAGAGAAGAGCCCAGTGACCTTTGTCTCCTCGCCCCTCCGCCGCCGGAGAGGGCAGCGCCGCAAAGCACGCTCCACGGACGACACTGTCGCAAAACGGGGGCCTCAAGCTCCTCCAGCGGAATCGGGAGCGATCAGCCCACGCGGTCCTAAAGCCCGCCGGTTGCAAGGCCTGCCTTGGTCTCTCCCGCGCGGTCCTAGTGCCCGCCGGCCAAAAACCACGTGGCCTCCTTTCCATTATGTAGCCTTGCAGTGAACTGTGGCTGCAATCCTACACACTTTCCTGGGAGTAAGGCCCTTTGAACACAATGGGGCTTACTTCTGAGTAGACACGCTGAGGATTGTGCTCATGATGTAATTAATTATATGTATTTTATGCAATTATATGCACTTATTTAATTAATAATAAAGCCACAGTGCAACCCTAAGCATGTCTACTCAGAAGTAGGTCCTATTGAATTCCATAGGGCTTACTCCCAGGAAAATGTGTTTAGGATTGAAGCCTTAGGCTGCACACCCAAACGCACTTTCCTGGGAGTAGGTCCCACTGAATATAATAGAACTTACTTCTGAGTAGACATGCTTAGGGTTGCACTGTTCAATTAATAAAAAAGCTTAAGGGCAATCTAAGCATGTCTACTCAGAAGTAAGCCCCATTGTGTTCAATAGGCTCTCCTTCCAGGAAAGTGCGGCCAAAATTACATCTATATGGAATATGTAATTAAGGCTGCAACCCTAAAGACACTTTCCTGGGAGTAAGACCCATTGAACATAATGAAGCTTACTCTTGAGTAGATATTGTTAGGATTGTGCTAGTTATTAATTACTAGAAGAGTAAGTGCTGCTGTTCACAAGGAAAAGGAGGACAAAGAATATTTTTTCCCAGGACACAAGGCTTAAAAGGAGGACGTGTCCTGGAGAAGAAGGACATCTGGTCATCCTGTGATCCCAGCAGGACCACACACACCTAGGAAAAAGCTTCACTCACTGAGAGCCCAATCCATGCACTGCTACTTAGAAGCATTTCCCATTAGAGACAATGGGGCCTACTCCCAGGAAGGTGTGGGTAGGATTGGGCTGTGAACACTGTTGCATTTACTTCTGAGTAGACATGAGCTGGATTGCTCTGTTAATGATTTGGCTATCTAGAGCAGAAACAACCCTGGAGGCACGTTTCTCACTCCATGGGTGCAATCCTAAAGACACTTTCCTGGGAGTAAGGCCCATTTAACATAATGGAGCGTACTTTTGAGTAGACATGGTTAGGATTGTGCTCCATGACAATGTTCTGGAGCATTTTCAGCCCAGGATCCCCTTCTGAAAATGACAGTCTGTCCAGCAGTGTCTGTCCACAGTAGAGCAGTGCCACCACAGTGATGCAGGAACCCCCCCATGTCTACTCAAAAGTAAGTCCCATTGTGTTCAATGAGACTTACTCCCAGGAAAATATGGATTGCAGCCTTTCTAAGATGGCAGCACCCAGCATTTTGTGATCCCCTGAAATGAAGTCACAATCCCCCAAGGGGGTCCCAACCCCTACTTTGGAAACCGCTGTTCCATGAGATCAGGGGTACATTTCCAAGAGTTACTATAGGCTTTGTATCCTCCAGTACCCCACACGGCAGTCCACAGCAGGACTAGCCCTACAGTCCAGAGTAACGTAAGACGTAAGAGGCACTTATTCTGGATTGCTCTATGCATTTCCCATAGGTTTCCCATAGGTGGCACTGTAACTACATCACTGTAAAAGGATTGTAGCCTAGGACCTCTGCTCCACCTAGGACTTTTTCTCTCCCTTTCCACCCACTACGTTCCCCCCAAAAAACAAATGAGACACAGTTTGCAAACTCTTTTTATTGAAGATTCTTTTATCCTTTTAGGTTTTGGTCCACAAATCCAGAGCATGTTCCAACTATGACAACACACAAACTCAGGTCTCTCACAGCTGATGCGCAGGGAGCTCGAGAGCAAGCTTGATTTCAATGGTAATGATTGCAAGCCTTGACATCTTTATGGAAAATATAAGATTTTATACGGGGTGACTGTAAAGTAACTCCCTATTTTAACATATAAATTACAATATAGGGAGTTACTTTTCAATCACCCCGTATAAAATCTTATAGCTTGCATGGCTCATGCTGCAAGGATAGGAAACCCGGGGGAAACTTTCAAAAGGAAGCATAACAGTACTAATGTGTGCACATATAAATCAGGCATAAGACGGCAGGGGAAGCAAAACAAAAAGGAAAACTGCTGCCCCCACCCTTTTCCATCTCTGACAGTCACCCCTGATTCTGTAATTATTTGGCTTTTTTTCCAAACCTATTTTATACCCTTGCAATGATAGGAGGGCAAATAAAGTGGGGGTCACTACGCTACATATTTACAAGAAATGTAAACCATTTTAAGTGCTACAGCGTCCCAAAATTCCTGGTAACTGGAGTGTGAGGAAGATGCCGACAATCTATTGTGGAGTGACGCCTTCCCAGATCCCCTCCTGTGGCTTATGGGGGAAAGAACCACATTCCACTTTTGGTGCCACGAGGGTTAACCAGAGGAGCTGTATGGAGGTTGTAAAGCCTATGAAGGAAGCGTCTTAGGGAAATAAAGTCAAGCTGCAGCCTCTTAATTATTAATGCATTATTAAATAATTATGCATAAATAATTAATGCATTATTAATGCAGTGCTGCACATTGCTTAAATCTTTCAGGAAAGTACCCCAAGGTATCCCTTTGCCTCCCACCAGCATCTCAACAGTTCCGCCCATGGACCCGAGCGAAAGGGGAGCATTGATTAAATTTTAATGAAATGTGTACAACTGCAGGTACAAAACATTATTTTAAAAGCACAGCTCTCGTGGAAATAAATCAGAACATTCCCAGTACACATAAATCCCATGCCATTTTTGTTTTGGTGCAAACTTCTAAACTTCATGCAACAAAGAGACCAATAACTCCATGAGATTATGAGACTTTTTTTCCTGTATCAAGAGAACCTGTAATTCTTTCTTGCTGCCCTTCATGAATCAAACTCTGTTCCCCAAAAGCCAGTTGTTGTCGTGTAGCTGTTGTTGTATACTGTGTAGTTGTTGTTCCGAACAACAAGGACTGCAATTTGAATATAAACTGGACACCGATTCTAACAAGCTGAGAGGTTAGAAAGGCACTACTGCTCTTTCCGAACAACCGAGGGCCAGACAGACAAACAGTGCATAAATACTGTCTATACAAGAAATCCAAAATATAAAACCTTTAAGAACCTGTCGTACCTTTGTAATAAAATAAAAATGCTGGTTATGGGAGCCACGTTGGGGTGGCATCAACAGGATACTGTATAAAACATATTTGCATCCTCTCGAAAAATGGAGACAATATACAGAGTGTGCGTGCATACAGAAACAAAGCACTTTGCACGGGTATAAAAAAATATACACTGCCGTTGAACACCGGCGACAACATTAAAATGGGTACAAAATAATTCCGATAAACAAGAACAAGTTTACAAAAAGACATGTTTAAATCTACAAAATGATAAAAACCTACACTTGCCTTCAGGGTTTCAGCCTCACATAAAGAGGACACATGCGCCAAAGGCATGTGGCCTCTGCAGCCCAATCTCAAAGCACATGGTTTTGTTGGAAGGTGGGGTGAAGTCATGTGAGTTGGGTTGGTGGAGAACTCCAGGGTCAACAGGATGAGACCTGATCCTGCTTTTCAGTTCAATGAGCGTAGAGCATCTTAGCACATCCTGCACTCCCAATTTAATGTGCCAGAGCATGACTGGAAATGGGAGGGGGAGAGAGTGTGCTGTTCCCCATGAATGCTGACACTACCTTGGGATGACTCCAGTCTGTTGGTTGGGATGACTCCAGTCTGCAGAGATACCCATGTGGCCCCAGATTTCTCCAGAAAATGTACCCTTGCCATTATGCTCAGCTTTGGAGAGAGCTTGTGGACCAGCTCATGCAACTGCCTGCCTCAAAGTACATACAGTAGCAAAGGCTGACTTAGGCCGTCCTGGCTTTATATCACCTTTAGTGATAGCTACAACTGCAGCTTCTGCTGGAAGCGATCTATTCCCCAAAGCACTGGAACCAATAAAGATCACCATCACCAGCAACAGGTGTTGCATGCAGCACCTTTAGACCAAGAACTGGGGAAGATATCCGCTACAGTCACCCTTTCTCAGTGCCCCAGTTCTACAGGTATTGCATTGCAACCACCATTTGATGGCAATGGGGTTGGGGGTTACAAATAGGTCTCAACACAGGATGACAAAAAGAGTTCAGCTGGAACGGGGAAGAAACCAAGATTGTGAATCCTTCTGTACTATGGGGGGAACAAGAGAGGAAACGTATCACCCCAGGAGTCCACCCTCCTCTCCTTTAAATCTGCTAATCAAGGAGCATCCAGAGAGTGTGGCATGGACTGGATACTGTTCAGCCACTTGATTCAGCCACTTGATTCAAGAAATATCTTTGCCCGCTTCAGAAGGATGTCAAGATGTAGAGGGAGGAGGTTTTCTCTCCCCTTCCCCAGAACAAATCAACTGTTGCTTCCTTAAGAGTTGTAGCATCATCAAGCAAAGTGGCAGAAGTAACGAGTTTGTGTTTCCCAGGTTTGTGTTGGACACACGGAGCAAAAACCAGACCCCTTGTCTTTCTTCCAAGAACATTTCACTAGGTTTGTGCGCTGATGAAACAGCAAGGACTTTGCTGCAGGAAAAAGTTTGATAAGTTGGAATGAGCGGTTGGTTGGTGAGTGCTTCTGATATAGAGAACATAGAGGCGGTGGCGACACAGCCAGCTTTTGGAAACATGGGTTCACGTTTCCACAAGTGCAAGGATCCTCATCATACTGACACCACCCAAAGCTATCCAGGTCTCCGACAGTCGTGGGAATGAGAAGCAGGGAGAAAACATTAAGGCCAACAATGACGGTGTCAAAGAAGGAGGTCCATCCTCCATCGTATGGGACTTTTGTATGTCACAATATTTGGCGGTGGAACTGAAGTGCCGGATGTCTGTCCACATGGCAATCGTATCCGTCAGTTCTGCGCAAAAGTCCATCTATCTTCATTTGGCAGTTTTGAGTCGGATGCGTCGCAGCCCACCCGCTTTTTGGTCAGTCCATGGCCAGCTCCACAACGCAGACCTCCACAGTCAAGAGAGTTTGAGTGTCTAGTTAATTCTCCCCATGGTCCTCTTCCACCCAGGCCACAATTTTCCCCTCCCACCCAGGGATGAGGTCATCATCGTGAAAAACCTACAAGATAGTGGAAAAAAACAGGTAGCTGTCAGTGACAAGAAGGGGTATTAATCATCACAAAAGACCAGAGGCTCACAAAACAGACCTTGGAGATGTGATGGAATACTGGGGATGGCATGGACACTTTTCTTCCCACACATGTGCCTAGGTCACCCCTCGAGCCTTTGGGTATTGGGAAGGAGAGGAGGCACCAGAAGGTGGGTGACTGGATGGTAGGTGGCCTTCAACCCCCTGGGAATGTCAGACTGGAAGCTGCTTGGGACAGAGAATTCTCCTCCACTTTGCATAGGTTAACAGTGACACACTAGCTCTGCACTTCCACAAGCAGACAGGGCTGAGAATGCAAAAAACAAGTGTGCAAAAGGAAGCTCAGTCCAGATACCTCTTCCTTGACTGTACCAAATTCGGGGTCCAGGGCCTTGAAGTGGTACCGGTGTGTTCCTTCCCGATCAATAGCTGCTTTGAAGTCCCGCAGAGTCACCTCCCCTAACCTGCAACACACAAACACACACAAACACACATATTTAAATTTATTTATTTAATTAATATCTTGCCTTTCTTCCTTAAAAAAGGAAACCCAAGGAGGTAAATCGAATAAATGAAAAATATGAAAGGAGACACGTTGGCCTGATGGCTACTTTATGGCATGGGCTGGCCTTGACCTCCCGCAGTGGTGATCTGAAAAGGTGCAGCTTCTATCCAAGATTATAGACTCATGGAAGGGACCTATAGGTCATCTAGTCCAACCCCCTGCCTGAAGCAGGAAATCCTCCTTGAGCATCTCCAGCAGGTGCTTGTCCAGCCTCTGCTTGAAGATCCCCAATGAAGGAGAGTCCGCCACCTCCCTTGGCAGAGAGATCCTTCATCCCTCCCCCCAAAATAGGTAGGGCAGAGCAGGTGGCCTCACCTTTTGGGTATGTTGACCATGAAAGGTGTGAGAGAGCGGTCCGTGAAGTACAGCACTTTGGTGCAGGCACTGCTGCTCATTGCAGGGGTGCTGTGAGAATGAGGCAGTTCTGCACACCGAAAGAGGAAAACAGGCTCAGCTATGCCCCCAGCAGGAAGATTCCCAGCTTCTCCACCCAACCCCAGAAGAAAGAAATGATATAGGATAGTTCATAATAACAATAATAATGTTTGCTGTCCACTCCTCAAAGGGGAAAAGGTGCTATTAAAAAAAAGGTGAAAAGGTTGTAATACCATGTTTGTCCAGTAGATGGAAGTACAGCCATGCGGTAAGTCAAACCGCAGGCCTGGAAGAAGGGAAGAATCAATATGAATTAGGGCAGTAGCACTCAGTGGGGTTCAGGACCCACTGGGGGGTCATAATCTTGTGTCAGGGGGTCGCAAGAGGGTGGGATCTAACATCTTGGAATCTTCTGGGCTTTCCTGGGAGTAAGTCTCATTGAACACAATAGGACTTCCTTCCAAGGAGCTCTGGCATCACAGTAATGTCACACGCTGGTATGTTTAATGGGACAGGGGGTCCCTGGATAGATTTTTAAGTTTGAAAGGGGGTCCCGGGCTGAAATGGCCAAGTACCACTGAACTAGGGCTCTTCATGCTGCAGTAACACCTAGAGGGGCAGCAGTTTCTTCTAAGTCAACAATGTCCCATCCCCCCCCCGTCCCCCAGCAGACTCCCCAAACACTGTATAAGATAAACAAGATAAGAGAAACAAGATAAAGACAGGAGAGCAAGCAAGATTCCTGGGAATGTCTGGCTGGAAGAAGAAAGTCACTCACTGGAGTTGGGTGGCCAGGAATCCTGATACTCATTGGCCAAGTGGCTGGCAGGAGACTTTCCTCGGACCTGGGGAAGGAAAACAGAAGAATGAGATAGAGGCACTCTGCAAACGCTTACGTGAACTCTCTTCTACAGCCTGCTTCCCGTGTGTAGTGTACTCTTGATTCTTGCTGCTACATGATGTGGGGGTGGCCACTGGGACCCAGTCAGATGCTAGAGTGGAGTAAAAAAAAAGTCACATAATTGCCATAATTCTCTTCCACAAAATCGGGACTGGATCCTCTGGCCCATTTGCCTGTATTTGAACACAATCCCCCCAAATTGGGATTGCCTCTCTTTTTCGGGGCATATGGCAACCCTACCTGGAGAGCAATGGGTCAGGGCAGTGATGCAGATGCAGGGGTAGCATGCATAGTAGCCACCAGGTGCAACAAAAGGGAAGGTTCTGTGCCCTTCATGCCAGGTTCCTGGCAGCACCTGGAAGACCACTGTTGGAAAAAGGATCGTGAACTGGAGGTGCCTGATCCAGCAGGTGGCTCCTATGCACATAAAGCCCTGCTGTCTTCCACTGACAAGCTTTGGAAAAAGGGTAGTGCTGGCTGCAAGAGTCCCATGTGCAGAGGATCTGCTGCCACTGACTGCCATTTGTTGCCCTTTGTGTTCTGGGAAAGTTGTAAGACCCTCAGAGAGGCTCTGGGGAAGACGGGGTTTGAATGGCAGCTTCAGGTTTGCCTGCCACATCACCGTTCTGCACAGGAGAGACCCCCCAGTCGTCCGATTTAAAGGTCACTGAAAAGAAAAACAACAGATGGGCCACGCTAATTAAAGGGCCTGCCGCAAGGAAGAGCAAGGGAGGGACTGTGGGCCATCCTCACCTCCTCCAAGTGGCCTTTCAAGGGCAGCCAAAGGGGAAACGGGGAGTCAAGGGCCCTGCAGCAACTGCAGCACCCAGTGGCTGCTTCCAGCAGTGTTGAGAGGGAGGAAGGGCTCCAGAGCATGTGGCTGACCAAAGCTGTCATGGGAGTTGAGAGCAGGTGCCTGCACACTCTACACCTGCACAATGCAATCTGATTAACAAAGTCTCAGTCGTGGCTGCTCCCCGTACAACGGGGGGAAAAGGAAGAGCTCCGTTCCTGGAAAATAGCAGCTGCAGATATTCAGTGTACTGGAAGAAAGGTGGGATCACAGCTCAGGGGAGTCTGAAGGGCCTAAAAGGCTACCGAGTTCTAAGATGCCCAGAGATCAAGCCACTCAGTCCCGATGTCCCAAATACGCAGAGCAAATGCACACAGCGCTCTTTCCCAAGCTGCTTGGGAACCCCCACGTACCCTCCTCTCCTGCCTCTTTTGCACCTCCATGCGGTGCAGCCTCTCCATCAGGCTGGAGATACCCTGCTCCAGGCTGTCGATGGTGTGATGCTGGGGATCGTGGCCACTGAAACTGTTCCGCAAGCTGCGCAGGGCTTCGCGCACCAGCTGCAGGTCATTGGTCTGCCCAAGAGATCAGAAGGTGTCAGAAAAGATTCTCCAAAACGTTCCCTCTCCAAAGTGCCTCCAGCTCTGGGAGGGCTCATTGCTTTTCTATCTAGGCAGGGGGCACCAAAAGCTTGGGGTGCCCCAAGAAAGAAGCACAACAGATCCTCACCCCACGGTGTGCTGTGGGTGCAGCTCCTTTTCCCACCATCTGGATGAAGCCATTGCTCTGAGAGCCGTGGTTACTGTAGGTGATCACCTGCATGCCAAGATAAAGGCTTTCTGTGACACAAGGACCATTTTCATGTAGGTCCTCATCCCAGCAGCATGGCCCGGTATGGCTGCTGCCACCATTTTCTCTGCACTCCTCATGGTGCCCCGTAAAGCATGCTGCTTGGATGCCACTTGTGCCAGCTCCCCTTGAAGCCTGCCCCCCACCTTTCTGTCCCACACACCTCCTCAGTATCCTTCTTCATGCACTGGGCCAGGAGGGCTTCTCGGTGCTCCAGTTCACGCTCCAGATCAGCCTGCAGAGGCAAGGCACAGGTAGGCAAGCTGCACGGCCAAGAGTGCCAGGCCCAGGGCAGGGATCAGGGAGGGTGGCTGTCAGTACCTGTTGGTAGCTGGCCTCGGAGAGTTGCCGCAGCATCTCCTCCATCTTGGCCTGGTGCTGGTGCAAGAGACGATCCTTCTGGCCCAGCTCCTTCTGCAACACAGGAAAACGGGGGCATCAACAGGAGAAATGGGGGTGCAAAGTAGGGGGCAGCACTGCCCACTTGTTGCTGCAGGGCACTCCTAGATAGGCCTCCCAGCACCAGAGACTGATCTTCAGGCTGATCAAAGATCAGCTCCCACCAGCCTTACCCAAAAGGAACAGGATTCCCTTACTTTGTATTCTGCTAGGAGTCGGTTCCTCTCTTCAACCTTCCTCTGCAGATCAGCCTGCATAAGTCAACGTAAGTATAAGTATAGGTCAGTATTTAGCTTAACAGTTTACTATATCTTATTTTAAAAATTAATATAAACCTATTGTTGTATAAAGTAGTGCAATTAGGTAAAAATCATAACATAAACCCATAGCCATATAATTTGTAAATTGTTGTATGCAATAAAATTAAATTTTTACAACCGTTTTGCAGATGTGCATAATAACTGCCAGTAAACAATGTTTTATCTCAAGCCTTCTAAAATCAAGATGCACATGAGATTCAATGGCACATCAGATTCAAGTAAATACATGTGCCCACCAGTTTACCAATCCAGGCTGGCAAGGCATATATGTGCCAGCATGTATTCCCCTTCTTTCCCCCTCCCCAACCAGGCAATGGGAGAAGGCAGACTGGGTCTCCTGCTTAGGAAAAGCATCCCCACCCCACTAGCCAATGGGGAAGAAACCCTTGCAGTCAGTGGGTGGGAAATGTTTCTCCCAGTTGGAAGGAAAATTGTGGCCACTGTTGCCAACTGGGAGGCAAAATAAAAAGATGATGTGCAGTGGTCATCTGCCAATAGTTTGCTGCAGCCCTCCCAGGATAGGAGCCAGTGGATCATCTATAGGAATGAATATCCCATAGCAAATATAGGAATATCCCATATCCCTTGGCATTGCCACATAGGGGGCTTGACAGGCTCTTATCCCTGCGGCTCTCCTGGGCCTACCTGCTAACCAGTGCTGGCCTCACTATTCAATGCCCCCCTATCCTGGGACCTCCAGTCCCTACAGAAGCAGCCTCAGGAAGCTGGTCTGCAATGCCAAGCAACACACTCACACTTTGGCTGTGCAGCTCTTCCTTGTCCATGTTTGCCCTCAGTAGCTCTTGCTTTAGCTGAAGGATCAGAGCATCCTGCTGGGTCAGCCGCTGCTGCAAAGCTTCCTAGGGAAACAGAAGCACCACCTTAAAGAACCTGTACCTTCCCCATTGGGGTTCCATAAACTTGTGGCGCCACCACCGATACGGTCCTGTCATTTGCATCAGCTCATTTGATCTTCCAAATCTGCTGGTGACGCTATGTCCCAAGCAGGGTCATGTTGGAACAGGTGGGTCCCAAAGTGCCCGGGTCCCAAAACATTTAGGGTTTTGTAGACATCAGCACTTGAAACTGACCCGGAAACAGACAGCCAATGAAGAGGAAATAAGGTATCTGCTCTGATCTTTGGTTTCTGGGCAATAAGTGGGCTTATCCCCACACCATGAGCCTGTAACTAGGGCATGGGCAATGGAAGGAGACAGGATTTTTAAAAAGCCATCTTCTTAGGGGTCAGCTTTAAACAGTGTGCGGCCTGTTTGCATCCAGACCCCTGGGATTTTCCAGCCCTGCTTATTCAGCTCGTTCTTTCAAAAGGCAATCCCAGGACGAAGTCGGCCTGCCAATTTGTGAATGGCTGGCAGAAGCGCACGTTAATGTCAACAGGGGATCTTGCAAATCAGACACACACACAAATATTGCACATTCAGCACAAATGCAAATGGCCACTCCAATTACCTTCATGATTTCCAGAGCTCCTCTTTGCATTTTAATTTGCCCACCAACAACATGCCAACTGGGGGGGTGGGCAGTAGGGTAGGCAAGGGAAGGGTCTAGATCAGTGATTTTCAACCTTCAACCATCAGTTGTTTTGACCACTGACGAGGCACACGAGGCTGTTCAAATCCCCAAGTTTTCCTATTAATAAATGTTCTACTCCAAATTCCTGAAGCACACCTGAGGACTATCCACGGCACACTGGTTGAAAATCACTGGTCTAGAGTGAATGCAGCAGCAAGACAGGATCCTTGGGAGGGAGAAAGGCTCTTGATCTTAATCAGAGGACACCCGCATCCACTCATTCACACATTACAACACGCACTCCTCTCACCTTGACTCCTTGAAGGTTCCGGGCTTCTTGTTTGTGCTTCTGCAGCCCCTTCTGCAAGTTCAAAAAGTGAGGTTAGACTCCAGGGACGTCTCCACAGCACCCTCATCTTGGAATCAACCCCGCCATTTGCTCTCTCCCCAGGATTAACCCTCTTATTCCTGAACATCAGGCAACATTTGAGAGCAGGGTCTGTTTTAATGAGCCTGCAGGACCCCAGAAGGAAGAGATCAATGCCTGTCTTAATGCACCCCCCGCGCACCCGCTGATGCCTTCGGTGCTCGACATGAAACGGCAAATGGGGAAACCCGTCAATCTCACAGAATCTTCCCTTTGGCCCAGCGCTGAGACTGCGGCTTCCAGCGATCTCAACCTGGGCTCGCAGCCAACTTTTGCACAGGCCCCAAATGAGACAGACATGACAGAACAGGTTCCCCCCCATTTGCTTTCATCTCCCCAATGAAGTCTGTTTACATTCAGACGTGGTTGGAAACCTTAATGATTGCCCTGGATATTTCTTCCCATAGAGTGCAACCCTCCAATATAATCAGCCCTCAAGAACTTACAGAAAGGCAAGGATTCAGCTTAATTTAACTTACAGTGAAATCCTACTCATGTCTACTCAGAAATAAGCTCCACTGAGTTAAATAGAATTTACTCCCAGGTAAGTGTGTACTGGACAGTGCCTTTTCGGTGTTGGTACCCAGTTATAAACATCCCTCCCCGCAGAAGTTCACCTAGTGCTGAAGCTGATGCCATTCAAATGACATCAACTAGGGCTGCAATCCTATGCACACTTTCCTGGGAGCAAGTTCTGTTGAACATAATAGGGCTTACTTTGGAGTATATGTGCTTAGGATTGGGCTGTTTTTGAAACTTTAAAGTGGCTTTGGGGCCAGCCCTTGGTGGTTGGATCAGACCTTCCTCTTCCCATCTTTGTAACACACTAAATTAATTGTAACCATGTTTGGGGATCATCGCTCTGGTTGGTGCCCTTCTTGCACCCCTCTTGTACCCATTCCTGCAAAATCTCAGGCCACCCAGACCCTGACCACTGACCCCAAGCTCTGAAGCTCCAGTGAGAATGTTCACAATACAAATCAGGCCAGCCTCCCATCTCTCACATGTGTGTTAATACACATCCTTCTTAAGTCTCTACAATATCAGCCCCATCCCAGCTACCTGGCTGGCCCTCACCTTCAGCTCCTGATTCTCTTCCATGCTCTGATCCAGACGGCTCCGGGTTATGATCTGCATGCCAAAAAAAAAATGCAATAAGTTTGCACTGCCAGCATGCGCAATTATGCACGAGAGGGTCCTCGACATGGGATGACACTGGGGAAATCATGCATCAACTCACCAGCTGGTCTTCCGGACAGGCGTCCTTATCGCAGAGCACGAAGGATCTCTCCTGCTCGTCCTCCGGTAGCGACCCGTTGAGCAACAAGGCCTGGAAGAAACAACAAAGGGAAGGAGATGGAGGCTCCAGGGAGACACACCTGGGAGAAATTCTACCCTCCCTTCCAGATCCAGGTGGGACACATGCCAGGGTATCCGTTTCAAGGACTGGCACCAGCCACACAGAGCCCATTCTATCCTTGGACAATGTTTAAGAACATTTCTAAGAGGAAGAGAAGGCCTTTTCGGGATCATGTTTTAAAAGGAAACTGGAGGGGATACTATAAAAAGAGAACCAACCAAACAGGTCTCCCAACTCATTGCTTTGCCCCGTGTGTTTTATTTTTCCCTTAATAAATAGCTGTAGCCGGAGAGGGGCTGATCCAGAGCCAGAGAATATGGGGTGTGTGTACCGTCCCAGGGTGATCATATGACCGGAAAAACCTGGATTTGTCCGGATTTTTAGCCTCCTGTCAGGGTGTCCTACATTTTGGCTTTGTTTTGAAACTTCGCGATAATGCACATTACCCCATCATGCCATATGTTGCTGGATTCGTATTGAACAGCAGAATCCATTTCAAAAATCAGTTTTGAGATATCTCCTTCCTATCAAAAGTTATCGTCAAAAAATGAAAAAGAAAAACAAAAAAACAATTTTTGGCAATTTTTTAAAGCAGGTAGGAATTTTGGCCTGGGATTAGGAATTTTAGTCTTGGGGTTCAGGAATTTTGGGTTTGGCATCTAGTCACCCTGACCATCCCTCACTGAGGTCCAAATCTGGATCATAGCCTACATCCTTTACCAAGAAAAGGCAGGGCTGGCAGGAGATTAAGGAAGAAGGCTGCAAGGCAAGGATTATAGCAGTGGTATTCAAAGTGAGGCTTGGGACCCTCTCCTTGGGGGGGTTGCAATCTCAGGTCAGAGGGGTCTTGAGAGGGGGGATCCACCACCTTGGAATCTGGCATTGGGCTTTCCTGAGAGTAAGCCTCATTGAACACAATGGGACTTACTTCCAGGTAGCCATGGAGGAGCATCCCAGTAAGTTTGATGGGGTCCCCAGATTTTTAAATTTGAAAGGGGGTCCCAGGCTGAAATGCCTGAAGACTACTGGATTACAGGATGTGTTTACTGTATTTTGACTTTTGACTCAATGATGGACCAGCCCAGATTTCCAGGCTGCTGGCCTGGCAGGGATGGTCCAACTGGGATCCAGCAAGACCACCAGCCGAGTCAGCAGGCTGCATTCAGAGGCCCATTTGTATTCCACTCTGCCCAATTATCAGTGAAGATGAACTGGAAATCTGCTGCCAGCCTGGCTTTCCAAGGGGGTGCCCTGAGATGAGGAACTTCAATCAAGTCTCCTGCTTTGGAGACTTTAACAAGGGAAAAACTGAGTATTCAAATCCAATTTCCTGGTCAGAGATCAGCTGCTTCTCTCCCTTCACCCAGGAGACGAGGACCAGCGATGCCAGGCAGCTGCCATTCCCAGCACCAGCTGCCTCCCTTGGCTCCAAGCATGACAAACTGGCAAGGGGTGTGCAGGCACTCGCAGGGGGTGCCCTGGGCAATCGGAGCACCAACCAGCCCTGTCTGCCTCTTTCTTAAAAGCCTTTTGTGTCTCCTCCTTGTGACAGCTGCCTGCCCACCACCCTCTTGCCTGCCCAGCTTGGATGCTGCCTTTGTTAACGGGGGCATAAATATTCACAATCCCAAACTATCCGTGTTTCCAGGATTTTCAGAACACCGAGACTTTAGGGTCTTTGCCATCAGGATGAGAGTACCTGCTCTCCAAAGCAGGGCAGAGGCAGAAGCAGGTGGGCCATGGCTCCTAACCGAAATAGGAACTAATGCCAGATCTCATCACCCACACCCAACATCTTTAAATCCAACTGGATTTGAGCTTGGGATGGCTCTGATTGGGACACAGGCTGAGTAGGAGGCACAGCCGATACCTGCAAACCTGAGATCATCTTCTTGGCCTCCTCCATCTCCCTCTCAAGGTAGTCTTGCTGCTCCAGGAGCTGCTCCTCCCATGAAGTCTCCAGGCTCGTTGCAGGGCACCTGGCCTGCCACTCTGGGGGGAAGGGGGAGCTCGTCTCCTCTGCAAGAGAAACAAGTCCGTGGTACAGCCTGTGGAACACTCTTTGTACTGGGAAGTTGCAGCCAGGCTAGAAGGTGCAAAGCACTAAGTTCTGCAGACACCTGAACATGCCATGAAAGCAGCCCTGTCTTCAGAGCCATTTTTTGGGTTATGGGAGGACGATGGAGGCAAACTCCTGGCTCCATTTGACCGGTGTGTTCTGGCACTTGCAAAACTTACCCTACAATCCAGAGTAACTACAGGAAGACCTAAGGGGCACTTACTTTGGACTGCTCCATGTACTTCCCGTAGGTGGCACTGTAACTACGTCAGTGTACAAGATCCTGTAGTTACTCTGGATTGCAGCCTTAGTGTTTTGACCCCGCTCCTATGCTCCTGCCCTATTGCCAGACAAGCCCAAGCATGAATGGACCCAAGACCTAGCAGTCAGGGCACTGTTTGGCCCCACTAGATTTCTAGCATTTAATTATTTAAAATAATTATAAGGGAAAGAAGGAAAATATAAAAGAAATACAAAAAATGTTTTAAAAAATTTAAAAGTTGTATGACAAGCATATATTCACCTTACTTTCCTTCAGGCTGCAATCCTATAGACACTTTCCTGGGAGTAAAACCCACTGAACAAAATGGGGCTTACTTTTGAGTAGAAATGCTTAGGATTGTGCTGTATGTCTTCTACAAAGTCGTATAACATCTTGAATAGCTTATCTTATCTAATATCCTAAATTCCTAAAACAATCTAATATCCTGACCGAAACAAAGCAGTAGGTAATTTAAAGAAGATGAAAAATTCTATAGCCATTTTCAGTCCATTAATTCATATTTTATTTTATTCATGTTCCTGCTCACATACTGCAAAGTCCATTAATGATTTCCAATTATCCATGAAAATTTTACAAAATTATCTTTAAAAATTATTTCTAGTATTTATTAACACGGAATATGATCTAGGTTCTAGAATATGTTCTGCCCCACCAGATTTCTGTAGGACGTCTGCAAAGCACTCCTGATTGCTTTGCTGAATGGAAGCCCATCTCTTTATTCGCCGCTCTGCTCTCCGAGTCTGGACAGCCTTCTCCTTACTACCAATTCACTGACGTCTCCCATCCATTCCCTGATCTTGCCCATCCTCACCCTCCTGGTCTGGCCTCACCATCTTAAGTCCTACAAAGATGCTACACACAATTGTTTATTTATGATTTTTTTCCTAGAGTTATTCAAAAGTGAGAGCCCCCCCAGGGGACTTGGGGGTGCACAAAAAGCTCCAGCCCCCTTTTTCCCAGGGTCTGTTCCAGTTTGGAGCATTAGACATTCAGATGCACCCACACTGGGGATTTGGGGCTTTTGTTTCGGAGGGTTCCCCTCACCCTGCTGTGCTTGATTTAAGGACAAAGCCCCCTCCCTGCCATGTGAATAATGAAAAGGAACCTCTTTGGCACTCCCCCCCCCCCTTTTCACAGATTATTTTCAGTGCATATTCCAGAAATGTTGTGTCCCAACCACTGTGGGTTGCGGATTTAAACACAGACAGCCCCTCTGGCTCTCATACCACATGAGGACCACCATAAGTGAGTCTTGTTTGGGGGGTCCTCAATCCCAAAGGTAGGCCAAGTGCACCATCTGAGCCAACGTAAGATTAAGTTTCTCCAAGTTTGAGAAGAATGTGATATGGGAAGAGGCCCTGAGTTGGTCCTAATCATTCTGGGCATGCCCGCTGCTCATGAAATCCTAAATATACCCATATTTCTTCAAATCTAATGCACACCTTTTTCAGCTGATTTTGTCTTTCAGATTCGAGGGTGCATTAAAATCGATGGAAATGATGTCTTCTGCTGGGCATCAAACCGAACACACCTGACTCTCAGTGGTCTCACCTTTATGTTTTTCACCCCCAAGTTGTCAGTTTTGTTTCAGACATGGGCAAAACACCCTTGGCCTACAAGCGGTTCAGGAATTGGGGCAAACTGCACAGAAGTGATATGGGGTACACAGGGGACACGGGCAGAGCCAGTACACATATGCAGAAATCACGGAAGGGACCAAAGTGGACCTTCCTGTTCTAGACACTCCTCTAACTGCATCAGCCATTGGCTCCCCTGTACCTGTTCGAGTCTCCGCTTCCTCCTCACGGACAATATCAAATCCAGCCTTCTCCTCTGAAGGGGTGGCGCTGGACTCACTCTTTGCGCTGTTGATTGGGCTTGGCGATGTCAGACTGGGCGAGGGGGAGAAAGAAGGCAAAAGGGTTTTTTTTTAAATATACCAGACACTTTAGGAGAAACCTCTATGGTAGTCATGGTTAGGACTGTACCATTTGTCTCTGAACATGAAGTATGACCATTTAATGGAGTATAAACCATTCTTGTGACATCAAATACTGTATTTACTTGAATCTAATGCTTACCTTTTCCAGTTGAATTCAATCTCCAAAATCATGGTATACACTAGATTTGATGGTTAATTAGATTTGAGTAAATACGGTGCGTATTTGATTCGATGGCGCATTAGATTCAAATAAATGTGGCATGTCATGCGGCATGTCATTGGAAGTCACTCAGAGACCAGCCCTACAATCCAGAGTACCTACGGGAGCAAGTAAGAGACTTTACGTGCACCCATAGTTACAGCACCCACTTAGTGAAAACCTATGGGAAATTCATATTGCAATCCAGAGTAAACTGTTCCCTCACCAGAGCAAGGACTCCCCGGTTACTCTGGATTGTGTCCAGAGGCTGAAAGAACAAAGCAATGCAAGTCAAGGGGATGAAAGTCAAGGCTTGCTAAATATATAAGGAGAAAAGTTCTGAAGAATTGATGTTTCCACTCCACAAACTTCTCCCTACAGGGCTAGTCCTGCAAACGGCTGAGACCAGCCATTAGCAGCAACATCTCCTTCTTTACTGGCTCCAGTTTCCAGGGGTCAAGCGGAGGGTTGTGCACCAGTGAAGCCAAATTCAAACAGATTATTTTTAGCAAATTGTGAACTCCCATGAGGCTGAAGACACCAAGTCATGATCTGGCTTCCCATCCCTGAAGTCAGCTAATGTAGGTCCCCCCATCACTCATCCCAGACGTCTACCCTGGTCCAACCTTTCCATTTTTCTCCCTTTGAGAAATTCTTTCGGTATCCATTGCCCAGACAACAGTGCAGGCATCTGAAAACCAGTGACCCATTTAACGTGGCCTCAAAGGATCTCCCCTTGCAAGTGCAAGCCAGAGCTGATGTATCATTTTCCCAGAGCCGTCAACAAAAGAGGAGCAAAAAGAGTACAAAGAAAACAGAATAGATTAAAGAGAAAACCCCACACATAAGACCCTCCCCCAGCTCACTTTCCTGATCCTCCCAGTATTGTCGGGTTCGGTCCCACGGCCGGAAAGGCAGGAGACACACGTACCTCAAACGAGGAACACCAATGAAAAGCAAAGACCTGTTAACTTTTTCCATTTTGATCTGGAAGGAGAGAGTATTTTTCCCCAAACATTGACTTGACTTTTGACTACTGTGGCTGAAAATCGAACTAAATGGAACCTCCATGGATAGCAGCTGTGTACCTCTGAAGATCAGGTGCTGAGGACACACAACAAAAGCTGCAATCCTAAACACACTTTCCAGGGAGTAAACCCCACTGAACATAATGGGGCTTACTTCTAAATAATGGTTAAGATTGTGCTCTAAGGCTGCAATCTTAACCCCCATGCCATACGACTGGCACGGCATAAGTCCCATGCTGGCCTGGGGGTGTCACAAAAGTGCCATAAGGCATTTCTGTGCCACTCTTGGGGCAGTTAGGCCAGTGCATAGACATGCACCAGCCTGCTCATACCACCACAGGGAGGTTATGCCAACTAAATTGTGAATTTGTTTACTTGTGAATTTCCAGAAACATCTTTTTTGACTGACAGTGGCCAGAGGATGTGGGCAAAAGGCTGATCCTTGACATTCAATAGGTATGTTCTCATTCTGAAGCATTGGTGTGACACTGACCTCCACCCCCCACCAGGACTAATGGAGAGGGTCAGAAAAAGCAGCCCAGGTTGGAAAAATCGCCTTGTGTAGATCAGATCTCTTTTGGGATAGCTTGGCCTGAAGCACCATTCAGGATGAGCTTCGCCTGTTCCATTTCTGCCCGTCAGTCAAGGATCTATTAAAGGCACAAGAGCCTTACTTAAAAAGTTAGCACTGGGACAGAAGTATGGAGATAGGATGAAGGGAGAAAACTGTGAAGGTGCCAATCATTGATGGGGAGTGACAGCCAGCAAGACTAAGGTTGCCATAATTCTCGTCCACAAAATCAGGACAAGACCCTCTGTCTGATTTGCCAGTATGTGAACACAATCCCCCAAAACCAGGACTGTCCCTGTTTTTTTCAGGACATGTGGCAACCCTAAGCCAGACCAACCACCATGGAAATAGCATTCCCTGTCAAAGCAGAATGAGACCTTCTGCCCTGAAACAGCATCAAGGAGTTCATGCCACCCAGAGGAGGCTCAGCAAGGCATTTATGGCAGGATTTCATTTGCAGTCTTACAGAAGACACAGCTCTATTTCCCGGCAGTTTCATGACATGTGAGATCAGCAGGACAGGCTGGGTCCACTTGCAGCTCTTGAGCTTGGGAATGATCTACCACAGGTGACCCCCCCCCCAAAAAAGCAAGCCCCCATGGTAGAAATTATACCCCTGAAGCCCAAGTTGCTTGCTATGTCCCCTCCCATTCATCACACACCAAGTGTTCAGGTGGGGGGGTGCTCCATTTTCACAAGCAGGTCGTGTGTGTTGGGCATAGCATCTAACGGCTGCATAGCACCTAATTGCGACCCACTCTCAATTTGTCACCCATCATTAAAACACACAGAAATCAGATCTGGGAAATCAAATGTGTTCCCAGCATGATGCACTGTGCAGGAAACCATGCAACATTTTTCCTTCCAACATTTCTACTTGATGCATTTTTTTAAAAACACACACTTGCCCACAGGAACACCTCACAAGACTGGAAACAACCATGCCTGCATTTCTTCCTAATTTCACAACAGTCCCCCTCTCTTTAGATGGCAACATAGAAGTTGGAGAGGAGCTCACCATTTGACCTGCTTCCCTCCCATGGTCCCTTCCGTGACCTCTGGCCTTACAGGGCCAGTCTCCCCGAGAGCCTCCTGCGTCTTCCACAGGTCCCCTGCGCACGCATGCTCTCCGCTTCACATGCTCAGAATTTCTGCAGTGAGGACGTCAGCGCCTGTCAAACTAATGGAGAAGTGTTTGGCCAGCAGATTCCCTCGTGCAAGCCCAGAGATTCGCAGCAGGGAAAAAAGAGAGAAGAGGAAGAAGAGGAGGTGGCAGATCCCCGTTCTTTGGCAGGTCGGTGATACATCTGCTGTCCACAACTAGGGCTTGGAGGCAGGCAGAGGCTGAAGATTCAGCTGCCAGCATTTCCCACTTGGCTCGGATCTTGTTTGCTTCACGCTGTTGCATTTTGGTCTGACGTCTGCCCAAATTCCCATTGCAGGCAAGGATCTGGGTCCCGATTCTCAGCCCACGTTGATGGATCCAGTTATTTGGAGAGACCCCAAAACCAAGCCACAGAAACCTCTTCTCCAAGACTGTCTCCAAACCACACCATGCAGGAGTCTCTCATCCGCTATGTGTGAATGTGCAGCCGTCGCCGTGTGTGCACACACATGTGCCTGCCCAAGTGTGTAGTGGTGTGTCTTCTGGCTTTCCTCTCCGCAGATCCGTCTCTCTCCTGCTGTCACCAGGGCTGTGCAAGGCAGAACCTATTCTCTAACATGCCTCAGCCCAGTGTGTTGGAGAAGGATGTGGATGAGCGGGGAGGGGCTGAGAGGAAAAGAGGAAGGGAGGGAAGGAGGGAAGGAGGAGAGAAGCAGTACTGCTGCCTGGTCTGGGCAAAGCAGTGCAGTCCAAGCAGCTCCTCTCTGAATCAAGTCTGAATCTTCTGCCTTTCCTTTCCAGGGTTGCTTCCACCGGCCTTTGCCTTTTTTCCTACTGATGAAGCTCTGCATCATCATCATCACCGTCATCCATCATCACTACTTTATGCTCTAACCTTCCCGGCCGCTCCCCAAAATTGCGACATCAAGAATGTGCACTTGTTCTGTGGGGAACAGAGGCATAATATCTATGTGCTGACAGAGCATCCTGCTCTCTGGCCATGTCACTGAAAGGGCCAGAGCATAAGAGATTTCAGGCGCTGCTCAACTAGTGTCAGGCCTTTTCCTGCTGCCTTCTCGTCCCGCTGATTTATTTCCTTGGTAGGGAAGGAACCTTAGGTTTTGCATTTGGCAACCAGACAGCAACAGCAACACTATGCGTGGGTGGGTGTGCATGACAAAAATCAGCAACAGGCACACAGCCTCGACGCAGCATCATTTCAAACAGGGCGACATTTGGGATCAGAATCAGCAAGAACATCACAGGATGAGATGCAAAACACACACAAAACACACACACACACACCAGCTCGGCCTCATTGCAAAACCCGGCCATGGTGGAACAACACTCCTAGTGCACTGTCATCACCTGAGCTTCAAATGCACAGACCGGGGGTGGGGGGAGCTGTGGACATTCCCCCTTTTCCATACAAATGACAAGATGGGTAAAGAAGCCTGCAGTGATGTGCTAACTTCACCCTGTACGTGACCTAGATTTGAAAAAAAAACACACAACTAACACCGTTTTCGTATTTAGCAGCTTCACAAACTGACTTTGACGCTGACTAGACCTGAACTCACCCTCTCGCCCTACGGCCATCCTCATCCCTGCCACCCTCGCACTGGCAACCCTCCTCTATGAAGGTGCTCAAGATAGATCCCTTCCTACCCAACAAGGCAGTCATCAAAAGCCCAGGATTTGGCGATGGGTTTTGGGAAGAAGAAACATCTTCCCTCCTGGGCACCACTGAGAGCCACCCGGAGGAGGAAGGAGAGAACCATCATGGGGTGGGAAGAGCTCAGATCTGCCCCCAGATCTGAGACCAGGTCTGAGATCTCAGATCTGAGACCCAGAATTACACACACATCTATGCCCACTGCCCCCCCTCCCACAGTTGTACAGAAACCAGTTTCCCCCTGCAATCTCTCCAGCCACCTCTCCCTTACACAGTTACAAGCCAACCCACAAAGCCACACTTAACGTGGGGAGAATATTTCCCTCTCTCCAAACATGAGGCTTGAAACCCAGTTGCACCCCCAGATCTAATGCATGTTCTCTTGCAGGCTGCAGATCCTCTGCCTGCCTCCCAGCTTGGCAGCATCAGAAAAAATGTGTTCCCTGGAACTTGGGTCACTTGACCTCACCCTACCTCACTGGGTTGTTGTGAGCACAAAAGGAGAGATGGAACCACGTACACCGCCCTGAGTTTGTTGCATCATGTGTGTGTTCCTCCACCCCACACACAGCACAAGATTTACCGCTACCCAAATTCTCAATGGCTCTTTGCCAACACAGGGCAGACATGGGGCTAGGAAGACAGCCAGGGAAGTGCTGCCAACCAGAATAGCCGAGGGCCTGCAGGAGGCAAATTGTAATTACCCACCCTGGAATGCAGCCAGGACTTGGAGGGCCCATCGCCCTCTCTCTTGTGAAATGTGCCATGCGGTTTTTAATGAGCTTGCGTGACAGAGGCCTTGGTTTGCTTCTCCAGCAAAGGGCATTTTTCGTGGCACCGTTTCGCTTCGCCCTACATAACCTATATCTTCTCTCTAAGACAGTGATTTTCAACCAGTGTCCCATGGCACGCTGCTGTGCCGCAGATAGACCTCAGCTGTGCCACGGGAAATTGGGGAGGGACATTTATTAACTGGAAAACTTGGGAATTTGAACAGGATGGTGTGCCTTGTCAATGGTAAAAACAACTGATGGTGTGAACCCGTGTTTGTGGCACTCTGCAAAGATGCTCCAGGACATGCTGCCACCTTTTAGGATCCCAACAGATCCCAAGAGCAGGGGGCACAGAAGCTGTTGACCACATCATGTTGAAAAGTGGTCTATAAATACTGTTGATTGATTGATTGATTGATTGATTGATTGATTGATTGATTGATTGATTGATTGATTGATTGATTCCTGATTTCTACTAGGGATGGTGTTGATCAATTTAAGGCAGGGACAGCTTCCAGAGTGCTTCCAGAGTGATCAGCTCTGATCACCCCAACACCATGATCCCAGTGCCCTGCAACATCCCCCCACTGTACGGGTCACATGCAGTGCCACGCACAACTGGTTCGCAGATCCTAGGGGAGAAACGGGGAAGAAATTCTGCTGCTTCGGTATGTGTGGTGCAGGCTTGAGCCTTCCCGGCATAGTCCCGGTGGCAGAAGCAGGAGGTAATTACAGCCGAGCACAGACTCCCTTTCGCGGAGGCCTCCCTCTCCACTCCTGCCCTGGCTCCAAACACAATTAGCTTCAGAGGTCCTCCGAGTCCAGAGCCACCATAGCAGGGCTATTTATAGCCAGGCACCAGCGCTTCCTTCCTAACTCTCCAGTCACAAGAACTTCAAAGGCAAAGCATCTGCTACGGGCGTTGTGGGAACCCTGAGTTTTACAAACATCCAAAAGTGTGGCTGGGATTTCAGTATGGTGGGAATGAAGAAGACTTGAAAGCAGTGTGTCACAGGGGAGGACATAACCACAGCACTGATTGTGGCTATCCCTGGCATCTTTCAGCTAGAGAAAGGGAGCATTTTGGGATAACCATCTCCAGGGTCTTTTTGAGGGGGTACTCACTAGTATAAAGTATTGGCACCTCTGTGGTTAATACCGCCACCTATGCGGCCCCCTAAATAGACATGCCTATGAATACAAACAATATCTTCATGGTGAGTATCCCCACATTTATAACATCTTCATGAGTACCCCACCTTTATTTCTAGAAAAAAAGCACACTCACCACCTCCATGACTTAAACCAGTTTTTCCTCCACCCTTAGGGTTGCCATAATTCTCTTCTACAAAACTGGGACAGGACCCTGTCAAACTTGCCAGTATGTGAATGCAATCCCCCGAAACGGGAACTGTCCCAGTTTTCTGGGATTTATGGCAACCCTATCCACCCTACAAATCACAAAAGTTCTCTCTACAGAAGTGGTTCCCAAACTGTGTTCAATGACCCCTTATGACACTGTGGCCCACTCAGGGAGCACATGAAGTCCCGGTGTCCTTCTATTGTCAATCCTGGACTTCACCATCTAGGATCTGACAACTATAAGAAGGCAGCATCTTATAGTTGTGTGATCCTAAGAAATTTGGGAACCCCTTCTCTATAGGATATCAGGCTGCCACATCAAACTTCCCTCCTCTCACATCTCAAAGATAAAAAAGTCAGTTGCAAAAGCTGCTCTTTGCTGTGTGCAGTGAATTCAGCACCAAGAGATAAAATGCCTGAAATAGAAGTCCACATTTAGCACCTGTACAGGGTGACCAGATTATTCCTGAACCCCAGGGCCAAAATTCCTGAACCCCAAGGCCAAAATTCCTAATCCCAGGCCAAAATTCCTACCCACTTTAAAAAAATGCCAAAAGTGTATTTTTTTGTTTTTGTTTTTCAGTTTTTTGACCATAACTTTTGATAGGAAGTTGATATCTCAAAACTGATTTTTGCCTTGGATTCTGCTCTTCAATACAAATCCAACGACATATGGCATGATGGGGTATTGTGCACTATCATGAAGTTTCAAAATCTAGGACAATGAAGCCAAAATGTAGGACACCCAGACAGGAGGCTAAAAATCTGGACAAATCTGGGTTTTTCTGGTCATATGGTCTCCCTGCACCTGGAGTGAAAAAGCCTCATGAGCAGAAACCAGCTGGGCAACTGGCAGGGAAAGGGATGGTTGTGCAGTGTTCTCAGATGGTGCCTGCGCCACTTGTGGGATAGAAAAAAGTCCAAGGAAGAGATTTGTACAAGAAAATCATGGGAACACATCTTGGGGACAGGGAAACACTGATCCTCTTCCACCGTACACTGATGGAGAAATGGAGATGTGAGGGTGGAAGGGAAAACCCACAGAGAGACCCACACAGAGCCTCCTACTCCTAAAACCAGGGATGCTATGTGTGGTTTGTGAACCAAGGTAGGTGTGATCTGCACACTGCACTGCTCTCTGTTGGATCAGGAAATATTTCCGATGAGTAACCTCACTTTCTTCATGTCTCATTTTGAAAAAAGCAAAGGAAAACCTCTGAAATGTGCAAAATCTGTGAAAAATAAAACAGTTCTTTAATTTTCATATTTTCAGTACACAATTCTAACCTAAGCCAGCACAAATCATCAGTCTTCCCATTCCAGTGATGATGTAGGGAGGCAAGCGCATGTCGGTGCACTTCCGCAGGAGTGGCACAGACAAGTCTTATGGCACTTTTGTGACACCTCCAAATCACCACAGGACTTATGCCGGGGCTTAGGCCAGCCAAACAAGAACTTAGGATTGCAGCCTAATTTTTCTACATGTGTGTGGCTGCTTTGCTGACACTATACCAGCTATAACACCTACCTAGTACAGTGGGGCCCATTACCAGCAAATGTGGTACCTGCAGATTTCATCATTGTGTGACATTGTGCTAAGTGGTGAGGCAGGAGGGGACCTTGCTTTTCCATTACCTGGAGGAGTGGGACTCCGAAGGCACACTTTGCTGCCCCTCGTACTGCTGCACCAGGGCCCGGACACTCCAGTACGGATGCTCAATCTCTTCATCCAGGCTGTTGTCTCTGAAGGTAAAGATTGCACCACAAATTAGGGCAAACAGGAAAATGAAGAAAAATTCTGTCCCATTCTTATGGTGATGTGAGGAGGCTGGCACATGTCTGTGGACTGGCTTAGCCCTCCAGGTATGGCACAAAAGTGCATTACGTGCACTAACACTAACAAAAGTGCACTAACACCGGCCTAATAAATTGAGAGCAAATTACCTCCGTCCGTGCCGGAAAACATCTCGTCCTGAGCGAGAAACATCCTGCCGAACATCTGCCAGAGCGGCCACCGCACCTTGGGCCACGGCAGTCGCTGAATGAGGCCTGTGGTTGGCCGACACATTGGCTGGTCCCGCGGAGCCCTTTCCCGTCATGTTTGATGGAGCCTGGTTTGCCGCTTTGCTTGAGCCTGGTTTAAAATGTGCAGCTAAGGCAAGGATGAGCCTCATGATGGATTTCAGGTTCCCATCAACGATGTCTAAGTTCAGATCAAAGCAAAACCAGAGAGTTACTTGCATGGAACCTACCAGACCTGAGTAGGACGTGCTGTTGTGACTGGAGTATCCTGAGGGCAGAGCTGTAGGGCGCAAAGAAATTAGGGATGCCATAAAAATGGCACCACTAGGCCAAGCTCTGCTCCTTTTAAACATACAACTCAATGTCCTGAGGACTTTGCAACTCTCAGCAGTTACAGTAAATGATGACACAACAGGACTGTTGGGATGCAGGCTGCATTGAACTTGGGAAAGAACTTGAAATGGGATAGGGCTCTTTATACCGGGTGACCAGATGTCCCCTATTTCCAGGACATATCCTGGATTTTAGCCCAGTGTCCTGGGGAGAAAAACTTCATTTTCTTTCTTTTCCTTGTGAGTAGGCAGCACATAGCCTTTTTGTAATTCATAAATTATATGTAATGGTTTTAAATTTAATCCCAAGTAATATAGACTGCAATCCTAAACACACTTTCATGGGATTAGGCTCCCTTATTTAGGATTTACTTCTGAGTAGACATGCTTGGAATTGCACTGATAGTATACTAGAGAGTATTATAGCCAGGATGCTGTCATAGTTAGGGAGTTGGGCTGAGACCCTGGAAGCTCAGCCATGAAGCTTCCTGGGTGACCTTGGGCCACTCACTCTCAGCCTCACAAAGCACACCGGGTAGGAGAAAAAATTTTGTAAGCCACTTTGGGCATTTTCTTTGGCATGAGAAAGGTGGGTATAAATAAATAAATAATTAAACAAGCAAACAAGCCAACAAACATGTTTAAATTAAGTACATGAAAGCAAAATATGTGACTTTAGCCATGCGCTACATTTTTCTTATGTGTCCTACATTTTGTGTCCTACTTTTTGTGACTGTGACCTATCTATCTATTTACCTATCTATTTACAGTACCTAACAAGGTAGAGTGTTACCTTGCTGTGTCTATACAAACTCCCATCAGTGCTTGTATAGACACAGCAAAGCGCAGTATACGGCAGTCCAAAACAGAATCTGCGACTGCCACCTACAGGGACAGCTTCCAACTGCATGGGGCACCAGAGGGTATTTGAGAATGGAAGGAATCTATGGGGTCTGTAATAGCGATCTTGTAGGGAGTAGCTCATTTTAGGAGACTCAGGAAGGCGGACCCGTGAAAGCTTCTACAATTCTAAGTAACTTAGTAGAAACTGACACTGACAGTACAATATGTGACAACACAACTGTGATGTCTTTTCCAGAATAGAAGGATACCCAACCTCTTGTAAAGGAGAGATCTACAACCAGGCTTTTCGGGATGCTGCAAAAATGATGATCCCAATGCAGCTTAGGAGAAAAGTCCTTTATTGAGCCTGTTGTTTCTCTGGATGGCTTTCATGGACATAAAGGAGGCCCACCATGTCCACCAAGACACGACACGCCTGGTTGATACCAACACCTGCAGGACTATGCTCTTCCCTTCCTGGAAACAGTGAGAGGGCTGTGCATGTTCTGGTCCAGCAACAGCCTCTGTGACCCACATCAGCCACACTCCGTTCCCAGAGGAGCAAACCATATTTCCACTGAGGCCTCATGGAAACCAGGAAGAAGAATCGGAGAACGTTCCTCTCTCTTTGCCTGATAAGACTGCAATCCTAAAGACACTTTCCAGGGAGTAAGACCCATTGAACACAATAGGGCTTACTTTTGAGTAGACATGGTTAGGATTGTGCTCCAAGCTGATGTCAGGGCAAGACCAAAGGACCACGTGGGCTTGATTTTTGCATCTCCTTTTTTTCAATCCACTCAGCAAAGCAAATGCTGGCAGAACAATTTGCAAAGCAAACACCTGCTTATTTTGGAAATTATCACCCAGCATCACTGAAGAGCATCACCTTTGGCCGAGGTCTGGTGCATGCGGATCTTTTTGGAGGCCACGAACTGCAAGACTTTCTCCACATTCTCCCGCATCTCCTGCTGGCTGGTGGGATTGACTTGAACTCCACTCAGTTTCTCGCCAGCTGTGAAAGAGACACAGTATAAATAGCAGGAAGAGCCAAAATAATTGCAGTTACAGGTAGACGGGGTGGCTGCTGGTTTCCGAAGGGAAGAGCGAGCTGCAATTTTGCTGTCTTCTTAGGGTACTGACAGCCTGGAATAACTAGGCAGCCTGGACACCCCGCAGTCCAGCTGGCAAAGAGGCATCATCCATTATCTCTGGTATCAGCTGGAGTTATTCCTCTGCTCCTTCTTGGAAGGCTGTGCCAAGCTGTGCCCTAGAAGTGCAGCGCTTGTCTCAACAACCATATGCCAAACCCTGTTATTTACCTCTTAAAATAAACTGTAACAGATTGCCAAGGAGGTAGTGGACTCTCCCTCACTGGGGATCTTCAAGCAGAGGCTCGACGAGCACCTGTCGGAGATGCTCTAGGAGGATTTCCTGCTGCAGGCAGGGGGTTGGACTAGATGACCTACTGGGTCCCTTCCAATTCTAGGGTTCTATGAAATACTCTACTCCTCCTTGTAGAGGAGGACAACAGCAGTGCAGGTCTTTGCTGTCATCCAGCAGGACATCAGGAGACTCAGATCTTGGAAGTCCACACAGACCAGGGAGAGAGTCCTGGTCTCTTTTCCACCAAGCAGTTTTCATAGCTGGCATCCAGAAGATCATTTTTAGCTGTCAAATCTACAGCCCATCCCAGTGGTGTCTGCAACTTTTATGGCATCCAGTGTCCGCTCAGTTCACCACCCCATTGCCCATCCCAAAAGAAATTTCTGTGAAATCATAAACTCACTGCAATTATTTCAGGTTATAGCACCTGAAGTGGTTCTGAGCCATTCAGAGTAGCAGGCCACTTTTAAATAAAGTTCTTAAGGAATTATACCCAGGGCAATTTACTCACCCCCCCTTAGCTATGCCACTGGCCTATTCATAGCCAAGCTTGCTCACAATCAAGTTCCAAGTTAAGCATGCATCGAGTTACAATGATGGTAACGTGTTCTGACTGTCTTTGATCTTCCATGCCTGACTAGTCCCAGAACCATCACAGTGTGGCTGATTCTTCAACTTGCAATGAATGTTTTGCCCGAGAATATCAACAAAGTCAGATGGCAAATTGGGAAGCCTGTTGGCTCCGAGCCGTGCTACTCCCCACATGCATATGATATGTCCCACCAGAGTCTTTCATCATTCCCTTAAAACAGTTCCAGGCCATGCAAGTCAATCAATGAGAACATTTGAGGCCACACCACAAAAACCCTCGAATTAGCAAGTAGTGTGCTGTTAAAACATAAGGCGCAGGAGGAACATTTGCCTCTGTGAGCCACACCTTTTCTTCTGAAGATGGGTGGTGAAGCCTGAGATTTCAGGCAGGCTCAGGGATTCTGGTCTGCCCTCCCATTTCCCTCCTGCGTTCCCAATGATAGCTCAAGGACCCACTTATAGCAGGCTAAGCATTGCCGGTTCAGGGGACCCCCCACCTTCTGCATTGCTCCCTCTGGAATGTCAATGCTTGTAACTGTGGGTAGGGTTGCCATAACTCTCTTCCAGAAAATTAGGACAGGACCCCCTGTCTAATAAGTGAACAGAATCCCCGAAACGGTGACTGTCCTGGTTTCATGGGACATGTGGCAACCCTAACTTTGGGGATACTTGGCATGTAGACTATTCATCAAGTACTATCAGGACTGGTCTTCACTCTGATGATGTACCATTGTTGGAAATGCAGAAGGAGCCCTATATTTACACACACACACACACACACACACGATGTCCCATTGAGTGGCTCTGGAAGCCGACAGCAGTGTGTGCCAGTAAACTCCCCATGCTTGGAAGGAGCAGCGTTTGCCCCGGAGTTCCACTGACCCACAATTTCGACGAGGGACGCCAGGATAACCCCATCGCGGAGATCCAAACGCAGGTCCTGCACGGGCTTGATGGTCGGCCTCTTCTTCAGCTGTGCATTCACCCAGGCCACGTACGCCTGCAACTGTTGCTGGAAAAGAGGAACCAAGACAACCTTTATCAGAGAGCAGCCAGGTGGAGGGGCATCTGCTTCCCTGCACAGAGAAGGAGAGCAGGGAGAGATCACGTTGGAACATAAACTGAACATAAAAATAAATTGAGTTCGAGGGTTTTTTGCCAAATAAATATTTCTTGTAAATAAATGAATAGATCACTTCCTAAAAGATCACTTTTTTAAAAGGTCTCATCAAGCCAAGTGAGGCCTGATAATCTTAAAAAGTGGGTCCTGGTACAAAAATGTTTGTGAACCCGTTTCAGATGAATAAAATACGCTTCTCTGCAATGAACATCAATGTGAAGCTCAGCATTTCTGTCATTCAGACCACCTCCTATGACAGCTGGAGTCCTCCGGGGACAGGCAAGAGCCTTTTGGTGCAATCCTAACCTAGGTCGGCACAACTCATCAGTCTTCCTTTTCCTGTGGTGATGTAAGGAGGCAAATGGAAATCTGTGCACTGGCCTAACCCACCCCCAGGAGAGGTGCACAAGTATCTTAAGGCACTTTTGTGACACCCCCAGGGCAGCCCAGGATTTGTGCTGGAGCTTAGGCTACCATAACCGGGGGTTAGAACTGCAGCCTTTGCCATTCAAGCACCATAATCGAGTTTATTCCTTTTGCAGTATTCTCTCCCTTTCCACTAAGCTACTGTCACCCCCACCCTCACCCCCTCTGATTCTGCCGACGCAGCAGGTTTCAAGCCTGGTTTCCACTCCATCTCCGTAACGTTGACCCAAGCCCATGTCGCTGGGCAGTCGAAATCCACAAAGCCATGTCCACATCACAGCACCTCTGATCATTGTCCTGACAAGGGACTTCCAATTTGGAGCAGGACGCCATATGCCTTGTTTAAAAGGTGCCCCCAAACTGGCGCCCACTGGACACCTTCGTCAGCAGAAAACAGGAGCACTTGGAAAGCACAGCGGGCAATCAAGCGCAACCTGATGCAACAGAGCAGGGAACTAGAAGTGCAGGATGTTGCAGGCCAATGTAATGAAGTGTGCCCTTCCTGTACGGGAGGCATAAGATGCTGTGGCTGCAATCCTAACCACCGGTTAGGCTGGCACAAGTACTGTGTTGGTCTGGGGGTGTCGCAAATGTGCCATAAGGAACATCTGCGCCACTCCTGGAGGATTAGGCCAGTGAACAGACAAGCACCAGCCTCTATGTACCACCATGGGAAGTGGGAGCCCGGTGAGTTGTGCTAGCCTAAACTGGCTAGGATTGTGCCCACAGGGAATGCCAGTACTTCATGCGGTCCACTTGGTAACTGGTCCACTTCCAGGCTCACTTCAAAGTATTGCAAGCAGCCTGGCCTCATTGCATGCAACACTTTCCTCATACAAGCCCTTAAATTCCTAATGGAGAAATGCGGTCTAGTGGGTAGTGATGCCTTGGTAAAAACATAAGATCACTGGATCAGGCCAAGTAGGGGTAGGGGCATCAGCCGGTCAGGCTCAAACTGTTTCTAGGTTTTCCCCCATATCCAACATTTCTGCATGAAGGCAAACCTCTTCCTTCTCATGAATTATTTGTCACTTGCTTACACTCTTAGAATTTTTAATTAAACCGTTCCCTTTTGCGTGCTGAGCTAGATCAGAAGTTCCGCTCCGTTCCGGCCCTGAACCACGGCGTATGAAGATAAAAGAAAATTGGGGCAGCGAGATGGGGAGACACCTCGAGTATTCAATTGGGAATTATTAACCATGATAAGTAACATTATAAAAAGCCTGGAAACCACTGCGGGCAATTGAAAGAGATGCTGGAGTCGGAAAGTGAGCCTGCTCTCATCAGCTGCTCCCTGGGGAAGACTCCTAATGAGTAGCTTTCATCTTTTAATTCCCAAACTTGGCCTGCTGTTCTTTTTATGGGGGAGCATCAATGCCCCCGGAAGGCCTTCCTTGCACAGCTGGTTATCAGCACCCAGAAGCCGATTCAGCACCCAGAATCCGTCTGGATTCAGCACAAAAGGATTTTGCTTCCTCTGCAAAAGATTTTCTCCTGCTAGAAGAGCTTTCAATTGATTTTTTTTACTTTCCACCGGGCACGTCGGCCCCAATTACCAACCTGCAGGTCTGTGCCAATTTGCGGCATCCGTTGCCCGAGCACATGGCGAGCCACGTGTTTCCCTTAGCATGCATCACCTGCACCAATAGTACTGGAAGCTACGCAGGAGGATTGCGATGTGATGCCTTGCAGCCTTGGTGGAAAATGAGCCATACGGCTCTGTTTTGGTCTCTTGTCGTACTCCCTCGAAGACTGACTGTTCCACACCCCCCAGCTATGCCACCATCTCACATCACCCCAACTGGCAAGGATAAGAATTCTCACAATGGGCAGTACCTCCACAGATATACCACCACCTCCTCCCCACCCACCCTCCATCAATGCCAGCTCTCCTGCTCACCCTGTCTCTCCACTGCACACTGCAGGCTGATCTGGGCAGGGATCGCATCATTCCTCTGCAATGCACAGCACCCAAATATGAACATCAGCCCTGGAAATGGGCAGTGAATGTCTTCCTGGTGCCCCTTTGAAGGATCGCTCTGTCTTCAGCTGCTCATCTTGTGACCTCCAACAAACAAAAAAACTCCCTCCGTGCCCATTACGGCCATTTCTGTGACGCAGCTCAGTATCTGCTCTTGCTCATTATGGGCACCGCCGAGCGGCACAGGATCCAACAGTCTCTTGCAGGTTTCCCTTTGTTGGCTCTTAATGGCACTTGGTGCACAGATGTGTCCGGGTGGGTGAAGACGCAGATGGTTCTCCTCCACTTCCACCAGCTTCACCCTTCAAAGTACGTGCATTATATCCAGCTAGCACATCCTGCTTGGCCCCAGGACTAATCTGGGGCAGGAAAGAGAGCCCCAAATGAACCCCCAGATTTCTCCTGGTATCATCTCCAGCAGCAACAACAAGCCTGGGCACCGACTGCTGGGACGGAGGCAGTGCCAGGCATAATCCTATTGCTGTCAGCTCGGCTTTGCGTTCCAAAAGCAGGTCTGCTTGACCTGAGCTCTGCCCAAGCCCTTTTGCAGCATTTCACGCTTTTGTCTGACCAGCGGAGGGTGTCCCCTGCTTTCCTCTAAAACCCCCCACTAGCGTCACCAACCATGAAAACTTCCAACCATCCCTGTGTTACACATCCAAGGGGCACTCTTGCCATTTTAAATGTCCAGTTAATGGCTCACATCAACATGCATCAATATTTGTGCAATGCAGACTGCCAAGGCTTGGGCATTTTCCAGTGCTCCCTGGCGAATGCAGGCTGAGAGGCGACAGCAAGTGGGCCCACGGAACTGCCTGGAGCAGATGTGTAAGGAAGTCGTTCTGTAAAGCAGGTGGAGAGCTTGAATACCTGAACCTCAAACTCCTGGAAAGAAAGCTGGAATAAATTGTGCAATCATATAAACAACATGCACAAGGAAAAAATGGGTACCAAGTGGTAGTGCGACAAACCACTTATTAATAGGACTTATTCTCAGCCCCTGGTCCACCTACATAAGCTGGCACCAGCTCCCTACCCTATCTGATGCTGCCAGGAACTGCACACCTGGGACTCTCTGCGGACAAATGATGTACTCTTATTTATTTTATTTAGCACATGCCAAATACATTGACTTGTGGTAAATAGATGTTAATGTTCCATATCCATGTATTTTGAGAGCCAGGAATTCCAGATTGATGCCTGTCACCAACTGTCACCAACGGCCAGTTCTTCAATGTAGTCTGGCTGCCAATTGTTGCTAATTGTTGAGCTCACATTTTGTGCTCTCCGGGGTGCACCACGAGGAGGCAAACTTCTGTTGAGTGTCATCCTCTCCCCAGCAAAAATACTATGGAGGACCTGTTTTAAGCATGTTTTTCTAATCCAAATGGGTGCCCCCCAGCCTGGTCGTACATGGCTCAAAGGCGATGGGCATCTGCTTCTTAGAGAAACTGACCCATTTTTAAAAACCTGGTTCCATGAACCCACAGCCGCCTCTCAAGCATGAAGAAGGGGAAGGCAGGATCTGTGATGAGATGGATGGCTGTTCGGATCAGAGGAGAAAGAGCAGCATCAGAGGAGAGAGGGAGGCACCCCCAGCCCTGATTGAGGATTCTGTTCACAATTTGCCCTTGGAAAGGTGACCCAGTCAAAAGCAGCCAAGAGGCTGGGAACAGGCTTTGAAGGCAGGCAGGCAAAGTGTGCACAACTGGTGGTGACGTCCAGACTACGAGCAAGAGTGGCAGTGGCTAATGTGGATCTTAAGGCAAGGAACCAAGTGGGTAGGGGCCGAAGGTAAGGAATCAATGCCAGGTTTGGGGGTCAGATGTGTACAAAATGCCACTGCAGAGTCTAGTTAAAGTGAACAGTTTCACACAGCTCAAAGATCATGAAATACTGTTGCCAGTTGTTTTTGCATTACATATGGGTGGTGCAAGTGGTTAAGACACTGCGCCTGTTAACCAGCAGGCCAGGGTTCGAGACCCGGGTCGTTCCCCACAAGACAGGGTGAGCTCCTGTCCTTAGCCCAGGCACTGTCTATTTCAGTGGCATGGAGAGAGGGGATTTGCTGCTTGGGTAACAGCCTATCCTCCATATCAGTCTACCCAGGCCTTTGTGCTTCACATACAGTGTCAAGCACAATACCATAGTCTTTCAAGACTGATGGATGCCAAGTTATATATGTATAACTGGACGCTGCAGAACACGGCCAGCCCAAGGTGCCCTGGAGCCAGTGGTGTGCCAAACATTGTGTGTGCACATCCTCTTGCTGGCGGTTCACCAGCCTCAGCTTGTCCCACCCCATGGCTTGGAAAAAAGGAGGATCATGGCAGAAATGTCACTGATGTTGCAGTTCACTTCTCAGTCCTCCTTCTGCTCCATCCCCCTCTTCCTTCTCCAGTCCAGGGAGGACGAGCAGCAGCAATGGAGCACTGAAGGTGAATGCAGATGAAGTGGGTGATGCTGCCAATCCTATGCCTGACCTTATGGATGGACGGACGGCCCTGGCACCAAACCAGGAAGCTTAGCTTAGGGGAGGCACACAAGGAGCCCTCTGCATTCGGAGCAGGGAAAGGGTGTTGTTTTTCGTGCACTGAAGCCAGCAACGGCATTTAATGGCATCAGGATGTAATGTGGTTAAGGCCCCTGCACGAATTCTAAGCTCCTGGACATTATCTTAATTAGATGATCTTGGTAATCCCCAGGCAGAGGCTGGACCGTTCGCTTTTGTTGTTTCTGAAAGCCATGGACGGAATCACCTGAGGCTACAATCCAGAGTAACTACAGGACCTTTTACACCGACGTATTTACGGTGCCATCTATTGGAAACCTATGGGAAATGCATAGAGCAGTCCAGAGTAAATGCCTCTTATACCTTCCCATAGTTACTCTGGATTGTAGCCTAAGGCCATCAGAAGGTGGGGGTGAGAAAAAGGATGGAGGGTGGAGTTATCTGAATACATGATGAAGAGTGTGGGGCAAGAGCTGGCTTGCAGCAATTACACCACAGAGGGCACATGGGGGAAGAGAAGGTGCTGTGATTTTTTGTGCCATGCAGTATAGTGTGCCATGCAGGAAGTATGTGTGTGTGTGTGTGTGTGTGTGTGTGTGTGTGTGTGTGTGTGTGTGTGTGTAGATAGATAGATAGATAGATAGATAGATAGATAGATAGATAGATAGATAGATAGATAGATAGATAGATAGATCTTAAGGTGAAATATAAATAAAAAGGCCCCATCTGCGTTCACCTTCAGCCACATGCTTGGCAAGAAGCCTCCAACCATCCAATCTCAGCTACATCTGTGAAGGATGGGCAAGTGGGGGACTATAACTGCAAACCTACACACTTTCCTGACTTTGACCCATTGAACACACAATGTGGCTTACTTTTGAGTAGACACAGTTAGGATTCTGCTCTACCAGAAAAACTGCTATCACACCCAAATCATGGATGTGAAATGCTTGGAGCACATGAGAATTTAAACATCATGGAATATTTATGAAGATGCAGATCTGCAGTGGTCGTGGAATTGCTCCTCCAGATGGGTTTACTGCAAAAAGAGGGGCTTGCTGTCTAACTCTGGTGACCCCCAGACCAGCATTCTTGAGCTCCCCTTATGCTAGTTCCCTGATTCCCGCTGCGGGCTGAAAAACAAGAAGAAAGCCATAGTCGCAGTGTGATTCCTTCTCCCTTAACCACCTTTTGCCTAGCAACATGTTCTGTACACGGCATGTACACCCCCTACACTGAAAAACCGCCAGAACGTTTGCCCTCATTTTTTAGCCTGTTTCTAAAGAGGGACAATGAGGGGACCCCCCACGAGACATCTGGTGGGGGGCTGCACTCTGAGATGCAGGATGAGATGGGCTTTGGCCCGATCCAGCAGGGCTCTTCTTATGAGCTCAACAAAGTGGGAGAAAAGAATAAATGCAACACAATTTGTTATAGGATCTGGATGTAGGAACACAATTTGACTGTTTTAAAAAATGACTCATATACTTCCCAAATCTACGGGTGCAATCCGGAGTAACTACAGGGAGTCCTTGCTCCGGTGTAAGAACAATTTGCTCTGGATTGCAATATGAATTTCCCATAGGTTTTCACTAGGTGGTGCAGTAACTAGGAGTACACGTAATGTCTCCCGTAGTTACTCTGGATTGTAGGGTACAATTCACAAATGTCCACCCGCTGCAGGCCACTCCTTTTTTTCTTGGCAGCTGTTAAAAAGTGAGATTTTTATTCATTTTGCCATTTATTCAAGCAGAAAGAATATTTCCCTACTCCTGCCTTTCACATCACAATATCCATGCTCTGCCCTTTATAGCCGAACTTCACCGACTGGTTACTACGAGTGCCGTGGAGCGCATGCTTCTTTCATCCGAAATCTCAACTGGTTCCACTGCCTCAAAGAACTCAAAGGGCCACTTGAATGCCTATTAAATCACATCTCTGTGTTATATTATCTGATGCTTCAGGGAAAGAAGGAATTGTTTCCCCTTTTCCACATAGGGCCAAATCATAGGACCAAAGTGGCTCAACCATATATGCAGACCTTTTCCTCTCTCAGGCTATGGAACAAGAACATAATAGTGTCGTTAATTATAATACTTCTCTCCATCTCTTTCTGCAAGATATAGACAGTTGTGAGCGTAACAGCCTAACAAGGAAGGGAAGGTAGTGACTGGCCCATGGCTGAGTCAGAATAAGAATAGAATTATTCTGCAGGACAAGATCCGTGCATCCTGTTGCCACTTCCTCGCAACTGGCATTCAGAAACTAGTGCCTGGTTCTAACATCAAGTAGCAGCAAGTACCCACCATGGACTCTCCTTGTTGTAATCTGTCCAACCCCTTTTAAAAGCATCTAGGCCAGATGCCATCACCACATCTTGTGGCAAGGAGTTCCACAGACTTGGGCTGCAATCCTAAGCACACTTTCCTAGGAGAAAGCTCTATAGCAGGTTTCTCAAACCCCAGTCCGAGGACCACCGGAGGTCCTTGGCAGCTGCCCGACCAGTCCTCGAGAGGACTCCTCTAAGTGACTCTTCCCCGCCTCACAGCAGGAGGGCTCTGTTAGAGGATTGCAGCCTCAGAGACCAACCCTATGCCTGTCTACTCAGTAGTAAATCCCATTGTAGTCAGTGGAGTTTACTCCCAGGAAAGTGTGAGGATTGCAGCCTCAGAGACCAACCCTATACCTGTCTACTCAGTGAGTCCCATTGTACTCAGTGGAGCTTACTCCCAAGAAGGTGTGAACAGGATTGCAGCCTCAGAGCCTAATCCTATGTACTCAGAAACACTATAGTCAGTGGAGCCTACTCCCAGGAAAGAGCAGATAAGATTGCAGCCTCAGAGTCCAATCCAATGCCTTACTCAGAAATAAGGGCACAATCCAGAGTAACTACGGGAGCACGTAAGAGACATTACATGCATCCGTATATACTGCACCACCTAGTGAAAACCTATGGGAATTTCATATTGCAATCCAGAGTAACTTGTTCTTACTCCGGAGCAAGGACTCCCCGTAGTTACTCTGGATTTCACCCTGTCCCATTATAGTCAGTGAGGCTTACTCTCCAATAAGAGTGAGTAGGATGGCTTTGTGCATTTTCAATGCATCATGCACAGAAAAGGGTTGAAAATCCCTGCTCTGAGTAGACATGCATTGAGACATTGGGCTCTCACCTGCAACCCTGTCCACACTAATTGAGCATTAGCTCTATTTATTATAATGGGATTTATAGTTGGAGCTGTGCTCTGGGTGGGGAAGCCCTCCCTCCAGGCTGCCAGAGGCACAACTCTCCCCCCACCTCTGGGCTGGACCCTGGAAATTTTGTTCCCCACAGAACTGGTCCCTGGGACCAAAAAGGTTGAGGACCACTGCTCTATAGGACATAGCGGAACTCACTTCCGAGTAGACACCTTCGGATTGTGCCCTAATTACAAGTCAGGAAAAGAAATGCAGTATTTACTCAAATCTACATGCACTTTTTTCAGCTGCATTTAGTTTCCAAAATTGGGGTATGCATTAGGTTTGATGGCGCATTAGATCTGAGGAAATGCAGAATTTTATACTGAGTAAAGGCTTCGCTTAACAGTTTACTATTGCCTAAGGCTGCAATCCAGAGTAATTATGGGGAGTCCTTGCTCCGACGTAAGAACAATTTACTCTGGATTGCAATATGATTGCAATAGGTTTTCACTAGGTGGTGCTGTAACTACATCAACGTAAATGTCTCTTGTGCTCACAAAGTTACTCTGGATTGTGGGGTAAGATATCTTTTGGAAACAGCAGGAAGGCCCCCTCGCTACATGTGCCTATGCCAAAATTCCAGCTTATACTGTGCCTTCTTTCCACATCCCATCATCCTGATTGCTCAAAGCATGACAGCACACTTGAAGAGCGCACTACTGCCAAGGGCTGTGGCTTTTGTGCAACAGGTGCATCTGTTATTAAGCACCTGTCAGGCTTGCAAGAACAGGAGGCAACATGCAAGTAACTGCAACGTCCCAGCTTGTGATTTATTTTCCACGTGATCCTGAGACGGAACCGGCTTCCCGCTCTGGCTGCCATCAGTCTCTGAATGGTTCTCTCTTCCCACAAGCATCCTGAATTCATGTTGCGCAATGCAAAGTCTGTCTGCGCATGGGAAGCACAGATCCTTGTACTGCAGCCATTTCACAGTAACTACGGGGAGTCCTTGCTCCGGTATAAGAACAACTTACTCTGGATTCCAATATGAATTTCCCATAGGTTGTCACTAGGTGGTGCAGTAACTATGAGTGCAAGTAAAGTCTCACGTGCTCCCGTAGTTACTCTGGATTTGGGGGTAGGAGAGAGTATAGGAGGAGAGACTATAGGAGATACTATACACAGGCAGCCCATTGATCATCCAGAAATGCCAGCAGGCTAGATTGGCTAAAATGCAGAAAGAAGTGTTCATGATCCTCTCTTTGTGTCCCCAGACCCATTTTGTAATCTGGGCTGAAAAGGAACCTGGAAATGTACTTAAGGCTGCAATCCTAACCACACTTTCCTGGGAGTAAGTACTATTGTACACAATTGACATAGTTTTGAGTAGGATTGCACTGTTTCTGGTTGTAAAACATTCAAGCGGAGACTTTGAAGCAACTAAAGAGCCGTCCCTGGATTACAACAAGATGCAATGTTAGAAAAAGAGAGCAGTGAGACTTCAGCCAGAGGGAGGAAAACAACCACCAATCTTGAGCATCAAGTCTCACGTCGGTCCTCCTGCCTTCTCAGCTTACACAGACAGGAAACCCTTCCGCAACGGCACAGTCGGAAACATGCTGCGGCCACTCCGTCCAACATCCCCCACGAACACCCCAAAGGAACCGAAGCCATTCAGTAAGATGGTTTGGAGGCTGGGCTGATGCCACCTGATGTGCCACCTGATGTGGTATCAGTCATGCTCCACCTTCACCGTATTGCCTTCTGTGACCAACTATTTTTCACTGCTCCAACTTTTAATTGCATAAACTATTTTTCTCCCTGATCCCCCAACTATGAAGCACCAAAATGGGTAGTAGTGTGGCCATAATTCTCTTCCACAAAAGCAGGGCAGGAACCCGTCAAACTTGCCAGTGCAATCCCTGAAAACCAGGACTGTCCAGATTTTCCAGGAAATATGGAGATCACGTAGGAGTCCATCATAAGGACTCTTTTGCAATCCTATATACATTTACCCAGGAGTACAGCCCATTGAACTCAAGGAGCCCAACTTCTGAGTAGACACACAAGTAGACACAGTTCAAACACTGCAAGGCAGAGTCTCCCTCTTGACCCTGCTCTGTTCTTCAGAGAGCTGCAAGTCCAACAGAAACAGGGTGACCAGATGTCATCATCGCAACAGAGGACAAGACGCCCCCCCCAAATGTAGGACACCCAAGAAAAATGTAGGGCATGATAAAATAAAAGCTAAAAACACTCAGACAAACCTTATTTATTCAAATATAATGCCCCATTGAATATAACGTGCACCCTATACTCAAAATACTGTATTCATTCAATTGTAATTAACATTGAATCTAATGTGCACCCTGATTTTGAAGACTGAATTTGGCTGAAAAGGGTGAGCGTTATATTTGAGTAAATACATTATTACTTTCATGTGCTTCATTTAAACACTATGAGTGCAAGCTAAGCATTTCTATTCAAACGTAAGTCTCACTGAGTTCAAAACTACTTACTCCCAGGAAAGAGTGGTGAGGACTACAACCTATATTACTTTTTATTAAATTTGAAACTACTACATGTACGGTGATTTATTAATTACAAGACCCAAGCAACCAAAGAAAAAGGCTGCTTGCTGCCCACTCACAAGGAAAAGGAGGAGATGGAAGTTTTTCCGGACACACAGCTACAATCCAGGATGTGAGCTGGAAAAAGAGGACATCTGCTCAGCCTGGACAGCAAAGGTAATGGCAGTGATGTGGAGTGCCGAACAGTGAGCTCAGACAGCATCAGTTCTGCAAACTCTCCCCAACTTCTGGCGCTCTGCGGACTGGTCCGCCAGTGCTTCAACGGCAGCCCCCCAAATCTCTTGTCCCCTCTTTCTTGAGCCCAGCGGTCCTTCCTGTGCGGTGCAAAAGACACGGCGCCAAATAGACACTCACCTCTGTGAAGCCCTCGTGCAGAATATCCAGTAAATTTCCCCGGGCCAGGCAGGCCAGCATCCTTGCAAAGCCCACCCGAGGGGCTGAGTTGGAACATACAGAGTGACTTCTCGGAGCCAGGGCAGGACCTCTTCCTCCTCTTCCTCAGAAAGACAAAGGCCCGCAGCTCCTGGGGGGCCTGGTTCATAGTCCCATCTGTGCAGCACGGCAGGCAGGATACTTGAGCCAAAGTCAAGACTTGCGACTGGGCATGCTCTGGAGGGCGCCACTGGAGAAGCGGCAGGCAAGATGTCACACGCTGCTGTGTTCCTATAGAAACACCTCCTCCTCCTCCTCCTCCTCCTCCTCGGCAGGCCCAAGAGCTGGGCAGGGAAAACATCTGAAACCGATTTCCATCGCCTGCCGGGCCCCTCTTCCTGACACAGAGCAGGCTGTGTGCAGAGTGTGCAAGTGGGGGGCCAACTCCGCCATGGGAGGAAACACCATGAGAGAGGCTGGCGGCATCAATGGCTCTGCAGCTCAGGGACACATGTTTCAGGAAGCCAAAGGTCAGCTCTGTGGCCATGCAGCCAGCTGGGCCAGAGCTGATCAGTCCATCACATTGTCAAAGCAGCAAGATCCAAAATACAGCTTACAAAGCCTTCTCCTTGGCTGAGCCTTGGCATCACCATACCAAAAGAGAGTACTCCACCCATCACGGTATCAAAAGAGGTTCTCAACCCATCACAGTACTCAACCCATCATGGTATCAAAAGAGTTTCTCAACCAATCACGGTATTAAAAGAGGTTCTCAACCCATCATGCTACTCAACCCATCAAGGTATCAAAAGAGGTTCTCAACCCAGCATGGTACTCATCCCATCGGTACTCAACCCATCATGGTACCAAAAGAGAGGAAGTAACCATTAAGATAATTAAGATTTTTTTCCAGGCACAAGGCTGGAAAAAGGCCATGTCCTAGAAAAAGAGGACATCTGGTCACTGTGCACACAAAAAATCATGGCAAACATACCTGATTCTCAGCCAGAACAAGAATTCGCACAGACCACGATTTCCTAGTTACGGTATATTCTTTGATCCATGCTCTCTCCTACCTTCTCTTGGGGTATTCGGTGGAAAGCCACATGTTTTGAAAGGCAGACACAGAGTCCAGCCATCTCCTGAAAGGGGTCTTTGTTGCGGCCTTTGATCATGGATCACATACTCCCACAAGTGTTTGCGTCTGTCATTCTGCCAGGCCTCTTCCACAGTGCTTAAGCGCACTTTAACCCATGGGAAACCTACTTCTACTGGTGCACATGGAGACCCTAGGAACAGGAGCGAGATTTATCTTTATTTCAAGGGGGCTGAGAACACAGCACAGTCCAGAGCTACCTGGAGAGCGCACAGCTCATAAGGACTTCCAAGCCAATCTGTTTAGAATTATAGAATCCTACAGTTGGAAGGCATCTACGAGGTCATCTAGTCCAGCCCCCTACCTGAAGAAGGAAATCACCCTAGAGCGTCTCTGATAAGTGCTAGTTGAGCCTTTGCTTTGGACCACTCTGACTCATGTAATGCCAAATAAATGTCAAGAACATGACCTGTGTGGCTGATCTGACATAAACAGAGGCATAGAGGTCAGCCCTAGAAGAGGCTGGTCCATTCCTCTCCTAGCACTAGGAAATCAGATGTACAGAAAGCAGAAATGATACTGTCTTATACCAATTCAGGCCATCGGCACTCAAACCAGTACTATTTATAGTCTTCCATGGTTCCAAGAAGGGGCTTTTTACAGCCCTGGTACCCAAGATCATGTTTTAACTGGAGATGCCACCATGAGCCTGGGACTGTCATGCATGCCGCCACTCCGCTATGCAAAACTGGACATGCATGACTCTGTGGGTGTCTCAATTAGCCCTGAAACAAACAGTCCTGCAGGTTGCAATGCGCTGCCTTTGGGTACCACGGGGGTCAGATCGATGCAGTCCAGTGTGGGTGCAGCCCAAAAGTATCTCTCCGAGCGGAGGCAAGAGGGCAGTCCGGGCAAAGCAGCAGATGCCGCCAGCTGCTCCGGAGAACATATTCCACTGCAAAGGTACAGCAGACAATGCAACCTTTCATTCGGCTGGAGAAGTCAAAATAAATGAGCTCACAGCACAGAGAGAGACTCCAGCCTGTCTGGGAGGCAGATTTTGCTGTCAACAGAAGTGGAGCAGCGGAGAAAGACTCATAAAATCATCCGAAGTATAAGTCTAATCCCCCAGATCCATCACAAGGCCCCATATGGCACTGTGGGCTGGAAAAAATCCTAAGAAAATATGGGGTGGATTGCGGGGCAGGATGGCACAATGCCCGACAGGGCACTCAAAAATGCCAGTGGAAACAAAGATTGGAGGTCATAACCTTCACATTCCTCTGCTTCTTCCTCTCTGCTTTGTCTTCTGTGTTTTGTGCTTAGAATCAAAGAATCAAGCTACAGGTCCAAGCATTTTACACACTGACTTGTGTATACATACACAGATATCACTCAACACTGCAAATCGGTTTCAAAAACTGCTTTTCATACTGTTGCAGAGAGGCAGTCATTCAAGCAATCATTCCATTCTTCAGCAGGGGGTCCTTTGCATTTCTAATTGCTGACTGCCTCTCTGCAACAGTAAGAAAAGCTGTTTTTAAACCATTGTAAAAGGACCTGCTTTTAAAAACACTGCTAACTCTATCAGTAAGGAGTCCCATATATATATATATATAGGGTTAGGGTTATATCCCTAACCATAGGGATAATGGAGGAACAAGAAGCCTAAAAGTGCTTACAATCCTAAAGGCACTTTCCTGGGAGTGAGACCCATTGAATGCAGTGGGGCTTACTTTTTAATAAACGTTGTTACGATAGTGCTGTAAATCTATGTCTCCACTATTTCCACAACATCAAACAATCTGGCGCACAAACAAAATCCAGCCATCCGGAATAGGAGTCAAAACCCTGATTCTTTTAGGAGACCTTAAAAAGAACAAACACCACCACAGACTTTAAGCCTCCCAGATGTTTCTGCCAGAGATAAGTAAAACCCACTGAGATATTTTTCTGAATCCAAATCCAAAGAGGATGAACTCTTAACGATGGAAGGATCTGACCATCCAGCTGTGCGGTGGGAAAATAAACAGATCATAAAAGCCTCGACACAATTCAGATGCAGTGAGAGTTCTAGGTCAGGGTTTTGTAGGATTAGGCTGCGTAAGGGGGATGCTTTGGGGTGGCAAAGAAACACACTTGCTGCTTCCCTCCCAATGCCCCCAACCAGTCTTATCCCAGAGATCCCAGCTTTTTAAAAGATAAACACAACATATCCAAGGACCCAGTAAGGACATAAGAAAGCTTTGCTGGATCAGGTCCAAGGGAACCCATCTAGATCTTTCCCCTATAGCGCCTACCAGATATTCTGAAGGGAGATAAAAAGGATTTTTCTTTCTCCCTATTGTTCCTCTGCAGGTGGGGATCAAAGGCAAGCTGGGCCTGAACCCACCCCAAGCATTCCCACCCCACATTTTGTGGGTGCTGTTTTGTATTGGCTGACACCCCATTTAGAATTGGTTGATGACAGTGACCTCTGGCGGCCGACCCCATTAAACACAGACAACCTACCACTCGGGGTTCGTGTCCATATGTCAATCATGCATAGGATTTCCATATGTCCATCCCAATTTGGGGGGGATTGTATTCACAAACTGGCAAATAGACAGAGGGTCTTGTCCCGATTTTGTGGAAGAGAATTATGGCAACCCTAATCATGTGAATGCTTAGATCACCAATTTTAATACTTATTTTGTCTTTTACCACACTGACAATAAACTGAAAATATCAAGGCTGGCATATGTTATAACTGAGAAAGAGGACAACATGTAGGACACTAAAGGAAAAATGTAGGACACCACAGAATTAAAAAACACTCATCTATATTGCTTTCAGGTGGTTAATTTATATACTATGGCTGTAATTCTAAAACACTTTCCTGACAGTAAGACCCATTGGACACAATGGAGCTTACTTTTGAGTAGATATGCTTAGGACTGCAACCTATATTGCTTATTATTAAATTTATTAAATATAATTTAATTAATTTAAAACTATTATATGAAATTTATTACATGCTAGCGAAAAGCATACCCGCATTGTGGGAGCAAAATTCCCCTGTATGCCATCCTCCCATGCGCAACATCCCCCCATGCACAACATCTCCCCATGCGCATCAGTCCCCCATGCGCATCAGTCCCCCATGCGCATCAGTCCCCCATGCGCATCAAACCCCCAACCGCAACATCCCCCATGCGCATCAGTTCCCCATGCGCATCAGTCTCCCATGCACATCAAACCCCCAACCGCAACATCCCCATGCGCATCAGTCCCCCATGCACATCATCCCCCATGCGCATCAAACCCCCATGCGCAACATCTCCCCATGTGCATTATTCCACCATGCGCATCAACCCCCCATGCACAGCGTCCCCGCTGGCGCAACCTCTTCCTCCGAACAACATCCCCCAGTGCACCAGGGTCTGAGCACCCAATTGGCTGGATGTTGTTCAGTCTCCCATGTTAAGTATAGGGCAGAAACACCTGATGCCCCCTTTTCAGCCCCTGAAGGGTTAAATGTCTTCAGATGGTTCTTGGTGGGAGTTCAGGTGACAGAAGGAACTCCCAGAATTCCATGCTTCAGGCCCAGCAGTTGGGGCGGAATGTTGCTGAATCAGCAATTCTCAATGCAAAGTATAGGGAGGAAAACGCATTGCGCCCCTTTTCACCCCCTTCCCGTTGGAATTTCTGAAAACCGGTTCTTAGTGCACCCCTCAGTCACGGAAGGAACACCCACCCCAAATTTCACGCTTTTAGGCCCAGCGGTTTTGGCAGGGCGGTGATGAGTGAGTGAGTGAATGAGTGAGTCAGTCAGTGAGTGACTTTTCTCTTTTATATATATAGAAAAGAAGACAAGAAGAAGGCTGCATGCTACCTGCTCACAAGGAAAAGCAGGACAATGAAGATTTTTTTTCCAGGACAAAGCTAAAAAAGAGGCTATGTCAAGGAAAAAGAGTTCAGATGGGCATACCATTACTTGTATATAAGAGTACATATGGGCACACCCTGGGCATAGCATTAGTTGTGACAATTAACAAGGCACACAGCAGAAGAGGCAGTGGACCTCTTAAGAAAGGATCATCCCCAAACTTTGTGGCTCACATACAACCCATTCACATCATGCCATGGTTGAAAAGTGGTTGAAAATCAGCTACTGGACCAAATCTTTGCTAATTATTTGGAGGGGAAAAGGCTCTTTCATTCCCTGAATACCCCTTTTATTCCCCACGTCCCTCAATAAACTATATAGCATAAACCTTTATGCAAAAGATGAAAGGATGACTTCACTGGAAACACATGGCACAAATGTTTTGAGTTACAATTACATCAAAAAACCCTTTTTTTCTCATGATGCATTGCTTTGTAGTTTGCAGGCAGCAGAGAGGAAATTATTCTATGTACAGTATTTGACATGTGGAATAAATTTCATATAAGTTACTTTGCAAATTTGTTTTCTATTTACATCTATCAGACTACCTTGTCACAGAAAAACCAAACAAATCAAGACTAAAAGAGTGGTTTGAGGGAAAGGTTTATAATCTCTGCCATGTTCCCCCTTTTTCCCCTTCTGGCAGTGGTGTAGAAAGAGGGGGCGCACTGCAAAGCTAATTTTTGCAGACACGTGAACATGCTGTCCAAGGAAGTGGACGCAAAACAGAGGGGTGACTACAGGGGACAAATGCCTCCGTTTTGTTTCCACAATCCACAATGGGCTGCATGTACACTGCAGAGTGGCTCTCTGCAAAACTTGGAGTGCAAACCTAACCTAGGTTGGCACAACTCATCAGTCTTCCCATTCCTGTAGCAATCAGTAGGTAGATAGGTAGGTAGGTAGAAAGAGAGACAGACAGACTTACTGAAGTTTCAGAGGGCTGGGATGCGCATGCAGGTCCTACAACCGCAGGGGTCCCCATGTCTGACATCAGGAAGCCAGCTCAGGTCAAAGAAGGCTCTGCCAAAATGCTTCTCAGAGAAGAAGCACATGCTGGGCCATTAAACCAGTGCTCAGTCCATGCCTTGAAGGAGGCGTCATGTGCTCAGATCACCTGCCGTGGAAAACCAGAAGGGAAGGGGTTAAAACATAGATGTACCACTGTAAGTAGAGGGAGATGCATCAACCACTGATTGGATGGGATCTGATTCTGAACCCAGTCACCTTCCAAAATTGAAAACTGTTGGAATGTGGAACATAGGATGCAATCCTAAAGTCACTTTCCTGGGAGTAAAGACATTGAACACAGTGGAGCTTACTTTTCAATAGGCTGCAATTCTAAAAACACTTTCCTGGAAGGAAGGAAGGAAGGAAGGAAGGAAGGAAGGAAGGAAGGAAGGAAGTAATGGGGCTTACTATTGAGTAAACAAGGTTAGGATCCTGCTGTCTTTAACAGCTTGCAAATGAAAATTCCCACAAAAAGACATAAAAATCACTTTCAAAACCCTAAATAACACATATTTATTAACATGAAGCCAAAATACATAAAATTAACATAGGCAGTGAATATCTTATGACTTCATTAATGGTTATTGAATGAAGAAATCAAGAAATCATTGAATGAAGACATCAGTTTGCTCACCACGTCACATGCAAATCAAAATCAAGGAAAACAATTTTAACCTTTAGACAAGCAGAGTGGTTGAAAGAGTGAAGCATGTGCTGAATGAATGAGTCCTGATTGTAATTGAAAGGTATTGAAAGAGTGGAACTGTCAGAAAACGAACTGTAAGAAAGTAGGGGATGCCTGTACAGCTGAGGCTGCAATCCTAACCATGTCTACTCAGAAGTAAGCCCTAGTGTGTTCAGTGGGGCTCACTCCCAGGAAAGTGTGTTTAGGATTGCAACCAAAGTCTCCAAAACTGGAATACATTAGATTCTAGTAAATAACATGTTGTTGTTGTTGTTATTGTAGGTTAGTGTTTAGTTTAATTACTTTAGGCTGCTATCCTCACAGCACTTTCCTGTGAGCTTACTCACAGGAAATATTGAATGAGACTTACTTCTGAGTAGACATGCTTAGGGTTGCACTCTTACGCTCTTGCAATAAAAAATGTAGTATAAACTCCCATTGTACAAATGATGCAATCCTAGAGACACTTTCCTGGGAGTAAAACCCATTGAACTCAATAGGGCTTACTTCTGAGTAGACATGATTAGGATTGCAGCCTTAGATGTACAGGCATTCCCTACTTTCTTACAGTACGTTTACTGACAGTTCCACTCTTTTAACACCTTTCAATTACAACCAGGACTCATTCATTCAACACATGCTTCACTCTTTCAACCTCTCTCTGCAATAGATATAATTTATTGAACAAAATTAATTACTTATTTCCAGGAAGGTTCACAAGTAAATGGAAGAAATGAGGATATTTTCTTTCCAGGAGCAAGGCTGGAGGAGGTGTCCGGGAAAGGAGGACGCGTCCTCCAAGGGGTCCTCCAAGCAGAGGGTGCAGCCCTGACCCAGGAGCCATTCCAGGAGACCAACTGTCCCCGCCCGCCACCTGCAGGAACACAGCGGTACTGCAAGGGCTGCACCACCCCCTCCAAGGAGCTCACAAGCCCCGCCCCACCAGTGACGTCACAGGCCTCGCCAGTTCAGGGAATCAGTAGACAGAAGTGGGCGTTCCCCTGTGCTGACGCCCCACCCCTCGAAGAGTCAGTGGCGGACGCGTTTCCCGCCCTCTCCTGCTTGGCGACTTTCTGAAAAGGCAGGAGTGGGCGTGCCCGTATGCAAACGCCCCGCCTATCTAGTGACGTCAGAAGGCCGGGCGGTCCAGTGGCACTCCAGGTTCGTCCCGGCCTGGGATAGAGGGCGTCGCCATGGCAATCGCTGAAGGCCCAAGGTGGCGCCAATGGGTGCGGCTAGGGGTGTGGCTATGCAAATGAGCAGAACAGCAAGAGTTGTATTTTAGTGTTTCTGGGGGCCACCCTCACTTACAAGAACATCTCCGAAGATAAAGGAGCTGCTAGGACAAGTAACTGATTGCTGGTTTACGTTGACTAGTACAGGACTGCAAGAGGGTGTACAGGTTGTATTATAGTCATATTACGGGAATGCTGAAAATGCCTTGTTGGTGACCCAAAACCTGTTCTTTGCTCAATGCGCAGTGCGAAGGAAGCTCTGAATTGAAAACGACCTGTGTGTGGAGGAGACATCAGAGGATGAGCAGGGACGGATTGAGTTCTCTTTAGCACTGAAACAGTCTCTCAACCAATGGGGAGACCCTGCTCAGCCACCCTCCAACAGCTGCCCTACCTCTCTCTGTCTATACGTGTGTGTGATCAGTAGTTAGAGAGACAGACTTACTGAAGTTTCCGTGGGCTGGGGAGTCCCCATGTCTGAAATTAAGAAGGCACTCAGGTCAAAGAAGGCTCTGCCAAACTCCTTCTCAGAGAGGAAACACATGCTGGGCCACGAAACCAGAGCTCAGTCCATGCCTTGAAGGAGGCGTCATATGCTCAGATCACCTGCACTGAGAACCAGAAGGGAAGGGGTTAAAACACACAGACAGGTACAAACATAGATGTGCCGCACTAAGGAGCAGGAGATGCATCTTCCACTGATTGGATGGAATCTGAACCCAGTCACCTTCCAAAATTGAAAACTGTTGGAAAGTGGATCTTAGGCTGCACTCCTAAAGGCACTTTCCTGGGAGTAAGACCAATGAACACAATGGGGCTGACTTTTGAGTAGACATGGGTAGGATTGTGCTCAGTCTTTATCAACTTGAAAATGCAAAACGCCCACAAAAAGACATAAAAATCATTTCCAAAACCCTGAATAACACATATTTATCAACCTCTCAAATTGCAGTCAAGGGAACAAAGGCAGTGAATATATCCTGTATTTGAATGAGGTTTATTGAATCAAGAAATTCCAGAAACAGTTTGATCAACAAGTCACATGCAAATCAACATCAAGTGAAACAACATTAGTCTCTACACAAGCAGAGCGAGGTTGAAAGAGTGGAGCATGTGTTGAATGAATGAGTCCTGGTTGTGACTGAAAGGTGTTGAAAGAGTGGAACTGTCAGAAAACAAACTAAGAAAGTAGGGGACAGATGACTGTACATCTTAGGCTGCAATCCTAACCATGTCTACTCAGACGTAAGTCCCATTATAGTCAATGAGGCTTACTCCAATGAAAGTGTAGTGAGAATTGCAGCCTGAAGTAATTAAACTTAATAGTGACCTATAATAATAATAAAATAATAACAATAAGAACAATAATAAAAACAACATGGTATTTACTCGAATCTAATGCACCATTGAATCTAATGTGCATCCCAATTTTGGAGACTTTGGTTGCCATCCTAAACACACTTTCCCTGGGAGTAAGCCCCGTTTAACACAATAGGGCTTACTTCTGAGTAGACGTGATTAGGATTGCAGGTTTAGATGAACAGGCATCTCCTACTTTCTTACAGTTCGTTTTCTGACAGTTCTGCTCCTTCAACCCCTTTCACTTCCACCCAGGACTCATTCATTCAACACATGCTTTACTCTTTCAACCTCTCTCGGCTAGTAGATATAATTAATTGCACACAATTAATTAATTCCAGGAAGGCTCACAAGGAAAAGGAGGAAATGAATCTATTTTCTTTCCGGGAGCAAGGCTGGAGGGAGGAGGTGTCCGGGAAAGGAGGGCGCGTCCTCCAAGAGGTCCTCCAAGCAGAGGGTGCAGCCCTGACCCAGGAGCGCTGTCCGGGCTCTGGCGCGCTCCGTTGCCATGGAGACAGGCCCCGCCCTCGCCCGCCACCTGCAGGAATACAGCAGTACTGCAAGGGCTGCGCCAGCCCTGCAAGGAACACTCAGGCCCCGCCCCGCCAGTGACGTCACATATTTTCGCTGCTCCGCGACTGTAAAGGCAGGAGTGGGCGTGTCCCTATGCGGCCGCCCGTCTATTCAGTGACGTCAGAAGACGGGCGCCGCCAGTGGCACTTGGAGTTCTGGGTTCAGTGGCCTGGGATCGAGGGCGTCTCCATGGCGGCCGCGGAAGCCCTAACATGGCCGCCGGTTAAGGGCGTGGCTAGGGGCGTGGCTATGCAAATGAGCAGAAGAGGTACAGATGCATTTCGCACTTTCTGGGGGCCACCCTCACTGTAAAGAACATTCCCAGAAATAAAAGAGCTGCTACTGGGGTGAGAAACAAGCTATTGTTAAAGAGCTAAGTAAGTGTTCATGACAAGTGCTGTGTACTTTCTTGGGTAGAATTGATTGTCTCTCTCTAGTTAGATCGTCTGGTTGTCAATCTCTGGGGTGGCGTTAATGGAAATTTAACTGCTGTTGTAGGAAGTTCTCCTCTGGTTCTCTTTCGTTCTCTAATCTCTGGTGCGGAGGAGCCTTTTCTCAATGAGGGAAAATAGAAGCCCCAAACCTTGTGCTGGGACTTCCCTGCCCTTAAATAACCTTTCAACCAAGGGGCACCTTCCGTCTCCCTTAGCTACGCCCCCAGGTGCCTGCATCCGCCAGTGTAGTGGACCCCTCTCAGACCCCCCCAAGACTGACTCCACCCCTTAATCTAGGCCCCCAGGCAGCCCCCTGTCCTTACACCCCAAGACCGACTACCTCTCACCTTAACTGCCCTCCCAGGCAGACCCCACAGGTGAAGCTAGTGACCAGCAGTGGGGAAGCACACCAGATGGGTAGGGCTGCTCTCAGCTTGAATCCAGCACTGCCCCCTTTCCCAAGACCACCTGTGTCCCCCTCTCCACATTCTGGGATCCCACGCAGGATTCTGCATGTGCTTTACACAGACTGCATCCGCCAGTGCAGTGGGCCACTCTCCGTGGTATCTGCCACTGCCCGTGCATGCCTGTGTGTCCTGGGGGTGGGATGAGTGCTGGACAGAGCCCCAGTGGCCCTCCTCTGCAGCCCCATCACATGCCTCTGTTACGAACTGAGGATCTGCTGGTGCTGCTGCTGATGGGAAACCTCATCAACTGGTCACTGTGGGTATGAGTTGCTGGTGTGCAGGAAGAGACACTACCTGGCCAACAAGCGGGCAGAGGAGGGCAAGGTCATCACAGCTGAACCCAAGCAGCCCCTGCCATACCCCTGCAGGACCACCTCCTGGTGCCTTCCTGACCACCTCCCTTCCCTTCCCCCTCCCCCATGCTGCATATGGTCTCCTCCTGCAGCCCAACAACTTTGCCTCCTACCTGCTGGCCATTGGCATCTGCAACCTGCTGCTCTACTTTGCCTTTTACATCATCATGAAGGCAGTGAGGGGTCCTGTGTCTCCCTGTAAGGGGGTGGGTGTGGGTCACACCCTTCTGCCAGCCCCCATCTCTGAAGAGGGGTCTCCTGCATGACCCAGCAAAGAACCCTTCCTTGGCTCCCTTTCTCTGCAGCTCCCAAGTGGGGAGCTTCTGAAGCCCATCCCCTGGTTGTGCATCTCAGTGATGGGCTTTGCCCTCTTCTCCTTCCAGGGCCTCAGCACCTGGCAAGTAAGCCAAACCTCTTCGCCCACCACCACCACCCAGTGACCCAGTGGTGATTCAGGGGCTGGACAGCTCTCCAGCCAGGCTGCCTGGAGGGGGGAGGTAGTGCCTCCACGGAAAGGCCAGTGTGTAGGGGCTCCCTGGCACATGGAGAACATGCATTCACTCTCCTCCTGCTCTCTGGGTTTGTCTGGTTCTAGTTCCTGATGAGGGTGAAGCAGATTGTTTGGTTTTAAAAAAAATAAATTTACAATCATTCTTGTCAAATGTTACAGAACAAAATTTTGATTTATATTTTATAAATTTATAATTTCTACTGATTGTGTTGCCAAATGCCAAGGAATAAAGACTGCTGTGCTCTGCCCTTTGGTGCCATTCTAATTGTCTTCCAGCATCACTTGGGGTTGGGGAAATGGCACAGGTTTGGATCGAGAGGAAAAGACAGTCCCATGAATGAGATAAGGGCCCCCCTGCCCTCATGGGGTCCCACTTCAGATGGTGAATGAGCTGCCAGAGGGTGGACTCCCATCTACCATCACCAGCCGGGTACAGCAACCCCAAGGGTCCTTCTACATCATCATGAATGTACAAGGGGGGGGGCCTTGGCAAACTGCTTGCCCTCATTGCTGAGGGACCACATCTTGGCACCCAGCCCAGGCTCCTGCCTCACAGAGTTGCACCAGTCAAATGCTTCGTTCTAATTTGGTCAGTTCTAAAGAGGCTTGGAGAACGTGAGCCAAACCACTGAGAATTTGGCCTATTCAGTTCCAGAACTGAAGTATAAAGTTCCAGAGCTTTATACTGTTGGGTTCCAGAACATAACCCTAGTGGATAGCAAGAGGCACCTGTATGTAGGTTTGTAATTGCTGGACAACAAGCTATATAAGCTACCCTGGGCATTTGTGTAAATATGGGAAAGGTGGGTGAAATTATATGTATATATGTAGAAAGACAGATGGACAGACTTACAGTGCAATCCTAATCACGTCTGCTTAAAAGTAAGCCCCGTTATGTTCAATGGGTCTTATTCCCAGGAAAGTGTCTTTAGGATTCCTGCATTAATGATGTTTATGTGGGCTGGGATGTTCATGCAGGTCCTACAACCGCAGGGATCCCCATGTCTGACATTAGGAAGCCAGCTCAGGTAAAAGAAGGCTCTGCCAAAATGCTTCTCAGAGAGGAAGCACATGCTGGGCCATTAAACCAGTGCTCAGTCCATACCTTAAAGGAGGCGTCATGTGTTCAGATCACCTGCAGCGGAAAACCAGAAGGGAAGGGGTTAAAACACACAGACAGGTACAAACATAGATGTGCCACTGTAAGTAGCAGGAGATGCATCTTCCACTGATTGGATGGAATCTGAACCCGGTCACCGTCCAAAACTGAAAACTGTTGGAAAGTGGATCATAGGCTGCAATCCTAAAGACACTTTCCTGGGAGTAAGACCCATTGAACACAATGGGGCTGACTTTTGAGTAGACATGGGTAGGATGGTGCTCAGTCTTTATCAACTTGCAAATGTAAAATGCCCAGAAAAAAAAACAGAAAAATAACTTCCAAAACACTAAATAACACATATTTATTAATACAAAGTCAAAATACATAATAAATTACCGTCAAATGATCAAAGGCAGTGAATATCTTCTGTATTTGAATGATGGTCACTGAATGAAGAAATCAAGAAACCAATGAATGAAAAAATCCATGAATGAAGACATCAGTTTGATCACCACATCACATGCAAATCATCACCAAAGAAAACAATTTTAACCTTTAGACAAGCAGAGAGGTTGAAAGAGTGGAGCATGTGTTGAATGAATGAGTCCTGGGGTAATTGAACAGTGCTGAAAGAGTGGAACTGTAAGAAAATGAACTGTAAGAAAGTAAGGGATGCCTATGTAAGGCTGCAAACCTAACCATGTCTACTCAGAAGTAAGCCGTATTGTGTTCAGTGGGGCTTACTCCCAGGAAAGTGTGTTTAGGATTGCAACTAAAGTCTCCAATACTGGGATACATTAAATTTGAGTAAATATCATGTTGTTGTTGTTATTTATTATAGACTAGTATTTAGTTTAATTACTTTAGGCGGCAATCCACACAACACATTCCTGGGAGGAAGTACTATTGGACACAAAGGGACTTACTTCTGAGTAGACATGCTTAGGATTGCACTGTTGCTTATAATAAAAACTAGTGAAAAGCATACCCGCGTTGTGGAAGTAAAATTGCCCTGTACGCCATACCCCCATGTTGCTTCAATCCCTCACGCACATCAATTCCCCATGCGCAACATCCCCCCATTCCCATTAATGCATCATGTGCATCAACCCACATGTGCATCTTTTCCCCATGTGCATCATTTCCCCAAGTGCATCAACGCCCCCATATGCAACATCTCATATGCGCAACGTCTCCCCGTGTGCATCAACTCCCCACGCGCAGCATCACCCATGCACATCAAACCCTCATACGAATCAAACCTCCATGCGCATCAAACCCCCATGCGTAACATATGCCCAAGTGCAACATTCCCCCATGTGCATCTGTCCCCATGCGCAGCATCACCCATGCGCAGCATCGCCCATGTGCATTAAACCCTAATGTGCAACATCCCCCACGTGTATCAACTCACATGCGCAGCATCGCCCATGTGCATCAAACCCCCATGTGCAACATCCCCCCAATTGCATCATTCCCCCAAGCACAGCACATGCTACTAACTCCCTGTGCGCATCTTCCCATGCACAACCCCCCCATGCGCAGCATCCTCTTCAGTGCAACCTCTTCCTCCAAACAACATCCCCCCCCCCAGTGCGCCAGGCACCAAGCACCAAACTGGCTGGATGTGGTTCAGTCTCCCATGTTAAGTATAGGAGAGAAACACGTTGCCCCCTTTTCAGCCCCTGAAGGGTTAAAGTTCTCCAGATGATTCTTGGTGGGTGTTCAGGTGACAGAAGGAACTCCCAGAATTCCATGCTTCAGGCCCAGCAGTTGGGGCGGAATGTTGATGAGTCAGCAATTCTCAATGCAACCTATAGGGAGGAAAAGGCGTTGCGTCCCTTTTCACCCCCTTCTGGTTGGAATTTCTGAAAACCAGTTCTTAGTGCACCCCTCAGTCACGGAAGAAACACCCACCCCAAATTTCACACTTCTAGGCCCACCGGTTTTGGCAGGGTGGTGATGAGTGAGTCAGTCAGTCAGACAGTGACTTTTCTCTTTTATATATCTAGAGAAAAATGTAGTATAAAATCCCATTATAGAAATGCTGCAATCTTAAATACACTTTCCTGGGAGTAAGCCCTATAGAATACATTAGGGCTTACTTCTGAGTAGACATGATTAGGATTGCAGCATTAGATGCACAGTCATCCCCTACTTTCTGACAGTTCCTCTCTTTCAACCCCTTTCAATTCCACCCAGGACTCATTCATTCAACACATGCTTTACTCTTCCAACCCCTCTAGGCTAGTAGATATAATTTATTGCACATAATTAACTACTTAATTCCAGGAAGGCTCACAAGGAAAAGGAGGAAATGCGTATATGTTCTTTCCAAAAGCAAGGCTGAAGAGGTGTCCGGGGAAGGAGGACGCGTCCTCCAAGAGGTCCTGCAAGCAGAGGGTGCAGCCCTGACCCGGCAGCCATTCCAGGAGACCAACTGTCCCCGCCCGCCACCTGCAGGAACACAGCGGTACTGCAAGGGCTGCGCCACCCTTGCAAGGACCACTCAGGCCCCGCCCCCTGTGGCATGAAAAGGCCACCTCCCCTCAGAAGAGGCAGTAGTGGGCGTGCCCCTTACCTGGATGCCCACCCCCTCGAGTGACGTCACAGAGTCCTCCTACTTTTCCTTATTAGAGGCAGCACCACTGGGCGTGTCCTCCACCCTGGCCATGGCAGTCTCCATGGCAATCGCGAGAGACGTGGCTAGGGGCGTGGCTATGCAAATATGCAGAACAGGGTCTGTCGCCTTTTGTTCCTTCTGGGCCACCCTGACTGTAAAGTACATCCCAGAAATAAAAGAGCTGCAAACTGTGCTTGCTTTAGCTAGCTTCAGGTTCTAAAGGGTAGACCACCTTATGCGACCGATGCATTTCTTTTGTTGTTGTTTTCAGCTGCCTCTTACCTGCTGACATCTTCCAAATAGGTCAAATCGCTGTCTGCATTTCTCAGCACTCTTCCCACTTCGTGGTGCGAAGGAACCTCTCAACGAGAACACCAAGACTTGTTCTTCATATCCTTCCCCCTCCTGCCCTTAAGCAACCTTTCAGCCAATGGGGGGCTCTCATTAGCAATCCCCACAGGAGCTCCCCTATCCTTACAGGCCCTCCCCCACATAGCTACACCCCCAGGACCCCTCCTGTCCTTAGACCTCCCACACTGACGCTCCACCCCCTCAGCTGTATCCCCAGGCAGTCCCCTGTCCTTAGACTCCCAAGCCTGAAACTCCACCAGGCTTGGCCTGAGATGGCCCTGCAGGACCAACACCTGGTGCCTTCCTGACCATCTGTTTCTCCACCCCTATATGGTCTACTCGTGCTGCTCAACAACTTTGAACTTTGCCTCCTACCGCCATCTGCAACCTGCTGCTTTACTTTCCCTTTTACATAATCATGAAGGCAGTGAGGGGTCCTGTGCCTCCCTGTAAGGGGGTGGGTGTGGGTCAGCCAATTCTACCAGCCCCCATCTCTGAAGAGGGGCCTCCTGCACAACGCAGCAAAGAATTCTTCCTTGCCAGCCTCTGATGGCTCCCTTTCTCTGCAGCTCCAAAGTGGGGAGCGCTTGAAGCCCATCCCATTGCTGTGCATCATCTCGTGTGGTGCTTTGCCCTCTTCTTCTTCTTTTTCCAGGGCCTCAGCACCTGGCAAGTAAGTCAAACCTTTTCCCCCACCACCACCTCCCAGCTGACCAGCTCACCAGCCAGGCTACATGGAGGAGGGAGGTGGTGCCCTCTAACTGGGAAAGGGCTATGTAAGGTTGAGCCCTGCCCTGGCCAGCTTCCTCGCTTGGCATCCCCCTCATGTCCTCCACAGGGTGTCCTTGGACCCCATGAGCAGATTGGAGGTACCTGTAGAGGGAAGATGATAAGCAGGGCCACCTATCCAGTGGGGCCACTCAGAGGCTGTCTCTGTCTGCTCACCCACCCTCAGCCTCAGCCCTATAGAAGGACCCTGACTGTTGCTCCAGCTAGTTTCAGGACAACTTTAAACAGGTCATTAGCTCTATCCAATGCGTGGCATAAAGGAACCTGCTTCCACAAATTGCAAGTTTGTCTACTGGCATGGACAGGCCACCTTGCATGTAAATGCTTTCCTTTCTGCTGGCATTTCTCAGTGTATGTTGAGGACCTTTACACTCACTGAACTCTCTCCAAACTGCGGTGCGAAGGAACCTTTCTATAGAAACACCAAGCCCTTAAACAACCTTTCCACAAATGGGGAGACTCTCCACCTCACTTAGCTATGCCCCCAGGCAGTCCCTCTGTCCTTAGACCCCCAAGACTGACTCCACCCCCTTAGCTACGTCCCAGGATCCCCCCTGTCCTTAGACCCCCAAGACTACACTCCAGCCCCCTTAGCTTCACCTCCAGGCAGACTCCCTGTCCTTAGACCCCCAAGACTACACTCCACCCCCCTTAGCTTCACCTCCAGGCAGACCCCCTGTCCTTAAACCCTGAAGACTGCTCTCCACCCCCCCTTAGAATTCCCTCCAGGCAGACCCCCTGTCCTTAGACCCCCAAAACTGACTCCACCCCCTTAGCTATGCCCCAGGAGCCCCCCTGTCGTTAGACCCCCCAAGAGTACTCTCCACCCCCCTTAGCTTCTCCTCCAGGCAGACCCCTTGTCCTTGGACAATCCACTTCACCCTATTTGTCTTCCATGCCCCTGCAAGACCACCACCTCTTCCTGACCATCTCCGTTTCTCCCCTCTCCTGCTTATATGGTCTACTTGTGCTGGAGGCATCTGCAACCAACTGCTCTACTTTGCCTATTACATAATCATGAAGGCAGTGAGGGGTCCTGTGCTTCCCTGTAAGGAGGTGGGTGTGGTTCAGCCCCTTCTGCCAGCCCCCCTCCATGTCTGAAGAGGGGATTCCTGCAGGACCCAGCAAAGAACTCTTCCATCATCTGCACATCAGTGGAGTGGGGCTTTGCCCTCCTCTTCTTCCAGGACCTCAGCACCTGGCAAGTAAGCCAAACCTCTTCCCCCCTCCCCACCTCCTCCCAGTGACCCAGTGGTGATTCTGGGGGTGACCAGCTCACAAGCCTGGCTGCCTGGATGGGGGAGGTAGTTCCCTCTAGCTGGGAAGGGGCTGCGTGAGGTTGAGCCCTGCCCTGGCCAGCTTCCTCGCTTGGTAGCCCCCTCATCATACCCTCTGCAGGGTGTCCACCCCCAGCTCCAGATCTGCTGTTGCCTGTCCCTGCAGAAGGTGCCAGCTGAGTCCCTGCTGGCATCAGTGGCATCATGAGCAGCTAAGGAGGAGAACATGCAGCTGCCTGTCATGTAAGTACATGGTGGTGGTGGTGGGTCGATGATGAGGCCCAGCCAGCCAGCCAGGGCACCTGGAGAAAGAAGGTTCTAGAGCAGCTTAGGACTGCCATTAATACCCGTGGAGGCAAAGAGGAGCAGCAGCCCATTCTGAAGTGCTCCTGTCTGGGGCAGCAGAACTCTTGGCGGCAGAGCAGCTTGGAGGCACCTGTGGAGGGAAGAGGGCACTGGGGGAGGGGGAGAGGACCTATCCAGTGGGGCCACTCGGAGGCTGTCTCTGTCTGCTCACCCACCTCAGCCCTAGAGAGAAAAGCAGATGCAATACCAGGGGGTAACTTTTATATTCAAGGATTCCATCCAGGGAATGGGAGGAGTGGGCCAGTCACGAGGATCAGTCCCAGCAGGAGGTGAAGATCCTCCTCGTGGCCACTTTATTTTAAAAAACTTTATTTTTTATTTTTAAAAGAACTTTCATTCCGAACTTTTATTCTTAAAACTTATATCCTGCCTCTCTCAGGCCACAGACACACTGAGGGCCGCTCCCCGCTTTGCTCCAATCCGCAGTGCGAAGGAACCTTTGCAGAGAAACAAATCACAGGGAAGGTCAGTACTTAGCCCGGCCTAAAAGCACAAGCGCCAAAAGCGGCTCTAGAACCTTTAACAGGACGCTGTTGGGCGAGTTCCAGTCCTTTATTCCGCGGGATGTTCTTTGAAGTCAGGGTGGCCCCCAGAAGTAACAAAGGGCTTCCGAGCCTGTTCTGCTCATTTGCATAGCCACGCCCCCTAGACACGCCCAGAGGCGGCGGCCATCTTGGGCTTCCCACGGTTGCCACGGAGAGTGCCTGTAGGGAGAGGGGGGAGTGGAGCCTTTCCGGGCTCTGTCAGCGGAGGGGCCTCGGGGAAGCCCTGCTCTGCCAGCACCTGTGCCCGGAGGCCCCTGAGGCTGGGCAGGGCTCAACCCGGAGGTGGGGCCAGGCAGGCCTGGAGGGTCTCCTCGGAAGTAATGACCCTACTCTGAAGTAAGTCCTATTATAGTCAATGAGAGCTACTCCTGTGTAAGTGAGGAGAGCCCAATCCTAAGCAGGTCTACTCTGAAGTAAGTCCTATTATAGTCCATTTGGCTTACTCCCAGGTAAGTGTGCAGAGAGCCCAATCCTAAGCAGATCTACTCAGTAGTAAGTCTGTTATAGTCAATGGGACTTACTCCCATGTAAGCGAGAAAAACCCAATCCTAAGTAAGACTGAAAAAGAAACAGGTACAGAAACACATAGTTTGGTGTTGTTGTTTTCACTGCAGGGCAAAGCTCCCTTAGACAAGGGACCCCAGATGGGACTCGGCCCTAATGAGGACAAGGCTCAGGCCAAAACCGGATGCCATTAACGGTGCTGATCAAACAAGCATCACATGCTTAGAACAAGACCAGCAACACTGTGGATCTGCTGACAGTTTGCACAAGGAGCTGTTGTAAACAACACAACCTCCAACAAAAATATTTATTTTCACTATGATGATATGCAGTCCCCAGATCCTTCTTTATTAACCATTTCCAGTTATTTCATGATCAGTCAAATGTTTAGTGAGGAAAAGAATTCCTTTGAAATGCATTTTCTGCAGAGCTGCTTTCCAGAAGTCTTGAGTGTCACACTTTTCCTTATACTCTACTCTTCATTCTACAAATCACTGCAACGTCAGAGTTATTTTGGTGCATTTACAGATTCTCTGCTTCGGTGCTTTGCGATTACTGAGAATAAACAAGAATAGCTTTCTTGAATTTAATTGCAACAAGAACAGGAAACAGTTGGATTCTGTGGCTGTCATAACTGTCAAGACTGAATACGGTAAAGTCATGGGGCCAGGGATGTGCAGGGGGTGGGAAGGCAGGTGAGGCAGAGCCTCTGCACCTGAGTCCTTCATAAGATGCCACTTGCCTCCTAAGTCTTTTTAAAGGACTCTGAGAAGGTTTTGCCTCACTTGCCTCCCACCCACTGCACGTCCATCCGGAGTGAATCTACATGAGCAAGTCCAAGAACAAGACTTTCTGGATTTCCAGAAAAAGAGTCACCCAATATATATATTCAACACTAAGCTTTAAAGCACCAGAACAACATACAATCCTCATTTACAGTGATGTGTCCATATAGCAGGGGAGTCCAATCTTTTAGCTTCGCTGGGCTGCATTGGAAGAAGACAAGTTGGTTTGGGCCGCACATACGATATGTTATGGGCCGCACATAACCATAGCTGATCATAAAAAAAAATAGAAAACATAGCAATGCGTAGGATTGGCCTCTCAGACTTCAGCCATAGCCACCTTTACTTGGCAGTAAGCCCTATTGACTTTAATGGGACTTATTTCTGAGTAGGCATGATGAATAGGGTGGGCTGCGATCCTCTCCAACCTTAACCTTGGAGTAAGTCTTATTGATTATAATCGGGTTTCCCATTATTGGATTTGCCATGCTAGCTGGAAGCAACAATAGCACCTCTTCCCCTACTTGAAACTCCCTAGGAGTTACTTTCTTGTTGTATGCTGCTTTCCGGATGGCTTGGGCTTCCTCCAGATTCTCCTTAGCCCATTTTGCTAAGTTGCACAGCTTGCTCCTAAGCTCTTGTAGGGTGATTCCCCGACCTCTCTTTTGGGAGTAGCTTTACCTGCTTTCTCCCATTGTTCTCTCATTAGGTCTAAGACTCCTCTAGGCCAGCGCCCAAACAGGAGCTCAAAAGGTGAGAATCCTATAGAGGCCTGGGGTACTTCTTGGACAGCGAAGAGGACAGGTTCTACTTACTTAGGCCAGTTTTGGGGTTCTCCTATGGCAAAACATCTCAACAGGTTTTTTAAGGTCCCATTGCAATGTTTCACAAGCCCATTTCCTTGTGGGTGAAAGACACTAGTATGTAAGTGTTTCACCCCCAGCTGCCCCCACACCTCCTGCATGACCTCCCCCATGAAGTTGCTCCCCTGGTCGGTAAGCACTTCTTTGGGAAAGCCTGCCCGCGAGAAAACCTTAATCAGTTCCGCGGCAATGACTGAAGCCTTGATGGACCTTAGGGGTATGGTTTCGGGGTACCTCGTTGCACAATCAACAATGACCAGGAGGTAGGAAAACCCCCCTCTTCCACGTGGCAGGGGCCCCACCAGATCCATTGCTATTCTCTCAAAGGGGACATTAATAATGGGCATTGGGACTAATTCCCCCAGTCTCTCTTTTAGTTGGGTCAACTGACAAGCTTCGCAGTTTTCACAGTGTCTCTTAACATCTGCGTGGTCCTAGGCCAATATACCCAGACTAGCAATCGGGTCAAGGTGGCTGCCTCCCTCATGTGTCCCGCCAGGGGGCACTCGTACACCAGCAGCAGGGCTTCTAGCCTCTTTCCTTTGGGTAAGACCAGTTGGCTGACCTCCTCCTGGGTCCTGGGATCCATTCCCACCTGGTGCAACACTCCTTCCTTTATCACAAGCTTAACCCCTTCTCCCCCAGGGTCTGTCCTTTTCACCGCTCTTTCCCAGGCCATTTTTAAGGAGGGGTCCTCCCTTTGTTCCCTCCCTATCTCTTGGGTTTCTCCCCCTTCCATACATTCTTCCTCCTCTCCTCTTACCAATTTCTTAAAGGCCGGCCAATCTCTGCCCAGTATTACATCATAGGGTAACCTCTCAGCGATCCCCACTTTCATCCTTTTCTTTAGTCCTTCCATTTCCAACTCCACTTCCCGTGTTGGATATCCCTTCACGTCTCCGTGGACGCAGCGGATCCAGACCTCTGCTGCCTTCCTTTTCTCCCCAGCCCACCCTTCTTTAATAAGGGTTTGGGTGCACCCTGAGTCAATCAGCGCAGTCCCTTTTCCCCCATTTACCCACACAGTTTGAGTCATTGGCTTGGGGTTTGGGACCTGCGCCTGGGTCCATGCGGTGTTGCGTGTGGGGAGGCCTCGCCCACATTTGCGCCTCACATGTCCCCACTCCCCACACCGGAAACAGGTGAGGTCCCTGGGGTTCAGCTTGGGCATGACCCAGAACCTTCTTCTCCCCATGTCTTCCAGCGTTGGCGGTGGTCCTGGATCTCTTCTCCCCCATTTGTCTGGGCCCCCTTTTCTGCTCCTCCTTGGCTCCTTCACGTTCCATGTTTCCACCTCGGCCGTTGGGAGAGAAGTGACGCGCGGTCTTGGCTCCTTATATCCTGCCTCTCTCAGGCCACACTGAGAGTTGCACACTCCTGTCCTCTGCCTCCAATCTCCTCTCGTGTGACCCTGGCTGGGTTGTTCTCCCGCAGTCTCGTTGCTTTCCATCAGCCTCACAGCCTCCTCCAGCATCTTTGGGTCGTTGCACTGCACTCTGTAGCAGTGCAGTAGCAAATTGTTCCATCCACACAAGTTCAATCATTTCTTCCGCTGACCTGTCCACTGGCTTCAGCCATCTCAACCCATTAGCCCTGATTACATTCGCTAGTCCTCTTGCCCTTTGCTTGGTGCTGTACGTTGTTGTTTCTCTCATCTGCGTTCTGTAGGTCTCCTCTGTAATGATTAATGATGGCTTTCCTCACCATCTCATATTCTCTGGCCTCCCACAGACACTTCTATTTCAGACTCGCCCCTCTTCTAACCACCATCTCGCTAGATCCCACTTCAAAGCTACAAGGAGAAAGTCACAGCTGGTAAGTCCACATAAATTCTTTATAGGTTTTTGGTGGTGGTGGGAAGGCAAGGGTACAGGTAGCACGGGCTTGGATACAAGAAGGGGGGTGGTAATAGGTGCAGTTATTGGTATCGAGTCCTTAACACTCTGCTTGGACAGGCTCCTTTAGTCTCAGTAGGGTAGGTTTACTTCACCCCCCCCCCTCAGTTGGTTGTGCCAAACCACTAACCATAGTCTCTTTCCTTCACAGGCTTCCACACATCTGTATCTGGGCGAGGCAAGGTGAGTTGAAGAACGGGACCCAACCGGGGTCTAACAGGTAAGTCCAAATCAACTTGTAACTGGTAACTCAATTCTGAACGTCTTTCTTTCAGGTAAGCCAGAGGAGTGGGATCTCGCTGGACAGCGACTGGCGCTGGATGTCTCCTGTTCCACCCTCCAGCTGTCTTCCCTCCACCTTCTCTCTCCCCCACCTTCCTTTATATCCCCCCTGCCACCTCCCCTCTCTTTCCGCTCGGCCCCCAAGCTCCTGACTGGCCCCAGGGAGTGGGAAGTACCTGGATTAGCTCATGCTGAAATTGGGCGCCCGGGATACACTCCCGTCCTGCCCACACAATAAAGGCGCAACAGGTCCCAGTACGAATTGGACCAGAGCACGTGGTCATCCTTGGTGGCTTCCAGGACTCTGTCCCACGGGGGTGGGGTTTCACTGGCACTCCTACCATACTATCTTCGGGCCCCTGTGGCTCACCACAGGACCACATTAATTTGCATCATAGGCTGTATGCGGCCCCTGGGCTGCATGTAGAACAAGCCTCTTTTCCTTATACTCTACTGTTCATTCCATAAATCACTGCAAAGTAAGAGTTATTTTGGTGCATTTACGGATTCTCTGCTTCGGTGCTTTGTGATTACTGAAAAATAAACAAGAATAGCTTCTTGAATTTAATTATGATAAGAACAGGAAACAGTTCAATTCTGTGGCAGTCATAACTACATTAAAGTCATGAGGCCAGGGACGTGCAGGGGGTGGGAAGGCAGGTGAGGCAGAGCCTCTGCACCAGAGTCCTTCAAAATATGCCGCTATACATTGCCTCTCAAGGCTTTTTAAAGACTCCGGTAAGGAGGCTCTGCCTCACTTGCCTCCCACCCACTGCACCTCTCTCCAGGGTGCAGCTCTCTCCCCATTTTATGAACTTAAAGTGAAGCTTGTATTCATGCCAGTGAATCAACATGAGCAAGTCCCAGAACAAGACTTTCTGGATTTCCAGAAAAAGAGTCACCCACATATATATTCAACACTAAGCATTAAAGCACAGAACAACATACAATCCACATTTGCACTGATGTGCCTGTATAGTTTCAAACGTCAAACACATTTGCTTTTCAAATTAAGATTTCCCAGTTGAAGGAATGACTGAGGATTCATTTCATGCATGGATATACTATCCATAACAGTTTCATATTACCTGAGCCATCATCCACACCTTATGCTTTACATTAGTATATAATTAACCTCTCTGCACATAGATTGTGCTAATTGTCACGTGAAGGAAGCCCACGTCCTCACTGATGCTGTTTGTACCATTTCCAACATCGAGAAAGAGGTGAAAGCTCTCAAAATTTTATAGATGATCAGCAAGAGAGATCTCAAGTTATGCATCAAGTAAGCATCAACACCCCCAAGCACAGTAGTTTAAGGCAGGGTGTTTGAAGCACATTGATCCAGGGTCATTTCTCCAAGGATGTCAGCAATAGATGTTCTGTGTCCATTTGTTTATTTTGGAGACTGAATTGGGCTGAAAAAGATGAGCGTTACATTCGAGGAAATGCAGTATATATTTAGCCAGGAGTGATTAACATATTCCTAACCTTAAAATGATACATCTTATTATTAGTAAACCTCTGTAGTTTGGTGCAATGCAGAGGAAATTATTCTATGTACAGTACCTGACATGTGGAATTAATTTCATACAAGTTACTTTAAGCTTGTTTTCTGTTTAAATCCACCAGACTATTTCGTCACAGAAAAGCCAAACAAATCAAGACTAAAAGAGTGGTTTGGGGGAAACATTTATAATCTGTGCCTTGTTCCCCCTTTTTCCCCTTCTGTCAGTGGTGTAGCTAGAGGGGGTGCAAAGATAATTTTTGCAGACATGGGAACATGCTGTCAAAGGAGCCCTCCCTTCTCGGCCATCTCCATGGGCGTGGTTAAAGGTGTGGCTATGCAAATGAGCAGAAGAAGAACAACTGAATAAGAACAAGAAAAAGAGTAGTTCTTTCTGGGGGCCATCTTGACGTAAAAGAACAACAAGGGAAGTAAAAGCGCTACAAACTTATATTCGCTTTTCAATTTCCCAAACTCCTTTATCTTGATAGACCCAGAAGTTGTCAGAGTTAGTAGACTTCTGCTGTTCTTTTCACCTTATGACTCTGTTGACAGCCTTCTCCTGGAAACAGTTCCTCTTCACCTGCCCCCATTCTCCCTCACCACCCCTCATCACCCTCACCTTAAACAACATTACAATCCAAGGGGGTACGCTTCCCCTGTTAGCTATGCTCCCATGCAGCCCCCTGTCCTTACAACCCCAAGACCCCTGCTTGGCCTGCCATGACCCTGCAGGAGTACAGGACCACCTCCCTTTGTCCCCCCCAGTGCTGCATATGGTATCCTTGTGGGGCCCAAGGACTTTGACTCCTACCTACTGGCCACTGGCATCTGCAACCTGCTGCTCTACTTTCCCTTTCACATCATCATGAAATTAGGCAGGGGTCCAGTGATGGGATTCAAAGAAATTAACAACCGGTTCTCTGCCCATTTGGCAGCCACTTTTAAACGGTTATTTTTAAACTTTATATGTCCTGTCTCTTGTTAACAACTGGTTCTATAGAGTAGGTGCGAACCTGCTGGAGCCCACCACTGGAGGGGTCCTGTGCATCCCTGTAATGGGGTGGATGTGGGTCAGCCCCTTCCTCTTCTCAGCCTCATAGAGGCCTTGACACGTCCAGACAGAGGCAAGTCAGCTGTGGGCTTTCCTGCCACTGAAATACACCAAGACACACCTGCCCTGTGGTGACCTTGTGGAGACCCCCCTTGTGGGTCTTTTGTGTTTGTGGTGCTGGCTACCACCCCTTTGGGCAGCTTTGGGTTTCTTCTGTATTGCATATCTGAGCCATCCAGCCTTTCAAGGCAGCTCCTTGGAGTGCCAGTTCTTATTGCCACCATGTGCCCCAGAGTGTGGCTGGGGGCTGCCTCTTGCAGAAGGGGCCTGGACTAGCTCCTGCTTCAGGGCACACAGCCAGTTTCAAGATCCTGACCAGTGGAGAGCCTCTGAGCAGCATTGGGGAGGGTGACGGCCCTGGAGTGTCTGTGCTCCAGACAGCTACACACACTTGGATCCATGGAAAGCACACCGCTGGCTAAGGCCAGGCTGCTTTCTCATCATGAACACCACCTGCCTGCTTGTCTACCTGCCACCACTGCCACCTGCCTCCTCATCTTCCTTCCTCCAAGTGTGGCCTTCTGAGGGATGTTGACATGGATCCCCTTGTGCCGGGCAGTTGCCATGCCTGGGCACTTGGACTTTCCAAGAGTGTGGAGTTGCACTTCTTAAAGCACACCGTGTGGGACTTTTCAATGCCTAATTTGGGGTGGGGGTGAAGGAGCTGCCTACCTTCAAACAGTCCCTGCTTGGCACAATCTGCTACCCTGGAGGTTTTATGCTCCACCCTAGTTCTGCTGCTTGCATTACTGGGTCTGCTGCTTGCTGCTTGCCTTGGGCTGCCCAAGCTCTGTGCCTCTTCCTTGCAGAGCTGGGATCCGATCCAGGCCTCTCTCCCCCCTTTTTTTCTTGTGTGAACTACACAAATTAATGGTTTTGTTGCCATCACAGTGGTCTTCAAGCCACAGCGTTGTCCACAGGAAGGCCAGTGTGCAGGGGCTCCCTGGCATGGGGAGAACACACACTCATTCTTCTCCTGCCCCCTGGATTGTCTGGTTCTAGTTCTGATGATGGTGAAGCAGACTGTTTGGTTTTTTTAAATTCCTTTACAGTCATTCGTTTCAAACGTTACAGAACAAAATTATGATTTATAAAAATTGTCACAGTGCAGCAGAATACTCTGGATCAGATAGACAGCAGTCCTACCCATAGAGTAGACCTTGAACCATCACTCTTCCAGTCGGAGTCCAGGAACAAAGGCCACGAGACCAAAAAATCTTATTTGACTGATTTATTCACACCACACACCACCATTCACTATACACAACCACTCCTTCAAACAACTTACACTGCTATAGCCTTTACAGTTGAATATATACCAGTGATACCCAATCACATCATGGATCACTTAGTAGGTACAGTTGTGCTTTAATGAGCACTCTCTATACATACAGGTGTTTCCTTTTTAGGAAAGGAGTCTTACTGTCACTTTGGCTGCAATCCTAAAAACACTTTCCTGGGAGTAAGTCCCATTGGACACAATGGGGCTTACATCTGAGTAGACATGGTTAGGATTGTGCTCTTAGTCTAGTTCTAGAGCTTTTCAGAACAATACTCTTTCTCAGAACCTGACAGGAGATGCATCCCCCACATTGGATGAGATCTGAACCCAGTCACCATCCAAAATTGAAGGCTGCAATCCTAAAGACACTTTCCTGAGAGTAAGACCCACTGAACTTAATGGGGCTGACTTTCGAGTAGACACGGTTAGGATTGTGCTCAGTCTTTATCAACTTCCAAATGCAAAATGCCCACAAAAAAGACACAGAGCACAATCCTAACCATGTCTACTCAGATGTAAGCCCCATTGTGTCCAATGGGTCTTACTCCCAGGAAAGTGTCTTTAGGATTGCAGCCATAGTCACTTACAAATCCCTAAATAACATATATTTATTAACATGAAGCCAAAATACATAAAAATTACAGAGATGAACAAAGGCAGTGAAGATCTTCTGTACTGAATGATGGTTTTTGAATGAAGAAATTCCAAAAACAGTTTGATCTCCACGTTATGTGCAAATCAGCATCAAGGAAAACAATGTTAGCCTTTAGACAAGCAGAGATTCGAGTAAACATGAGGTTTACTTCTGAGTAGACATGCTTAGGATTGCACTCTCTTGTAATAAACAATTTAGTATTAAACCCCATTATACAAATGTTGCAGCCCTCAAGTCACTTTCAATATATACTGGGGTTTGTACTACATTTTTTATTACAAGAGAGTAACAGTGCAATTCTAATTAAGTCTACTCAGAAGTAAGTCCCCTTGTGTTCAATAGTACTTACTCCCAGGAAAGTTTTGTGAGGATTGCTGCCTAAAGTAAATAAAATAAATACTGACTATATCAACAACATGGTATTTACTCCAAAACGTATCCCAGTTTTGAAGACTTTGGTTGCAGTCCTAAACGCACTTTCCTGGGAGTAAGCCCCATTGAATATAATGGTGCTTACTTTTGAGTAGACATGATTAGGATTGCAGCCTTAGGCATACAGGCATCCCCTACTTTGTTACAGTTCGTTTTCTGACAGTTCCACTCTTTCAACCCCTTTCAGTTGCACCCAGGACTCATTCTTTCAACACATGCTCCACTCTTTCAACTGCTCTCCGCTAGTAGATATACTTTATTGCACATAATTAATTAATTCCAGGAAGGGTCACAAGGAAAAGGAGGAAATTACTACCTATATCTTCTTTCACGGAGGAAGGCTGCAGAGAGGAGGTGTCCGGGAAAGGAGGACGCGTCCTCCAAGGGGTCCTCCAGGCAGAGGGTGCAGCCCCGACCCAGGAGTGCGAGCTCTGTTTCCATGGAGACAGGCCCCGCCCTCTCCCGCCACCTGCAGGAACAGAGCGGTACTGCAAGGGCTGCGCCACCCTGCAAGGAACATTCAGGCCCCGCCCCGCCTGTGACGTCACATGCCTCAGAAGAGGCAGCAGTGGGCATGCCCCCTACCGGTACGCACCACCTTCCAAGTGACGTCACAAGGCATCCTCGTGCTCAGCGCCTCTCCTGAGAGGCAGCACCATCTCCATGGCAAAAGCGGGAAGCCCAAGATGGCGGCGTGGATAACCGGGCGTGGCTAAGGGCGTGGCTATGCAAATGAGCAGAACAGGTTTTAGACGCATTTTGTTCTTTTTGGGGGCCACCCTTACTTTAAAGAACATCAAGGGACATAAAAGAGCTGCAAACTGCTATGTTCTCGAAGTAGTGTTTAAAATTCCCAAATAAGTTGTTTTGTTGTTATATTTTTTCACGGATGTTCTGCGAAGTCGCGGGAGTGTGTCTAAGTTGGGAAGTGGTGGTTTCAAGTTCTGTGGGAGTGAGTTGTCCTCTGCTGTTCTTTTCACTCTCTGACTCCCTTTTACTTGACAGCTTCCTTCTGCAGGAAACAGCTCCTCTTCTCCTGCCCCCTCTTAAACACCCAAATAACTTTCTTTTCTGATGATTTGAATATTATTATAAAGACTACGGAAAGGTGTACCCTAAAATACTGCTGTGTGCAATCCCCCTATATGCATCAACCCCCCATGCACAATTTTCCCCCATGCGCAACTTCGCCCATGCACATCAACCTCCCCATGCGCAACTTACCCCATGCGCATCAAATCCCCATGTGCAACTTCCCCCCCATGCACATCAACCCCCATGCACAACTTCCCCATACGCATCAACCCCCATGCTCAACTTCCCCCATGTGCATCAACCCTCCATACACCACTTCCCCATGCACAACTTGTCCCATTCGCAACTTGTCCCCATGCACCTCAACCCCCATGCGCAACTTCCCCCCAAGTGCAACTTCCCCCATGCACATCAACGCCCCCATGCGCAACTTTCCCCATGCACAACTTCCTCCCATGCGCAACTTCCCCCATGCGCATCAACCCCCATAAGCGTCAACCGCCCATGTGCAACTTTCCCCCATGCGCAACTTCCCCACATGTGCAGCTTTCCCTCATGCGCAACTTTCCCTCATGCGCAACTTCTCATGCGCAACTTCTCATGTGCAACTTCCCCCCATGTGCAGCATCCTTGCCAGTGCAACCTCTTCCTCCGAACAACATCCCCCAGTGCACCAGGGTCTGAGCGCCAAATTGGCTGGATGTTGGTCAGTCTCCCATGTTAAGTATAGGACAAAAACACGTTGCCCCCTTTTCAGCCCCTGAAGGGTTAAAGTTCTCCAGATGGTTCTTGGTGGGTGTTCAGGTGACAGAAGGAACTCCCAGAATTCCATGCTTCAGGCCCAGCATTTGGGGTGGAATGTTGCTGAGTCAGCAATTCTCAATGCAAAGTATAGGGAGGAAAACGCATTGCGCCCCTTTTCACCCCTTTCCGGTTGGAATTTCCGAAAATCGGTTCTTAGTGCACCCCTCTGTCACGGAAGAAACACCCACCCCAAATTTCACGCTTCTAGGCCCACCGGTTTTGGCAGGGCGGTGATGAGTCAGTCAGTCAGTGACTTTTCTCTTTTATATATATAGATGATCAGTTGTTGGTTGCAGCAGAGACAGGCACAAGCAACATCAACGGGATATATGATGGCATCAAGCCGGCCTTAGGTCCAACAGTGAGGAAATCTGCCCCTCTTAAGTCCGCTACAGGTGATGTCATCCAGGGCCGAGCACAGCAGATGGTACGCTCTGAGCTATACTCCAGAGAAAATGCAGTAATTGAAGAAGCATTAAGCAACATTGAGTGCCTGCCTTTCTTGGAGGAGCTTGACAGTAAACCTACTTTAGAAGAACTAAACGAGGCCCTGGATTCCCTGCCGAAGTTCTGAGGTGCAGGAGAGGGACCATTTCTACTGAACTGTATGAAACAGTCTGTCTTTGTTGGAGGCAAGGTGGAGTACTGCAGGACATGAAGGATGCCAATAACATCACACTGTATAAGAACATAGGGCAACAGGGTGACTGTAACAACTACTGTGGCATCTCTCTGCTAAGTATTGTAAGGAAGCTGCTTGCCCAAGTCATACTGAAGAGGCTCCAGGTGCTTGCAGAGAGAATCTATCCTGAATCACAGTGTGGATTTCGAGCCAACAGGTCCACCACTGATAAGGTATTTTCCCTTAGACAGTTGCAGGAGAAATGCAGGGAACAAAGACAGCCACTCTTTGTAGCCTTCATAGATCTTACAAAGGATTTTAATTTGGTTAGTAGGGACAGCCTTTTCAAAATCCTTCCCAAGATTGGATGCCCACCTCAGCTCCTTAACATCATCAGGTCCTTTCACGAGGACATGAAGGGCACTGTAGATTTTGATGGCTTAACATCAGACTCCTTTCACATCCGAAGTGGAGTGAAGCAGGGCTGCGTCCTCCACCAACTTTATTTGGGATCTTTTTTGCAGTCATGCTGAAGCATGCTTTTGGAAACGCAACAGAGGGACTCTATCTCCGGACCAGATCCGATGGAAAACTCTACAATCCTTCCAGACTAAGAGCAAAGTCCAAAGTCCAGCTGAAATGCTTGCGGGAGTTCCTCTTCGCCAATGACGCTGCTGTTACTGCTCACTCTGCCAAGACCTTCAACTTCTTATGGACCATTTTAGCAAAGCCTGCAAAGACTTTGGACTAACAATCAGCTTGAAGAAAACACAAGTCTTTGGTCAGGATGTGGATCCACCTCCCTGTATTACAATCTCTGAACACGAACTGGAGGTTGTCCATGACTTTGTGTATCTTGGCTCAACGATCTCTGACATTCTCTCCTTATTCAGCTCTCTCTCTTCCTTTCTCTCTCAACTATCTCTGACACTCTCTCCTTATTCAGCTTCTTAGATACTGAGCTGAACTGACATTGGTAAATATGTCAGACTACCATGTTTTCTAGTCTTACAAAGAGAGTATGGCTTAATCAGAAGCTGACGGAACATACAAAGATCCAGGTCTATAGAGCTTGCATCCTGAGCACACTCTTGTACTACAGCAAGTCTTGGACCCTTTATGCATGGAAGGAGAGAAAGCTGAACACCTTCCATATGCACTGTCTCCGAAGTATTCTTGGCATCACCTGGCATAACAAAGTCTCAAATCGCACAGTCCTGGAACGTGCTGGAATCTCTAGCATGTACACACTTCTGAAACAGCGGCGTCTATGTTGGCTTGGGCATGTGGTGAGAATGGCCGATGGTCGGATTCCAAAAGATCTCGTATATGGAGAATTAGCACAGGAAAAGCGCCCTAAAGGGAGACCACAGCTGTGATATAAGGACATCTGCAAGAGGGATCTAAAGACCTTGGGAATGGACTTCAACAGCTGGGAAACCTTGACCTCTGATCGTTCAGCCTGGAGGGAAAGGACACAGCATGGCCTTCAATACGAAGAGACACTTGTTCGGCAGGCTGAAGCAAAGAGACAGACCCATTAGTAGCGAAGTCTGGGGGCTGGGCAGGGGAATAACTGTATCCGTCCTCAGTGTGGAAGGGATTCCCACTCTCAAGTTGGCCTTTTTAGCCATAAAGGATGCTGTTTGATGATATCCACTCAGAGCACAAACACCATAGAGTCTTTCGAGACTGAAGGATGCCAATGAATGTTATTATTATTATAGGTCTGTATTTAATTTAACTACTTTAGGCTGCAGTCCTCACAACACTTTCCTGGAAGTAAGTACTATTGAACACAAAGGGACTTACTTCTGAGTACACATGCTTAGTATTGCACTGTTAACTCTCTTGTAATAAAAAATGAATATAAACCAACATTGTATATTGAAAGAGTCTTTAGGGTTGCAGCATTTGTACAATGGAGGTTTAGAGTACAATCCTAATCATGTCTTCTCAAAAGTAAGCCCCATTTTGTTCAATGATTCTTACTCCTGGGAAACTGTCTTTAGGATTGTAGCCAGTGTCTACATTTTTATTACAGCAGAGTAACTATCTACAGTACAATAACTATCTACAGTAACAGTGCAATCCTAAGCATGTCCACTCAGAAGTAAGTCCCTTTGAGTTCAATAGTACAGTATTTACTCCCAGGAAAGTGTTGTGAGAGTTGAAGCCTAAAGTAGACCTATAACAACAGCAACAGCAACAACAACAACAACATGGTATTTATTCAGTTGGGGGATTCAAATAAATCTATGTCTTAATAACCTAAATTAACAAGAGGTGTCACATCTGTCTGGACGGCCTTCTCCAATTTGGGGAGGCCTGTTTTCTCATTGGTTTCCACAAGTCTTCAATGTTGACACTGCCTCCATCTAACACCTCAGATTTATGCCAATAAAGGTATTTGTATTTGTAACAAGAGGTTCTATGTCCCATTAGTAACCGGTTCTCAGAACCAGGCACTCATTAGTAAAGGGTTCTATACAACCTGGGAGATCCCCTGGAAGCCCACCATTGGTTACTCGAATCTAATGCACCATTGAATCTCATGTGCGTCCCAATTTTGGAGACTTTGGTTGCAATCCTAACCCACTTTCCTGGGAGTAAGCCCCATTGAACACAATAAGGCTTACTTCTGAGTAGACATGGTTAGGATTGCCGCCTTAGAAGTACAGGCATTCCCTACTTTCTTACAGTTTGTTTTCTGACAGTTCCACTCTTTCAACTCCTTTCAGTTACACCCAGGACTCATTCATTCAACACATGCTCCACTCTTTCAACCTCTCTCTGCTAGTAAATAGAATGTATTGCACGTAATCAATTCCAGGAAGGCTCACAGGGAAAGGAGGAAATAAGTATATGTTCTTTCCAGGAGCAAGGCTGAAGGGGAGGTGTCCGGGAAAGGAGGACGCGTCCTCCAAGGGGTCCTCCAGGCAGAGGGTGCAGCCCTGAGCTAGGAGCTCACGCTTCGTTGCCAAAGAGACAGGCCCCGCCCTCGCCCGCCACCTGCAGGAACACAGCGGTACTGCAAGGGCTGCATCACCCCTGTTAGGACCACTCAGGCCCCGCCCCTCCAGTGACGTCACAGGACTCACCTCCTCCGCGACTCTCTGTAAACTAGTGTAAAGGAAGGAGATGGCGCGCCCCTGTGCGGACGCCCCGCCTATCCAGTTAAGTCAGAAGGGCTGGCGGTCCTCCCGGCCTCAAGGGGGCTGCCAGTGGCACTCCGGGATCCTGCTGACCTGGGATAGAGGGCGTCTCTATGGCAACTAAGCCTAGGGGCGTGGCTATGCAAATGAGAAGAAAGGGACAGACGCATTTCGTGATTTCTGAGGGCCACCCTCACTTACAAAAACATCCCGGGATATAAAAGCGCTGCTGTTACTGCAAATAACAAGTTGTTGCGATTGGGTCTCGTTTGGTTTTATTTGTGACTGGTAAACTGTTCTTTGCTGGAAGCAGGACGCTCAGCATATCGGAGGCACCGGAGGACGAACAGGGAGGGTTTGAGTTTCCTTTAGCTGTTTTCTGGTACTCTCTCCTCCCCTTAAACAATCTATCAATCAATGGGGAGACTCACCACTCCTCTTAGCTATGCCCCCAGAAGCCCCGTCTTTAGACCCCCAGACGGTATGTGTATATTACTGTATATAGACGCGTATACATATTATACATATATGAGTACGTGTGAATGTATGTAGAAAGACAGACTTCCTGAAGTTTCAGAGGTGCATGCAGATGTGCGTGCAGGTCCTACAACCACAAGAAGGCTTTCTTCCAAAATGCTTCTCAGAGAGAAAGCACATGCTGGGCCATGAAACCAGAGCTCAGTCCATGCCTTGAAGGAGGCGTCATGTGCTCAGATCACCTGCACTGAGAACCAGAAGGGAAGGGGTTAAAACACACAGACAGGTACAAACATAGATGTGCCGCACTAAGGAGCAGGAGATGCATCACCCGCTGATTGGATGGGATCTGAACCAGGTCACCGTCCAAAATTGAAAACTATTGAAAAGTGGAACTTTCCTGGGGCTCACTTTTCAGTAGACATGATTAGGACTGTGCTCTAAGCTGATGTCAGAGCAAGACCAAAGGACTACATGGGTCTGATTTTTGCATCTCCTTTTTTCATTCCACTCAGCAAAGCAAATGTGGCAGAACAAATTTGCAGAGCAAACATCTGCTTATTTTGGAAATTATCACCCTGCGTCACTGAAGAGCATCACCTTGTGAAGCATGTGTTGAATGAATGAAGCATGTGAAGCATGTGTTGAATGAATGAGTCCTGGGTGGAATTGAAAGGGGTTGAAAGAGTGGAACTGTCAGAAAACAAACTGTAAGAAACTAGGGGATGCCTGAACATCTAAGGCTGCAATCTTAACCATGTCCACTCAGAAGTAAGCTCTAATGTGTTCAATGGAACTTACTCCCAGGAAAGTGTGTTTAGAATTGCAACCAAAGTCTCCAAAATTGGGATGCATTAGATTTGAGTAAACATGTTGTTGTTATTGTTATTATAGGCCAGAATTTAGTTTAATTACTTTAGGCAGAAATCCTCACAACACTTTCCTGGAAGTGACTACTATTGAACACAAAGAGACTTACTTCTGAGTAGACATACTTAGGATTGCACTGTATTGTATTAAAAATGTAGTATATTGTAGTAAATTGTATTGCACTCTATTGTATTAAAAATGTAGTATAAGCCCCCGTTGTAGAAATGCTGCAAACCTAAAGACATTTTCAATATACATTGGGGGTTTATACTACATTTTTTATTACAAGAGAGTAACAGTGCAATCCTAAGCATGTCTACTCAGAAGTAAGTCCCTCTGTGTTCAATAGTTCTTACTCCCAGGAAAGTGTTGTGAGGATTGCAGCCTAAATTAAATATTGACCTATAATAACAATAACAATAACATGGTATTTACTCAAATCTAATGCACCATTGAATCTAATGTGCATCCCAATTTTGGAGACTGGTTGCGATCCTAAACGTACTTTCCTGGGAGCAAGCCCCACTGAATATAATGGTGCTTAGTTTTAAGTAGACATGACTAGGACTGTAGCCTCAGATGTACAGGCATCTCCTACTTTCTTACAGTTTGTTTTCTGACAGTTCCACTCTCTCAACCCCTTTCAATTCCACCCAGGACTCATTCATTCAACACATGCTCCACTCTTTCAACCACTCTCTCGTAGTAGATATAATTAACTGCACATAATTAATTCCAGGAAGGCTCACAAGGAAAAGGAGGAAATGACCACATTTTCTTTCCAGGAAAAAGTAGGTGTCCGGGAAAGGAGGGCGCGTCCTCCAGCAGGTCCTCAAAGCAGAGGGTGGAGCCCTGACCCAGTAGCCGTTCCAGGAGACCAGCTGTCCTCGCCCGCCACCTGCAGTAACACAGCGGTACTGCAAGGGCTGCGCCACCCTGCACGGAGTACCCTGGCCCCGCCCCCGCCAGTGACGCCAAAGGCCCCGCCTGCTCTGCCATTCAGTAAAGGAAGTAGTGGGCGTGCCCCTATGCGGCCGCCCCGCCTATCCAGTGACATCATAAGACGGGGCGGTCCTCCCAGCCTCAAGGGAAATTCCGTGTTTGTGCTGGCCTGTCATAGTCACCCTGGCAACCACGGAAAACCCAAGATTGACCGCCGCCTCTGGGCGTGGCTAAGGGCGTGGCTATGCAAATGAGCAGAACAGGGACAGACGCATTTCGTTCTTTTTGAGGTCCACCCTCACCTATAAAAACATCGCCGGGTATAAAAGAGCTGTTTGTAGGACAAGAAGGTAGTTGTTTTAATGGTTTGGTGAATGATTTCATCTTTGTGCCTGTTGATGCTGATAAAAGGTGGGGTTTGATATTTCTTCTTTTTAAGCTGATTGGGTTTCCGTCCCACTCGTGGTGCGAAGGAACTTTTGCACAGAAGTTTATCTCTGGAGGTGGATGTGGGTGGTGCAAGCAGTTAAGATTCTGCTTGTTAACCAGCAGGCCAGGGTTTGAGACCTGTGTTGGCCTCACACCACAGGGTGAGCTCCTGTCCTTAGCCCAGCTCTGCCACGCCAGCTGCATCCACTTGTATTGGCTCATTCAGTGGTGTGGAGAGGGGGGATTTGCTGCTTGGGGAACAGCCTCTCCTCCATAACAATCCAAACCAGGAGTACGGACTGATGTAGTTTTGTAGGAAACGTCGTAATGCACCCTGTTCTTCTACTCTCCAGTCTGTGGGGCGAAGGAACCATCCTAAGGACTCTGTCAATCAAGGGAAATAGAAGCACCAAGACTTGTTCTGGGATATCCCTCCCCACCCCCTGCCTGTCAATAACCTTAACTTCTTTGATGACCTTGACGTCTGGTGTGGCATTCTGGTGTGTGGCCCTGGTGCCTGATGGCAGGGGGAAAGGGCAACCCCCCCTGGAGTCCCTGCTGCCAGCTCTGCACGTACCTGCTGTGGGTTGTGGGTGGGTGGTGAGGCCTGTGGTTCTGCTTCAGCCTCCACTTCATCTCACCAGCCATTGTAAGTTGCCCCAAACCAAAAATGGAAACGTGTAGTGTGGGCTGCACCTGGTTCTCCTTACCTCAACCTCTCCTCCCACTTTCTGCAGATCCTGATGACCCTTGATGACCTGGACTGCATCTAACGGGATAAGTTCTACCAGCGCAATACGTTCTGTGTCGTGTAGGCGGCCACGTTCCTGCCATGCTTCCTCTTTTCAGCCTCATAGAGGCCTTTAGACACATCCCAACAGAGGCGGGTCAGCTGTGGGCTTCCTGCCACTGAAATGCACCAAGACGGCCCTGCTCTGTGGCCGACCTTCTGGAGACTCCCCTTGTGGGTCTTTTGTGTCTGTGGTGCTGGCTACCATCCCATTGGGAAGCTGTGGGTTTCTTCTGAATTGAATATCTGAGCTCTGGTGCCACCCAGCTTTTCAAGGCAGCTCCTTGGAGTGCCAGCTCTCATTGCCACCAATGTGTGCCCCAGCCGACATCGACATCGGCTGGGGGCTGCCTCTTTCAGAAGGCACTGCCATCTTGTGATGAGTTCACCTGGGAGGACTACGAAAAATACAATGTGGAGCCCATGGGGATTTACTTGGGAGGAAGCTTGTATGTGACCCAGCGACCCGGGTACCCCCCCTTGATATGGACCTCTTCCCGGACTCTGTGGAGGTGTGGTCCATGAAAGACATGGTTGAGTTGTGCAACAAGGGGACGGGGGAACTTCAGGCGCAGGAGAGGGATTACAGTGGGTCCATCTCCTTGGTGGTATGCGAGGGGAGGAGTGAGAATCCTCCAGGACCTCAGCACCTGGCAAGTAAGCCAGACTTCTGCCCCCCACCACCTCCCAGTCTCCCAGTGGTGATTCTGGGGCTGACCAGCTCACCAGCCAGGCTGCCTGGAATGGAGAGGTAGTGCCCGCTAGCTGGGAAATGGCTGTGTGAGGTTGAGCCCTTCCCTGACCAGCTTCCTCACTTGGCAGCCACCTCACACCCTCCAGGCTCTGCACAGTGCCCACCCCCAGCTCCAGATCTGCTGTTGCCTGTCCCTGCAGAAGATGCCAGCTGAGTACCTGCTGGCATCAGTGGCATCATGAGCAGCTGAGGAGGAAAACATGCAGCTGTCTGTCATGTAAGTACTTGGTGGTGGTGGCTCAGTGATGAGGCCCAGCCAGCCAGGAAGGCTCTGGAGCAGCTTAGGGCTGCCATTAAAACTGGGATTTTAAAAATCCGTGGAGGCAAAGAGGCAGTCCCAGAACCAGAGAACTTTGGAGTCTGGGCAGGGGAGAGATTGTATCTGTCCTCGGTGTGGAAGGGATTGCCTCTTGAATCACCCTTTTAGCCATACTAGATGCTGTGTTAGGACTTCCATTCAGAGCACGACACCAAAGTCTTTTGAGACTGAAGGATGAAAACAGAGGTGGGCTGGCCCTGTCCCAAGATCTGGTTTGCTGGAAGTGGGAGGGGGCGGGGCCGGGGTCAGGGGTTGGGGCGAGGTTGCCACCTGCGCAGTGCCTGCCCTGAAGCGGGCAAGCCTGCTTCAAAGCAGGCACCGCGCAAGTGCCGACATTGAAGCGTGTCTTGTGCCTGCCCTGAAGCGGGCAAGCCTGCTTCAAAGCAGGCACTGCGCAAGCGCCGACAGTGACACTTGCGTTGTGCCTGCCCTGAAGCGGGCAGGCCTGCTTCAGAGCAGGCACCACGCAAGCGCCAATGTTGGCACTTGCACAGTGGGCACAGAAACATGGCGGACCGAACCGGTCCGCTATGTTTTTGTGTTTCCCTGTCGCTGGCAGTTTGCCAGCGGCAGGGAAACTGGAAGATCCACTTCGGGCGAGTAGGCCCGAACCGGTAAGTGCCCACCACTGGATGAAAAATCCCATAAAGTCTGTCAAATTTGCCAGTATGTGAACGTGATCCCTGGGGACATCTGGCAACCCTGGAGCAGCAGCACCTTCTGAAGTGCTCCTGGCTGGGGCAGAGCTGCAGAGGGGCAGCAGAACTCTTGGAGGCAGAGCAGCTTGGAGGTGCCTTTGGAGGGAAGAGGACAAGCAGGGAACTGGGGTGGGGGAGAGGACCCCAGGTGGCCCCAGCTATCCAGTGGGGCCACTCAGAAGCTGTTTCTCCTCATCCAGAATCAGCCCCAGCCCTATAGAAAGAAGCTCATTCACACCCACTGCAGGTCTCCGTCAGTCTTGAAAGACTATGGTATCGTGCTCGGCGCTGCATATGCTGCATGCAAAGCACGAAAGCCTGGGTTAGATTGTTATGGAGGATAGGCTGTTACCCAAGCAGCAAATCCCCCCTCTCCACGCCACTGAATTAGTCCAATGGAAAGGCAGAGCCAAAACGATTGGATCCAGCTGGCGTCGCAGAGCTGGGCTAAGGACAGGAGCTCACCCTGTCCTGTGGGGCCGACCCGGTTCTTGAACCCTGGCCAGCGGGTTAACAGGCACAGCGTCTTAACCGCTTGCACCCACACCCACTGCAGATGCAATACAAATGGGTAATTTTATTTTATATTAAAGAATTCCATCCATCCGAGAGGAGGGATGCCATTGGATGCCACTTCCGGAGAGGCAGCGTGACTGGAGATTATGCAGCCTTTAGGGGACTAGCCAGATTGCTTGCCTTGTGGGAAGCAGTGGTCACGTATGGACCAGTCACATGGATCAGTCCCAGCAGGTGGTGAAGAGCCTCATCATCGGAGAAGGCGGGATGACCTCTTTTCATTTCAGATATTTATATCCTTCCTTTCTCAGGCCATAGAGTGAAGGCTGCTTCCGTGGCCCTCGAGCCAATCCGTGGTGCGAAGGAACCTTTGCACAGGAACCCATCAGAGGAGGTTACAGGAGATTAGGCCATCCCTAGAGGAGCGAGTCGTCTTCCGCTGTTTCCGGGCCCTCCTGCTAGACTGAGGAGGGAGGACTTATCAAAGTCACCGCCAGAATCTAGTTCAGGATGCTGATGGTTGAGACCCACACTCTTTATTCCCTGGGATGCTCTTTAAAGTCAGGGTGGCCCTCAGAAGTAACAAAGGACGTCTGCCCCGTTCTGCTCATTTGCATAGCCACGCCTCCTGCAGTTGCCGTGGAGATGACCAGGACGCGGCCTGTGAGGGAAGGGAGTGAGTGGAGCCTTCCTCGGGCTGTGCTCTGCGGAGGGGCCTCAGGGAAGCCCTCCTTTTCCAGCACCACCGCCCTGGAGGCCTCGGAGGCCGGGCAGGGATGACCCCAGAGGTGGGGGCAGGCAGGCAGGCAGGCCTGGAGGGAACAGGGTCTCCTCGGAAGTTATGACCCTACTCTGAAGTAAGTCCTGTTATACTCAATGGGATTCATTCCTATGTAAGTGAGGAGAACCCAATCCTAAGCAGGTCTACTCTGAAGTAAGTCATAGTCCATAGTGCTTACTCCCAGGTAAGTGTGGAGAGGATGGCATCCTGAGAGCCCAATCCTAAGCAGATCTACTCAGTAGTAAGTCTATTATAGTCAATGGGACTTACTTCCATGTAAGCAAAGAGAGCCCAATCCTAAGTAAGTCCTATCATAATCTATTTATCCTATTACTCGCAAAAAGTGTACCCACGCTGCAGGAGTAAAATTCCCCCATATGCCATCACCCCACGGCACATCAATCCCCCCCACACATGAACCCCACCATGTGCATCAACCCCCCATGTGCATCAACCCCCCATGTGCATCAACCCTCATGCACATAATTCCTCTGTGCGCATCATCTCCCCATGTGCATCACCCTCCCATGCGCATCATTCCTCCATACGCATCAACTCCCCAATCGCAACATCTCCCCATGTGCAACATCCCCCATGCGCATCAACTCCCCATGCTCTTCTTCCCCGCATGCACAACATCTCCCCATGCACAACATCCCCCATGCACATCAACCCCCATGCCCATCACCCCCATGCCCACCATCTCCCCATGTGCATCTTCCCATGCCAATCCCCTCTGTGTAGCATCCTCGCCAGTGCAACCTCTTCCTCTGAACAACGTCCCCCCAGTGCACTGAGCACCAAATAGGCTGGATGTTGTTCAGTCTCCCATGTTAAGTATAGGACAGAAACACGTTGTCCCCTTTTCAGCCCCTGGAGGGTTACATTTCTCCACGGGGTTCTTGGTGGGTGTTCAGGTGACAGAAGGAACTCCCAGAATTCCATGCTTCAGGCCCAGCAGTTGGGGTGGAATGTTGATGAGTCAGCAGTTCTCCAATGCAACGTATACCTTGGGTAACGAATGTCCTGGGTAAAGTATGTTCCAGGTAAAGAATCTACCACCAGGTGACACCTCTGCCTTGGGTAAGGAACCTGCTGCGGTAACAAACACTGGCTGGCAGCCACCTGAGTTGAATGGGTCAGGCAACAGCAGGTCTGCCCCTCTGGCAGGTGGGGGGGGGTGCTTGGGAGTACTGGGGGGTTTTCTGGGGATGGGGGGGTGTTTGGGGACAGTGGGGGGAGATACAGGCAGCCAATACTCACTTTAAAAGCCTGGTTTGCTTTTGGAACAGAGGCTTCCTGCAGAGCTTTTGAAAGAGGCTGGAGAGATGCTCCTCCCTCCAGCCCTCTCTGCAGGGAGCCTCCTGTTCAAAAGCCAGGCTTTTAGAGTGAGTAGGGCTGCCCATATCTCCCCCCACTGTCCCCAAACACCCCCCACCCTCCCAGAAAACCCGCAGTCCCTCCAATGGGGCTTACTCCCAGGAAAGTGTCTAGGATTGTTGATTACTACCCATACCTATTCTGAAGCCCCATTGTGTTCAATTGGTCTTACTCCCAGGAAAGTGTCTAGGATTGCTGATTACTAACCATGCCTACTCTGAAGCAAGCCCCATTGTGTTAAATTGGTCTTACTCCCAGGAAAGTGTCTTTAGGATTGCAGCCTCCTAAGTGTCTTTAGGACTGTGCCTTTAGGATTGCAGTCTCCTAAGTGTCTTTAGGATTATAGCCTTTTAAGTTTATCTAGGACTGCAGCCTAAGTAGACTTCATAGGATCCTGCACATTGAATGCATGTTCTGAATTCAATTCCAGTGTTTTGTTATCATTTTTACATACAGTTAATATTTTTATATGAATATTTTTGGGTTGTGGAACCAATTATCTGAGTTTCCATTATTTCCTATGGGAAAATCCGCTTCACGTAAAGAATGTTTCACATAACAAACATGCCTCCAGAACATATTAAATTTGTTATGTGAGGCGTCACTGTATAGGGAGGAAAATGCATTGCACCCCTTTTCACCCCCTTCCGGTTGGACTTTCCAAAAACTGTATGTTTCAGAACAAAACCAGGGACATTGTGCCTCTGCTGACAGTTCTGCACAAGGAGTTGCCGTAAACAACACAACCTCCAACGTTAAATACAAAAATATTTATTTTCACTATGATGATATGCCGTCCCCAGATCCTTCTTTATTAACCATTTCCAGTTATTTCATGATCAGTCAAATGTTTAGTGAGGAAAAGAATTCCTTTGAAATGCATTTTCTGCAGAGCTGCTTTCCAGAAGTCTTGAGTGTCACACTTTTCCTTATACTCTACTCTTCATTCTACAAATCACTGCAACGTCAGAGTTATTTTGGTGCATTTACAGATTCTCTGCTTCGGTGCTTTGCGATTACTGAGAATAAACAAGAATAGTTTTCTTGAATTTAATTGCAACAAGAACAGGAAACAGTTGGATTCTGTGGCTGTCATAACTGTCAAGACTGAATACGGTAAAGTCATGGGGCCGGGGATGTGCAGGGGGTGGGAAGGCAGGTGAGGCAGAGCCTCTGCACCTGAGTCCTTCAAAAGATGCCTCTATACATTGCCTTCCAAGGCTTTTAAAGGACTCCGGTGAGGAGGCTCTGCCTCACTTGCCTCCCACCCACCGCACGTCCCTCCAGGGTGACCCATTTTATGAACTTAAAGTGATGCTTATATTAATGCGAGGAAACTAACACGAGCAAGTCCCAGAACAAGACTTTCTGGATTTCCAGAAAAAGAGTCACCCACGTATATATTCAACACTAAGCATTAAAGCACCAGAACAGCATACAATCCACATTTGCTCTGATGTGCCTGTATCGTTTCAAACATCAAGCACATTTGCCTTTCAAACTAAGATTTGCCAGTTGAAGGACCGACTCTGTGGATTCATTTCATGCAAGGATGTCCTATTGGGTGTTTCATATTACCTGAGCCGTCAGCCACACCTTATGCTTTACATTAGTATATAATTAACCTCTCTGCACGTAGGTTGTGCTAGTTGTCATGTCAGGGAAGTCCATGTCCTCAGTGATGCTGTTTGTACCATTTCCAACATCAGAAAGGAAGCAAAAGCTCTCAAAATTCTGTAGATGATCCCAAGTGAGATCCCAAGTTATGCTTTCCAAAACCACAGTGGTTTAAGGCAGGGTGTTTGATGCACATTGATCCAGGGTCATTTGTCCAAGGATTTCAGCAACAGATGTTCTGAGTCCATTTGCTTTCATGAAATAACCGTCGAGCTGCCCACATTTACTCAAATCTAATGCGCCATCAAATCCAATACACATCCTATACTTATAATCACAACACCATATTTTCCTCAAATCTAATGATCAAATCTAATGCGCACCCTGATTTAGGAGATTGAATTGGGGTGGAAAAGGTGAGCGTTAAATTCGAGTAAATGCAGTATACTTTGAGCCAGCAGTGATTAACATATTCCTAACCCTAAAATGATGCATCTTATTATTAGTAAACCTCTAATAATCATGAGATAATCTTAGACGTTGCATTATTTACGCCCTGACTTTTCAGCTTTTAACAATTCCTTCGTTCCAGCCTGAGGTTTAAAAGCATTAGGTTTTTAAAAATGTTTGAAATTACAAATATTCTGCCTTACAAGCCATCCTGGAGTATCCCACATATATATAAAACCCCATTCATGCCCTGACTTCATTCCAGTTGTGAAAACAAATAGGTACAGAAAACCGGAAGAGATATCTTCAAGATTTATATAATTCAGTGCAAAAAATTAAGTTATTCTGATAAATTTCAAAAACCCAAGAAATGTTCACATTTTCTCTACTAGTTCATGCCACATAAAACTCCTATATTATTTCTCTCTTTTTTCAGAACATTTGATTATCTGGTAAATATACTGTACCTTTAAAACTGAGCATGTTATACTAACCTTTACACAAGCTTGCCATTTCCCTTGCAATTGGAGATAAAATACAAGCTCTGAGATTTCTGGAACCCATTTGTGGGCAGTTTCTGTTGTTATTTTGAGTGCAAAATATTTTTAATTTATCCCTTTCAATCAAATGTGACATCGTTGGAAAACAAATTACATGCCATCCATTTCCAGTTTATGCAGGTATGGATAAATAAATAAAGAAATGGAAGAAGCCATTTATTCATCACAACTTCATGTGGTTATACAGTTGTGTACAACCTCATGGAAAATCTGTCAGTATTTGTCTAACATTGAATGTTTTTGCTTTCCTCTACCCAAAATATTTTTCCCCAGAACAGAGCCGTGTTTCACCGTCATTATGAATAGCTCTCTACAAATGAGGGGAGAGCAAAAGCAATGTGGGAAAGGGGAGCTACCTATAGATCCCCCTTTTTCTCTTTGCAGTCCAACTTGCATTCAACTAGCCCGTCCCCCTTTGCTCAACAATTTTGGTGCCTTTTCAGTGTGTTGTGAGATAAAAAAGATGGAAAATCACTTCCATAGACCATCTTTGATGCTTCCCCCCCATAAATAATGATGGGAACTAAATCCTCTATGATCTTGTCCACCTCTTTCAACTGCAGGCACTGAGCATGTCCCAAATAGGTGATATGAATTTCCAGCCCATAAAGGTGGTTTTTCCCTTCTAGGGAAAAAACTCACAGTCTCTGAATTAACCACAACTCTGCTGGAAAAGGATCTAATCTCCTGGACACACAATACTTGGCAGTAAAATTTTCATATTGCTCTAGTACATTAGAAAAACCACTTTCGTGTGATTTCCAACCAAAGAGTCATAGAGAATGTCTTAAGTGTGGCAACAAAATCCAGCAACTGGGGATACGAAGAACATTCGCGTAAGTGTCTCTCATCAGCCTCTTCCTTCTCTAATTCCCCATTGAGCCAATCCACATGGCTTGTGGGGTCTCCATAGAGTAAAGGGCAGCAGCTTCAGAAATAGGCCCTCTTAAAATCATCCTCCCAGATTCTTCCAAGGGAAATTTTTCCCTTTGCAACATCCCTATCCAGTCGCTGCTGGAAGAGAAAGACCCTTGAGGCGTTCACTGATGTGCACCTGGGCATCAGCCACAAAAATGGTAGCATCCCTGTTTGTGAAATGCTTTGGTGGTCAAGAGATGTGGCCTTGTTGGCCTTTCACACAAGAGTTCCGTTCTTGCTGTCGTATTTTATGGCGGGCCGGGGGAAGTTGAGGGTGGCGTACTCAGTGGCGTTCTGGGTCTGAATGCTCTTCACCTCCTCGGCGGAGCGCTCCCGACTCTTGCTGAGGACCTGGATGTCTGCATAGTGCACGCTACTGTTGTCGCACTTCATGTGTTTGGGTTTGCTCACAGTGGCGTAGACCGGGAAGTCCGACACGTCGTCATAAACTGGAGCCGCATCAAACCCCTTTGAGAAAGGGGGGAAAGATGAAAAATGACAAAGATTATATAAACTTTGCAGTTTTCAATATTTTTCTTCTTGAGTGAATGAGGGAGGGGTGGTTATCAAACTCAAGGCAGCAACTGCCTTGAGTACAGATGTTACCAGGATCTTGGAACTGGAAAAAACTATCTGGCATCACTAGACCCAGGCTCCTGAAAGAGTTGCTTACCTTCTTGATCTCCGAGTGCTGCAGAGTTGGCATACTGATCCTTGTACCTGTAGCAGAAACAGCTGGAAAGCATGGAAGGGAAGATAGCTGGTGAATAACCAAGAGGCTTTAAAATGGTAGCAACAAGGACATGAGATACCCGCAGAATCTAAAGAGATGCCACCTTCCATTTATAAACAGCAGCAAGTTGCAAGATCTCATGGTTTGGGGAAAGTCTGAAAATATGTGGCTGAATTCCAAGCATTGTAACACATGGACATTAAGGTCTTGAAAGCAGAATAGGTTGTCTGCCTCAGTGGTGTAGTTAGATGGGGTGCAATTTTGCAAAGCAAATTTTGTAGGGGGCCTCACCGTGGCATGCAAGTGGTCCCTCCTTCTCCACTACAGCCGTTCCCGGCAGTGGGAGCAAAACAGAGGTGCACATTTGGCTCTGAAAGGGAGGAAGAGGGGCTGCTTGCACACCACAGTAAAGCTCCCTGCTTTGCACTCCCTCTAGCTACACCGATGGTCTGCCTCCCGCACTGCTGATAGCATGCACAAACAACATTTAAGGCTGCAATCCTAAATTACTTCCTGGGATGAAGACCCATTGAACCCAATGGGGCTTGCTTTTGAGTAGATGTGGTTAAGATTGTGCTTTAAGACTCTAAACGGCCAATTCTCTCTACCCAGAAGATGACGGGGCTCACTCCCAGCTAAATGTGGGCAGGATTGCAGCTTTAGTATGTGATTGCAGCCATACTATAATTGCAGCCATACTATGAATTTAGGATGACTTGGGTGATTGCTCTGTCACATGGATTCTGCTCTGCTCAGGCCAATCTCCCCTCGCTGTGCCCTCTGCAAATGATTCACCTAAAGGAGAGCAGTATAGGGTGCCAGGGCCCCCTCCCCTCCCGGATCCTCTGGGAGAGAGCTTTCCCCACAACTCCCGGGCATGCTGCGGACTGCAGTGTGTCTATGGCAACACCCAGCCATGCAACACAAGGACAAAATTTTCTTTTTAAGCCCTCCAAGAGTCCTGGGAACAGCCTGTTTATTTCTCTGTGACTGACTCTGTCTTTCACTGCATGGCACAGAATGGGCTTTGGGCGCTGTTTTCTGCCAGATGCCCTCGACGCCCATGGGCTTGTTTTGGGGGAAAGTTTGCAGCCACAAGCAAGCAGCCTGAATTAGGGTGTACCTGGTTTTTCTTTTTTCCTCTTGAACGGCCAAGGACACCTCCTGAAAAAGAGAGAGAAGGGGGGATAAGAAGCTCTGAGCATTTCAACCCCACTTTTCTTGATAGGCATACGTGAATCTTTCTTTTCTGTCCCCAAATATGCATCGTATAACCACTGTATGTTGTCAACCCAATTTGTGCACCAAAGTCCTCACCGCACATACTGTTCCAGCAAACGGTTATCAAATGCAGGCATTTTCACAGGCTGCATGTGACACATACTCAGGGTAACCATAAGCCATAACCTCAAAAAGAGGCCAAGGCCCCCCAAATGTAGGACACCCAAGAAAAAAGGTAGTACACAACAGAATAAAAACAATAAACTCATCTATATTGCTTCCATGTGGTTAATTTAAACACTATTACTTATTATATTAAAAAACGATTAAAGTAGAACTTCCAAAGTTGACCACCTCTCTATATTGACCACTTGTTCTGTAACAAAAGCTCTAAAATATTATAAGTATTGCATATTTTTTCTTATGTTGACCACCTCCCTATGTTGACCAATTTTCTCCGGTCACTTGGGTGGTCAACTTAGGGAGGTTCTACTGGACATGCAACTTATTACATCTAATTTATTAATTCCAAGAAGGCTACATCCCAATTGCTCACAAGGAAAAAGGAGGATAAGGAAGATTTTTTTCCAGGACACAAGGCTAAAAAAAGAGGACATGTCCTGGAAAAAGACGACATATGGTAACCCATCACATACTATGCAATGCCCTCCATTTGTTTCCCGGGCAAGCGCTGCAACCTTTGCCAACTCCCATTACTGCAGTGCTGGGGCTACTTCAGCAGCACCTGTTGAATCCTAGCCCTTTGCAGGAGACACTAAAGGGGAAGAGAAGTCACTCTATTCTAACCCTGCATTATGGCATTACTGTTCTGAGTCTGAGCATGGCCACCGCATGCCAGAGTAAGAAACAAAGGGCAAAATCCAGAGTAACTATGGGGAGTCCTTGCTCCGGTGTAAGAACTACTTACTCTAGATTGCAATATGAACTTCCCATAAGTTTTCACTAGGTGGTGCAGTAACTCCGAAAAGTCTCTTACGTGCTCCTGTAGTTACTCTGGATTTGGGGGAAAGACACAAAGCAAAAGGCTGTCTAGTTATTTAAGGCGGCTGTTGTAACAGTACTTGATCTGCAAATGGAAAAACACCGGGAAAGGGGGGCAAGACCAGGACGGAGGGGAAATTTGTTGCTAAGAAACCTATTAAATAATTCATTTTTTGCATGAAAAGGATTGGGAACACCAAGAACCCTTTTCAGTGGGCAGGTGACCTTTGCAGATGGAAACACGCAGTGTCCATAACGGTGCCCACCCTTCGGAAGCCCAGGGCTTGCATGCTGACCGACAACTTTGTACACCAAGTGCACTTTGGCCAAATCCTAGCAGGAGGCAAACAATATCATCTGTTCAGGACAAGCCGCACCAGCCCTCCTCTGCCCCAAAACACACGCCAGCTTCGCTCCCACTGAATTTCCATTATATCCTCTCTTCTGCGTGGACCCACAGACTTTTTTTCTGTTGATATCAAGGACTGCCAAATCTTTTCCATGCTATTTCTGGAGTCCGACACACTCCAGCTTTTGTCCTCGCTGGGCGTTTGCTTTTATTTTCCAAACTGAATAGTGACTGAACAGTGAAATGAAGAGGTCGTGCTTTTCCCTGGAGTGTCCCCTTGCAGGCTACCCATAGAGAATGTGCAGGTTTGAGTACAGAGATGGGGAAATTGCACGGGGAAATTCCTTGCTTGTAGAAAGCAAGGGAAAAGATGTCAGCTGAGCCTTGTCTCTGACCGGGGTGAGTCGGTCTATGACCCGAGAAAGGTGGGATACAAATTTTTAAAATAAATAAATAAAATAAATATATAGAATGGAGGACTGCAAGCACAATCCTAAACATGTCTATTCAAATGTAAGCCCCATTGTATTCAGTGGGTCTTACTCTCAGGAAAGCGTCTTTAGGATTGCAGCCACAGTGCCTCTACCTTTAACCATTGCATAGAAGAGGGAATTTAGAAAAGGATAGCTCAGCACAGAAGGGTGTAAAAAGCAGCATCTGCCTAAATTCCCTCTCCTATGCAATGCTTCGAGGTAGAGCCCTCCGTCCTCCATTCCATATGGTCACCCTGTCCCTGACGTGCTGCTTTTCTACATGCAGGAAGAGCTTGAAGAGCAGCACGAAGACTGAAGGAATCCAACAGTTGAAGTCCCATTACTAGGATGAGGTTGAGAACATCAACAAAACACTTGCCATATATTCCTGAAAACAGATTGTCGCGATTTGGGGGGATTGGGCAAGCATCCCATCCCACTGGTTACAAATTCTGGGTTTGGACCCAGCCGGACATTGGGCACAGTGCAGGAGGGGAGCACAGCACCTGCCTTCCGTGCGCCATGCGCTGCCCAGCCTCCTGTTCCCACAAGGAAGTGCCTCCTCTACCTCTCCTCACCTCCATCTGACTGCTCACAGCCCCACAGGTTGGGAGTGGTGGGATGAGAGAGGCACAAAGAGGCCAGAGGGTATGTGTGTGTGTGATGTGAGTGAAAGAGGTGTGTGTGTGTTTGTGCGCGCACGCATGAGAGAGGTATTTGTGTGTTGTGTGAAAGAAATAGGTGTGTGTGTGAGAGAGTGAGGTGTGTGTGGTGTGTGGTATTTATAAAGCGATAAATATGGCTGCAATCCTAACCACACGTTCCTGGGAGTAAGTACTATTGAGCATAACGGGACTTCTGAGTATACAAGCTTAGGATTGCACTGTATGTGTGAGAGAGTGAGAGGCATGTTTTTGAGCGTGGTGTGAGAGAGTGAGGTATGGTGTGAGTGAGGGAGGTGTCTGAGTGTGAGAGGTGTGTGTGGTGCGAGGAAAAGAGGTGTGAGAGTGAGAGTATGTATGGTGTGAGTGAGGGAGGTCTGTGGGTGAGTGAGAATGTATGTGTGTGGTGAAAGATAAATGTGTGAGAGAGTGAGAGGCGTGTATGTTTGTGTGTGGTGTAAGTGAGAGAGGGGTGTATGCGAGAGTGAGAGGTGTGCGTGTGAGAGAGAGAGGTGTGTGTGAGAGAGAAGTGTGTGTGGTGTGAATGAGGTATATGTTTGAGAGAGAGTGTGTATGTTTAGTCTATTAATTTTTTTATGCAGGTCAACTCACAGTAAATCCTAATATTGTCAATGGAGCTTACTCCCAGGAAAGTATGGATAGGATTGCAGCCTCACATTCCTGGAAATAAGTCTCACTGAATACAGTAGACACAGAGGTGGCTCTGACACTGTGAAACCTACCGGGATGTGACAGCAACATCACTTCTGGAGTGACATCATTTCCAGTCATGACATCACTACCAGGTAGATGACATCATGGTCACATCCTAGCAAGTTTGACAGGGGTCCTGTCCTGGTTTTGTGAAAGAGAATTATGGCAACCCTAAGAAAGAGGAGCTTGCCATGTGGAAGGAAGTTACTGGCCTGGATCCCCCAAAAATCTTGGCTCTCCAAAGAAACTTTCTTCAAGGTAGGAACCCCCTGCCCGCCCTGGCATTTATTGCCATGTGTTGAGGTTCAGGACAGAATCCCATTCTAGAGAATAGGTAGGAACAGGGTCACTAACTCCCTACCCTTGAGTAGGGTTGCCATAATTCTCTTCCACAGAATCAGGACAGGACCCTCCATCATACTTATCAGTATGTGAACTCAATCCTCCAAAATCAGGACTGTCTCTGTTTTGGGGGACATATGGCAGTCCTTCCCTTGGGTGCCAAAGTATCTCAGTAGCATTGCAATTACTAGACCAAGGGCAAAATCCAGAGTAACTACGGGGAGTCCTTGTTCCGGTGTAAGAACAACTTACTCTGGATTGCAATATGAATTTCCCATAGGTTTCCAGTAAGGTGCATAGGTGCAGTAACTACGGGTGCACAGAAAGTCTCTTATGTGCTCCTGTAGTTACTCTGAATTTGGGGGCAAGAGAAGCTACACCAGTTGAATTGTTGCCGCCATCCGGCACAGTACTTGTTGGTGCTGGACAGAGACAACAGCTCAGAATCTTAATTGTATTTTCAGAACCTGCTCCGCACGCAACACTAGGAAACGTGATACATCTTTCAAAGGAGCAGCTGTAGAGACAGAGCAGTGTGCAGTCCTCTCGTCATATAAAATGCGAGAGAGCCACTGGGTGTGTGTGTGTGCGTGTGTGTGCGTGCAGCTTTCTGACACATCTTTCTGCACCTGTGCACCAGCGTCTCTCTCCTTCTATCACACAAACACAGGGCGGCACAATGAAAATAGCACCATATAATTGTTGGCATCCTTGGCTCCTTCCCCAAGGCAGACAAGGTCTCTGTGCCCATGTTCAGCGCTGCTTTTCTCTTGTACTGGTTGGCTGAGCTTTTTGACAAGTTGCCTGCAGGAGAGGACTATTCTGAGACTGTCTGCAGGCCAATCCCTACAGCTCGGTCCCTCTGAAGATGGATGGCATCTCCCAGACTCCCTCTGATGGATCAGCTGGGATTAGGATGGACAAAAACAGAAGAGCAGTTGGAGCTGACAGGGCACCCCCTCGCCCGTCCCACCCAAACGCAAAATATTCTCAGCCCTGCAGACCCCTCCAACTCTCCATGGAGAAGACACACACGCACAATATCTATCTATCTATCTATCTATCTATCTATCTATCTATCTATCTATCTATCTATCTATCTATCTATCTATCTATCTAAAAAGTCATTCACTCACCCATCAACGCCCAGCCAAAACCGCTGGACCTAGAAGCGTGAAATTTCGGGAGGGTGTTCCTTCCATGACGTGAGCAACCACTAAGAACCAATCTTTAGAAATTTAATCCCAAAGGGTGTAATGCATTTTTGTCCTATACTTAATACTGAAGAATGACTCAGCACCCAGCCCCAACCCCTGGACTTAGAAATATGAAATTTGGGGAGTGTATTCCTTCTGTGATGTAAGGACCCACTAAGAACCAATTTAGTGTCCAATGGTGCCTGGTGTTGCCCACTGGTTCTGGATACCCAGTGGTGCCTGGTGCCTGTCAGGGATGCCTGATGCTCAGTATGGGTGCCAGGGGTGCTTGCTGCCCGCTGCTGTCCAATAGGGGTGCCTCATGCCTGTTGGTGCTCAGTGGTGCCCTCTGCCCACTGTGCGGTGGTGCCCAATGCCCAGTGGTGCCTGGTAAGGTTGACTCACCAGTAGGGATGCTCAGTAGGGATGCCCACAGGTCACTTGTGCCTGGTGTCCACTGCGGTCTGCTGCCCACTGTATGGTGGTGCCTGGTGCCCACAATATGGTGGTGCAGAATGGTGCCTGCTGTCCACTGCACAAAGGTGCCCAGTAGTGCCCAATGCACAGCAAGTATGCCTGAAACTTGGTAGAGATACCTGCTGCCCATTGTCCACTGGTGCCTGCTGCCTGCTGATGCCTGGTAATGCCCACTGCCCTCTGGTACCCGCCTGTGCCCAATAGAAATGCCTAGTGCCTGGTGGTGCCTACTGGTACTCAGTGGTGCCCACTTAGTGATGGTGCCCGGTGGTGCCTGCTGCCCAATGGTGCCTGGTAGGGATGCCTGGTGCTCACTGCTGCCTGCTGATGCCCACTTCCTGGTTATGCCCAGTGCCTGCTGGTGTCCATTGCTGCCCGCCACTGCAGGATGGTACCCTCCAATGCCTGGTATCCTGTGCCTGTCTGTGCACCAGTGTCTGCTGGTGCCTGATACCTGGTGCCATTTCCAATGCAGTGCTCAGCAGTGCCGACAAATATTTTTGAAATTTTACTCCTAAAAAAATGGGGAAATTCTGCTCGTTTTTAAATAAAGGGGGAGGAAGTGCCATCTGATTCATTAGAGGTGCCTTTTGAGTTGACGAAAAAGGTCTCTGATGGCTTCAGCTGTCAACAATTGATTGACAGTTGCACCCATGTGTTGAACACATCCTGGGAGACCCACAAGTAGAGTAGACCCACAAGTATGAGTAGAGTAGTAGGGTGGGGAAAACCCCCTTTTCAGAGCCAAACACTCCAATGAAAAGTCACACAAACACAATATCCAGAGACAACTTTACATAAGTTGGGGAACTCACTGGACTATCCTCTCTCCACTAGATGATGCTATTTCTCTTTTGCAGCACTTGTTGTCAAGATTGTGGGGAACAGAAATCAGAACTTCTGCCTTGTCCTTTTATGTTTTGCTCCCAGCGTCTCCAAGCAGCCTTTCAGAGACACACACAGGCGCACTCTCTCTACTGTGCCTGGAGATATTTGCCCGCTTGACAGTCAAATAGGAATAGGATGCCAAGGCAATTCCATCTCCTTTTCCTCCTCCTCCATCAAATAAGCCCACAACGCTCCCTTTTAGGATGTGTTGTTTTGGGATGAGGGTTGCCATATGTCCCCCAAAACAGGGACAATCCTAATTTGGGGGGATTTTGTTCATACACTGGCAAATGGGACAGAGGATCCTGTCCCAGTTTTGTGGAAGAGAATTATGGCAACACTAGATGAAGGCGATGGGGTGGTGCCCCAAATACAGGCAGGACCAACTTCTACAGCACGGAGCAATAAAAACCACTTTTTACTCTTTGCCAAAGAAAATGTCACTTATTGTAAAAGCACAGGAGCAGAGACCAGCAAAAAAGTTGGTACCCCCCATTCCAGTGCCAGTCACCTTTTTCCTGGCCCTTCGATGAGGGGCTGATTTCTAGAATGGGAGGTTCTGTAGCTGCCTCCTAGCACCCTGCCCCACTCCTAGGTTAGTAGTGCCTGTCACTGATGGGCCATGCACTCTGTTTCTGCTCAGAGGAACACCTGCTTTTAATATATACATCTGGCCTTGGAATTGGCTTAGAACAGTCTCCGATTCAGCCCTGCCACCCAAACACTCTTGTTCTCTTTGGGGCAGATCTAGAGATCCCTGTAGGTTTCTTGATTTGGCATTTGCTCCTTGCCACCCGGTATGGGGGTAGGAGAGCTCAGGTGTGCTCCTCCTGGGTGTTATCCAGTGGTGGGATTCAAATAAATCAATAACAGGTTCTATGTCCTAATAACCTAAATTAACAACAGTTTTTTGTCCCATTAATAACCAGTTCTCATTAGCAAAGGGTTCTATATAACCTGTGAGAACCCCCTGAAGCAAACCACTGGTGTTACCCCTTGACAACAGGCTGATCACCAAAGGCCACACACATCTGGAACCTATCAGTCTCCCAGCCAGGTACAAAACACCTGTACTCCTCAACCTGGGGCTGAGGATCAAACCCTATCTTGGGTTTCAGATCTGGGAAGAGCATTTGTCCCTTTGGCAAAAGTTGCTCTCCACTTTGTTCCCAGGCTCCCTGCCTCCCTCTGGCCAAGTTTCCTTGCTGGCCATCAGCCAGCCACACTCACCAGCCTCTGGCACAGCTGCAGCGGTTGCCCATCTGGATCCACCTGGGAGAAGCAGGACCCTGTCCTTTCTGGAGCCACAGAGAACCTCACCAAAGCGCAGCTCCTCGCTGGCATTTCCTGGTTCCCAGTTCAGCCCCTGGCAGATCCAGTCCCAGGGAGTGTCTGGCAGTGTCAGGTTTCTCTCCATCAAGTAAGGAGAGCCTGTGTGTGCCATCTACTGGACACATCTCCTCCTGAGGCTGCTGCTGTTCTGCCCCCTTTCCCCTTGGCCCTGCTGGGCACTGCTGGGTTGGCTGCCCGGAGGATGCCAGGGGGCCAGGAGCACCTCCATTCTCTTGGGATCCATCCAGCCCTTCACATCCAAGACAGTCCCTCTCCTTGCAAAAGGCCAGTGTGGCTTTGCTCTTGGCAGAGAAGTTCTGGAAAATGGATTTTTAAAGGATTTCCAAAAATGAAGAAATATTTTTCCTTTGGGGTTTGGCCTGCTTGGCTGATTCTTGTTTACCTTCCTGCTTGTCAGTGCGGAGCGAGCCCCAACCAGAGAGACCAGTAATGTAATGTGACAAGCAGCAGTAGGAGGTTCACATTGACAGGCAGGGCTATGGTGTGTCCTTTTTCTTGCAAAAACCCGAGACTGGGTTTGTTGCCTCATGTCCTCCTGATGTCATCATCTCAAAATTACATCATCATTGATGTCATTCATCAGTGACATAACTTCTGTCATTGGTTACTTCTGGTGTCATATACTTTGCAAAGTGGTATGGCGCATTGGTGACGCTGGCTCCAGGCCACCCAGTCCAGGAGCAGAGAATTCCCCCCACAGCCTTCAGGCCTTCTGAGGCCACCAAATGGCAGGCACTGAGCACCAACAGGTACCAGGTGCCAGAGGTATTAGGGGCAGTGGTGTGCAGCAGAGGGCACCAGCAGGTTCCCTGCACCCATACTCCCCATCAGTCAGCAGGCATCACCAGGCACCACCATGCTGTGTCTTGCTGTGGGCACCAGTGGGAACCAGATAGTCTTACCGGGCACCAGCAGGCATCAGGTACCACCAGACACTACTGGGCATGAGTTGGCAGCAGGCACCACTTGGCATCAAGCATCCCTACTGAGCATTGGGCATCCTTATCAGACATCACCGGGCATGGGCACCACCAAGCACCACCACACAGTTGGCCGTGGGCACCACCAAACACTGGGCATCCCTGCTGGTCAGCACCAAGCACCAGTGGCCAGCAACCGCCAGGCACTGTTGGGCTGGGTCTGATCTGAAGATTGTAAACAAGGTTTGGACTCAGCATCCCACAAGGGCCAGAAGAATGAGTTGTGGGTGTCACATTCCCAGCTTCACTGGCATGTCATCCTATGTTTTAGGCCACCTGGTGTGCCAACTGGACAGGAGAACTTCTCTGGCTTCTAAATATGGTGCCAGTATGGCACATAAACCCTGTGCTTCAGTGATCACAGCTCAGATGTGTTTGTGTTGCAGAGATGTGGGGGACAACATGTTGCCCAACACTAGAAAGAAAATCTGAGCCTGTTTCTTACAGCCCCTCTCGGCACATGTGCTGGGTTCACTCACTGGGGAAACAGAAAGGCTCCAACAACACGATCTGTGCCAGCCAGTTTTTGGCTGCCAATGTGCATTCCCACTTAATAACGTGTCTGTGGGCACAAAAGAGAGTCTGGGTCTCAGTGCCCAGGCTTAGCGACACAGTGGCTGTGTGGGGTTTTATGCTTAGCCAGCAAAAGTCTGGACTACGCGTGGGGCCCCAAACAGCTCCTGCTTCCTTGGGGGCAAGCGCTTGCAGAGACGCTGGTGGAGGGAGAAGAAGAAAGAATAAAACAACATGGACAAGTCTGGTGACCTGTTAATGACTTGCAGTTCTGTGGCTGGATGCGCTTGCAGAGAACACTGGAATTTATTTTTTCAATATAATTAAATGTTAACTTTAATACAAATACAATGGTGCCTTGGTTTATGAGCATAATTCATTCTGGAAGCATGCTTGTAATCCAAAGTAGATTTTCCCATAGGAAATAATGCACGACTGGTTCCACAGTCCAAAAATCTATATATAAAACAGAAAAGTCACTGACATGCCCAGCCAAAACCGCCAGGACTAGAAGCATGAAGGTGTGGGGGTGATGCATGGAGTGGCATCTGCATGGGCAGGTTTGCATGGGGGTTTTACACAGGGAGTGTTTTGCATGGGATGTTTGCATGAAGGGGATTTTTGCATGGGGGGTTTGCGGGGTGGGTTTTTTTGCATGGGGGGGTTTGCATTGAGGGGTTCTGAATGAGGGTGTTGCCTGGGGGAATGCTGCACAGGGAAGGTTAAAGGTCAAGCTACCCCTCCAATCCCTCCCTGTGAATTCCCTGGCCATGGAAGCCTGTTCCAAACTTCCTCAGAAGTGCTCTTAAACCAAGGCTGCAATCCTAAACATACTTTCCTGAGAGTAAGATGCACTGAACACAATGGGGCTTTTGAATAGACATGCTTAGGACTGTCCTGTTAGTTGAAATTTCTGAGAAAATTTTGCTCGTAATCCAAAACACTCTTAATCCAAGTCTCTCTTAAACCAAGGAACTACTGTCATTAAATCCTTTGGCTGGAAGCCCTCGCCCCATGTATTTTTGCCCCATTTTAGTTGCCTCCCTTCAATCTGTCCTCTGTCAAGATGTAGTTTTAAGAGCAAAAATGTTTTGGGAGTGAAATTCCTAAATGCACCAAGGATTGGGGTACTGAACGTTCATTGCAACGCTGCGCTGTGAACATGCAAACCCATACCCCTACCCCCAAAACGTTTAGGGGGGGCTGCAGATGTACAGATTGGCTGGATTCCCAGCAGTTGGAGAAACATTATGACCACAAACACACCTGTTTGCCAAATCACAATAGTTCCAGGATTCTTTATTTTTGAAAACAAATGGATACAATCAAAGCAGGAAACTTGATCATTCAAAAGTAGCAGAACGAGAGGAAGGAAGGACCTGTATTAAATGTGCAGGTACATGCAGGTTGTGAGGTGTCCCAGGCTGTTGGCTGTGTTTTTAAGCAGCCAATGTCCAGTTGTGGTCCTTTCCCTGTAGGGAATGTGGTGGAGATGCTGAACATGATGCTTGCATGAAGAGAGCATGCAAAGATACGTTTTTCTCCTTCGGATTCTGCACTGAGATTTGGGAAGTCACCCAGTGGTGTAGCTAAGAGTAGGTTGGGGTATTTTGTGTCAGGTACCATGACTTGAAAGGGGTACCATTTAACCTATGGAACTCTGCTACATGATGTGGTAATGGCACCTTGATTAGGTGGTTCTGAAAAAGTGGTTAAACCCACTAAGATGTAGCAATAGCTATAAGTAATGAAGGTTTTGTAGAACCTCCATGTTCAACAGTATTATACCCATGCAGTAGGGGTTCTTTGACTTTTGAATAGCATGAGATCAGGGTCTGATCAAGGTCCACCTGCCCACCACCTGCAGTCCCTCACCCAGGTACACCTTCCTCTCACCTCTTCCCCACCCTGCACTGGCTAAGCTCAGCCAGCACAACTCCTTCCCTTGAAGGGATCAGTGTTAGGGAATCTTTTAGGGCTATGAATTCTCTGAACTTCCTTCTTTCAGTGCTGGCTGTTCCAGGCACGTGATTTTCACTTCATTGATCTTGGCCTTGATCTCCTTCCCTGTCCGTGGGACCTCAATACACAGGATGCCATCGTGGCTCAAGGTGGCCTTGACCAGGAGGGCATCAACATCCAGAGGGAGGATGTAGGTCCTGGTGAACTCCCTGGAGATGAAGCCATGCCGGTCGGCTTTCTGTGGGTGTTGAGCCGTCACCTCCAGGAGGTTGTCCACGGTACGGATGTTGATCTCGTCCGGCGTGAAGTGGCAGACATCGAGGAAAACCTGGAACTTGTGGTCATTGAGGTTGACCTCTGAGGTCCCGCGGTCCAGCTGCTTGTTAATCCGAGGCCTGATGTAGTAGCCATGGTAGAGTGTGGGAGCAAGGATATCTCCAGAAGAAAGTCCTGAAAGCGAGGAGAAAAAGATGATGCTCCAGATGTATCATCAAAGAACACAAAGGCCAGTTAGAGGCAATGGCATAGCTGAAGGATCTGGCACTTACTGTAGGAGACACAAAATTTTCTAATGCCCCTAAGAGGGTTTAAACAGGACACCTGGGGTGGTCTGATGTGTGAGGTTTAGGTCACAAAAACCAAAATGCCTTTCCAAGGCTTCCAGGAGGACTTCTAAGGCCTGGGGCGCAATCCAGAGTAACTACGGGGAGTAACTTGCTCCGACATAAGAACAATTTACTCTGGACTGCAATATGAATTTCCCATAGGTTTTCACTAGGTGGTGCCATAACTACGTCTTTATCGGCATGGTGGTTGTGGGTGGCGCAAGTGGTTAAGACACTGTGCCTGTTAACCAGCTGGATCCAATCGTATCAGCTCTGCCTTTCTATTGGACTAATTCAGTGGCGTGGAGAGGGGGGATTTGCTGCTTGGGTCACAGCATATCCTCCATATCAAACTATCCCAGGCCTTCGTGCTTCGCATGCAACGTATGCAGCACTGAGCACAATACCATAGCCTCTCAAGACTGATGGATGCCTGCTTTGTGAATGCAATGCCCCGGGCAGGAGAATCTCTCTGATCTGCACCCCCAGTTTCACCCCCTCTGCCATCATCCCATCCTGAAGCAGCCATGCGCCTTTGTCACCCCAGAACTTTTAGTGCAACCAGAATTGCTTTTGCACCTAATTAAGACTGTGCAACATTTCCTCCATCCCCAATGAATTGCAAACTGCAGGCTTGAGCTCACTGTTGTGTCCAACCATTGCTGTTCCCTCCCCTCTGTTTGTGATAATTGTGCTCTTGTGATGCCCTTTTACACACAGGTTTCGCTTAAGTTGGCATAATAAAAGAGATGGCAGAGTAAATGATGGCTTCTCTCTCTGCAGATCTTTAGGATTCTTTAATCCAGATTAACCACCAATGGTAGATACGCAGTCACATAATCAGAACCTTTTGAATTTGTCTCCAATTGGAGTTGCCATATGTCCCCCAAAATAGGGACAATCCCAAATTGGGGGGATTGTGTTCACATGCTGGCAAATGGGACAGAGGGTCCTGTCCCGATTTTGTGGAAGAGAATTATGGCAACCTTATCTCCAATCCACAGTCATCCTTATTGTGTGAATGGAAAAGGAAAGGCAGCAAATGTTTGCCTGCCTCCTTCTTACCTTCTCCAAAGTTCTGGTCGTAGATCTTGCTGGGGTTGGCAAACTCATACTCCACACTCATAGGGTGGGCATGAGGGACGGTGCGCTCGGCCATGCTCTCTGCAATGGTCCTCTGAGTACCTATGTTGATGTTCCGAGGCAAATGCGGCAGCTGGACGACCAACCTCGTCATCATTGAGTGAATTCCATGGGGAGGAGCAAGTGATAAAATATGGACCAAAATAGACAGGCTGGCCCTGGAACAGCGAGCCTCAGTGATGACCAAAATGCTCCTTGCTGCATTCCAGAATAAGCGTCTTTTCTGTGCATGGAGGAAAGAGGAGGCAGGTGCTGACTATGTGATTGCAGCTGTTGGACATGGCAGCAATGCGCATCCCCCAGGCCAGCAGCATCTTGAGACAACTGGACAATCAACTCAGACAAGGGTGCAATTACGGGGATGTAGACCACACTCAGTGACACCCTCAGGAAGCTGACCCCATGTTGGGATGTTGTAAATTTTTATTTACATGTTACATATTATTTACATGTTACATATCATCAGAAAGATAATTTCATGCTGAATGTCATGAAACAAACCATGTTCAGTTATCTGAATTCTATCAAAACAAATGGCCAAATAACTAGAAAACACATCTGCCTTATATAACAAATAAGATTTTCTTCATTTAAGACTGACCAATGAGACTTTTACAAAAGCCAATGAGGTGTTACTATGGCACAGCAGGCACATTACTATGGTGTTACTATGGCACATTATTATGCTAAATAATGTGTTAGCATGAGTCAGCCCTCCCATCCATGTCTCAGAGCTAATACTAGAACTAAATCAGTTGTGTGAATATCATCAAGTTGGACACTGGCTTTTTATTGATTACTGATTTGTTGGATGACCTGGACTGTGAGATATGTAAATAGTAAGGTTGATGGGAGTGACACATATGGAGGGATGGAACAGAAAAGGGGAAAAGGGTATCCCATCTTTTTTCAGGATGTATAGCACAATACCAGGCATATATACGTGGAAATCAGTTCCATTGTTTTACTCCCAGGAAAATGTGGACAAGATTGCAACCTTGCGTTGCAGGATGTATCAAACAGTTACTGATTCTGTTTTCCAAGGTTCTCATGTGCTGAAACCAGAGTCCTTCAATCTCCTCTGGGGCAGCAGGTGCAATGGCGCCTAGTCTGACTTGCAGATGAAATTGGAGATGGTGGGCTGCCCACCTCGGCCTTGGCTGCCCTCCTTGTTCAGTGCCTTGGACTACAAGACCAGGGGCAGCCTCTCTCCCTCCTAAAGGTCCTTCCATCCATCCTGCCTCTGCGGCATCTTCATCGTCAGCAGCAGCACACCGGAGAACCCAGGTGCCAATCGAAGAGTAATAGTTTCTCCTTTTCCCATTGACAACCTGCAGATCTTTTAACCCTACTCTGGTACCAGAGGGCATCTCCTCTCTGAAACTCTTCTCTTCTTCAAAACTATCTTGATGAGAGGCCAGACATTTCATATATTTTCTTGTTTGGTCCTTCTAACAACGTGACTCACAGTAACTAGTTTCTGTTTATTATTTATTTTTATTTCCTTGTTGACAAACTGTGGAGCCAAAGAGAGCGGAATCAAATAGACTCCACGGTCCCACAGCAGTATGTTATTTGAACGTTCCTAAGAAACATATACTGCTGTTTATCAATATTAGAATACAAATGTTTAATGAATAATGTAATTCGAAAAAAAAAAACAACCAAAAGGTTTTACAATGGGGCCAAACTGACCCCTGGTACTACTCCTGTTACAATGGGGTCAAACTGACTCCATGGCACTGTCAATGTAACTTTTAAAATGATAACAGAGCAGGGTTAATCCAAGATTAGAGGGCTGTATCTACCATGAAGTTCTCATGCACAATCTCCACTGGAATAAGAAGGACCAGCTCAATAGAACAGCTTTTACTGGCAAAGAGAAAAGGAGTGGTGGGTGGGTAGGGACTATTTGGCAGGGCATGGATTTACCTCCCCCTGGCCAGTTATCATTTAGCCATCTTCTGGGCTCCTAAATTCATCAGGCAGCACCTTGCTATCAAATAATCCATAAGAACTAGGCAAAGGTAAAGGTGTCCCCTGCAGGTTATACTGCTAGTTGTGACTGACTAAACAGTGCAGTGCTCATCCCTGTTTTGAAGCCTTTAGAGCCGGCATTGCCCAAAGACACTTCCATGGTCACTGCCAAAGGAACACTGTTTTTACCTTCCCACCTTTATCTACAGGACTTGCATTTTCATGCATTTGAACTGCTAAGCTGGCAAGAGCTGGGCTAAGGACGGGCGCTCACTCCACCTTGTAAGACCCTGCTGGTTAACAGACACAATGTCTTAACCAATTGTGCCACCACAGCCCTACTAGAACTAGAAACTGGATTATAAAAAGAAGAAACCTGCAACCATTGGATGCTGAACACTCCTAGTATCAAATCCTGTGCATTATTTCCTGGTATAGTATTTGCACAGCATGGCATCCACTTGTGCCAGAGCTCTGATTGCCCAGTTTTGCTGGTTTGGTTTTGTTGCACAGGAGCTTCTCAAGGTTGGTCTACCAGTGACCCAGAAGCACAGTTCTGACAAGGGGAAATTCCTAGCTCCGGATGCCACCGACACACTCAAGCAGATCCACCCACGGAGATGTGGGGATGAAAAGGAGCAGGGAAAGTGGAAACAGGTTGGGCCGCATTCATGCCATGCTTTGCTTGGGGTGCTGCCACTGTGGCCTTTGCCCTGCTCCTGCCAATTCCTTCTCCTGCCTGGTGGGCTGGGTGAATCAGTCCTTATTTTTGGCAGCCTTGCAAATCAGAAGTGAAAGTGGGGAGGACAAGGGAGGGGACAAGAAGACATAAATATTTGATATTTATGGCAGAAACAACAGGAAAACAGGTACCTTTTCTTGAATATACCTTTACCCTGTAAATAATTAGGGAGTCACAAATGAACAAGGTGACAGTCGGCCAGCATTTGGCTTCCAACGGTGACCAGCATAAGTCCAGTTTTGAGATGCATAAAATTATGCCGGGGAAGGACAGACTGATGTTCATCTTTTCCCACTTGCACAACACCAGAACCAGAGGGCATTCACTAAAACTAAGTGGTGGGCAAGTTAGGACAGATGAAAATAAATAAACCCAGGGTTATCATTAATCTGTGGAACTCCTTGCCACAGGATGTGGTAATGACATCTGATCTAGACGCCTTAAAAGGGGATCAGACAGGTTTCTGGAAGAAAAGTTCATAGGTTACAATTCATGATGGTTTTATGCTAACCTTTTTTTGTAGTAAGCTCAGAATGCCAGATGCAAGGGAGGGCACCAGGATTTAGGACCCTCGTTGCCTTGTGTGTTCCCACTATGGAGGCCATTATGAGATGCAGAATGGGCTGGGTCATTGGCCTGACCCAGCAGGGCTCTTTTTACGGTTAGCACAAGCAAAGCATGAAAGGTAAGGTTACCCTCTAATTGTCTGGAGCATCCAGCACCCAGAGGACTACAGTCTGCACAAAGAGTTTCTACATTAAAATATTCTAGCTGATGGCATCTCATCTACATACATTGTAGCGGCACCTACACTTAAAGAGTTTAATTCATACACTACACATACAGAGGCCCCTCACTTAAAGAGCTTAATTCGTTCTGGAGGCATGCTCTTTAAGTGAAATGCTCTTTAAGTGAAGCAGATTTTCCCATAGGGAAATAATGGAAACTCAGATGATTGGTTTCACAACCCAAAAAATATTCATATAAAAATATTAACTGTTTATAAAAATGATTACAAAACACTGCAATATAACACTGTACAAAGCACTGTAATATACAGTAACACACAACACTGCAATAAAGAAGATACTGTACAGTACTGAACTGTACTATACCTTTGAAAACCTTCATGGCTGGTGTGAGGGTTACAGAGAGGGGATGACTTTAGCTGCAATCCTAAAGACACTTTCCTCGGAGTAAGACCCACTGGACACAATGGGGCTTACATTTGAGTAGTCATGGTTAGGATTGTGCTCTTTCACAATCACTAATGGAGTCACTGCTATCCATTGGCTCAATGGAATCTATTGTCTTTTTGTGCAACTTTAACATTCCCAAGCTGCTGACGGGGAGCAGCGCTAACATGGATCAGGCACACCTTCCACGCTGCCACACACAGATCCCACATACAGACCTGACTCAGGCTGCTCCCCCTGGACATCCCATGAGTTCCCTGGCAATGGAAGCCTATTCCAAACTTTGCCCAGGGCTCCACTGTAGCTCAAGCTAGTCAACTCGTCCCGCCTGTGAGTTCCCTTGCCATGGAAGCCTGTTCCAAACTTCTTCAGAAGTACTCCCTATTCAAGACAGTGCTCTTTAAGCAAGTCAAAATTCTGAGAAAATTTTGCTCTTTATACAAAATGCTCTTTATTGAAGTCGCTCTTTATTCAAGGTACCACTGTATTTTGAAATCATCATCATCACCACCAATTGCGCTGGTACATTTCGTAAGCAACTTATAGGGGAAATAGTACAGTATTTCTTTGCTTGTCAGAGCACACCACAAACCCACTTTGTCAGGAGTCACAAGCCTTAGTTGACAAGTGATGGGAAAAGAGGTTTTGGCTTTGGTTGAAAGTGCAGCTCAAAGGAGTGAGGAGGAAGGCAGGCAGGCTGCACTGCGCTCTGGATTCCGGGTAATGGAGAAGGAGACAAAGGTTCCCTGTTTCTTTGTGGGAGAGACAAAGATAGTAACGGCTTGATTTCCAATGGTATCTGAAGTAGCTGGGAGTGAATGCCAGACTGGCCTGACTAGGCTTTTTTTGTTACAGAAAGGAGGGGGCCAGGGAGGAGGAGGAGGAGAAGAGGGGGGTTCGTGCTGACCAGCTCAAATTTAGCTCTTTTTTCTTCCTCAGCAACGTGGGTGCAGAGCGGAGCAGAAAAAATCTCCAGCTAATCTGCTGGCCAGCACTGAATGGTGGAGACGGGCAGCAGGGATAATGAAAGGCCTGACATCACTCTTCCAGAGAGTTCCGCCAGGGCACAGCCTGGCACTGGGGACTATATAAAACCCAGGCACTGGGCTGGCTGGAGCTGACCACTGCGCACTGCCTTCTCCGGGACCAAACCAGATGGATATCCCCATTTATCGCTCCTTCTCCCATAAGCCCCTGTTATCCTACTTCTTGCCGAGTCGCATCTTCAACCAGACTTTTGGGGAACACCTGGCAGAAACTGAGCAGTTCCCCAGTTCCTCAGCTCTCAGCTCTTTCTTCTCAAGACCCATAAGAACCCCCGGATGGTTAAACAGATTCTCAGAGGTAATATTTCCTCTCTTGTTAGGCTCCTTTTCATCCTTTAAGTGGCTCTTGACACAGGTGAGGGAACACCTGCCCAACAGCACAACCCTTTCCTTAGTGGCTTGATTTGTTGGTTGCATTTTCATAGGAAGATTCAGGTTAAGTACCAAAGACAACAGCCTTAAACTGCATGTGGTAAAGCCAGTCTTGAAAACCCACTAACCACACAGGCAGAGAAAGCTAGCCTTCCCGGGTCAACTTAAAGCAGCTGCCTTCTCAAGCAAAGCTTGGAACACCTTAAAGGTGATCAGGTGCCTATGAATGTTACCAACACAGGTGGGAGATCAGAAGAGGGCCCCCCTTTCCAAATTGGAATGCAGGCTCAACATATGAGTGACTGAGATAGGAAAAAGCAGGAAACTGCCTATACTCAGGCATGGTCTCCTACAACTTTCTCCTGTGCAATGAACGGTCTCAGCTTCTGGTATTATCAGCACAATCCAGAGTAACTACAGGAGCTCTTATGTCAACGTAAGAAAAATTTACTCTGGATTGCTCTATGAATTTTCCATAAGTTTCCACTGGGTGATGCTGTAACTACATCAACATAAATGTCTCTTATGTCGATGTAAGAGCTCCCATAGTTACTCTGGATTGTGCTGTACATAAGAGGAAGAAAAACTTTTCAATTTGCACAATCCTAACCATGTCTACTCAAAAGTAAGCCCCTTTATGTTCAATGAGTCTTACTCTCAGGAAAGTGTCTTTAGGATTGCAGCCTTTATCTACTATTTCAACACGATTGATTTCATAAATCATCATATTTCCCGCTCCCCATACTGAATTTTTTCTTTCCAAAAAGCTCAAGTTTTCTTCTTTCATTCCCCTTTTCCACAGCTTTTCAAGCTTCCCTGTGATTGTAAAATTAGCAAGTGGGTCAAGCCCCTTATCTGGGGATTGCAGAAAAGCAAAGCTAGCATTTTCAATTGTAAACCTAAGCAAGGCCTGTGTATAACACACTGTTACATGATGCACAGCACCAAGCACTGTATAAATATGAAATACTATTATTGCTGTAATTAGACTCTTTGCTAACAGATGCGACTGGACAAAGACAAGTTCTCTGTCAACCTGGATGTGAAGCACTTCTCTCCTGAGGAGCTAAAAGTCAAGGTTTTGGGGGATATGATTGAAGTTTCCGGGAAGCACGAGGAGCGTGAGGTTGGTACAGTCAGCCTGAGTGAATTGGGTGGGAAGTAAGTGTTACCATATGGAAAGGAGGCAAGAATTTGTACCTTTAACCATTGCATAGAACAGAAAATTAAGGCAGGTTCAGCACATAATAAAAGGGTTTAAATATACAATGCTTTATAGGTAGAGGCATTCTGGCCTCCATTCTATACGGTCATCCTGGGGAAGGCTGAGCTGAAATGAGGTTTTCTAAATGAATGTATACAGGTTGAACCTCCCCATTAGAGACATTTTGTTCAGCGGTGGGATTTAATAAATTAACATCAGGTTCTGTGTCCTAATAACCTAAATTAACAACAGGTTCTATGTCCCATTAGTAATTGTTTATCAGAACCAGGTGCTCATTAGCAAAGGTTTGCTACTTTTTTCTAAGACAAGTTGCTTTTGCTTTTGCTTTTGCCTTGGTCAGCAGGCTGACTTTTAAGCCATTAACTGGACTTACGGGAAGCTTATCTTTCAGTTAAAAGAGCCAGAGTCAAAAAGCGCAATCAAAATCGCATATACTTGTAAATAAATCACATATAATTAGGCTATACATGTATTAAGGATGGGGTAACACCACTTTGTTAGCTGTTTTATGTCACATGGAAGAGCCTTAAAGAGACATCAGTGGCAAAAGAAGTAGCTAGGGGTACCATGTTCTAACTTATCTTTTACCCAGGACTAAAAAGGTCACAACTGAACTGTGAGCCTCTGGCTCTGTACAATTCAGGGCGCAATACCAACCAATTTAGGCTGGCCTAAATCACTTGGTGCGTCTTCCCATGGTGTGGGACTGTTGACATATGTCTGTGCACTGGCCTGGCACCTCCAGGAGTGGGGCAGAAGTGCCTTATGGCACTTTTGAGACACCCCCAGGTCAGCACTCCCAGGGCTTAGGCCAACCCAACTGGAAGTTCGAATTGCAGCCTAGGTCTACAGCTGGCATATGAGGATGAAAAACTGAGTTGGACCTTTGATCCAGCCAGCTTGGCATTGCTGGCAATGCCTGGCAATAGCTTTCCCCAGGGTTTGCCCAGTCCTATTTGTAGATGCTGTCAAAGACTGAATTGAGAACATTCTGCGTGCCAAAGTGTGTGTTCTCACTCTTGAACTTGAGGCTTCTGACATAAGAGAGAGTTAAAACAAGGCAGAGTGCTTGGTGATGCTGTTTCGCTTTTCTTCCCCCACCCCCACCTTTCGGCAAGGACGAACACGGCTTCGTTACCAGGGAATTCCACAGGAAATACAAGATTCCGCCAGACGTGGACCCCATCTCCATCACCTCTTCCATCTCTTCAGATGGTGTCTTGACAGTGAATGGACAAAGGAAAGCATCCAACATGCCAGAGCGCACCATCCCCATTGCCCGTGAAGAGATAGCTGCACTACCCCTGGGACAGAGGAAGTAGAGGCTCCTCAGTCCCACCCTTGTATGTCCAAAGCAGCCTTTCCCTTGGACGCAAGTAGCAGTAGAGGGTCACTGACTGGCTGTGTCAAGATAAGCCAATGAGTGTCTTTACTAACCAATAAACCAATGAGTATGCACCTGTTCGCTTCTTTCATCAGTCTTGGGGGCAGACATAATTTCAACCTGGACCCAAATGGCTTCTTCAGCGTTGCAACTCAGTCACAGAGTTAATGTGAATTGACTAAGAAGTGGCTCCGAGCATGCGCAAAGTTCTGTTTTGTTATCACTGAGCAATCAACTATTTTTTAACAAAATAATGAATAGTTCTGCCATTACTGTCTGCACACTTTAATGTCAGTCCAGATGTCAGATAGCTCCTCAAAATATCAGAAAGAAAAGCAGCACCCAGAACAAATAAAGCAGGCCTCTGTCAGTCTTGAGAGACTATGGTGTCATGCTCTGCGCTGCATACACTGCATGCTAAGCATGAAAGCCTGAGTTGGATTGTTATGGAGGAGAGGCTGTTACCCAAGCAGCAAATCCCCCCTCTCCACGCCACTGAATTAGTCCAATGGAAAGGCAGAGCCAATACGATTGGATCCAGCTGCGTCACAGAGCTGGGCTAAGGACAAATAGAGCTAGGTGTTAAACCATAAGAATCAAGAATTACCTGGTCACTTTGGTGCATATTCCTTTATTTACAGACATGGCTTGTAACTGGCCTGGCAGCAACCTTGCATTTATCTGGGATGAGAAGTGGGGCAACAGGGCCGGGCTGAAAGGGCCCTTGAAGCTGCCCAGTTTGTCCTAAAGCGGAGAAATTCACTTGTGTCCCTTCTGGTTCCTTGGGCTTTCCAGCAGACAACAAGCAAGGTCCACTGTCATGTGAAGATCCATAGTCTATCATGTAGCATGATCGAGCTGTCGGCTTGAATGGAGGAGGCTCCAGCTCCGGCTGGTGTCCAGGGAACCAATGTGGTTCTTTTGTAACTCCTACAGAGAGAGGATAGGTCTGAGGATATAAAAGAAGAAGCAGAGCACTGCCAGACCAGCAAAGTAGTGCATGTGTATGCACTCCTTTCTAAAACTGAACTAATCAGTAGAACACAAAGGTTCTACTGGTTGTGCTGCCACAAGGGTTGGCAGCACCCCCAACAGTGCTATGGAGGTAGCACCTCTACAGAGCCTCCATAGCTAATACTTGATGACAAAGGGTACTGTTTTTCTCTGAGGTTTTTCTAATTAATTTAAAGCTACCTAAACTAGCAACCATTACCAGGACCCACAACAACACATGACAATCCTAAAAATAAAGGGAAAGCAGGTGGAATAGCACTATCACCCACCCATTCAGGGCACAATCCTAACCAATTTAGGCTGTCATAACTCACCTGGCATATCTTTCCATGGTGGTGTGAGGACGTTGATATGCCTGTGCACTGGCTTAACCCCTCTAAGAGGGAAGCAAAAGTGCCTTATAACTTTTGTGATGCCCCCAGCGCAGCACAGGACTTATCCTATGACTTTCACCAACTTAACTGGATATTAGGATTGGCGCCTAAAACCAGTTTGATGCACTTTCCAGCCCTTTAAGGACAATTTTTCTAGTATTTTTACTTTCTTCTTAATTTTTCAGTTCATTCCAGATACTACCCTGTTATCCAGTTCACTAAGGTCCTGCATTTGTCTCTTTGCCAGAGCATTCTGCAGTTGAGGATTTAGCCTCAACACAGCCCTTAAATCCCTGAACCCCGTTTTGTCAACACACACACAAACTGTCAAGCTGCAATTTGGTGTACCTACTTCTTGTACTGTGAGGCATTTCCTTATTGTAGGCCGCCGAATAAGTGGACTCAAAGTAGTGAGCGTACTGAAAGGGAAAGCTCAGATTTAACATGTGCTTGGTTGAGAAACCCACTTATTTCAATCATGGAAAGCATTTAATGGGAAGAACCTTATTGTTTCTTGCACAAATCCCTTTGCACACACCAGTTCAGCTTTACAGAAGGGTTGCGTACAGTTTACTATTGGGAAAACATTAGATGGCTAAAAGAGCTGTATACAGATAAAGCAAACAGGTAGCACTAATAATACAAAGGTTGCCTACCAGCCTTTGTATCCTGTACTTCCTCAAGGGAGCTCTGAGCAGAGCACAAGTTCTTGGTGGCTTCTTTCCCAGCTGCCAGACCAGCTCAGATCCAGCTTACTCTCAGTGATAAATTCCATCAATTATTTTATTTGTGAATTAAATTTCACATCAATCCTCCAAGATGCTCATGGTGACTGCTACAGTCCCACATTCCTCCCAATGGCAACTCCCTTGAACAAGCTATTTTCAGCCTGTGTGCTGTGGCCCACTGGCAGACTCTCAATGGCCCACATGTATGCCATGGGAGTTTAGGAAAGGATATTTTATTACTAAGGCCACTAGATGATGTGAACCTTCCCCCTGGCAGTTCAATATGCTTTAAATACACTGCTCACAAAAATTAGGGGATATTACAATTAAATATATTCATTTTGAAATATCCCCTAATTGTTGTGAGGAGCATAGAACAAAAGGACACAGCAAAAGGAATGACTTGGTCAGCTAACAGATGGGAGGTGATGCTCTGACCTGGGAGGGGAGAGGTCTGGGTTCCAGTATTTTCCGAAGGTCGTAGCGTTCCTGATTCCAGTTTCCCAAGAGAGTTTTATTGGTGTAAGAGTCCTCATTGGTGGTGCATCTCCAACCATACTGGAAGAACTTAGACGTGCTGTTCCAGTCAGCCCACACTTCGCCGTGACCGTCGGCTTGTAGCAGGGAGCCATGGTGAGGATTAAAGAAACAGGACAAGGACATCGCCTGGGAAAAAGAAACAGGCTTAAGGAAGGAATCAACTCAGATCACTCAGCTATGGTGCGGCTTGTCCTGGTTCTACCTAAATTATCTCTATCCAGAAAGAATTGTATTTAAAGACATACTGAGGATCCTGGTAGAAGTTCCAAGCTATCCCCTTGCAGAACCCCAGTTTTGAGGTTCCTTAAGGAGAGGGAATAATGTCACTCAGCCTGTCTTCATAAAGTGATGCTGCTTGTCTAATGCTGTTATTCTGGGTATTTTTAGTGCTACAAAAGGCCAAGTCTTCCTCCACCTGCTGTATATGTTTGAAGGTTCCACCTCTGCTCAGAAAGGCCTTGTTCCTGAAACTCTAGTCAGTCTCTGCCAAACAACAATCAGGGTCTAATGTCAGCCTGCCTCGGGAAAAGACAGCTCCATATATTCCAAGTTTTCTGCAACCTAATCTTATACCACAAGCCCCCCCACCCCTCCATTCAGCGGGATTTACGTCCTCACAGGTTTGCTTAAGATTCCTGCCCATGAATTATTTCACATTGTCAGACAGTAACTTCCCATTCCTTTTTTTCCTTTTGCCACCTATTTTCCTCCAATTCTCCACCAAAAATCAGCTTTTTGACTACCAGGTATCTCCTATCCAACCACATTAACATGAAAAACATATTGCTTTAACCAAAGGGAGCATGACGCAGCACTTGCCACCTGGAAACAGAGAAAGGGATTGGGAATTGCTGCAAAGTACACATCAAATGGAAGCCAATGAGTTGTTCTGAGCAGGCCTCCGTCAGTCTTGAGAGACTATGGTATCATGCTCGGCGCTGCATACGCTGCATGCAAAGCATGAAAGCCTGGGTTAGATTGTTATGGAGGACAGGCTGTTACCCAAGCAGCAAATCCCCCCTCTCCACGCCACTGAATTAGTCCAATGGAAAGGCAGAGCCCATACGATTGGATCCAGCTGGCGTTGCAGAGCTGGGCTAAGGACAGGAGCTCACCCTGTCTTGTGGGGTCAACCCGGGTCTCGAACCCTGGCCTACTGGTTATCAGGCACAGTATCTTAACCGCTTGCGCCACCCACAGCCAACTCCCATGTTTGTCTTCCAAGGGAGGGGGAAGCCTGATCACACACAAGGATGGCCTGAGCCATCATTTGGCACTGGAGTTCTGCAGGGGAATACCTCTGAATCTGAACCTGAACCAGTAGTTGTACTGTATGAACTAGTAGTGTCCTCAAAATCCCACATCTTCACTCTGCTTTGTCCTGTTCTTTAGCCTCAGGGTCTCTGGAGTTCGGCCTTGGGGTCTCTGACAACATGGAGAGTCTAAGGGGCTGCGAATGATGTTGAAAGGTCCAGAGGCCCTGCATGCTCTAAGAGGTGGTAAGAGGATCTGGACCAGGCAACCAGAAAAACCTACCACCTGTTTGTGATGTAATTTCCTAATCATCAGCTAGGCCTGAGATGGGCCTCAGTTAACCATGCATGAGGATGAGACATTTCTCCCCAAACAAACTGAAGGCCCAGTCTTAAAAGAGACCTCAGGACAGTGCTGGGTGCTGTAACATGCCATAAACAAACACTTGCAGCACCCTCAGAATAGGAAGGGTCTCTCGGCACATAATAAAGCACATTCTGCATATGCTTCCTGAAGGTCTGTTTTTGTCTTTAGTTAGGGATAAATACCAAACCTTTGTGACATACCCCCAAATCCAGAGTAACTACAGGTGCACGTAAGAGACTTTATGTGCACCTGTACTTACTGCACCACCTAGTGAAAGCCTATGGGAAATTCATATTGGAATCCAGAGTAACTTGTTCTTTACCGGAGCAAGGACTCCCCGTAGTTACTCTGGATTTTGCCCTAAATGTTTGAGAGCCCAGCCGTGCACTACTCAATTCCAAAACTCTTTGGGATCGTCTTTGGGGTCACACCAAGTAAAGAGCTGCTCAAAGACTACAGCAGTGGTCTCCAAAGTGGGGATCAGGACCCCCTTGGGGGTCACAACGTCAGGTCAGGTGGGTTGCAAGAGGGTGGGATCCACCGTTTTGTAAACTGGCACATGTTTTTCCTGGGAGTAACTCTCACTGAACACAATCAGTCTTACTTCCAAGTAGACATGGAAGAACATCCCAGTAAGTCTGACAGGGGGTCCCAGTCTGAAGGCCTGAATACTCTTGTGCCAGTGCTGGGCCTCCCAGGAGAAAGTCTTGCTCACTGTTGTATTTTAATTACAAGGAGGCTACACGCAACCTGCTCACAAGGAAAAGGAGGACAGTGGAGACTGTTTTCCAGGACAGGAGTCTAAAGAAGAGGACACGTCCTGGAAGAAGAGGACAGACGGTCGCCCTGATAGGGCAGCATTGTGGAGACTCCAACTGGAGCTTTGCAACCCTGATGACAAAAGGTCTCTAGAGGGCTTCCTTTGGGGCCTCCTCCGTCCACCTCCGGCATGGGGAGGGGGCAGGCAGAGCACTAAGTGTTGCAGGGACCCCTGCAGGCCCTCTGGCTGCCCCACTCCCAGCCATGGAGACAGACTGCACTGTGCTCTGGAGGTGGCCCAGAGGTAGACTACTGCCGGCCATGGAGGCTCCACGGGGCTGATGTTCCCCAGCACCACTCCCCACAAGGGAGGCTCCGCAGACCAGCGCACTCCAGGCCAGGCCAGTCTCCCAAGGGGGGGAGAGGTCCCCTGACTGAGTGGGCTGGGGAGAGGAGAGCCCCTTGTCTCCCAAGGGGAGCTTCCCTGCTGGCCCTGCTCCTCTGCGCCCTCGGGCTCTCTCAGCCGGGGTGTGGGCTGCTCTGCCCAAGGGGTGAGTCTCGGGGGGGCTCTGACTGGGGCAGAGCAGACCCCCACAGGCCCTGCCTCCCAGGCCCAGCCCGGCTCCTCCGCCCCCCGGCCGCAGCGCACCCTCCTGGGCATGGTCCTCCGCGCGTGTGCCCCCGCGAGCAGCCGGCCTGCGTCCATGGAGCGTGGCCGCCCCTCAGCGCTCCTCCGCCCGCCCAACGCGCAGCGCCTTCCCTCCGGCTCGCCAGGCCCGCCCAGGCCGCCCAGGCGGAGACAGCGCCGCCACCGTCCCCATGGCAACGGCGCAAGCGCTGCACCGGAAGTCCAGGCCCTGAGACCCCGCCGTCGGCCGGAAGTGACGTAACCGAAGCGCGACGACTGTTCCTGAGGTGAGGGGTGAGAGGGAGTCAGGGCGGGGGTCTGTCAGTGTGGCCCTGGAATGCGGCGCCGCAAGGGTTAAGAACGCGGCGTGAGGGCGTGGCTATTAAGCCACGCCCCTTGTGGTGGGTGGGGTTAAAGGCGTCCTGCTCTTTCCGCTTGGAGGGGCGTGGCTAAAAGGCTTGTCACGCCCCCTCCTCACTTGAGGTTAAAGTGGGCGTGGCTTCAATTGTCCACGCCCCTTTGCGGAAAGGATCCTCCCCTTTCGGTCTACAAACCAAGAACTTGTGATGGAAGGGCGTGGCTACAGTTGTGCCACGCCCCTTTAAGGAATGCCCCTCCCCTATCAGTCTACAGGCCCCAGACTTAGAGAAGCAGAAGTGGGTGTGGCTGAAATTGTGCCACGCCCCTTTGGGAAAAGGCTCCTTTCCATTCAGTCTTCAGATTCAGAACTTGGAATAGAAGGGGTGTGGCTTCAATTATACCACGCCCCTTTTAGTAGACTCCTCCCCTTTTATTCAGGAATTGAAGTGACGGGTGTGGCTAATTGAATTGAAGCCACACCCCTTTGGGAAAGGCTCCGCCCCTTTTAGTCTCCAAACCAAGAAGTTGAGGAAGCAAATGGGGCGTGGCTTCAATTATGCCACACCCATTTGGGTTGGGGTAGAAAAATTGGGAGGGGGAGAGTGAGTCCTTGCAGGTGCATGATGGACGGAGGACGGGTTGGGTGCTAGACTAGCATGGAGCCTCCATGTGCAGTTGCAGTATACCTGAAGTGAGCTGCAGATGAGGGGTGGCAACTGCAACTGACTTTGGTTTCCTTGCTGTGGCTGCAGCCTTCCTGGGTGGCCTTTCTGAACAGCAGGAGGTTGGGCTGGGTGTCCCTCTGGGCTCTTAAGTGCATGAATTTTCTACTGTGGGTGTTGCAGCTGAATAACAACCACCGAAACCTGCTGCCCTTTTGCAGCTATGCTGAGTCTCTGCCTCCCTTTCTCTCTCCTCCAAGCGGTGCTGCTAACATGCGGTCTGCGCATCACCAACAGCGCCTCCTCCTTGTCGGTGAAGGAAACTTCTCCTTTGCCGTAGGTTTGTGCAAAGCCATGACGGGCCGCAGGACCCACATCACGGCCACCTGCTACGAGAGCGAAGATGCGGTTTCCAAGCAGGCACTTGCTGCAAGCAACGTGCAGCGTTTGAGGGATGGAGGTAATTATAAAAAGCTTCAAGCAGTTAGGCTGGCATAAGCCCCGGCATAAGTCCTGTGCAGACCTGGGGGTGTCACGTGCCGTAAGACACTTCTGCACACTCCTTGGGGAGGGTTAGGCCAGTCCACAGACATGCGCTTGCCTCTCTACATCACGGCAATGGGAAGACTGATGAGTTGTGCCACCCTAGCTTAGGACTGCACCCTAAGAAGTTTTTTTTCCCTTTGGAGTCATTCATCTTCTCTGCTTTCCAGGGGCCGAAGTTCGCTTTTGTGTTGACTGCACAAAACTGAAAGAGCATTTTTTGCCATCTGAGAGGGATTTTGATCGCATTTATTTCAACTTCCCCCATTGCGGGAGAAAAGCTGGAGTGAAGCAGAACAGAGAGTTGATCGCCAGGTTTTTCTCTAGGTGAGGATGGCAAACAAGAAGTAAGGCTTTCCATTTGTTCCCATTATAGGGAATGGGTGTACCTTTAGAACTAACTGTAAAAAAAGTCCTCAAAATACTGTATGGGCATGAACCAGTACTGATTGTGAACCAGTTTAACATTGAATTCCCACCCTCCACCCCCCACTAGGCCTGCATGCACATTTGAGCCCAATGTATCAATTCTTTGGTGCAGTTGGAAGTTTTCTGCAAGGCTTGGTGTAGTAGAAGACTGTATGAACAGATGGAATATTGCTGAATGGTAGTGAAGTAGGAGGAGAGCAGCTTGGTAAATATCAGTGACAGTAAATGTTTTAGAGACCAAGTGCCCAGGCAGAGCCGACTGAGTGCATCTGGGCCCAGCATGCATGCCCAGAATTTGGACCATGCACACTGGGCTCAAGGCACTCCTGGTCCATTGTGTATGTCCAGAGTTGCAAGCATGCAAACTGGGCATTGGTACACTCTGCTCTGAAGTTCCAAAGTTACAAGCATACATGCTGGGCACCGGTGCCATCAATCAGCTCTACACTGACAAGGAGCAGGCTGCTCTTCTTTGGAGCAGAGCTGCAATCTTATCCTCCAGTTAGGCCAGCATAAGGCCCAGCATAAGTCCAATGCTGGCTGGAGGTGTTAAAAAAGTGCTGTAAGACACTTGTGCCATTCTGGGGTGGGGGGGCCTTAGGCCAGTGCATAGGCCTCCCCACAACTCCATGGGAAAATATGCCAGGTGAGACATGCTGACCTAAATTGATTAGGATTGAGCATTCAGTCAATCAGAAGCATCCAGCTGACTCCTCTCCTCTTGATGTATGTGTGACACATACCTTTCCCATCAAGCAGAGCAACACATCTCATAAGCTTCTTGGAATTCTCCCAAGGAACTTGACACTTGTGAAATCAGTTGCATGAGATGCTACCCATCACCTGTCTGTTCTTGTTCCAGCTGCAGAGAGGTTCTGGCAGAGAAAGGAGAGGTCCACATAGCACTCTGTAAAGGGCAGGGTGGAACTCCTGCAGATCAGCCAGTGAGAGAGTGGCACAACAGCTGGCAAGTTGTGGCTGTGGCAGCAGAGGCAGGGTTCATCCTGAGTCACATTCATCCATTTAACAACGGGGATTCTTGTGAATATAAGAGTACAGGCTACAGGTAAGACGCAGGTATAGCAGGGCTGTCGATGGCATACCAGATGCCACCTCAAATGTTGCTATTGTAACTAGCATAATAGTACCTGTTCCTGCATCTTAAGGTGTTTTCTGTGTTGGAGCAAATGCTATGCATGTTCTGTTGTTTGGAGACAAACATTACACATGCCTCCATCTGTTGGTTGGGTAGCACGACACTGACAATTCTACCTATTTCAGATTTTTTTGCCTCTGGCAGTAAAATGCTATATTTTACTATATGGTTCTCACTGAGAAAAGGCACAGATTTGACAGCTAACATCCAAATTCTGCATACATTTAGATGAAAGAGGTGAGAGTGTTGAGTTGTGTTATAACTCAGCTAGTACCTCTCCTTTTTCAAAGTCTCACCTGCTGCTTCAAGTCAGTCAAGCATTTGAGAATCATGAACATTTATTCACCTTGCTTAGAGCACACTAGCAAAAAGCATACCCGCATTGCGGGAGTAAAATTCCCCCGTACAGCATCCCCCCGCTGCGCATGCGCATCAGTCCTCCATGTGCAATATCCCCCATGCCCAACACCCCCCATGTGCATCAACCCCCCATGTGCAACATCCCCCCATGTGCATCACCCCATGCGCATCATCTCCCCATGTTCATCTTCCCATATGCAAACCCCCATGTGCAGCATCCTTCCCAGTGCAACCTCCTCCTCCAAACAACATCCCCACCCCAGGGCACCAGGCACCAAACTGGCTGGATGTTGTTCAGTCTTCCATATTAAATATAGGACAAAAACACATTGCACCCCTTTTCAGCCCTTTAAGGGTTAAATTTTTCCACATATGTTCTTGGTGGGTGTTCATGTGACAGAAGGAACACCCTCCCTAAATTTCATGCTTCTAGGTCCGGGGATTGGGGCAGAACATCCCTTAGTCAGGGATTCTTCAATATAAAGTACAGGGAAGAAAACATGTTGTGCCCCTTTTAACCCCCTTCCGGTTGGAACTTCCGAAAACCGGTTCTTAGTGCATCCCTCTGTCGTGGAAGGAACACCCTCCCCAAATTTCACGCGGTTATGGCAGGGCATTGATGAGTGAGTGGGTGAGTCAGTCAGTAACTTTTCTCTTTTATATATATAGATTCTTAACCATGTCTACTCAAAAAAGAGCCCCATTGTCTTCAATGGGTCTTATGCCCAGGAATGTGTCTTTAGATGAGCCAAAATCATCATTGAATTCACACAGTTCTTCACAATTTGTAAATCTTTTCTATGTACTGATCAGAAGTGTAGGCTTCTTTAACTTCCAAACCCCTTGATGTGTTTGTTTCCAGGAGTCAGGATAAATCTTTTTGCACAGAGAATGCTATGAATCACATATTCACACGCAGCTTGCCTCTTCTACACCTCCGACCCCTAATCTGTCAGACAGAACTGGAAGGCAAATTAATTTCTTTTGTAGTTCCAGAGATATTTGTGGATAAGATTAACAGGTACGTAGTCTGAATGTTCAGTTCCTATGAATTATCTATGTCCAGGGTGACCATATAGAATGGAGGACTGTACCTTTTAACAGTTGCATAAAAGACGGAATTTAAGCAGGTGCTGCACCCTTCTATGATGAAGAATCATAGAGGTATCATAGAATCATAAAGTTGGAAGGGACCCAGTGGATCATCCAGTCCAACCCCCTGCCTGTACCAGGAGATCCTCATCTTGTGGGGACCTGGGTCTCAAACCCTTGCCTGCTGGTTAACAGGCACAGTGTTTTAACCACTTACGCCACCAGAGGACTATGAGCTAAACCTGCCTCAATTTCCTCTTTTATGCAATGGTTAAATGTTCAGGCACTCTGACCTCCATTCTATATGGTCACCCTATACATGTCCAGCATAAATAATCCCATTGATGACTCTGATCTGAAATGGAACATTCGAAGGAATGCTCTCATTAAGATGTAAGCACATATTCTCCATGCTGGTCTGGATGTGACCTCCATTGATTTCAGTTGGATGTATTTCCAAGTATGCGTTTTTGGGGTTGTGCTCTAAAATGTTTGTACAGAGTCAAGGTTTTTCATCTATATAATTTGCATGACTTGCCTAATTATTCTTTGTATTTCACTGTTTCAAATAGGGGTTTCTTGGATGTGAATTCAGAGCATCCTGTAAGAACAATTAACAGCAAGCTAATTGATGAACTGAGCAAATCCTTTCCAGTCCAGAGAGTGAGCTGTTCCCTTCCCTTAGTGTGCCAAGCTCACTGTCCTGCTTCTTCCCCTGGAGATGCCTTTTGGATGGTTCCTGTAGTTGAAGGGAATCCAGATCTCACATCTACTGCTAACAAAATGTCACAGGATACAGAAGCATTTGCCTTTCCTTTGGATTTTCCTGAGTGGGATTATACACTCCAAAGTAACAACTGGGACCTAGAACAGTATTATCTGAGTCATTCTCTTCTGGGTTCTTTTCATAGAGTCATACAAGAGATGGAGTTTCTTCCAGGGACTTTCCTTGCCTTAAGCGGACTTTCCTTTCAGAGATGCAAGATCTCTCCTCATGCTCTACCTATTTTTCACGAGACTGTCTTTCTCTGTGTGGTTGATAAAGGCATGGAAGATTCATGTATCCAGCTCCTTATGGAAAACATTACAAGCACTTTAAGCTCTTTGCTCCAAAGTTCAGGTTTTGGCTGGACAGTGGATGAGTCAGTAGAAGCACCTTTTGGTACTTTTGTGACATCTGAACTTCAGTTCCACAGGCCAAAATATTTTATCACTGTGAAGCATGATGCTTCTGATCCTTACCCAAAAGAGCTTCATGTAGGAACTGTCAGCGTAGCACCGTGGCAGCCAGCAAGCACCAGTCAAGAAATGGTTTGTGCTTCCTTGAACCTTGATCTTATAGCCATGCATGTATGTGAAATCCCTGACTGGCGATTGCTCTGGACCTTTGATGAGCGTTTCCTGAATCAGTTCTTGGGAGAGGTCTTGGGGCCATTTCAGAACTTTTCTCTGTATCCACCCTCCTATGTGCACGACATAAGTTTTTGGGTTCCAGAAGCTGGATTTGACGAGACCCGTTTTCACACAATTGCCAGACGTGTGTCAGGAGAAACAATTGTATCTGTCCAGTTGCTTGACAGCTTTCATTGCCCCGCGACAGCCCGAACTAGCCTCTGCTACAGGCTCACATACCAGTCCTGTGACAGGGCACTGAGTCGTCAGCAGGCTGCTGCAATGCAGATGATGCTTAGGCAGGAACTGGTACACTGCTTGCATGTGACACTGAGGTAGCTTGTCCTTCTTGTTTTGTAGGGCCAAGTTGAGAGCCCATAATACAGGCTGCTATGAGCAGGCTGGATATTGTAATATGGAAGCTGTCAACACTAGGTGTTATGTCAGGCCAAACATGAGCCTTTCAGAAAGGTTTGTTTTATGTACATGTGGTTGTACATACATGTTTTCTACATTTTCCTGCTTGGGCACTAAAGTCTGCCTTTATGCTATTAACTGCAACTTAAGGGATGTTGTCTGCAATCCTAAAGACTCTTTCCTGGGAGTAAGACCCATTGAGCACAATTGTGCTTACTTTTGAGTAAATATGGTTAGGATTGTGCTCGTTATCTTTCACTTTAAAGAGCCAAACTCATTTGCTTTGAGACAAAATTGCATATAAATAAATCTCATCTAAATAGATTATAGCTACAATCCAGAGTAAGTATGTGACCTTTTACACCAATGTAGTTATGGTGCCATCCAAGGGAAACCTGTGGGAAATGCATAGAGCAATCCAGAGTAAGTGCCTCTTCCCATTGCGTCTTCCTGTAGTTACTCTGGATTGTAAGGTATATACTGAGAAATGTTTGTGCGACTTTCTGGTTATTATTACTTATCAATAAATATTTATTTCTGAGTCTTCCTTTTAAACTCCTGCTCAGCCCTGCTCAGTCCTCGTGCTAAGCAGTTTGGGAACCCCTGGATCATGGTTCAAAAAAACCCCTTTATATATAAAGGACGGCCCCTCAAAAATGTTGGACACCCAAGAAAAAAGTAGGTAATGACAAAAAGCTAAAGGTGCAATCCTAAAAACATCCAGTGAACACAATGGGTTTACTTTTGAGTAGTGCTCATGAAGTGCTCATTAACACTCATACAGATTGCTTTTGTGTGGTTAATTTAAACAATATATAGTAAAACTTTGAGAATATTTTGGAAGGCAAGCAAGAATGTCTAATATTTGATTTGATATACAATCTCTTGATAAACAAGCAAAAAATAGTTCCAGCTGGGATACGGCCAGTTTCAGTGCTCCATCAGCACCTGCTCAGCATCTCCTGAGAGACCAGCATATGCATCATGTCTATTCTGAAGTAAGTCTTTTACAGTCAGTGACGCTCACTGGGGGGCAATGGAAAGGAGCCAGGGAGACCTAGGCTGCAATCCTAAAGACACTTTACTGGTCATAATACTTATTGAACACAATGGAACTTACTTTTGAGTAGACATGGTTAGGATTGTGCTCATCGCCTTGCATGCTGAAAGTAAGCCCTCCTATAATGAGTGGGCTCCCTCCTATGTAAGTGAGGGGCAGCCTGCAGCCTAAAAGACTTAAGAGCACAATCCTAACCATGTCTACTCAAAGGTAGGCCTCACTGTGTTCAATGTGTCTTACTCCCAGGAAATTGTCTTTAGGATTGCAGCCATACTTCAGCTTAATTTGTTTTATTTTTCCTTTATATTCTGTATTTTCTTTCTTATTCTGTATTATATTCTGTATTGTAATCATTTTAATAAGGATATTTTTTGGATTGTGGAACTAATCATCCGAGTTTCCATTATTTCTTATGGGAAAATTTGCTTTGGTAAACAAGGAACGAGCTCTGCTGGAAAAAAGAAAGTATCACAATATTGGTTATTAAATTTAATAGTATTATATGCAATTAATTTATTTAATTAGAAGAAGGCAACATGTTTATCCGCTCTGCAGTATTTTATTTATTTAGGCAGGAAACAATGAGGACACTAGGCTAAAAAGGAGGACACACCTGGAGAGTGACGTCGTTCTGATCTGGGCTGTACCACTTTGGAGAGGAGGGGGGTCCATTTTTAAAACTACAGGTTTTCCCCTTGTTTTCCTTGCAGAAAAGCCACTGCAGTCCTTCCTCTTATCCTGAAGCCTGAGATGCAAAGACTGTTCCAGGTATTGCTGTGGGTGGTGATTAAATGATACTTTCTCCCCCACCTTCCTCATTGGTACAGCCCGGCTGCACCACGCGTCCCAGCCCTGCCAGGGGAGAAACGGTGCGCATGCGCAGTGCCGACTGCCTTTACCCATCATGGCCGCCACGGCGTCAGCTCAGACGTGTCCCGACCGCAATTGACGGGGAGGCGTGTGCTCGGCGGGTCTGGCCTTCTGCCCTCACTCGGTATGGCGGCCAGAGGGACCCGGCAGCGGCCTCGAGGGGGGCCTGGAGGGGAGGCCCCCGCAGCAGCTGCCCGGCAGAGAGAGGCGGCGCCCCCTCCGCCCCCCGCCGACGAGGCCAAGGCCGAGTAGGTGGAAGGAGTGGCGGGCAGGGCAAGGAAGGGAGGCCCCGCAAGGCCTTGGGGGGTCTCTGAAGGGAATGGGGGGCCTCTGAGGGGAAAGGGCCCCCTTCAGTCCTGGGGGGTCTCTGAGGAGAATGGGGGGCGTCTGAGGGGCAAGGGCCCCCTTCAGTCCTGGGGGGTCTCTGAGGAGAATGGGGGGCCTCTGAGGGGAAAGGGCCCCCTTCAGTCCTGGGGGGTCTCTGAGGAGAATGGGGGGCGTCTGAGGGGCAAGGGCCCCCTTCAGTCCTGGGGGGGTCTCTGAGGAGAATGGGGGACCTCTGAAGGGAAAGGGCCCCCTTCAGTCCTGGGGGGTCTCTGAGGAGAATGGGGGGCGTCTGAGGGGCAAGGGCCCCCTTCAGTCCTGGGGGGGTCTCTGAGGAGAATGGGGGACCTCTGAAGGGAAAGGGCCCCCTTCAGTCCTGGGGGGTCTCTGAGGAGAATGGGGGACCTCTGAGGGGAAAGGGCCCCCTTCAGTCCTGGGGGGTCTCTGAGGAGAATGGGGGGCGTCTGAGGGGCAAGGGCCCCCTTCAGTCCTGGGGGGGTCTCTGAGGAGAATGGGGGACCTCTGAAGGGAAAGGGCCCCCTTCAGTCCTGGGGGGTCTCTGAGGAGAATGGGGGGGCGTCTGAGGGGCAAGGGCCCCCTTCAGTCCTGGGGGGGTCTCTGAGGAGAATAGGGGACCTCTGAAGGGAAAGGGCCCCCTTCAGTCCTGGGGGGGTCTCTGAGGAGAATGGGGGGCGTCTGAGGGGCAAGGGCCCCCTTCAGTCCTGGGGGGGTCTCTGAGGAGAATGGGGGACCTCTGAAGGGAAAGGGCCCCCTTCAGTCCTGGGGGGTCTCTGAGGAGAATGGGGGGCGTCTGAGGGGCAAGGGCCCCCTTCAGTCCTGGGGGGGTCTCTGAGGAGAATAGGGGACCTCTGAAGGGAAAGGGCCCCCTTCAGTCCTGGGGGGGTCTCTGAGGAGAATAGGGGACCTCTGAAGGGAAAGGGCCCCCTTCAGTCCTGGGGGGTCTCTGAGGAGAATGGGGGACCTCTGAGGGGAAAGGGCCCCCTTCAGTCCTGGGGGGTCTCTGAGGAGAATGGGGGGCGTCTGAGGGGCAAGGGCCCCCTTCAGTCCTGGGGGGGTCTCTGAGGAGAATGGGGGACCTCTGAAGGGAAAGGGCCCCCTTCAGTCCTGGGGGGTCTCTGAGGAGAATGGGGGGCGTCTGAGGGGCAAGGGCCCCCTTCAGTCCTGGGGGGGTCTCTGAGGAGAATGGGGGACCTCTGAAGGGAAAGGGCCCCCTTCAGTCCTGGGGGGTCTCTGAGGAGAATGGGGGGCGTCTGAGGGGCAAGGGCCCCCTTCAGTCCTGGGGGGGTCTCTGAGGAGAATAGGGGACCTCTGAAGGGAAAGGGCCCCCTTCAGTCCTGGGGGGGTCTCTGAGGAGAATGGGGGACCTCTGAGGGGAAAGGGCCCCCTTCAGTCTTGGGGGGTCTCTGAGGAGAATGGGGGGGCGTCTGAGGGGAAAGGGCCCCCTTCAGTCCTGGGGGGTCTCTGAGGAGAATGGGGGGCATCTGAGGGGAAAGGGCCCCCTTCAGTCTTGGGGTGCCTCTAAGGAGAATGGGGGTGTCTGAGGAGAAAGGGGGCTTCAGTCTCTGAGGAGAAAGGCGGTGTCTGAGGGGAAACTGGTCCCTTCTCCAGGTTCCTTCACCTCTGGGAGGGTCTCTGAGGGGAAATGGCCATCTTCAGTCCTGGGGGGGAGGTTCTCTGAGGAGAGTGGGGGGGGCTCTGAGGGGAAAGGGGTCTCTGAGGTGAAAGGGGCTCCCTTCAGCCCGGGGGGGGGGGGTCTCTGAGTGAAAAGAGGCTCTGTGCCAGATGGTATCACAAATTCAGTTTATATAAATTAGCAACACTTTGAATTTAATCCAAGTGCTCTCCTGCACAGGCAATGAAAGTTTGTTGACTCCTCCAAATAATAATAATAATAATAATAATAATAATAATAATAATAATAATAAATAAGGCTTTGTAACCTCATTGAGGTTCTGCCCCACAGGTTGAAGAACATTCACATGATGAGCCAGCAGCAGTCAAGGCAGGCTTTAAAGCAGATACAGGTTACAGTGCTATCCCTGCTTACCTGGGCAGAAGCCTCATAGGCATGTAATAGGACATGGATACGCTTAGGGTCATAGTGACTCTGGGTTAACTGCTTTGTTTCCCAAGCTCCCTGTTTTCTTTAGCCTGACACTCCTTGTGCTTTCCGTCAAGCTCCCCAAGCTTATTTCGCTCACTGACTGGGCTCTGCACTCTTTCTTTCCACTCCTTGCCAGGTCCTCTGGGAGCAAAGCAGGGCACGTCTGGGCCCCCGAAGGATCGACAGCATTCAAGTGTCTGATCTCAGCCCGGTTCTGCGCTGCCCTGCTGAGCAACATCTCAGACTGTGATGAAACCTTTAACTACTGGGAACCAGTGAGTTCCTCCTATGTCTATGTTGAAATCTGCTTCTAGGGTAAGGATGGGCAAAGGTCTCCACATAGCTGGCTGTATTACTGCTGGAGTGAAACTTATAGGATGCCAAGAACATATTATTCCATTGTGGTTTTGGGGATTGAGTTGAGCAAGTAATGAGGTTGCAGAGACATTTCCTTGTGGCCGGGTGGCCATTGCAGACCCATCAGTGATCTTGTTTTCAGAATTACATGTTCATTGCCCTGTATAGTATCCAAGTAGCGCTGCCACCTAATTTTCATTTTCCCATTGGTTTCTGTAGATGCACTACCTTGTTTATGGCAAAGGTTTCCAGACATGGGAATACTCGCCTACCTACGCCATCCGCTCCTACGCATACCTGTGGCTCCATGCCTTACCAGCCTTGTTCCATGCTAGAGTTTTGCAGACAAATAAGGTAACAGGCTGTTTTGTGCTTATAAATCTAAACAATAGTTTAGCCTCTGTCTTTATGTGAAGATGGAATGTTCTACCAGGACACGACAAGGAACAGGTTTGATTCTTTCTGAAAGCTTGTTACCTAGAAGTGTTTGAAAACTGTTATTTACTCAAAAATAAGTTCATTGTGTTCAGTAAGATTTAGGGTTAATCATATCACACCAGGCATGAGCACTTCTATAACGTTGACTATTTCCCACCAGGTTCTTATCTTCTACTTCTCACGCTGTCTTTTGGCCTTCCTGAGCTGTGTTTGTGAACTTTACTTCTATAAGTGAGTATGGAACAATGAATACCAGTGGTTGAATCTGATTCCACACTCTATCTCAGTGGAATTTGATCATTTCATCCCAGGTTCCCCTTCTTAGAATGATAATCTGTTCCGCCCCCCTCCCCCGGAAGTGATGCCGTGGTTGGAAGTTACATTAAAAGTATCCAATACCAGATTCCAAGATGGCTGCAGCTTTTCATGACCCCCCCTGAAATGGTCACAACCCTCCAAGGGGGATCCCGACCCCCACTTTGAAGACCACTGCTATTCTGATCTCAGGCCAAGCTTGATGTGAAGCTGCCTTATCCTAGATAGATCTCTGTCCTGGTTATATTCTCTCTGTGCTCAGTTATGTAAGCTGTTTATTTCTAATGTGCTGGAATTGTGTTGCCTTCTGACACTTCCCTCTGCTTTCCCAGGGCTGTTTGCAAGAAATTTGGGCTGCATGTGAGCCGTCTCATGTTGGCATTTTTGGTGCTGGGCACTGGCATGTTCTGCTCAGCAGCTGGTAAGTTAAGATGCGAATGGGTGAGGGAGTGGGACCAATGTGGCCTTGAAAGTTTGGTGTGCACCAATTTGGTGGAGTAGGTGGGCTCAGATTATGGAGAAGGCAGGAGGTGGACAGGGAAGTTGGAATTGGAAGTGGCAGAAGTTGCACCTGATGCTTGAATGAGCTTTTCCTCTCTTCTCCATCCAGCTTGTTCAGATCAGAGATTTGCTTAATGCTGCACATACAAACTTTGCTTCCCCACACTAAAGGCTAGAAACTTAACCATAATGAATCAAGATTTTCAGAATTTTGAACCGACTGTCCAGGGCACACTCAAATGTTTCTGCCTCGTCCCTATATTTTACAATTTAAAGGGGGGGGGGAATCTGGTGTAGGCATTCTTCAGCCAAAGTACTTCCCAGTAGTCTGTGGGCACTGATCCAGGCACATTTCTGAAGCAAAGCAGGTCTAGGTTCGGTCAGTGCCCACCATCACCATCTTGAATTCTGCGATGGAAAGAAAATAATGTGGGAGGGTGGCCCACCAGTTGGCAGAGGGTACTGAAAAAGACCTCTTTTGTGTGATAGGGCTACCATATGTCCTGGAAAATTGGGACAGTCCTGGTTTTCGGGGATTGTGTTCACATACTGGCAAGTTTGTGTGTGTGTGGGGGGGGTCCTGTCTCAGTTTCTGGAAGAGAATTGTGCCAACCCTGTTGTGTGATGAAGTCCAAAGGATATGCTGGAACGTTTCTGCCCCCCTCCCACCTTTGGCCATCCTTGCCTGCCTTTAGTTCTGTGCTGAGAGAATCTTCTTTATCCTCCAAGGAACCTTGATGTGGCTGGTTGCTTAACTGGTGCCTTCAGGGAGTCTGTGTGAATGCTTTCCTACTTTGCTTGCAGAACCTGACTCCGTGGCTTCTCTTGCTTTCAGCCTTCCTACCCAGCAGTTTCTGCATGTACTGCACAGTGATAGCCATGACAGGGTGGTACATGGATAAGATCGCCCTGGCTGTTCTGGGCGTGGCTGCTGGAGCCATCGTGGGCTGGCCATTCAGTGCGGCCCTTGGGTAAGCATAAATTGGAATTGTCATGGACCACATGCACCTTCCCCCCAACCTCCCTGCTCGTAACAACTTCACAAAAATAAAGAGGTGTGGAGCAGAAAGTGTTGCATCTGGATGGCTTTTCCCTGATATGGCAGTCAGCAGTTTGCTGTGTGTTGAATGGCACTGCAATAAAAGGGAGCTGTCAGTGATTAAGTGAAGCTGGATGGGCTTATGCAAGACTACACTAGAATTTTCACACCATCACAAGGTTAGCATAATGCTGAGAGCGAACATGAAATACTGGAAGGGTAGGTTATGTCTTGAAGTTTGCTTAGTATCCATGGAGTAACTCTTTAAATACTCTTAGCATTCAGCTACACTCTGAAAAAGATGATGTAGGGATAGAGAACCCATAGGTTGAAACTCCTTTCCTACTATTTCCCCAATACTGCTACTTAAACCTTTATTGGCACAGGACCATTTCCCAAATAAAATATGACCCTTAACATCTATTGTTCCCCTACCCCTGTTCTTGATATGGTGCTTTTTGCTCTGAATTTACAGTTCTTTTTTTCTGTCCTACTTGAGCTTCTTATCCCCCAAAATTGCTCCTTTATGTCTCCATGTTCCAGATATAATTCCCTACAACCCCTCACTTTCATTTCCAGCTGTCTGCGCTGTTCTATAATGAAAGTGAATATTTTAACTTAAATGACCATCTAAAAATAGCCTAATTTGCATAAATTACAATTGCCGGACAAAAAATCCGGTTGGTCATCTAAGGGTTACAGAGCCTTGCATTTGGTGAGATAACAGAAGGTGTTATCAGTAAACACTGCTGGCTTGGGCAACAGTAAACAGGTGACTTAGGGAGAGGTCAGACACAGTTCTCTCCACCCCTCGCCCTGTAGGGGCAACCACTCAAGCAAGGGTTTGAATTGTAGTTGTTGTGTGGTTGAAAGGGGAGAGAACAATGACAAGGCACTGGCTTGGAAACATCTCCATCTTGCTTCCTTTTCTAGGCTTCCTATTGCCTTTGATTTCCTGGTCCTGAAGAGAAGGTGGAAGAGCTTCCTGAAGTGGTGTCTTGTGGCCTTAGTGGTGTTCCTGGTGAGTTTCTAGAATGGGTTGTGTGGCATAGTTCTATGGCTTCTCCTTCTGCTGGCACTTTGTTCACTGCCCCAGTGGAAGCTTTGGAGAATCCTCAGAATAGTGAGGGTCAAGGTGGGCTGTATTTGATGGTGGTGGGGAGATGGCAGAGAGACTGGTCAAGACACAGAATGATTGGCTGATTTATTTATTAAGTCCAGAGATTTTCTGGTGGTGGAAGGATTGTTTAGGAATGGGATTGAAAATACTTTCATCGATATTGATACCAATATTGTAATGCCTCTCTACAATTTGGTGGTTGAGATTACTTAAAAATATTATCCCCATTTTAAAATGATACATGCTATAAAGAAAGTGGATATTGATGAAGGCTGCAATCCAGAGTAACTACGGGACCTTTTACACCATAGTAGTTATGGTGCCACCTATGGGAAATGCATAGAGCAATCCAGAGTAAGTGTCTTTTACATCTTCCCATAGTTACTCTGGATTGTAGTGGAAATTGATGCCTTGATCCTAAGTGTGGAAACCTACCACTGTTGGCTCTGTGGGGACATCAAGTGTAAGTGAACTGCTGGATGATGATGCATTTCTTGTTACAGGTACCCCTTGTGGCTGTTGACAGTTACCACTATGGGAAACTGGTGATCACGCCTCTCAACATTGTTTTGTATAATGTCTTCACGTCACATGGTCCAGATCTTTATGGTGAGTTCACTCACAGTAGATGTGAAACATTAGCATGGCTGCCTCAAGCAGTTGTACTCTGTGAGGGGTCTCTGGTGCTGGGTTAGTCACAGGGCTTTTCCACCTGGCTGTATCCAAGGAGAAGCAAGGCAGCATGGCCCACCCCACAGGCTTGACTGGAAGTTCTACCTACAACCAGAACTGTTCTCTATTCCTATGTTATATGAATGTGTTGGGAGCCGAATGAGGCTGCCTTTTAACATGACGGGTTGGTTCCAGACCACTGGATATCTGCTATGTAAGAAACAATGGCTGCTTTGATGGTTCTCCTTGGCCTTGGATGGCTGGTCTTCTTGAATCTGTTGACTTGACAATGGCTTGAGAATCTCTCTGTGTGTGATAAGTGTGGCGGCTTCCACAGGTACGTTTTGATGCAATATTTTGGTTAGCAAACACACTAGCGTGAGAGTGACTGCACTCTTCCAAGTTCATGTATGATGGGAAACTGCAATCCAGTCATAATGACAGTAGAAACTTTGGTTGTTCTTCTCTGGCATGCAGAGGAGAGGAGGAGAGCCTGAAAGGCTGTCCAGGGCTTGTATACAGTCATGTAAGCTCTGCTCAGAGGACAGTGAACCGGGTGTCCACTGAATCAGCCCACAGGTGTGTCTAGCTCAGTTTTGGTTTCACAGAGCTGACAGCAGCTTTCTGAGCTCTCGGTCAGGGGTCTCTCCTAGTTTCCCAGTGAGAGGCATTCAATGCCTGGAAGGCTGTCGGCTTCCTGAGTGTGCTTACAGGTTCTTGATGTTCCTCCTCTCTATGGTAATCCCATCCAAATGCAGAGCTGCAAGACCTTGGATCCTCTGCCACTGTACTTGGCCTGACCTTTCCACATTTTGTGCATGAGCTGGCTCATCATGTCCTCCAGGGACCAGTGAATTCCAGAGTGTCTTATTCAGAATGACGCTTATATAATAGTGTCATGCTGATGAGTGTACTGCCTTGAGTGCTGTTGGCTGGGAAAGCACAGAAAGCCACGTACGTTCAGGCACTGTCCTGCTCTCAGTGAGCACATTTTTATTTTGGTCCTCGGAATAGGTTTCTGTGGGCAAATGTCCCCCATCTCTGCTCAAGCAGTGTGTCTTTTCAAGGTTCTAGTCCTCATGTTTCTTGGCAAGAAACAAAGCGTAGGCCAAAGAGGAGGTCTGGGGGCTGTGGACATGCTCTCATAGCCAATGTAGGCATTGCTCCAAATCCCTGATGCAGTGAGCTGTACCTGGCAGGGGGACCTTTTCTGTGGTGGCTCCGTTTTGTGTAACTGTCTTCCTAGAGATATTTGTCAGAGCTGTTTTTTCCAGTGTCAGCCAAACATTTTTTTGTTCTCCTGGGCCTTTTAAAGGTTTTGCTCTTAGCTGCCAAGTTTATTTGCTGGGATGTTTCTATAACTCCTTTGAGAACGTTTCAAAATGCATCTATATCTATGAATTAATAGCTTTACAAGTCCTGGTCTGTTTTTGGAGACTGAAACCTCCTCCCTCCCACAAATTGTGCACTGTAGTTTGGGATGGATCAAAGAACTCTCATGCCTTCCCTGGACTTGGCATTCTCCACCCCATTACGGCTGGAAGACTTTCAGTGTCCTGGATTCCAACCTGTAGAAGAGCCCAACAGCCTGTCGCTGTATGTGTGCATGTGTGTGTGTTGGATTCTCAAGATGTCGACTGTTCAGAGCTGTGTGTCACCAGCTGCTGGGTTCATCTTTCCAAGATGGGGCGGGGACGCAAGCACTTTTGTTCCTCATGGGCTTTTTATAGCAGCGCATACGCAAAGCAGCACTACCCCAGAAGTATTCTAATCCCTAGAACATCCTGCATGCCTGCCAAGCCTGCTAAATTGGGAAAATGTCTTAGCCAAAAAAATAATAAGGGGGTGGAAAAGCTGCAGTTATGCAACAGCAGGAACAACAATTTCAGTTGACATGATGTGGTGGAGATGGGGAACTGCCAGAGCCCCCATACCATTGTACCTTCTGGCCCCTTGATCAGGACCTGCTGCTATGTGGTTGTTGGACACACTTCTCCATCTTGTGCAGGGTTAGATGCCAATGCCCAGGTCAGTGAAATGTGGAAGAGGTTTTCACCAAACATCTGTGTATCCTTTCTTCCTCCATTTTGTTCCTTTGCAGGAACGGAGCCATGGTCCTTCTACTTCATCAATGGCTTCTTGAACTTCAATGTGGCTTTTGCATTGGCTCTTCTGGCCTTGCCATTGACCTGCCTCATGGAAAGTCTCCTGCAGAAGTTTCATGGTATGTGCTATAGGGTTGTAAGGAGCAGAAAGGAGCATGTTCGGTTATTTGGAGGCAAACATCTCACTCCACCTATCCCCTAACACAGCTTCAGTTTCTGGAATGGTCAAACTTGTCTCCAAGGTCCTTGAAGGTCATGTGCACTCAAACCACCCCTAGAACAGGTGTGGAAGCAAAGGAAATTTGGTCTACTGGGAAGATGAATAACCATCTTAAGTCTCCCCAGTCTTAATAAACAGTAATGTGCATCTCCAAGAACATCCACTAGAAGGCAGCAGATGCATGCGCTCTGCACAGATCACAGCATGCCCTATTGTTGCCGGTGGAACCCAGACTCAGAGGTGGCAGCAACCGTCCATTTAATGTCGTGTCTGCTTAGCAGATCGTGTACCCAGGCAGCAGCAAGGCTCCTTTCTATCGCACACCTTGTTCTCACTGTGCAATCTTAATTTGTTTTAATACTCAGGCTTTCCCATTTGGGGGCGATTCATTTTTGACATGCATGGAGTGGCCTCTGCAACCCTCACAAACTGGAGTAATTGCTGTTATTTTCAAATGAGTGACTTCCTGCTTCACATAGGATGGGGGTGTGTGAAGAGAAGGGAGGGTGTTTCTTTTCTATTCTTGAGAGCACTTGGCATGCAAGCTGCTGCTTCTGTTGGGAAGGAGTGCAGGTTTTTGTAAATTCACATCCCAAAGCAAGCATTGTGGTCTCCAGTACCTTAAAAGCTCTTCAGATATATTTTATTTTGGATGACCTTATATAACACATGTAAGGGACTGCCGTACCCAAAGAGTACAGTGGGTATCTGTAGGCTTGACACCTGCAGAGTCTGTTGTCCACAGATGGTGGGCTTGTGCCTTACAAGTTACCCTCCTGGGTAACTGGAAGCCACTTCAAATCATGTCTGGGAGCTGTTCTCAGGCTTGAGAAGGCCTGCTGTGGGCTGTGGACTGGAAATACAAAGTTTTGTCTGCAAATGAAATGGAAATAGCTTCCAATTGCTTTAGAGAGGAGTCTGAGCAGGGGGGAATAGAGAGTGGGTGCATAGTGTGGTCCACACACAACCCTCACAGTCCTTGAATCTGTCTCCTGAACCCTGCCTCACTCCACCCTTTGTTTCTTCAGTTCAGAACCTGGGCCGTCCGTACTGGCTGACACTGTCTCCCATGTACATCTGGATCCTGATCTTCTTCAGCCAACCCCACAAAGAGGAAAGGTTCCTGTATCCCATTTATCCCCTCATTTGTCTCTGTGGAGCTGTAGGACTCTCTGCCCTTCAGGTGTGCTTCATGGGAGCATGAAATGCAGGGGGTGTTGTTGGGAGAAAGTATGGGGGTGTGAATATACACATGCAGTATTCATAAGATCTCTGCACCCAAGTGAAGAGCACATCCCCACTGGATGGGCAGGTGCCATTTTTCTATGACTTCAGTGAACCAGTTCTGGACCTGGACCTGTATAAAAACAATGAGAACCTAACAACTTGCATTCTTGTTGCAATCAGTTGAGAATGACAGTTTCTTCCACACAAGGCACACTGTGAATCTTTTTTCTCCTCCTTTCTTCCTGTGGTCTCAGCTGTGCTCTACTACAGTGCTGGCCTGTGAGTGCCACAAAGTTAACATGAAATGTGTGTCACTTTTTGGGTGAAGACAAGCTGCTGGCACCAAGGCAGAGAGGCTCTGTCACGCTCCAGTAATGCACTTTTCAAAACTTGCCACAATCTTCCTGTTCTTGCCTGCAATTTCGCATGGCTTCAGACAAACAAAGGCAATGGCAAAGTCCCCAGCTGATGATTTATTGCAATCAAGTGGCTATATCTCAAGTATTCTTGGGAGTCTCTTGCATATGATACTTACGTGGGCATTGTGGCAACGGAAAACACTCACCACCCCATTTGAAGATGTTGTGAGTGGTTTTTTGTCTGCCACAATTACATGTGTGTGGAACTCTGTGCCTTCCAGTCATGCCCAGCTCTGGCAAAACAACTTGTATGGTTTTTTTTCCCCTGTTGCCACACTTGACTGTGTGCATGTTCTTGTTTCCAGTTTTACCCAAATCTATAGGCATAGCTTCATGATATATAGTAGCCATGAGAGGCAGCTTCCCCAGACTTTATCCTCTGCCCTGTAGGCTTCAGAGTGGCCTCATTTAAGTCTTCTTTGGTGTGATTCTGTGTGATTCTTATTGTTACTTTTATATGGCTTCCCCTAGAAATGTTACCACTTTCTGTTTCAACGGTATCGTCTGGAGCACTACACAGTCTCTTCCAACTGGCTGGCACTGGGGACCATCTCTGTCTTTGGGCTACTGTCTTTGTCACGCTCTGTGGCTTTGTTCAGAGGTTGGTGTTTGAGATGCTTCCTTCCTTTGGATTGGTCATGTACTGATTAACAAACACCTCACATGCTTCAGTCTACTCGCCCCACCCCATTTACAGTGGGTCCTTCATAGCAGGAGAACTGTTCCAGATCCCTCCATACTGGGTGTCTGCAGAAGGGCTTCAAGGAACTCCCAGGTTTCCAGTTGCATCTGGCAAGGTCCTTGAGGCCCTCCAAACTCAGGGTTAGCATATGCAAGGACTATTATGATTGGAAATAATAGACCACCTAGCAAAACATTCTTTGCATCTTCAGGGACTTGGTGCAAATCTTGTCCCATATTTTGGGGTGCGCTGAGTGTGGCCTAACTCTGCTTCAGCAGGACTGACTCCTAGAAGAGGGTAGAAGGTTGTTCCTATGGACTTTGGAGCTTTGGAATATGTATTGGGGGGAACTTGTGCTGGCTCCACAGGCTTCTAACCCTCCTGCTTCAAGGCAGTGCACACCTTCTATCTTTGTAGCAACACCATGAGGAAGAGGAGGTAGAGAAATAGTGGCAGATCCCAACCACAGCACAAAGTTAGCTTCAGGGCTGAGTTCCAAGATTTGGAGCAGGCATTCCCCTAAGAGTCATCCAACTCGAGCTGATAGTGTCATCTTCTCAAGTTTGCCATATGCCTTCCTTTGCAGGATATCATGGACCACTTGACCTATACCCAGAATTCCACAGAATCGCCACTGATCCAACCATCCACCTGGTTCCCGAGGGGAGGCTGGTTCATGTGTGTGTTGGGAAAGAATGGCATCGATTTCCCAGCAGTTTCCTCCTGCCAGAAAAGTGAGTTTCTTATCCTAATGCAAAGGTGGCTGTTCTATGAGGCTGTGGATGTTGCACCTGCCATGGGGTCAAAGCTGGTCCCAGAGGTGGTTGGCAATTTAATAGACATATGGGAGAAGCACCCACAGTTGAGTGCTATAAATAGCTTTTAATATGTGGAGCAGTTAATGATTCAGAATAGTGGAAAAGGATCCCTAGTTGCTTGTTAGGCTGTCGTCCTTGGGGTGTAAGGAAAGCCTTCGCCTTGCTGGATTGCTGCCTTGTATCTGATTGCAAGATACAATCAGGGCCCCCCAAAGTTTTAATACTGTTTTCCCCTCCTCTGCCTCCTGCAGTTGGCAGCTTCAGTTCATTCCATCAGAATTCAGGGGCCAGTTGCCAAAACCGTTTGCCCAGGGGCCAAAGGCCACACGCATCATTCCAACAGACATGAACGACCAAAACAAAGAAGAGCCCTCCAGATACGTAAGCAGATACTCTTTCTTTGGGGCAGTGCATACACACACATACGCTGCTCTGTTCCTGAAGCTGCTTCAAAATGGGATGCTGGAACAGTTTCCTGAGCAGGGGTGTCCAGACGTTTTGGCAAGAGGGCCACATCTGTCTCTGACGCTTGGGTAGGGCCAGAAAAATTATTTATATTTCAAATTTGAATAAATGTACATATAAGAGTATATTAGAGACAGATCTGGAGGATTACAGAGCTAGCCGGAGGACTGGATGAAGGGTTCTTGTTGTAGCCCAAATTGAGGCTTACCATGGGCCGCACCTGACCCCCACACTGGGGTTTGGACACCTGTGTTGTAGAGGGGCAGGGTGCATGGTGACTGTGGGTGATTGGGAAGGAAATGAAGGTAGTTCTGTGAGAAGTAACCTGACACTCCTATGTCTAACAAATGCAGTCTCCATTATAATCTGCACCACTGGGATGCAAATGAGGGGAGGAGAAGAGGCCTTTAGGCAGGAGGCTAGTGGAACCATACTGGACATAGTACTTTTTTGTCCTGCTTATCTAGTGGAAAGATCATGGGGGATCATACTTGTTTTCCTGATCCCCTTTTATTCTTGTTGCCATCCTGAAAAGTAGGAGAGCTTTCCCCTGTGAGTAATATGGCTGTGTAAGGATTTGAACTCAGACCAGTCCATATCTCAGCTTAATCATTTAGAAGTTATCATGGCCTTAACAAGCACTCCCAACCTAAATCCAGGACTGGAAATCAGTTCCACTAGAACCAATCTGAGAAATTTCTTGCATGTTGCATTGTGTGGGGCTGAAAGGGGTATTTGAGAGATTATGGAAAGATGCAAAAGAGCCCTGAGTGTTTCTCCTGTGTGGGGCAAAGCAGGTGGGGCTGTTCTGCACCTGTAAACAAAAGAACCTGGTTTCTCTACCCTGCAATGCTGTTGGGAGAGAAACTACTCCAAATGTTCTTCTCTCTCCCTCTGCAGTTTGACATTTCCAAATGCCATTACCTTGTGGATTTGGACACGGTAACAGAAGCTCCACGGGAGCCCAGATACGCCGCAAACAAAGACGAATGGATCAGTATTGCCTATAAGCCTTTCCTGGACAGCTCAAGGTAGGAGACTGAGGTGTTGGGGTGAAAGGGAGGCAGTGGAGAGGATGACGGGGTGTGACCCTGTATTTCCTGGGAGGAGGTCTGCTCTTTGGCACCTGGCAAGAACTTCTCTGAATGGGGCACACTGGGAAGGTCCTTGGTGCTTTATTGCATCCTAAATAAATAGTCAGGAGGGAGTGATGATCCTGACAAGTTTTATTTTGGGGAACAACTCAGTGGAAGTTCTGAGTCATGCCTCAGTTGGATCATTCTCTGGGTTTGAAGCCAAGAATGAACAAACCCCCCCCCCCCAGTCCCTTCTCCATTTGTAGGTGGCTTAAATCATAACCAGGGAGTGGGGTAGGAAGTTGAATCATCTTCTGAATGTTATACCCCCACGTTGCTCAGCATTGATTTTGCTGGTTGCATCTTTGTTGTGAATCAGCAGGTGTCTGGTATACTTATCTAAAGAGATCTGCCAAATCTGAGCTGTCTGGACCAGGAAAGGTAGTTCTGAGAGCCCCTCCACCACCTCCTGTGCAGCCCACGTCCTCTTCCCTCTCTGACCAAGGTTGGTAGCAGCCTGTCTGTCTCACCAGGAGTGTGTTCACTGCCTTCCTGGCTTCCCCGGAACTCCCCACGCTTCTCACTTGATTAAAAAAGGGAGAGTGTGATTGAGAATTGTTACCTTTTATAAAAGAGGCTGATGAGTGGGTGGCCAGGAAGCAGGCACTGTGAGAATTTCCCCGAGGAGCACAGCAGCGAGAGGGTGTGAATGGGGTTACCAGCTTGCCTGAGGAGCTCAGTTGTTGGCTACAGGGTTGGGAGTAACAGGAAGGTGTTGGCAACAGACTGAGTAGTATCTGCTAGCCTGAGACCCTGTCCTGCTAGTTGTGCCCACCAGCCAAAGCAGTGGTTTTCAACCAGTATGCCAGGGATGGTCCTCAGGTGTGCCATGGGAATTTGGGAACGGTCATTGATTAGTGGGGTGATTGGGAGATTTGAGCCCTATACCAACAGCATGGTGTGTCTTGTCAGTGTTAAAATAAACTGATGGTGTGCCTTGACAATTGCAGCACCCTGCCGGTGTGCCATGAGATGAAAAAGGTTGAAAATCACTGAGCCTAAGACGTCACGACAGTGTGGGAATATGTAGCATTTCATCTGTGGCCTGCAAACAGCATTATGCTTGCAGTGGCTGTTTTTTTCTTTAGTGGCAGCAATACTCTTCATATGTTCAGAGGAATTCTTGCCTTCAGCATTCCCTCCATTCGAGAGGAGTGCAGTATGCTGCAGAAAAGTGGCACCAGGGTTGATTCTTATTGTAAATGCTTAAAGACCAGCAAGCACAAATGAGACTCCCCAGATCTTTCTTCTCCCCCTACTTTCTCCCCCTACTTTTATCTCTTTCTTTTCCATTGGCTATTGTCTTGCTCACGGCAGAGCCAGCTGGCTGCTGTTTCTGTTCTCTGAATTCGGATGGAGGGGGGAGCAAGCAAGCAAGCTGTGGGACATGCTGAAGTTTGGCAGCCTCTAGATTTTGGCAGCTGTTCCACTTATCCAAGCACAGGATTGCAAAAGGGTGGGGGGGGAGGGGAAAAACTGGAACTGTTAATAGCTATTGGCTATTTTCAGAGTCTGGAACTGGACGGGGGAGACAACAAATGAGGGAAAGTCACGTGGTCACTCGCAAGCAGACCCAAAACCTCTGGTTGGCTGCTGCATGTCTTGATCAGCCCGACCTCCACCAAAGCACTGCCAGCTGCCTCACTTCTAAGTCTTCGGGGAAGGGGGTGATGCCTGCTAACAGCCTCCACCTTTGCCCCCTCTGCAGTCCCTTGGCACCCTCTGCAGTCCTTTGGTCAATCATAAAATAGCCAGACTGGCTGTGGCTGCTGCTGAGGCTGCCCTGCATGCTCCCCGCACATCTGTCCATTGGTGGCCCTCTGAGCGCAAGGCTGCACTCTGTCCTCCAGGGGCTGTGGCTTGTCGTTGAAGTTGATGGTGTGTGCCTTTTCAAACCGGGATTTTGAAATTGTATTTTGGGTTCTTGTTGGGGTCAGAGGGAAGAAATTGCATTGTGGGGGCTGAGGAGCCAGAGCACTTGAGAAGGGGGGCACAAGCTCCTGCCCAGGGTGCCTGTTCCTTCCTACAGCTGCTGCTCTGATTCCCTGGGAAGCTAATGACCCGGTTGCTCGACTCCCGCTTGCTGCAGAAGAGGCTTCTGGGATGTAGAGTCTCCTATTGACGTCAGCGAGAGCCGCTGTGACTCTCGGTTGGCGCTGATAAATGGTGCTGCTAATTGAATTAGAGAGCAGCACTCAGAGCAGTAGACTAATTATGCTACTCAGGCAACAGCTTTGGCCGGGCCTGTTTAATTCTGCCTTGGCTCAGCCCTCCAGTTCTGGTCAAGGAAGGGGCAGGGGGATTAGGGTTCCCAGCAGAGGTGAACCACTCAGGGGGGGGCTCATCCTCCCATGTGCTTCAGATCCTTGCTCCCTCTGCTCCTTCTTAGTTGGTTTGGATGAGAGCTGTTAAATTTTCCAGCAAGCAACACAGTCCAGAGCAGAGTGACTTGGGGCTTTTTTTCCTCCCCTTCCCTATTTAAAATCAGAGGCCCTCTTCTGTACTCAAAAGGGTTGTGCTATTGAATGTCACTTTTTGTAGTCTGCCTCTAAAGAACCCCCAACCCTCCCTCTGGCTGCTTAGAATACAGGTCCAACCTTGTATGCTGATTTTTTAATACTCAGGTTTGACTCAATACAAATGGCCATAGCAAATCAGTTTAAAAAACTGCTTTTCTACTGTTGTAGAGAGGTAGTCATGCAAGCTGTCACTCAATTTTTTTCAGTACCAGAATCAAACCCCTGCAGATATTAAGGCACTACTTTATTCCATTAGGTTCAATAGAGGAACAAGAAACCTGGAAATGAGCCTTTAAACCTATTTTTTCATTATTTATACACTGATTTTTTTTATCCACAAGAAGTTCTGGAATGAAACTGTAGTGGATAAGGACACCTGTACTTTCCTGAAGTGCCCTGTTGATGAATTCATGACCTGCCCCCCACATTGAAAACTGGGTCTCCTCGTAAGGCCTGCAGTGTGGTGCTAATATTTTAACTTGAGTGTTTTTAAACTCTTAAGATGCTTTCAGGTGATGTGATTCTATAAGAGCTTTGCCGGGTTCTGCAGCCAAGTGTCCCAAAGGCGGCTGAGCTCCCTGCAGGTCTGAGCAAAACGCTGCTCTGTTGCTTCCCCAGGTCTTCCAAGCTGTTCCGGGCTTTCTACCTCCCCTTCCTGTCAGACCAGCACGTCACATACGTGAACTACACCATCCTGAAGCCCCGGCGTACAAAGCCAGCCAGGAAGAAAATGGGAAGCTAAAGTCCTTCTGGATCCCCAAAGAACCTCACCAGGGAGGTGCCAGCAATACACTTCAGGTTCTGAACCCCTCCTGTCCACCTCCCTCTTCAGAAGCACGGCATGGAGGGTTGTGAGGAAAGGAGTCCTTGGCTAGGAAGGTGATGGATCTGCCCTCGTTTGGACTGCTGGGCTTTGCTTTCAGAAGGTGCATTGCAGCAAGCCTGCTCTTTTGCTCACGGTGAGCCGGAAACTCTTGCAAGTTCCAGCTGTGGCTTGGCTGCACCTCAAGCGCTATGGAGTTTCTTGGCGGTTCCCTCCACCACAGCCCTTCCTCTCTGCCCTCCAGCTCCCCCCGTTCCTACTTTTTTCCTGAGGCCTTCTGAAGAGAAACAAGCCTTGTCTGCAGGGAAGTAGAAACTCTGGTGGGTCTACTGGGATAGTGGCCCTCTCTCAACTCGGCAGGCATAACCTGCACTTTCCATAAGCGATGACTCTTCCATAATTTAATGGAGCACAGCTATGGTGCAAGTGGAGTTTTTCTTTTCTTTTTCAAAAGGACCTCCGTTGTCTGGTCAGGCGCAGCCACCATACAGGTTCGCAGAAGTTTGCCTTTGTTTTTTCTACCCTTCACTTTCTGTTTTTTTAAAACCTGAATGTTGGTGTAATATCTTAATGTTCACAATGCAGAGACCCCCTCCTTGGCTGTGAAATAGAGCTGTGTCTGTGCTGTGTGCAGTGTCTTCAGTTTTGATTAAAAACCAGGCACAACCTTAGGTGGAGAAAGAAAAGGTTTTCCTGGCTGCTGGTTTTCCCCCCTTACCCTCCAGTGCCAGGCGCTGCTCCGGTGATGAATGGGACTTAGTTGCCACAGCAAAACAGGAGGGGATGTTCTTGGGCCAGTGGGAGGGAGGGGAGCCCCGTGAGAAAGGTTGGTCTGTTCCTGGCAGCTTGTCGTCTGCAGCATTCAGCTTGGTCACCTCCTGGAAACCACAAAGACTGCCTGGCAGGTCTGTGGAATGCAGGCCCAGACTTTGCAATGCTCTTTGGCCAAGGCAAGAAGCCCCACGTGGCTGGAAGGGGACTCTCTTTCACAGCCCCAGGAGAGCTCCAGTGTCAGGCTTGCTCCATCAAGAGTCAGAGTCTTCTACAAGACCAGTTTTCGGGGGGCGGGGGAAGAGACCTCTCTCCCCAGCTGTGCAGTGTGCTCAGGGAGGCAGGCACCTGTCTTTGCGCTTTACACTCTTTCACACAGCCCAGAGCGGCTGTACGTCCCCAGCAGCAGAGCCCCTGGCTTGTCTAACTGCTGGTTTATGCAACACAGCATGACTCACACCATCAACAAGCTATGGGCTTATTATTAGATTAGGAAATTGCTGCCTCATATGAGCGTTGCTTTGGGTATCAGTTCTGTATGTTGCCACAGCTCTTCATTTGGCATCAACAGAAGAAACAGGATCTTTGCTGCCTAGGAACGTGGTTGGAGCTGCTTCTGTGCCTCTGATAACTTGAAACCCATTTCAGCGCCAGCTCTGGTGAAGATCTGCTATTCAGGGCATAAAGAACTAGCAGAAGGGGGTACAGATGGCACTCAGGATCCATGATTTCCTCCCATACAGGCCTCTAGCAGAGGCACCACAGTAGTGCCTTCTTTCAACAGCTACTCCACTTGCTAATTCCAGCAAGGAAAGGGATGCCTCCGGACCCTCCCAAAGGTTACAATTAGGACAGCTGGAGTCCAGTTGACAGCAGGCGAGCACAACCTCACAACTGGGTTGAGTGTTTCTTTAAGAGGCCAGACTTGAAGTGTTGCTGCTGCTGGATTCCTAACACAAGCGACATAGGCAGAGAAACAGATCCCTGCACATAACGGGCTTTGTGTTAGTGCAGGTGCAGTTCTAACAAATTTAGGCTGGCCTAGCTCATGTGGCATATATTTCCATGGTAGTGTGAGGCTGGTGTTTCCTGTGCAGCGGCCTAACCCATAACTAGGGCAGAAGTGCCATACAGCCAAGGTCATCATAGGACCTATGCCAGCCTAACTGGAGGTTAGGACTGCATCCTAAGCCTCAATACCAGTACAAGAAAGTGAACTGCATATATTCTTACTCTGTGTCCCCTACATTGTATTCTTTATTTACATAAAGGTTGCTGAAGGTTGGTTTGTAGGTTCCATGGGGCAGAGACCCAACTCAGGTGCTGATACATCAGCTATTTCCAGTGTTCCAGGCTGATTCCAGATTTTTTTTCCTGCAACATCTAACCTGTCAAGTTATTCTGCCTGTTGTGCTCATGATTTCTGGTCCAAGAAGGGTGGTTTAATCTCATGTTGAGGATTTTGGGGCGCTAAGTGATTCTGGTCCTATTTTATGTAACGATATCTTCATGTTCCAAGTTAACCAGGAATAATTAATGGAAAGATTATTGCATTATTAGTGGACTGCTACTGAAATAATTAAGCATGGTACAGCCCTCTCCCCCCAGAGTGAATGGCAACAGAGCAACAGCTTAACAAGCAAGTTGGGGGGGGAGGTAGAGGAGAGAGGCTGGGGCAGCCTTCCAGCAAGAGGAGCCACCCTGCCAAACCAGCCGGAAACATTTGGCTCAACTGAGCAAATATTGAAGGCTTGAGAGGGTGAAGCTTTTGCTGTGTCTTCCATTTGGAGGGTGGTTCTGGCATGCAGGACAAACTCCTCTTAAGAAGAGTCATGATTGGAGGAGACACTCTCTTGCCCAGCTTCCCCTCTAAACTGTGTGGGATCTCTACTAGCCTGGCATCAGCTTGTTTAGCATCCAGACCCGCAGCCAGAAAAGGATTTAGGAATGGTTTCAAGAGGGTCCCTTGATGTGAAACCACTGGCTGATGGATGGAGCAACACACCTGATGAAAACATGAAGAGGAACCAGATTAGGTCTTTTAGGCTGTGGCAATACTGTGGGTGCTGATGTTGCACCTGTAATGAGTGGCTGACAGAGAGCCCTGCACCCATCAGCAATGCAGGACTCCCCATTTGGTGCACCGGACTGTAGTGCAAAACAGGGAGCACTGGTTTGGTGATTGATTCACTGCCAGTGGTGAGCAATACACAGGGCTGGCGGTCCTTTGGAACCTCCATGCTCAGACGCAGTATACCTGTGTGGTTATACTCAAGCCATGCTGCTGCATTGGGTTTGGTCCAGCATCCCTTCTGTGATTTCTTGCAGATCAAACCAATTAATTTGACAAAAATATATTTGCTGGTTACTGACTGCTCCTTGGAGCTCTGCCAGTCCACCTTGTGCAGTGTGTATGTTTGTCTTCCAGCAGCCCAAAGAGGGAGGCTGACCTGAGGCTGCCTCTGCGCAAGGCAGTCTGGGAGGGGAGCACACTGGGCTCTTTTCACGGCCCAACTCTCTCAGTAAACAGAGGCGGTTGCGTCACTCGCTCGCCTTGTGACCAGGCAGCCGGGGGAATGCAAGGAGAGTTCCGCGGGGAGGCCATTGACTTGAAGTTGGTTTTGGCTCCCGGCCAGCCGCTGCCTCCATCCGTGTTCATCAGGACGCTGCTTTCCTTCCAAATCCCAGAGGATCCGAGACTTCAATTCATCCCGCCTTCACTCACGTGGATATGCAGGCTGCTGCAAAAGGAAAACACCAAGATTTTATATAGTCCTTGGTGCTTCCTAGGGCACAATCCTAACCAACTTAGGCCAGCACAACTCATATGCTCCGTATGGTGGTGTGGGATGGCTGGTGCATATCTGCCCTCTGGCCTACCCCACTCCCATTGCCTTACAGAATTTTTGTGCCACCCACAGGGCAACATAGAGACTTGCCACAGCTCAACTGGAGATTAGGATTGCAGCCACAGGTACCTTTGTTCCCTCACGGGATGATCCAAGGATCCTCTCTGGCTCCAGCTCAGTTCTTCCTCAGGTCATGTGGAACTCAGCCAGGGACTCCTCCAGGGTTCAACTGTGCCTTGTCTTGGTCTTGCCATGGCCAGGCACTTGGGGTGCAGATCTGCCAGGCTCTTTTAACCCTATGCAGCACTTTGTGCTTTAAAAATTAACTATGACTCACCCTAGTTTTTTTCGGTGCTCTTAAGGGGTTGCTGTTTATCCGATTTGCATTTTGAAGGAAAAAAAATTGGAGCTGGAGCTGCTCTAGGGTTGATGCAGCTACTGCTCCTGAGTGCAAAGAGGGGAAAGCAAAGCCCCCTCCCGGCCCGTCCTGCTCATCCTTTCATTGCCCTTCACAGGCTGGTCTGACATCATCGCACAATGTCAAGAGCCATTCCCCTTGGTACGGACAGCAAAAAAGAACAGTCAACCCAGCCCTGCTGGCTGCTGCCCAAGAATGTGCTTGTTTTCAAGACAACCTTAATAAAACAAGCATGGAAGGGTACGGACTTTGAACTGGAACCAGGATAAATAAATAGATGATAAAGGGAGGCAAGCTTTAAGGTCAGGGGACAGGAGCTGCAGTGGGGATGGAGGAATGGGGTTGGGAAAGGGTGTGCATTGTGGTGAAAGAAAACTCTGGTCCACTCCTTGCTTCGTTTCAGCAAAACAATCTCGAGGGCTTGTGACGTACCCCAAAGTATGCAAGGAATTGTAAGAGCAACAATAGGGAGATGAGAACTTGTCCCGATGGAGATGTCAGGCCTTCCCAAAGTTCCCACAGATCTCTGCGTAGGAACAACAAACACTTGTACAAACCCACTGTAAAGAAAAGGGGTGATCAAGTCCAGCATCTGGCCACTGACCAAAGGACAGCTTCTATACCCAGTGGGTATAGATCAGAGAGCACCTGTAGGGTGGAAGGCCCTTTAGCCAGAGTTTGGTGGCAAAAATAAATTGCTGCCAAGTTTAGGGAAAAGGGGAGGGGAAACTTAATGCCCCCAGCATAGCAACTATGTAGTCAGTTTACTTAGGGTTGAGGAAGAGAAGGAACAATGAAAGAGCACATTTTGTCCAACGGCAGGGAACCAGCACATGACTTTAGAAAGGAAAGCTGGAGCTGGAACATGGCACGTCTCCCCGACAAGTGTTCACTTTCAAATTCCCCTCCAGTCTAGCTCTCCGTGTTGCTCAAATTGTGCTGTGTTTTGATCCAATTTGCTGCCTCAAACCCACAAATTGAGTGGGGGGTGCTGCTCTCAGACTCAGGCTGAATCTGCAGCATTGGTGCAGTCATGGATGATGCAACACTTGCAAGATATGCAGTTATGTCCAAGACCAGTTACTACTGCTTTTAGGATCAGCTGTTCTTCCCAGTGGCCCACCTTGCAGGGTGGTTGGAAGGGTCACACAAAAGCAAGCAACACCCAATGTTAGCCCCAGATCAGGGGCTGGCCTCCATATCCACCCCCCCCCCCCCCCCACAGACTATTGAGCTATCCAGAGGAAGCATCTGGACATATTGGCTCCCTCCTGGGGCCACAATCCGGAGAAGGATTTATTCCTGTGCACCTGCACCTGTTGTGCCCAAGAGGTTACCAAGAGGGGCATGCATTATTCATGCTAATTAAAGTGCCACTGGAAGGAGAGCAGGGCGGCCGCCTCACCTCCCTCTCAAGGTGATTGCGGGCCAGGCGCAGATGGAGAGCGCCGTCCTCCGCGCAGTTTCCATGCCAACACATCTTCCTAGGTGATTGCTACTTGTTGAAAGTTGGAGATGAATTAGCAGCTGGAGGAAAAAATGGGAAAAGGGAGAAGTTTTAACCCTTCCCAACACTTGGCAAATCCGTGCAAGATGGTTTCAGAGGCTCACCTTTAAGGTGAGGCTCCAGCATCCTTGTCAACTATTTGTGATGTGCACATGACCCAGGTCTGCCTCTGTTCCATCAGCAGACAAAAGGGAGGCGGGCGGCAGTTGAAGTCTCCCCCGATACAGGCTGGGGTTCAGCTGCAGACGGCAAAGGTTTGGGGTGTGCAAGTCCGGACAGAGCTCTGGAGATGGTGCAACATGCAGTGAATCGGTTCTATTCAGGTCACCCAACAACTTACCAGGAAGCTTTCTGAGTAAAGGGAATAAAAGAATGAGGTTCACCGAGGCTAAACAAGACAACACACAATAAAAGAATAAAAGCAATAGGATGCGGGATCTGGAGACGGGGCCTGTGTTTGCACAGCAAGCCCACAAATAGAACACAGTGACTCTTGGAAACGTCTCTGCCTTTCAGGCCGTGAATTGTCCATGCTTGACCTTGGGCAGGTTTTTGTCCTCCCCTTTCTGAGCTTCCTCTGCTTTGCACTCCATTTCTTTTTGTTAGGTCTGCTGCATAAAAAGAGGCATCTGGTCTTTGCAGCAGGACAGCCTCAGCGGGGCCTTTGCTGAAAGGGTAATGCACACTCTGGCGATTTCAATGCATGGTATTATTTACCCGGCTGACGTCACTGGGAACACATTCTCGGCTTCTATTCTCTCCAGCAGCCTCCAGGATATGAAGCACCTGATCGCTTTCCTGGCTTGCAATTGCTGGCTAACCTTTTAGAGCAGGCAGCAGAAAAAAAAATTTTAGGTTTGCAGTGAAGTATTTTGGGGAGCGCACACTATATTCACTCTTAAATTGCCTTGTTCTATGCTGGTTTTGAAAATCCCAAGTCTGGCTGGGCCAACGTGGAAAGAAAAGGTGCTATTATTTGGTTCAGCCAATTGAGAATGGTGGAGGAACCCTCTTTCCTGCCTCTCTGCACCCCTAAAACAAGGTGCTCCTCAGATCCCTGCCACTTCCTCCACCTCCCAGCCTTTCTGATGCTCTTTGTTCCATGGTCCATTGAGACTGTTCTAGTGCATCTTTCAGTAACTTATGACCAGTGGTCTCTCAACAGGGAGCCCAGCCTGCCTTTTCTCCCTGCACACAGCCAGGGATGCCGCTTCTCCAACCCGATTAATCATTGGCACCTCCCAATTAACTGCTGCTCTGTCTCTGTCCTGTATGGAGGAAGCAACATTAGGTTGCTGGAATTAATTTATGGAACTCGCCTGCAATCTTGATGTACCAAGCAAAAGGAATTATTTATGCCCTATCAGGAGACAGGTAGGAGGAAAGAAGCATCGTTCCCTTGACCTTCAAACTTCCACATGTTTTCTTCTTTCAGCCATAAGAAAAGCCTCCCTGCATCAAGCCAAAGGCCCATCTAGTCCATCCTCCTGGATCCCAGTGCCCCACCAGATGCCACAGGGAGCACATATCTGTGTACCCTCCCCGCCCCCCAAATCTGGCATTTTGAGGTTGCTTACAACTGCACACACTCCTCTTGGCTTGTAATCTGTGATGGTCCCTTCCTCTTGATGACCAGAACTGCACAGGTTTGGGTTTTATTGGTGGGTCCTGGTAAAATGGTAAAACCCTAACCATTTTAACCCTGGAAAAATGATACGATACAAGCAACCACATTTTTACCCTTTTGGGGGTGTGCATCATGTATTGGCAACGCAGCTCAGCTATGCATATTTGTATAGTTAGTCCTCTGTATCTGTGGACTTGGCACCCATCGATTTGACTAAGTGAGGATGCTAATCTATGGTTAGAGGCCACTCCTGGACCAGAGGACTACTATTGTGTCCCCTTTTGGGATACTTCTGATTGCATCCAAGGTCCTCTGGAAGCCCTGTCTGTATAGATTTGAATATCTGCAGATTTTGGTGCCTGGCAGGTCTGGGAACAATCACCCCTGAATACTGAGGGTCCACTTCCTCCGGAGGAAGACAAAAGGGGAAAGTGGTGGTGGTGGTGGGGATTCTCCCCCGAAATGAGGTGACAGAGTCCAAGCACCACAGAAGAGAGCAAGCAAAATGTCACATTGCCAAAGCGCATTTGGAGGGCCAGGTGCTTTGTCTTTCCTGCAGATTCTGATTCCAGACCCCAAGCAACATACGAGGGCACTCCTCCAGCAGAGGATGGAGAAAGAAACCCTTCAATATTTTGCTTTTGATGGCTTGGCAATGATACCCGCCCAGTTGGCGTGCAGAGTACCCTCTATATTCCCCCATCTCTCATGCAGCACACAAGAGATGCCACCACACCAGCTTGCCAGACATTTAGAAAACGGAAGGTCCATGTTCTTTATTTTGCATCAATACACTGTAATTGCTTTTACAGAGTCCAGCATACCAACTGCATGTCAAGACTACAGGCAGGTGCGCCAGGAGTGGCGCGCGCAGAACTAGTGCATCTCTCCCAAAGCGAAGACTAAACCCTTGTTTTAACTCTTGTTAAAAAAATACATTAAGGAACGTACCACACATATTGCACTTGTCTCCATATGAAAAAAAAGTTTTGAACCCCATGAACATCTCACCAAAGTCTCTTCAAAGGAGTCTGTATTAAAACTAGTAAAGCTAGTTGCAGTTTCATACAGTAGTCAACACGAGTCCTTAACAGACACAGCAGACTCGACAGAAGCAGTTGTTACTTCAAAGCAGCAGCAATATGAAGAGAGCGGCTGAGGAACACAGCACTCACTGCCTGTTGCGGTAATGGAAAGGACACCGGACGAGAAGGAAACAGGCGGGGGAGGCGCATCTGACTGAGCCTTGCATCCCAAATGCCTGTGTCCCCCCAACCCTCTATGCTGAGGTACAAAGCAACACCTAACAAACACAAGGAGCTTTCTGCACCTGAATACTGATCTGCAGCCCACTCTGAAGGGGGGCTACAGGTTGTGCTACAGAAGCTCCATCGCAATACTTGTAGAAAGAGCCCAGCAGGGCCAGGTCCAGCTCTGCAGGGGAGGGGGGCACCAGGGTGTCCTTGGTGAGAAAGTCAAGACAGGATATAGACTGCCAAGGAGTTTCCTTGCACTAAATCATCCAGCCCTCAAGGGGAGCAGCTGACCCTTCCCACATTAACACACATGGTGCGCCTGAAACTTTGGTGGACCCAAGATGCTCAGATTTCAGGCAGACCATGCAAGGTGGTATCCCAGCAGCTTCCCATCCCCAGCTTTAGCTCACATGAGTCTGTGCTCTAACCATTTAGGCAAAAAGCCTCAGTGAGTTGGATATGAAGGGGGGACGGGGGTTAATAGTGTGAATCCCTTGTTTACAGACCCCCTCCAGGCATGGATGGTGAGAGGAATGGCTAACTTAAGATTCATCCCCACAAATGAAACCGAGTCAAAGCAGGAGCAGGGACAACCTGGAAGGCTAATGGAATCCCTTCCTTCCTAGAGAATAAGGCAGATGGTATCAGCTGGGCTGACCTTGTCCAGGAAGAGAGCTTTGTGAGGCAGGCTCTGCTGCCACCACACTGAGCTTCTGGATGATCATTCCTGACCTATCTGACAGAGATAACCCAAAAACTCTGATTCCTGAGAGCTTCAAGGTCATCCACAGGTGAGATCCTGGCAAGGCAGGAGACCTTTTTCCTTGTGTACCCTGGCCCGGCACACAAGCTGCAGATGTATCACTCATAAACCCAGGCAGAAAAGATGGAGCTTGATGGCAAACAGATGGCAAATTGGTATGGCAAAAACACAAATACTACATGGTGCACAGAGACTCAAGTGGGAGACCGGAAAGGAAGATTCCTTGGAAGGAGACCCCCAATTCTTGATCAAGCCGCCTAGGCTGTGCTGTTTCCTACCAAGGGGGGGGGGTCACTGGATGGGGAGCTCTCTTGTACAAGGATGTCAAGAGGAGGGCTGATCTAATGTGCTCCTCCTGGACATCCAGCTTCCTATGTGTGGGGAGTTCTCTGTGTGTGTGCATGCAACAGTCAACTGCGTGAGCCTCCAGCTGCAATCCAAAGTGATGCAGCCAAGACAGTTGCCATAATCAGGGAGAGCCGAGGGCTTCCAAGGCATCACATCAGTGTTGCAAGTCTGTTCTTTGTGCTTACAGGAGTTTGCATTGTGCTTAAATATATCCACCTGAACCAGGAACAAGGGGACCTTCCTTCATGCTGCCACAGTGGTCTCTAAAAACACGCTTGCGACAAATTCCAGGGACCCTCTGCATTCTCTTCCTGTGAGCTAGAAGTGGACACGGCCCATCACGCATCACAAAGGTCTAGACCGAACGCTTGGCAGAGCGGGTGCCCGCTGGAATGGTTTGCAGGTCAACAGTTCTTGATCCTAAATATTGCTGTTAATACTTTTTTTGTTTTTGTAACATTTGAGATAAGAGAGTGAATAAATCAGAAACACTTAAGGAAAATTCTAAACCTGCATTCCACATGGTGGAATTTGGGCTCTGAAGGGACTTTGGCGTCAGCATGGATATAAATGGGGCATTTTTCTACTTCAGAAAAAAAGCTTAGTCTCTCCAAAAGAACCCAAAAGGCACAGCACTATCACTTCACATGGGTTTTCCAATAAACTCGTTTCATCCTTAAATGCTAAATCCCTAAATTGTTTGAATGTACAAAGCTTAAGAAACCACCAGCAGCAGCACAAACTGTTCGCTCCAAGTCCCGTTGCCTTTCCAGAGAAAGAGCAACTGAGGGCAGCTTATAAAAGCTTCTCCAGTGATTGGAGCACTAGCCAGGCTTTCCCAAGGGGCAATGCTATGTAGGCTCCCCCAGCTTATTTTTGCCACACTGAACCCAGTTCTTTGCTGGCCAATCTTCTGAGGACCTTCCAACTCACACACAGAGTCCAGTTGCAATCCTGGGTGGTGGTTCCAGGTGTCTTCAGATAAAGATCTGTGATCCCCTGCAAAGATCCAGGAACTCATCATTTTTGTGTGTAAAGATGGCCAATTTCCTGGCAGAAAGCTGCCAGCCAACAAGGGAAGGGTGGAGACTGAGAAGCCTGGTGTGACCTCCAAGGTGCCAGCTAGTTCACAGCCAAGGCTTCCGACGTCCCTGATTTGCTCCAATGTCCATCCAATCCTCTGCCGAGTTCCAATGAAAAGTATATTGCTTTTATTGCCAAGTATGGTGCATCTCAGATTAACTCTCTTTCCTGTCCTCTGCCAGGCTTCCTCTGGCGCACTGCACAGTCTGTACTCCAGCCAGGTCCACACTTCCTTCTGAGAGCAGATGATACTGCCTTTTCCCCTTCAAAGTGGTTGCTTCTCCCACCAAAGTGCAGCACCCATCTCCAACCCTACTACCAGTTTTGTAGGGTGACAACCAGCCAGTCCCTACTAGTACCAAGGAGAATTTGTACATTCACCTGCTAAGTGAGGGTTAAGAGTTGGATCAGAAGCCATGAATTTTAGGGATGGAACACAAATGGAAGTTCACACACGTCTGTTCTGTGCATCCTCCAACCCATGGCAAACCCTGCTAGTTCACCAAGACGTAGCCTCCATGCTGGGGATCAACAGTCTCCATCATCTCACAGTCAAAGAGCCCAGGCAACTCTGGGAGGCCCAAGGCCTCATAGCCGGGCTGGGACCCTGGAGGCTCTGAGCTCCGCTGACTGACGGTTGCTGCTACACTGCTCTGCTGGACTGGTGGCAGGGGATACAGGGGTCGAGGCGCATAGTCTGGTTCAGACGGGGCCCCGACTGGCAGTTCACAAGGCTGGTAGGGGTACTGCTGTGGCTGCTGCATGGGAGCCGGTGCTGGCAGCCCCGGGGAACTGTGCATGGGGGGTGAGGAGGGCTGGTCAAGCTGCAGCTTCTGATACTGGCTAAGGAAAGGGTCGTATTGCATTTGATCCATGGAAGGCTCCAAGACAGGACTCAGAGGCTGAACGAGGCCATACGGAGGTGTGGGGGGAGACTGTGGCTGCTGGTCCTCGTGGCAGGGGAGGGGCAACTGGCTCCGCCTGGGGTACGCACTTTCCGCTATCTGCATCTGGTTGAAGTAGGCCTGCAGCTGGGACTGCTTCTGGAGGAAGAGCCGCTTCTGGTGCAGCCTGAATTGGAGACAGCAAAAAAAAAAAGCTGGTTCAGCCTTTCTGAAGTGCCAGAAAATAGCTCCTGCCTCATCATTTTCCTCCTTGCCTGGAGAGATGTCACATTATTTCCCTCCTGGCTGTTTGCATCTCTCTGCTGGCAGATATCAAAATATCCACACAGTCACTCCCAGCCTCCTATTTCATGTCTGTAGAGAAGAAATAAGCCATGAATGGTGGGAGACTCTCCAACATGCCCAGTGATAAGCCCCCCCCCCAACTCTTGGGACTTGCTCCCTGTTCTTCCTCAGGCACAGAGTCTTTCTAATCTCTCTGAGTGACACCGAGCAGTCCTCTTGAGAAAATCCAAGAGGCTGTTTCTCCCTCTTACACCAGCTTTACTCACCTGTGCTCCTGAAGCTGTTGCTCCAGGCTACGGGGCAACTCCTTGCAGAAAACCTGGCAGGCATTCTGGGCTTTGGAGAGCAGGCTTGGCTTCTGAAATAGGGGCAAAGAAAGACTTGCTTCACCACCGTGCATTACTAAGTATTGGATTCTGGAATCCTTCTAGAAGCCTTTAACACCAGGGACTGGCAACTAGAGACTAGCCTGGCTTCCTGTGCCTGCCCTCCACTGCAAGGCTGTTTGTTTTGCTAGGCTGTGTACAAAACATGACATCCAGCAGTGATCAGTACCCTTGGCCCATACCACCAATAGTGGCACCCATAGGGTGAGTTGGCCAGAACTGACAACACCCATGACTCCCCAACTCCCTAAGAAGAAGAAAAGTCTTGAAAGGCAGGTAAGTTGAAGGCACTGTACCTGGAACCTGTGCTGGAAGTACTGGGTTTCAAGGCTCTGCCGCCTGGTGAGCAACTGGGGGTGTAGGCCATTAGGAAAGGCAGGTCCAGCTTCTTGCTGCGGGGATGGCGCCTCCTCCTTGGGAGAAAAGATAAGCTAAACATCCACTGCATACTTTAACAGGTTTCCTGTCTAAGCCTTCACTCACAACTGAGTGTATTAGTTTCCTTGCTGAATGGGGGAGCTGCTGGGGTTGGGTCCCAGTGCAGCAACCACCACCAAAAAAACTTGTTCTTTTTCCAGCCGCCCCCCTTCCAGCACATCTGGATGTCTCTTTATTGCAGCATCTCCAACAGTGAGAGCAACTTGCAGGACCTGACATCTGCAAAGGACATGGCAAAATCCCCCTAACATGAGGTACCTGCGGGGGGCCACTCCCGAGGTCTTGCAAATGAGGAGAGGTGGAGGTCAAGGCTGGCTCGTTCTCAGACCTCATCTGCTCATACAGCAGCTGGACTTTGTTCAGCTCCAGGATCCCTTTGGTGCGGGCCAGATTCTGAAGGTGCTGCCTAAATGCTACAATTCCTAGATTAAAAAGAAAAAGCAGCGAAGCTTGAATAGGGTAGCAGGTTCCTTCAAGGGACAACTGCAGCAGCACCTGCAGCTCTGGATATTTTACTAGGCAAGTAAAGTGTGCTCACTGCCCCCATCCCACTTATGTTTTGAGAACATAGGTTTTGTTATTTAAGAAAAGCTGCAGAAGGTCAGAAACCATCTTCATCCCGACCACCACACACCAAAAAGAGAAAGGTCTTATAAGCAGCTGTAACTATTGCTCAGGAAACAAGAGCAGCTTTAGCAGAAAGAGAGGGATAAACCAAAACAGGGATTGATGTCCAAAGCATCCCTAGGAAATCTTGGCATCCACCTCCTCCAGCACCAGCTTTCATGTCAAAAGTGCCAGCTGGTAGCAAGCACAGGGTGGTGTGTGGACTGCTCCTGCCATTCTCAGGATTTGTTGCTTAATTTAAAATATTTTGGCCAGGCTTTCTTCTCCAAATAAGGAGGTTGCAAGACAGATTGCACTCACCTAAACACCACTCTCAGGGGTCTCCAAACCCCTGCCGAGGGGGCCAGTTGCTGCCCTTGGCAAGGCTCAACATGACCCCTGACAAGAACTCTCTATCCAGACCTTGGGCAAGACTTGTAATCCATTCCAATACATTATTATAGGTACATTTATTCAAATTTGAAATGTAAATTAGTTTTCTGGCTCCCGACACCATGTCAGAGAGATGATGTGGCCCTCCTGCCAAAAAGTTTGGAGACCCCCTGATTGAAACAAAAAACTCTAAATCTTTATATAAAACTGAAAAGTGTCAGTGTCACTGACTGACACCCAGCCAAAACTGCCAGACCTAGAAGTGTGAAATTTGGGGAGGGTATTCCTTCTATGATGGAGGCTCCCACTAAGAACCAGTTTCTGGAAATTCCAACCAGAAGGGGATGAAAAGGGGTATAATGGGTTCTCTTCCCTATACTTTACATTGAAGAATCCATGACTGATTCCCCAACCCCTGAACCTAGAAGCGTGAAATTGGGGAGGGTGTTCCTTCCATGGCATAGATATCCACTAATACATGATTTTGAGAAATTTAACCCTTAAGGGGTAAAAGGGGTGCAACATGTTTTTGTCCTATACTTAACACGTCCTATACTTAACACATCCAGCCGATTTGATGCCCGGTGACTTATGCACATGGGGTGGGATGGAGTGCATGGGGGGAAATGTAGCACTGGAGGGATGGCACAATGTGGGGGAATGGCACACGGAGTATTTTATTCCTGCAACAGAGGTACATTTCTCTAGTAACAAATAAAATAGGCCTTTTGTGCCAGTTACCTTGTGTTAGGGATGTGTCTGATGCTCTGCGTCCCTCTCGGAAGCTGACAGGGGAACGGTTATGGACTTCTCGTTTGTGGGAGGCAAGAGCCTGCATGGCTGGGTTAGTGGGTCTCAGGCCTATGAAAGGAGGGGTCATTCTGGGGGCCGGATGATTGGCCAGGACCATTTCCTTCAGGGATGGGGTGTCTTCCAAGAAGTTCAGATCTTGCTGGATGGATCCCATATCATATTCGGAATCGACACTGCTCAAGGACTGGTTCTCATCCACAGAGAAGACTTTTCCTTTGGTACACAAGGAAATCCACAGTAAATGGAACAACCAGTCAAGAGTCAAAGCGAACTGAGCCACTGCATTCCCAGCCACTAACCAGGACTTGCCCAAAGCCTATGAAGCAGAGCTAAGTGGCTTGAACACCTTCCAGGGCAGTCTGAGGAAGGGATGCTCCAAATCAAGAAACCAACCCTGCTTCCAGAGACAAGCCTCTCAGCTGCAGGAACACCACCCTCCTTCTGCTAAAGAACTATTTGATCTTTCCAGGTGTCTGCATTGTCGTGAGATTATTCAGCAAGACTAACAAAACCCACCTGTACATTTACCCTTTTCTCATTGTACATTTATCCCTTAAATTCATTCTTGGCTCTAAAGTAACAAAACACACACACTCTGCCCCCTCTGGACAGCTCTTTGTTGGCTACTAAGTTCAGTAGGACCCAAGATTGAGAACTTAAGTCCATCCACCCAGAATTGTGAAGCAGTGAAGGTGTCTTCTCTACATTTTCCTGGCCTAGAAATCCTAAGGCACAGGGGTGAATGTGAATAGTCTGCCCCAAGGCAACTACTTTTCAGCACCACCCTGAGCCAACATTGCCATAATTCTCTTCCACAAAACCAGGACATGACCCCCTGTCAAATTTACCAGTGTGTGACTGCAGTCCCCGAAAACTGCGACAGTCCCTGCTTACCAGGACATATGGCTACCCTCCCTGAGCCCAAATCTGGAGTCCTCCCCGGCTCACGTACCTGGCATGGCCACCAGCTGATTGGACATCTCTGACAGAGTGTGACGCCTCTTCCCACAACGTGTGGCCTGCAGGGCTGCAAATGCCTGGGCAGGGTCCTCTTCAGACTCTCCTTCAGCCTCAATTCCTTCATCAATAGAGGTTTCCATCATGCTGCTTGGCAGTGACTGGCACCCCTTCCTCATGACTAAGGGGGGAGCTGGATCCAATAGGCAGCCATTCACCTAAACATCAAAGCCGGGGTTGGGGTGGAAAAGAGGAAGAAAGGCATCCAATTAATGGTGTCCATCAACGCTGCCCGGCATTTGAAAATCAAGCCAGCTGTAAAAGGAAGCGGTCACCTGGGGACAGCCAGAGAGTCACACGCAGTGTAAAGCTGCTTGCTGAATGACAGGGTCAAGCTGGCAAAAGACATCAGAAGCAAAACCCACAAGTCAATGACCTTTCAGAAGAGCCTCCTTCCCCTGATAAGCCCGTGCAGGCTTCCTGGCTGGACTGAGCAAGTCCTCTCCAAGATAGCCAACAGAAGTCAATCCAATCATTCTGGGACTTCACACGGTCACCACATTTTGAAAAAGCCACCAGGCACTGCTCGGGGCTTTTGCTGTTTTAAACCCACCTTGTTACAAACAACATTCATAAAAAATCACAAGTAGCTGTGTGGGGGTGAGACCAAAAGCTAAAAAAGAACATTTCAGTTGGTCTTAATCAAAAAGTACTGCCAAATAGTCAGAACACTGGAGAACACAAAAACTGGTTGGTTACTTGATGATATTTCAGAGGGTCTCGATAAAGAGGGACCATCTCGCTTCCAATGTTCATTACGCAATACAAAAACACACTGCTCCTTGCTGCAGCTTTACAAGTGTCACCTGGCTGACAATCTGCACATCCTCCTGAGATGGGGAACCTGCTGACTGGGAATTCTCCTTTGCTATACTGAAAGAAATGAAGGGGAACAGGTTCCTTCTTGCAGACGTTTCCAGAGGATGGCGTCCCAGGTATCCTCTGCTGTTTCTACCACCAACAGACCTCCCAGCCAGCTGACGAGTGACCTTCCTGCTCTTCATGAATCCCCAAACACTTCAGTGGCTGTTCCAAAATTCCATCAAGGAATCTGCCTCACGGGATCAGCTTCAAAATTAGCTAATTGCTGGACTGCTGGTGCCAGGCTAAGCTTTCCCCAACCTGTGGGAGTTTTGTGAACAGCCCATCACACATGAGATTTTTCCTGGCTATGGCTTCAGTTTAGGGGTCAGGGGCACCTGCTACCTGGATCCCAGCACAGAAGGGGACATTTGGTTATCCCTGAAGCAGAGGCCAACAGAAAATCCAAAACAAATTCAAATCTTACCACTTTCAGTAGAAAAGAGGAAAGATCTTTGCTTATTTAAATTTGTCCTTTCTATACTCAGGGAGGTCACATAATTTCTGGTGAAGCTTACTGGCAAAATATTTGAGGACAAATCATTGCAACAAGGCCACTCAACAGGGCCATTACATAATAACAAAAGCAAAAAATGAAGATCAAGAGTGCCCTTCCTTCTCCAGTAACATTTAAGTACATGAAAACCATGATGTCCCAAGTTCATTGCATCCCAAATTCCAGGCCAAGAATGCCAGCTCTCTGCTCTGTGAATCATTCTCAGGACTCTCTCTCTCTCTCTGGAGTTTTACCTAGTGATGGAATAGACTGCATCAGTATTGGAAATTCATTGCAGGGGGCCCTGGAACAAAGTCTGGCAATGGATCCTCTGGTGGCCTCTCTTTATTTAGTTATATCAGTTATTTATATCAGTTATTTCTGATGCCCACCTTCTGGTCCAGATGCAAAGGACTAAATGCTCTGACATCTCTGTTGGGCATCAGCCAGTGGAGGTTGCCAGAAATTCATTCCAAGACATATCTGGATATCCTAGTTTAATCCTTTAAACCCACCAGGTCTCTTCAAAAGGGTTTGAAAAGTTACCTTGCAAAAGAACTCAGTGTACACCCTGTCATGCCCCCTAGATAGTGGTGCCCATCTCATAGGATGGGCAGCCCCTTTTCTGCCCAAGCATATGTACTGTATAGGGAACCCTCCAACTACATGCAAGGCTCTGAGGTCCTTTTTTCAGAGTTCAGCAATCCCAATAGTCAACACACACTACAACTCATTAAATGCCATTGCTCTAATTCCTTTGCACCCAGAGTCCTGAAGTTTTACAGGGCTGCCACTTGCAGGAAAGAACATTTCAAAGAGGGCCTGATCCTTCTGCCACTCTACAGAGGTTCCGTTTTCCCACAGGCCTTTAAGTGACATCTTCAGACATCATCATAGTCCCAAAACAATGGAGTCGCTGCATCCTCCTTGCTGTGCATTACACTGGGACCACACACGTTACACAAGAACCTGGCTGGCACAGGAGACAAGATGCATCCCGGGTACTTCCACCCCTTCAGACAGGACAAAGGAGCAAGGCTGCTGCAAGCCTGTGCACGTAATGATGTCTATGGGGAGAGAACACTCAGACCAGGGAGCAAAGCCAAGATAAACTAGCCCCATAGTGATGAACACACAAAGTAGGGTGTGATGTGTCAAGTCCTGCTGGCTAGATGAGATTAGATGATCAGGCACAGAAGAAAAACAGGTTTCAGACAATGCCTCCTGTACAAGCAGGTTATGGCTTTTTAAGGAGCACAGATTCAAACCGAGAACTGTGAGCTCCAATCCCTCTCCTCTCAGGCAAGGAGATGCTTTCTCAACTCCTGCACCTGTCTGCTCTCCAGGGGGGAAGGTTGAGCTCTTTCTGCAACATGTCTGTAGCACAGATTCTGCAGCCTGAGCTACAACCAGTTATTTCTGTCCAAATTCCTCCTGGTACAGATGACAGTCTGGGGCTCCCTGAATCATCTTTGGTGGCCCAGGCCGAAAGTAAGATTGGCATGCAGTACACTCAGCCCCTTGGGTGCTTTGGGGAAAGAGGTTCAGGCGCCTGCTCTTGCAGCATGAGGCCAGCTGGTAAGGAAACACCCAGCTTAATCCCTTATGCAAGGCAATGATAAACAATGCCCTCCCTCCCCCACAAGCATAAGCCTCCTTTATGTCATCTGATGGTACAAGATGATACCAGGCTAGACAGTCAGATACATGCTGGCCTAGCACAGATACACACACAGAAGCTTTCCCTTAGCGTAAAGCAATAAATCCAAGGTGTTATTTGAACAAGGTGGTATAAAATATGCCAACTGTAATGACAGAACTCATGTGCAGGAACAAAAGAGTTGCTTCACAGGCACTAACAGTGCACAAGCACAGTGCATCTGACCCATTCTGTGCTCCCAACACCAATACACTAGAGTCCCTGCCTCCTGCCAGCTCACATACACCCTAGTTATTTCCTGCTTCCCTTTAGAACCATCACCAGAAACCTCCAAGCATAATGAATGTGCAAAGCTCTTTGGAGCAACTGTACCCTTGCACAACTGTGGAGCTGTCACTTCTGATTAGTCAGGGTTAGTGCCAGCCTGTTTAACTGTGGAGAGGCCAGAAGCCTGGGCACGTTTTCCTGTGCAGCCACAGGAACAAAAACCAACCCAGGCAATGTCTGTTGACGCACACGCTCTCCAGAGTAGCTTGTGTGTTTCTTGTTACCAGGGGAAGGGACGCAGGGTCTAAGCCATCAGCACGTTGGAGGCAAAAGAGCTAGCAATATTTTATGTCAACTGGAAGGTCTGAGCAAGTTGGTTACTATGGCATGAAGTGTACTAAAAGCAAAACACTCTTAATGCCGTTTCAATTAGAATCTCCTGATGCTGCCAAGTTTCTAATCTTCCATCACGCAAACAGGAAAGATGAACAACTACGATTACAGCTGAAAAGAAAGGTGGTCTCAAAGGGGACTGGAAGTTTAAGGACACAATCCTGTGCATACTTACATGGCACCAAGTCCCACTGAACGCAACCAGATATGTTTCCAAGTGATCAGGCACAGGATTATGCTGTTTACATTTCTCACACCTACAAGCCCCTCAGGACACCTCACAGGCCTTTGATCATTCCCTACTTCTGAACTCATAAGCAGAAAGATCCTTGGTGGTCAATCACTGTACACCATCACAACCAAGACACCATTCTCCAACACAACTGCAGAAAAATTAAATCTGTACCAACACTATTTAGCACACAGCTGATTATTCTACAGTTGTTTCAACTGGCAGCCAACGTAGCAGTTGTGAAATCTGGGAAACAAAATACAGCATTTGCAAAGCGGGGAGCAGAGGAAAAAGAAAACTTTACCTTTGGTGTGTCAATTCTCTCTTCTTCCATGAAAGCAGAATCTGCCTGACAGACTGAGGAGGGGAAGGAGAATGCTTCGGCAGTAGAGGCTGGGGGAAGGCCAGGTGACCTCAGTAGCCGTACGCTCTGGGGGCGCAGGTTCATCTGGGCTGCTGCAGCCTGGGCCTATGAGGAATAAATAATGGAGAAAACGGAAGAAGAAATTAGATGTACAAATACGTACAATGTGTGGGAAAGGGGGAGAATGTTGAAGAATATCAAAATGGAAGGCTGGTAACCTGCAAAAATAACACACATACACAGGCCAGATAGAGGATAGAACTAGACTTTTTAGAGCAAGCTCCTTCCAATTCTGTCCCTCACAGCAACAGAAAAAGAACTAAGCAGAATGGTGCCCGCCCTGTCTCTGGGTCACAGCATACCAGGCCAAACACTGTTGGCCAAAGGGTAGGGGTTCTATCTGTCTGGCAAGCGGTGCATGTCCTGTTCCAGACTGCACAGAGGCCATAAGAGGAACAAGCGCTGTTTCAAGCGCTATAGTGAGGTTGCCATCTGTGCTGACTCTGCATGAATTATATGGGCAACATGCTGATTAAACAAAGTGTCACTGTCAGAGATTCTTGCCAGCAAGGAGATCACCACATCAACATTAAATCACTGGCATATATTGTGAGCCTCAAGCCCATAGGCAGATATCTCCTTACCTCCTGTATACGGCATACTTGAGCTACTGTACCTTTGCTGGAAAAAATATCCCAAGAAAGTTTCACACCATTATGGACACACAACAAAATGTTGAGGCTCTACCGGGAAAGCCAAGCTAATATTAGACCCAATAGCTATTAATTAGCTATTAATTTTTTTCATTTCCTTTGTGAACCGCTTTGAGAACTTTCTAGTTGAAAAGCGGCATATAAATACTGCAGATAGATAGATACTACTTTGAATGTCTTCCTAGGTCCAGGCTTGAGATCTTTTACATTCATTCAATGTATACTTGACTGACCTGATGCTCTGCAAACATGAAAGTCTGTTGTGACCACATTAGTGGCCAGTTTCTGGCCAGCCCAGGAAGAAGCATAACAATAAAACCTGCCCCAATGCAGTCCAGGCAGCAAGTTGCGCCAGTGAGTTTGAGAATGACTTTGTGGCTGGAATGCCTCCTTGACCACTAGCCAGCTAGAAGGTGCATAATCTGCAGCTTCCAAAACAACACCGTTCTCATAGATCACAAAAACGGCATCATGGTATGATTTTGTAGCAACAGCCACCCTCTACTAAATGCCAAACGAGTAATAAGCATTGAAATTGCTTTTTGAATCTATCAAATGGCTTTGCAATCACTACCACAGAAATGCTTACAGCAGTTCTCCAAATGTGGTGACCTGAACCTTCTCAGGTTGGTGGAGGTGGAAAAACTCAGCAAAACTGGGACTCTCCAGGCAACTGTAAATACTGGCTTGCACGGCAACTCTTTCTAAAAGGGTGATGGAGGAGTTACCTTGGTGACTGTTTGTTCTGCAACTGTGCTGGGCCGACGCTGGCGGGAGTCTAGCCGCTGATCCACAGGGAAACTGCTGCGATGGGACTTGAGCCTCTCTATGAGTAGGTAATAGATTGCTGCAAAGTGGTTGTAACTCTTGTTCTGCAAGGACTAAGGAGAAAACAAGCCTTTGAGTGCTTGTCAAGGCACAAGCTACCATCACTAACAGATGCATGCCAGGTCAGGTGAAATCAAAGGGTAATTAAGTGGAGGACAATGGATAGATTTCTCTTCCTGATTTTAAGATTCCAATGAGCTGCCTACTGGGAGCTGGAAGGGAGTCTTCACGACAGTCAGATGTTAGCAAATCCAGGCCCAACAAAGGGCTTGGCTCACTCGCATCCATCACAGAGTGCTGCAAATCTCTTCAAGTGGGCCTTTTGGATAGGAGGCTGGACAGAGTTTTTTTAATCCCTTCTTTCACAAGGAATAAAAAGTAACTGGATCCTAATGGCTCAAGAAACAGTAGAGCAGCTTTACAGGAGCTGCTGTAAAAGCAGTGACAAAGCTCTGCTGCTTCTCAACTCTCAAAAGATAGGCACACAGAAGAGCCGACTAGTCCCTATCCTCAGTCACAACAGCCTTGAGGCTTCCTCCCTCCTCCTACTTCTGGCAGGGAGCATTAATACTACAGACTCCAAACTAGCTAAAAATATTGATCATTCTGAGGGAAGTGATCGCAGACTCCTCGGGGAACATTCAGCATTTATTTCTGGTAAGAAGCTGGATTTGGAATACTAGCTGAGGCACCAAAAATAAAAGGCAACTGCTTCATTTTTCTAATGACTTTTCCCCCTCTTTGAATCTCACATTTCAGACACTGAAAGCATAAGGGAGGCTCATTTCCTTTTTAGCTCTGCTGGTTCTCCCCAGCATCTCCAATAAGCTCTTCTAAACGTCATGGGCAACAAATGCCATGTCACCGTTTCCTTACTCTGCAGGCTACGATACACAAGAAGCAACAAAAAGGTAGGTTTAAGGAAATCAAACACTATCTCTATCTCAAACTTGAAGAGGGCAAACCTTATTTCACAGAACAGTGAAGCAGGACTACAAACAGGTCCATCAGAACCAACTGTTGCTTTACCTCAATGGTTTTTTGTTGGTCTATTCCCAGACTGTGCATCAATCGCAAAACCTGCTCATTGTATTCTCCAATTGACGGCACATTCTCTTGTCCTTGTGGATAGAGAAGAGGTCTCTGGACAGGGACTTCCACCAGCATCCACTTGTGTTCTTTAATCTGAGCAATGGTCAATCTCTTTGATGGGTCCAGAACCAGCATCCTTCGGATAAGGTGCTCACACTCTGAGTGAACCGAGGAGGGGAGAGAGAGAAAAGCTGACACAGCCAGTCTGGGATCTAGTTAAAACACTACCCACCAACAACAATATTTGCATTAATAGGTGTTGGACTATCAAACAATAAGAATCCACTTAATTTAGATGCCAAACAAGTTCTTGCTAAAAATAAAAAATCTTGAAGCTGAAGATTTTTAATTTGTAGAGAGAACAAAATCCATTTCTCCCACAGGTGCACAATTAGGGAGAAAAGCACAATTATTTCTAACTGCAGGCACAATAGAAGAATTATAATTCTTAAAACCCATGAGGCCAACTGATATGTGCAAAAGCAGGTTGTTTGCAATGATAAACGAAGCCCCAGAATCAAGGCAAAAATACCTGCATTTTATAGCAACCAAGATATTCAGAGAGTACAAGTACATGTGGAATTCTGTGGCAGAGAATCCCAATGCCAGCCTCACAGTCTTGGGTACCAAGATGAAGTTCATGGTGCTCTGCCAAGAGTTTTCCCAAATCCTAGTACTGAATTTGTTTCCGTGCCCTCATTACCCTGGAATGTTCCCCTTGCAGCCAAGTCCTGCTTCCCTTAGTAAACCTGGGCTGAACTGTGTGGTGGGAGGCAACAGAGAGCTACAATATGGTAAGCATTTCATACTGTCAGCCTCCTGGCTAGGCTGAATCCATCTCTTAAGAGTCCAGGGAGGGCTGAAAGGCAATGCTTATACCCACATCTATGCGATCAGAGTGGCAAGTCCTGGGCCAGAATTTCACATTTACTTCCACAACACCAATTTCCATAGGAAAGCCAACTCTGATTCTCAAACGTTGTGCAAGAGACACAGAAGTGGCAGGGGTCTTAGGATCTGTATTAAGAGCACAGAAGTTAAATGGTTCAGAGGCAGGCATAACGTAGTCAGAAATGAATGTTCAGTACAAGAAGCTCCGCAGCGTTTAGAACAGTTAAACAAATAATAAATGAAAAGGAAGAAATGAGGGAGAAAGAACAGAAAAGGGTGGGGTTCATGCTGTGTGGTGAACACACACTTCCAACACCACCAAAAAAAGTGTACAAAAATGTAAATATGCACATTCTTTTAAGAGCAATGTTTTTTGGGAACATTTTTTTGACCCCAAGTTTAGCAACTGTGAATACACAAGGACAAATCAAAACAAATGCCCAGTCGCAACGCGTGATGGTGAATGCATGACTTGGGGCACTTCTAACAACGAAAGCAGCACAGATTCAATCATCTCTGTACATGATCTTTTTAAGAGAAACCAAACAAGTTTGGTTCTGGCAGACAGATTGGCAGAGACTGAAAATGCTGCTTATCACAAGACCAAAACAGTCCCCAGCTTTCCTGCATATTAGAGCTGGTTGTTCAGCCACCTCACTGCTCAGTCTTACAGACCAATGTTGAGCTACTCATGTCATCATGTGCTAATACGACTGCACAAGGGAGCAATCAGATGACCACAATGCATACGGCGGGACCAGGCAGTGACAGATTATGTCACCGCAAAGGATTTATGTCCATTTTCAGGCATGCAAATTGTCCTTTTACTCCAGTCTCTGCAAGGTCAGAAATAACTTGATGTTCCAGTCTGTTTAATTCCGCAGGCAGAAATTCAGAGTTCTCGTCAGGACTTCATCAACACCCACTGCTACTAGCTCTTGACTGTTAATGAGAAGATTAAAAGATCTCTGAAGCCATAGGAACATGGGGTGTATTACCTTCTGACATGAAATAGGGGATCCGAAATCTGCCTTCCAGAACACGCTGCCTCAGGATGGGAAGCGTAGGACCGTCAAAGGGTAGCGCTCCACAGACAAGGACATAGAGGACTACGCCCATGCTCTGGAAGACAGAAGAGTTCCATATTCCTTTCAAAATATACAGACACACCAGAACACACACCTTGCTCCAAAGTGTCGTTATAGAAACACAATTTGGTAAGCCTAGGCAAGCAGCACTAGTAGTGCCTGTTAGGAGAACTGGAAAGAAATTGGACCATGGACCAGGTGTGAAAAATCTAGTCACACAGCTGAGTTGCAAGCACTCCCAAACAAGCTTAGGATTGCTTGCTTTACTGTGAACACTGCTTGATCCTGGGCACTCCATGCTGCCATAAACCACTCTGGCTTCTGGCTTTCCACTTGGCAGTATCTCCCAGATGCCAACACTCAACCACACAAGTTGCTACTATGTGGGAAACTGCCTTATCCCTAGGAATTCTCCAGAGGATCACATGGCACCCTGATAAGAAGAGTTCAGTCTAACCCAAGGAATTGTCTGAATCTTTGGTACATAGCTGTTCCTCACCTCCTCATTCAAAGAACAGGCATTAATTCTGCTGCAGGCAGGTTTGGGTGGCTACACTGTGTGCGTGTTTGCTCCATCTAATGGGAAAGAACACACAGGGTGACCAGAAAATTTCGCAAAGTGCAGTCAGTAGAGAGAATGCACTGAGCCAGACTCCCTGGAATTCTTTCATGCAACGTCAGGCACATTTTTGCAATTGGGTTTTTGTGTCTGATGGACTTAATTAACCGTGTATCCACAGCTTATTTTTGCAGTCTGTTGTGATGTTGGGTTTGGGACTGATAAGAAAACCTGCACCTTCACCTTCCAGTAACAGAATGGAAACTTTACATGTGGTCAACTAAGGCAAACATGCATGTTCCATCCAAACTGATAAATCCTATAAGAATTCTGGCACTACAGAATAGGCAGGAGCCCGACGTACTGGCCAGAGAGCTTCGGTACCAGAAGCACACTTCCCTCGAGGAATATCTCACTCCAAAGCTTGCCTGAATTCTTGTAGCTCAAGGTCCCAACTTGTAAAAGCTTATAAGGAAAAATCTCTAGGAAGGTCAGGATAAGAGCCTCAGATCTTAGTTCTAAGCAAAGTCTGTTAAGAATTATTACATAAGATTTGGGGACATGTGTGAAGGCGAGGAGACAAAGCCTGAAGATCTGCAGAGTATCAAGTGTAAAGTTCTCAGCTGGGATAATGCATGTTATCAAGTGTCAAGGGACTGTTAGAAAAGGTCTGCCAGACCACTTACTGCATTATGGGGAAAGTGTAGTGAGATACCCAAAGAGGATGCATAGACAGGGCATTGTCATAGATGATTTACATGGCATCTTTTTAATCCTCCAGCAATATTCCTTATGCTAAGCAGATTGCTCCCCATTTGACTGTTGAAGGGGAAACCTCTCCATGTAAAATGTCCCAATATGAATGCTGGTCAATTTTATAGGAAACTCAGAGTGAAAATCTTTCCTTTTGGCTTCGAAAGACATAGCGCTCTCTCTTTTTGAAACCAGGAAAAGCTGATTTTAAGTTTTCACAAATATTTTTCTAAAACTTCCTTTGTTCTGGCTATCCTATGAATACTTGGGCGTGTTTGGGGTGTGTAGGAAGTTCATCTAGAAGTTACAGGACAGAAGATGCAACAGAGAAGCAACCTTTTTTCCTCATAAAAGATAATGCTGCTTAAGATGTGTTTGTTAAATATGGATGTCTTCATATTTATTTATTAATTAAATTTGTACCCCACCTTTCTCAGGCCATGGCCAACTCAAGGTGGCTAACAGGTAAAAACACTAAAAACATTCAATTAAAAAACCATTTAAAAACATTTAAAACATACATAAATTAAAAACAACAATAACTCCCTAACTTCTGCCTCAATAAAAAGCTTTTTTTTAAATAAAAAGTTTTTAGGCACCGCCTGAAGCTCTCTATAGAGGGACCTTTCCTAAGACCCAGGGGGAGTAAGTTTCAAAGCCAGGGTGCCACCACTGAGAAAGCCCTATTCCTGGCCACCTCTCACCTTCCTTGGTGGCAGCAGACATTAGGGCTCCCTCTCATAACCTTAGCTGACAGGTCGAATTGTATGGATTCATATGGCAACACTCAGCTCTCGTGCCCACACCCTGGTTCTGATGCTGAATCCAAACTTATAATTCAGACTGTTGGACTGTAAACTGTTAACAGCAGGAGGGCTTATGCCTGACTTGTAAACAGAAAAAGGACTGCAATGTCATGATTTTATTCACTGGAGCAGCATGTGGGCACACTCCTTTGGCCAGACGCATGTCAGAAAATGGTGAAATGCATTGGTGAGGTGCCATGCTGATGACTCTTAGTCCCAAAACCCAGCACAGTCTAAAAGCAAGTTGATACACAGCTAATTCCTGGAGACACAAAAGCCTAACTGCAAAAAATGAAAGAACAAAGTGCCTGACACTGCACGAAAGAATTTCAGGAAGCCTGGCTCAGCACATTCTCTTTCTTCTGACTGCACTTCACAAACTTTCTGGTCACTCTGTGTGCCCAAGTACAGGAGCATGGAGCAGAACATGGAGCAAACATGTACACCCCAGTGCAGTTACTCAAACCTTCCAAAACCATTCAAAGCTGACCTCTAATGAAGGGGCAGAGAATAGCCACGTGCCAATAATTCAGACAGACTGGGCTGAACCAAACATTTAGACCCTCATCTTTGGTTTGAACTTAGGAATTATTTCTGCTGCATCCCAGTAAGGACACTTCAGAACAATCCTGTGTACACACCAGAAATGGATCAGCTGAATTCTTTCCTGACTTCAAAGTCCTTCACAACTCCCACATTTGAGGCAACTGTGCCTTTGTGATGTGGATTGTAACATTATGTCTGGGCTGTGGGAGAAAATGAGGTAAGAAGTTAGTTGCTAAAAGGAAGTTTATGCAATAAAATAAAAATACCCAAATATCCAATTGTGGACCCTCGTATTGCTGGCCTTCAAAGACCTCAGGAGCTGCATAAGGGGGGCTTCCACACCATGTTGTCAGAGGTTCACCACTTTTGTAGAAATTTCCAAACCCAAAATCTGTAGAAGAAAAAAAGAGAATGTAAGAGATTATATACCTATATTTTGAAGTCCAGGCTGACCATCTTTTTATGCAGTCACCATTGGTAAACAGTGCTAACCATTCATCAATGAAATGGAACTTGGCCGTATATCTATCAAGCCCCAAGACTCCTGCCAGCAACTTGCATTTTTACAGGCTGCATTTTGAGGCAAGCAAATGGAAACGCCACTCAGAATTCCCTCCTCCTAGCTAGTCCTCAAGCTTTGTCCTGGAAACAGGTCTGGTGTGGAGGGAGGAACACGTAGTGCCTTTCAAAACAGCAGCTGGTATGAATCCGATATATTTTCTAGTCCTAACCATGAGAATTCTGAACGGCCACACCTAGTACATTGTTCTTTATCCCGCTTGCTAATTTTCACAGGATTGTCAATTCATATTTCTGCTTTGTGTAGCTCTCTAGTTTGCATTCAACGCTCTCGGTAACCTGCTGCTGCCTACCCACCATGGTCAACACATCTGCAGAGAAATTCCCAAGAAGTGCCAGAAGCCACTCTGACCTACAGCGCCTTAAAAGCTGTTAAAATATCACCTGGGCAGAAATAGCAGCTTAGAAGAGCAGAACTTGCAGCTCAAGAGCAAAAAGGAGGTGAACAATGAAAGACAGGACCACGGAGGGAACACAAGAACTCATTAACGTCTCTTTTCATTTCCATGTCACCTGCATTGTTACATGACGGTAGGAACAAAGAAGCACGAGGGCGGCAATTTTGATTTGAACCAGTTTGGCATTCTTTGTTTTCAAACCTCCAGGAGACATGGAAGTGCATGTTTCCAGTGGTCTCGCTGCTTTATTCAGTCAAATACTGCTGTCAAAAGTATAACAAGTGTTAGGCACAATGTCTGAAATGCTGAATAGCAGGGCCCACTCACACTCACTGTTACCACAGCACAGTACTCAGTGATAACAGCTTTTCTCAAAAGAGTTGCCCTGGTGACTTTTCCACACGATGATGAGACACACATGTATCCCATCATGTTCTTGGTAGAGAGCCACATCTCAAATGAACAATCAATGCTTCCCTGTGTGATTCAGGACACCCTGCGAAAGCATAATCTCAGTAGCTGTGTAGTAACAGAGCTACTGACTTGGTCCCACTTCTTAGATGAATGCTTCAGAAGCAAGTGAGTGACGTGTAGCATCAACCAGCAGGCCTGATGTGTGGCAACACAGACGATTCCATGCAGGCAACCCATCAGGCTTGCACATTACAACATGCTACACAAAGTTGGGGAAAAGAGCTTGCCATACCTGGCCTATGCCACCAAGAGAAGCCCGAAGAAGCCTAGTTCCTAGCTTATGATCTGCAACTACACTTCAGCACCAAACAGGTCTTCAAACCCAGCAAAGGGGAATAAAAAATACTAGGTAATATTTTCAAAATTGGTCCATTCAAAAATGCCACTTGTATGTTTTAGTTACCCCTGTGCAGGAAAACAGAATGGTCCAGGAGAGCCTTCTTTACTTTGAGTAGGACTGTTTGGATGGTTTTGCTTACACCAATATAAACGCACAAGATCCAATTAAAACCTTAAAATTAGGCTGCGGGTAAAAGGTCTGAAAGTTTGGGGCCTACTGAGTTAGAGGGAAAGGGACAGAACAAGTTCACTTTCAGTATATCTCTGCCCATTCTCTGAGTGGGAGAATGGATGCCATGCTAGTTTGCACCATGCCTACCTTCTCACTCCACAGGTTTCTATCCTTCCAAAGAGAGGCTTCTACTTTCTAAGAACCATGAATCAGAATGTTTTTCTGTCTTATCTTCAAAACTTGCTTTATTGCTCTCTCTTGGTAAGTCTCAAGTCCTCATGTTTGAAAAAAATCTTTGTGCCAAAAGTTCTAAATTTGCTTGACTAGCATAGATAAAGCCAGTTGGCTGTTGAAAGAGGGATGAGGGAAGCTTGTGGATCCTTGTGTTATTGGTAACTTGAGGAAGGCAGCAACTGGGCAGGGAGGGCTGATGAAAGGAAAGGCAAGAGTGCAACAGAAACAAACCTGACCTCCTGCAGGAACAGAATACTGATCACCCACTTTTGACGTCAATGCACCCTCTACTCTCTGTCAGCAGAAGAGACTGATGCTCACTCTTTCAAACTAACAGTCCCCTGTACCATTTTTCTTTAAATTTCCCAAATACAGCACAATCATTGAGACAGTTTGATTATTCTCCAGTGATTTCCAGACCCCTTCCCCACACACAATGCCCAGGAATTTCCATTGATTGCTACAATATATGATGACATAATGAACAATGTTATAGGGAGCACCCCAATTGATTTGGGATGTAAAACAGCTGGGAAGATGGTTAGTTTCTTGCCACAGAAATTGGAAAAACACAAAGTTGTTTTATTTTGTTTACATGTTGATCATTTCCTTTCCACTTATAAAAATCCTATAACTCTCTGGCCATAAAATATTCTCAAGCAAGTTCAAGAAATAGGCTTGCTAGAGAAAAAAATGAGGCTGACTTGATAGAGCAAACAGTGGCCATGCAGAAGGAACTAAATACTTCCCCATTTCTCCAACTTCTGCTTTACAATTTACAGTTTCCGGTCATAATGGGACGGGGGGCGGGGAATAGAGAAGGTATTTTAAGAAAGCCTATGAACATAGGTTACTTGCAGAAAGAATGGACTATAAGATGCTATCTGCTTCAGCAATAACAGCAAAACATCCAATAGCTTGTCACCCCTCCAACCAAACCAATACGAAATCAATACGAATTCCAATATGAATTTAAGTATTTCCCCTGCTTGACTTGCCATTTTTTAAAAAACTGAAGATACATCAAGATGTACCTCTCCAAGCCTTTTTCTTCCAAGGTTAAGTGCTCCATGGTTTTATCATTCATGTCTAGGGGAATTCCATTTTCACATTCAACATACACTGCAAAGGATCCATTGGGATATAAGCTCACTATCAGTTAAGTTGGCCCTTTCATGTCAGCAATTTGGGAAGGAAACAGGAAGTCCTCCCCAGTATGTGTTGACTCAGCTCAACCTGCATTTGTGTTTGTGTGTACTGAACACAGTAGGATAGGTGTATGGTTTCTAGCAATTGCCTGTTGAGCTTAATAGTACTAGTACTGTGCTTTTTCAAATAAAAAAGTTTAATTCCATGGGTTTTCTTTTTACAAGTTCACTTTCCTGCTAAATTTTTTCCCCCTTGGTGCAGCTGCTCTTCCTTCCCTGTCATCTCTTCTTACGCAAGTAATGCTAAGAAGTCTTAAACACTCATTATTCCCTCCTTCTTGGAGCTAAACACCATCTGGAAAAGTTGCCAGACATTTTTTATTCCAAGAACTCCACAGCTCTATAGACCTCTCAGCAGCTTTAAAATGTTGAGCTATAGAGTGTCTCTCATTTTTGAAATTCTGGTCTGGCAATCCAAGGATCCTTCGTGCTATACAGAGGCAAAAGAAAATTATCCTATTGCAAGGAACATCTGCTGTGTCTAAATTTGTAATTAAAATTAAATCAAGCATGCTAAAATAACTGAGAGTTTCCATTTTGAACTGCTTCTTTTTTCTACATACTGAAGAGTTATTTGATTAATTTGATTGTAACCTGCACATCTGGCAGCGCTTGTGAGTTATCATGACACACAAAAAACTTAATAAGAAGCCCCTACAAATTACTGCCACTCCCCCCTCCCCAGGAGAAACTCAAGCAAGGGCTATTTTTAGCAAGAATGTGGCACAAACCACCTATATCGCCCATAATCCAGGAGGGGCAATTAAGCCAGCATTTTTACTAGTGTTTGCTAACTTTCTGTGGCAAGCTCTTAGGAAAGTGATAGATTTGCATCTCAGAAACTAATACAAAGGAGAAATGATATTAGAGATACCTGCTATTTTGATATTCATGTTGTTATCAAGCAGGAGGTTTTCAGCTTTGAGGTCACGGTGCACAATCTTCCGGCTGTGACAGTATTCGACAGCAGAGAGGATCTGCCAGAATTTACGCCTGGCCTCGGATTCACTTAAACGGCCATGATTTGCAAGGTAATCTGTGGAAACAAAAAGAGTTTGAGGGGTTTCAGTCATGCAGAATGAGTTTTGCTTTTCAAATACATGAGCAGGTGGGCAGTAAGGCCAGCATAAAGCCCTGAGGCCCAGACTGACTGATTAGAGCTGTATAACATCAAAGTTGCCCCCATGTGACGCAACATGTTTGCTGTTAAGGTACTAGCTCCATAAGACAATTAACATAGGAGTTTACTAGAAGGAAGCGGCTTCTCCGGTTGCTGGAAAGGATCAACTATATACAGTATACTGCATTATGCAGTATATAGGCTTATGCACTGGTTTAGCAGGGACTCAATGTGAAATCACTAAATCCATAATTAAAAATATTTAGAATAAAAGAATGACTAGCATGCAAGCAATCTGACACATGGAAGAAAGCAAGTGGTCAGGGAGAAGCACATGAACATTGAACTTTGTGGATTAGAAGGTTATTGATATTTTTAGACAAATGGGAAGAAAGGTAGAGAAAGGTTTTAACCAATTCAAGGTCCACTTTGTTGATCAGAGATTCTTCAGTTTAAAGTGTAGGGACAAAAACATGTTGCACACCTTTCCAACCCTTCTGGTTTGAATCCAAAAACTGGTTCTTAGTGGGTGTCTCCATGACAGAAGAAACACTCCAAATTTCACACTTCTAGATCCGGCAGCTTTGGCTGGGTGTTGACGAGTCAGTGACCATTTAATTTAATATACAGTGGTGCCTCACATAACAAACGCCTCATGTAAAATATGTTCCATGTAACAAACAAAAATTTCTCTAGGATTCTGCTTCACGTAACAAACTGTGCTTCACATAACAAACACTTGTTGGCAGTTGGGGCAGACATGCTGGCCAGCAGGCCTTTTAAAAAGCATCAGGGCTGCCTAGCATGCCTGCCCATAGCGAAAGCAACACTTCCATGCTGTTCCTCCTGTGGCTGGGCATCCGCTGGGCAGCGGGAGAGAAGAGGAGTGGAGAAGAGGGAAGCAGCTCAGGGGTGGCCAGAAGGGAGCAGGGGAGAGAGAGGCTCAGGATGGAGAGAAGGAGAAAGTGGGGAGACAACTGGAAAGTATCTTGGATTGCAGAAGAAAGTGTCATTGATTGCAGCCTCCTAACCATGTCTACCCAGAAGTAAGCTCCATTGCGTTCAATGGGTCCTACTCCCAGGAAAGTGTTTTTAGGATTGCAGCCTAGGTAGACTTCATAGGATCATGCACACTGAATGCATGTTTTGAATTCAATTCCAGTGTTTTGTCATCATTTTTACACCCAGGTAATATTTTTAGAGTTGTGGAACCAATCGTCTGAGTTTCCATTATTTCCTGTGGGAAAATCAGCTTCATGTGAAGAATGTTTCATGTAACAAACATACCTCCAAAACGAATTAAATTTGTTATGTGAGGCACCACTGTATATAGATTTCTGTTCAGAAAACCATCTAAGCATCCAAACAGATTTTGGCACTTCCTCATGTGCCACTGATCCAAAAGAATGTTTTGCTTCTGAGAACTAGCGGGGGTTCACATGGCTCAAGTCATACCTTGTGACTCAAGTCCCTTTGCCTGCAGGCTCCCTTTCTATTAGCTAGAGACCAAAAACTTTTCTCAGCATTGAAAAAGAATGCCCATATCAGCAATGAAATGAGAGGTATGTGGGAATTCTAGGTATTTCCAGAAGAAATTCAGTCGTGGACAAATTTATGCAAAAGTAATTGATTAATCAACTAAATTCTTGTTAATCACCAAGCAACAATCCTTCTCAGCTGCACTTAAATTACTAAAATTCTGCCCTTTACCCTTAATTCCTTTACAGCTGATCTTGCTTCTGCTTTCCCCACATAGCCTCAGTCATTCCCAGGAGGAGGACTGATACGCTTTAAGACAGCGTTTCTCAAAGTGGGGGTCGGGACCCCTTTGGGGGTCGCCTGAAGACTCCTGGTGCAGGGGGTCAGGTGGGAAGACCTAGCGGAAACACTGGAGCAGCTGTGGCTGGAAGGAGCAGCTGAGAAGCAGCTTAGAAGGAGCCTCTGACCAGCTGTGAGACAATGTGGAGCCTTGGGAGCAGGGAGGATTGCAGCCTTAAGA